>JAGMWT010000002.1:1894205-2525606 GCA_020744415.1 Dendryphion nanum | reverse complement strand
TCAAAACTGGATGGTTTTCCAAATTCGCGATAGTTCGACTTGATTTTGTACTGTTTTGATCTTGCTGTGTTAGATCCTTGGCACGTGATATCGAGAACATACACCGTGTCAGTCTGCAGTCCCTAAGTAGGCCAAGCCTTTTTGATGCAGTATAATTTGAATCCTAAACTCCTCCTCGCGCATTATGATTCAATTTCTTCTCGTGTATTGCGGCTACTAGTAATAGAATACATGGTAAAAGGTACAAACGTGTGCTATGGGAAAGGTTCATTCGTCGTCTGGCGGGCCCGAGAAGATTCCAATACGTATCCTGTGGAACTGAATTTGACCATTAGGGATTGTGCATTATTGTAGGGATGGGGGGCTTACGGCAGGCAGCTTCGGAATGATGACGGCAATGGTAGCCGTGACATTGATAATAAAGTAAGTTAGGTCATAGTGGGTATAGTGGGTGCTGATCAAGAATAGTGCAATGGGCACCATGAGGAGGAATTTTTTCGCGGGGGTGTATTGCGCTCCGTTGTCAATCTGCTCCCACATGTTGAGGTTATCGTAGGCGCCCGAGTTGAAATCGAAAGGCACACCGCGCACGTAATGAAACATGAGGTACGAGCCACATGTGTAGGATATATTGGTTAAGGTCCACGACGTTTCTTGAGACACGCCTGGGATAATGTCGAATAGGATCTTGCCCAGCAGGATCAGAACGAAATGAATTACCCATGCCCCTAGAATCCACTTGTTAGTCGGCAGTCCTTTGAAGAGGACAGGTATGAAGCCAAAGCCTCCTTAATCCGTAACTCACCCTTCGCGTTCACCCATTGCGCGTTCAAATTGGGCAGGACAGACTGGTCGCTAAGCTGTTCCAGAGACTCGGGGGGCTCGGTGTAGACTAAACTGCTAGAGCGTCTTCTGCGTATTTCCTTCGCATCGAGGGGCATCTTGCTAGTTGATATGCTTGGGCGGCGGGGACGGGGGTCGCCAGCGAAGCTCAGGCGGGTGGTGCGGTTTAGGAGTATGGAAGACAGTTTGGCGGTATTGAGAAGAAGTTGTGGGATGGGGGCCTAGACACACAGCGGTGGGAGAACAGGCGTAGGGGTGATTAGAGTCTAACAAGACTTGTCCAAGCTACAGAGAGAATGAGCAGGGCCCCTAGTGGTGCGAAGGCGGCGTGAGTGGGCGGGTATGTCTTACTGTGTACGCAACACGTTCCGGTCTGTCCGAGAGTTTCGGGGGTGTCTGGGTGTGGATGTGGATGTGGATGTGTGATGGTTGAGCGAATGGCAAAAGCTATTCAAAGCTGATGATAGAGCAATGGGGGCGAACTGGAGGGTAGAAAGTTGGATAGAACGGGGGGGAGAAGGAGGAAGAAATGGGGGAGAGGGCGACAACGACAGCTCCAAAGAGTTTCTCCTTGGGGGCCCGGCGCAGATGTGCGAGAAAGGGAAGGGGAAAGGCGGAGCTTGAGGACAGGTGAGGGTCGGCGTGACCTTGAGAAAGCAACGTCAACCTTTCTCTTCGCAGCGGCCGGCGCCCATGCCCTGGATGGATTTAATTCACGGCCCGCCCTGCGCGCCAAGCAACCAGCTGTCGCCAGTCGGCCTGTCGCCAAACCAACCCGCGTATCGACAACGCCAACACCCAGTGCCGTCTCTGAGGCCTCTTTCTCTCTGCTCTCCCCAACATCACCACACTCTCCACACCACAACCACGACACATTCATCTCCCACCAATCCCTCGCCTGGCCAAATCCGTCTACACATCTGCCCATCGTCACCCGCCATCTCCCCCCATCGCTGCATATCATCCTCCCCCCGTCACAGCTCGCCGCAATGGCCTCCGAACCCCCTGCTGGCTCAGAAGAGCAGCTGCAACAGCCCGCTCCTACCGACTCAGAAGCTCCCAACGACGCGCAAAAGGGCCCCGTGAAGCGCTCATGGAGGTACTACACCACCCACTCCAAAGTGCAGGTGCAATTCTTGGATAGAATGCTGACCATAGCTGCAGGCGCAAGTACCGCAAGATGCGCGTCAAGTTCGAAGAGACTATGCTACTGAGCAACACACTCATCAAGGACGAATACAGGGCCATGGCCACCATACGCCGGTTGCAGGAACAAAACGAGTATGTTGCCATCACATACAACCTACTTGCTTGATCCATCCGCGCGCGCGCAAGCTGACACTATATTTGATAGCCAAATCCTCGATGTTCTACTCGACATGAACGAGACTGCGCGCATGTCGGCCAATCTCCGCTTCGACCTCCGCGACTCATCCGAGACTCACACATCCACACCTCCACTGACCATTGATCCCAACCCGGAAGTCCTTCAACGGAAGCTACGCGAGCTTAGGGCAGATCTAGTTGATGGTTCCATTACAGAAGAGGAATTTGCCCGCCTGTCCGACGCCCTCCACAGCTCACAATCCGCCATAACAAGTCGCACCCTCGCAGCCCTAGAAGCAAAGGTACCGCATACAACCGAAGTACCAGACCCAGTGCCAGAAGGCATACTACTCGGCGAGCATGCGCCCGGGTACATGTCCCCATCTCATGAGGAGGAATACCTGTTAGCTATGGATGTAGCCATGGCAGAACCCGGCTACGACCCCAATGCACATGATGGACGTCCGCTCCGTATAGCTCCCGCCCGGCCAGTTCCATCCGAGAAAGAGCTTACCATACAGAATCCCGATAGCGTCTACAACTGGCTACGAAAACACCAACCACAGGTCTTCTTACAAGATAAAGACCCACAACATCCTGAGAATTTGTCGGAGAAATCTTCGGCTCGGCCAGGCAATGTTTCTGGTCGCGGGAAGCGGCCCTCGGCTGGTCCCAAGGCGGATCCAGAAATGATGGACGAGGACCCAGGTTTCATTCCAGAGACAGGAACACCAATTTTGAAGGGAAGGCGAGGGAAAGCAGCCCAAGAAGACGATGGCGCATATCGTCCCAAGGGTGGGAGCAGTCGGGTTTCGAAGAGGAAGAGGGAAGACGGCGATACTCCTGCTAAGGTCGGGAGGAAAAAGAACAGAATCAGCAGCGGAGCAACAGCAAGTTCATGATTAGCATGTTTTTGGGCCCTAGGGAGAGGGAAAAGTCGTTTCATTCTCGACATACTGACTATTCCTTTCAGGATTTGGGCGTCTGAGCTATGGGTTTCGTTGTACCTGTGCCCAGTACGATCTTCTAAAAATTGCATTACTATTATACGGTTGGGCGTCTTTCGGATTAGATACCCCCCAACAATATTATTCGATGTCCCATGGGCATTCCTACATCCCCGTGACCATTCACCCTCCCTCACCAAGTGTTACTTTGTTTGTAAACATCATCGTAACCGAATGCTCCCTTTTGTATACTCGGCCTTCATCACACACGATTTCGGGCATGCACACGGTCTAAACACCGATCAACACAACACGCTCCCAACCCGTCCGACACCAGAGGGGAATACTAAACTTACGGTTCCCTAAAAACGCTAGACCGATCCACTTCATTCTCCCCATTGAACCCAGAGCCCTCCATATCCCCAATCCTCGCATAGAAGAGAACGTAAACATTGTGGCCATGATAGTCATATCTGGAGACAGGCTAATTTAATATACTGTGTAGATATCTTTGTCTACCAGGGATCAATACCCATGCAGCCAAATACCAATCCAGTTCGAACGTGTATTGATTTCATAATAATCAAACATTTGTACAAGCACCACACGGTTGTATAAGCACCAGGCCACTCTTCATCTCCTTCCAAACCAGTACATGATTCCCAATTCCTTTCATCCCATGTCCCTCCCTCCATCCACGCATCCACGCTCATGCCCACCTCCCTGCCACCGCCGCCGCGACCGTCGCATTCACAGGCAAAACACTCCCATGTCTCAAATTCGCCGGAAACCCACTCCTCTCACTCGCCGTCCACTTCCCGCTCCTAACATCCCCCGTCTCATACGGTCTGTATCCATCACTCCCATAAAAGTCCAGCAGCAAATGCGCCTTGCCCGAAACCTGGTTATCCCAGTACGCCGCCGGTCCTTCGACTCCACTCGCGATTATGGCGTTCGCGCCTTGTGGCCGCGTCCAGGTGCCGAAGAGTCCCGTCGTCGAGATCTCGGTGTAGACTGTCTTTGCGGTCTCGTCTTTGAGGAAGCGGGCGTAGGCGTTGGAGCCTAGGGGTAGGATGTTTAAGTCAATTATGTTGATCGGGGATCTATTGATATAATCCTGCGGCGCGGAAAAAGTCTTGAAGTCCTTCGTATACGCATACCGCATCCTGATCGCCGAGGGCGTACCCGTATGTTGCGGATCACTGGTAGGATAGAACTTGGACGCCCAGTGCACTAGATACTGTCCCTTCTGGTCGTCCCAGATGGCGTCGGGGGCCCAGACCATGCCTGCGGTTTTGTCTTCGACGGAGACGAGGCGTTCAGAGGTCCAGGTTACGAGGTCAGTGGATTCCCAGACGAAGATGCTGCGGGAGCCGGTGCGTTGGGCGGCGTCCCAGGTTGTTTTGGCGATGTTGAGGTCGGTGCCGATGATGTACCATTTCTTTTGAGACTCAGGGCCGCCGCCGGCAATGAGAGAGGGGTCGCGGACGCCGAGGGTGCCTTTGGTGGGATTTATCACTGGTTGGCCTTTGTTGAGGGCACGGAAGGAGACACCGTTGTTGCCGTTGGAGGCGTAGAGGTAAACGCTGGGTTTGTCGCCCAGGAAGAAGGCGCCGAGGTAGGAGGTTAGGGATGGGTCGGCTCTAGGCAGGACTGATGATGGGAGGTAGGCACTGAAGTCGAGTGATTGGGCGGGGAGGGCGTTTGTCGGGTGGGAGACAGTCAGGAGGAGAGACACCAGGGAGAGAGGTGATGGAGTACGCATCTTGAAGATTCGAACCGTAGAAATGTAACAATCGATATCAGTCTTTCTTTACCAGGCAGTTGAAAGCTGTGCACATGTGTCGTACAAACAACAAAACCTGGAAGACACGATCAACTCATCGACCTGGATACCTGTTCTTCTCTATATTGTCTTGTCCTCGGTCCATGGGATCAAAATGGCCATATTACCACCCAAGCCGAGCCAACTATTTTCCTCAACCGCGGCCATCTCTTTCACGAGCCCTATAGGAGCAAAAACTCGGGTCAATTCTGTCGCGATATTGACACCAATCTATTCCGGTCCGGGGAGGATCGTCAACCCATACCCCGCAGATGCGGAGATGTGACATGCTGAGGCTCTTCGGCAGTATATAAATCGCCGTACTCGGGAGTACGAATATTAGTGCGGAGTGTCACATGTATACGGAAATATATTGTACTGAAGAGGTGATTGGTGCGTTCTGGCCAGGGGTGGAGAAATACCTGTTTAGGAAGGTTAATGTTTGGTCTAAGGAAAACATTCGCCCGAGAATTCAAGACTAGTACGTACTTGAAAGCACCTAACGTTGTTATAGATGCTAGTTCGCCGGTTTTATGTACCTGATTTCCAGTTTTGTTAACGTCATCGTGCGCATTACCAAAGGAGGCCTTCGTTCCGCACACCTCTTTGATACATACTACACTCTCGATCCTAGAACAGTTAGAAGTACGGAGTATCACGCAAAATAGGGATCATGAGCGTGAGTGGCGTGAAGTTGGAAGCTTATGCTAGATGTCTAGCACATTGGGTATCATTTGTACGTATGCCTCGTTGGATCATATTAGAGGTCCTCCACCCTGAAAATAAATCGGGCCGTTAGAAAATTCCACCATTTGCATAGCTCAGTGCTTTTGTTAATGCTTTTACCGGTGTTTTTGCTGCTCAGAAGACCATCTCATGCGGCTTGTCGTGAGTTTGTAGGCTGAAGCTTGAGGCAAGATATGTTTCCAGATCCTGCACCTTGCGAATATTGGCCATAAGAACTTTGTCAACCTTCTTCTGGTCCTCGATCCGTTGGGGATCAGTCTCTTTCTTCTGCTCATAGTCAGCACGCATTGATCCATCTTCTAACCCTGTAGCACCCACCTGTGACTCGCCATCCTGAAAGAAAGCCTCCTCGCCCTTGCCCTCCTTCTTCTCGTGCGTCCAGTATTCGTCCTTGCTCACCCTGTCCAACACCTCGTCGTCTACCCCGCTAATGTCGACAGTAGTCTTCGTAGCAATCACATATCGGTGATTAACACGGCGGAGGGGGACACCATTGGATTTGAAGGGACCGGTGATAAGAAGGACACCCTGAGAAAGTTGGCGCAAAAGAACAACCCGTTTTCCACGAAATCGGCCGGTTAGGAGGATAACAACAGTGCCTGGAGCCAATGAGTCGCGATATTTAGTGGCATTTGCGGTTTTGCGGGCCTGTGGGAATGAAATTAGTGTCCATACGGTATAGATAATACAATTATGTATCATCAAGCATAGATACCAGAAAATGGATTCTGGTGAAGCTATGGGCAACATACCTTCTTCAATTGGACGTCTTCCTCGGCGGAGTACCATTTTGGTGGCTTCTGGTCGGTCATGGTGGAGTCGGAGGAGGGGAAATAGGTCTCTGAAGTTGTGTCAGCTAAATTCAAATTCAAATATAAATTATACTCACTTTATGGCAAAAAGGCTGGTGGAATTGAAGGAGTGATCGTCTTGAATCTCGAAATCGAGCTCGAGATGACGGATGCAAGTGCGACGGCTCGCTTGCCAACCGGCATAAACGAACTAGTGCATATGGAGAAAGGCGGTCGATCATCCGAGAAAGTTGCAGCGTGGTAGCCCCTCGACGTCTCCTCTTCTCATTGTCTCTCTATCATCACTGCATATTATAATGGAAAATCCGCTTCGATTGAAGAGAAGCAGCATTAATCTTCTCTGAAATCATATCGCTCCCATTTTGTATAACGTGTCCCAGCATTTCGTCCACCTCTCCATCACCTACAACGTCAGAACGAAATAATGTTGCAAGACAATCGCCGACGTTATCAATATGTAGAACAGGATCCCTATCGGCATAGACCAAAAGTCTAAGATATTCATTTCCGTCCTGCAGGATAGATATTGATGCGCAAGAGAGACCAAGACAGGTATGTGACGAAGAAACCCATGGTCTTGACCATCAATTTATGGTCTATGTGGTCTATGCAATCAGACGAGTCAGCCTATCGTTGCAGATGTCAAGATTCAGCGCACTTGACTTACCATGACCGGAGTTGGCTATCTTTCCGAAATTGATGGTGGCCATGAGCAATGCATAGTCGCTCATAGATTGCCTTGAATGCTCCGGAAGATTTCTGCCGTTGATTTATCGGCAGCATGATGAACTTGATCGATGATATCAGAGCACCTGAGTGTAGTCAACTTCGTACCCGACTGCTATCCCTCCACTGGCACCGCTGGCTCGACATCTCTATGTAACTTCAGAGTGTCATAGGAAGATCATCCTTCGATAGAGATATGATGCTGACCAAACGCTAGATCTTTTCGCCCGAGGCTCTGATGAGGAAATGTACAGCATACAGGCGCGGTACATATGCAAGTATTCGGAACATTGGGATAGCGAATACTGAGTAGTCATTAAGATTGGCCATAGTGATCGTTTAGGTGTTCTACCTATGTCATTGATAATTCTGAAGCTTGATAGTGGAAATCAAGCCGTCGTTCTTTGTTCTGCCTCGGCGACAAGGACCCGCATAACATTCCAGAACAATCAGAGGGAGATAATCGGCCATAACCACTCTAAAATGTTAATTCGAAGTATTTCTTGCCTCATCTATAAGTTGCGATTTCCTGCACTTATTTCCTGTGTTGAATCGAACGTAGGAACTTATTTGAAGGGTTAACCTAAACAACATTGAATGGTCTCAATTGTCCATGTCTTATTGTTAAGTGTATAATTATAAGAGCCTCGAGGTAATTCTAGGAATCGTCCACAATACAGTAGAAAAACCAATGCAAACCTAAACGGGCTCAATCTCGAAACTTGTTCCCACTTCCCAAAGAAAACCGGTGCGAAACACAATCACACAGCCTCACATATCAAAAAACCTATCCCCTCTCCAAACCTAACCCCCTGCAAGTTCCAGAAGCACCTTGCCGTGCCAATGCACCCATACAACCGCAATTTCAAGCTCCACAATCCACTTGGCAGTCTGCATCCCAAGCACAAAAAGCATCCGTGCGCCAAGCCCCGTTTTAATCTATGTTCCACGCTCTAGCTCGGAATTACCTATTCGGGAAAGCAAAGAGAACGCCATATCACGTGTGTGGCTGTCGGGCGTTATGATGAGGTGGGGCTTAAGTGAATCCTTCGATTGCCAGATTGAGAAAAATTGGAATGGTCTTACTCCGTGCGTTCTGCTTCTGGAAGGGGCCGGGGCGACGGAACAGATTTATTCGGTCTTGGGTTTCTTGCGTTGTGCGACGAAAGTGTCGACTGCGTTTTGTAATCTGTTGACTAGCGCATCTAGGGTGGGGTGGCAGGTAGATTTGGGTTTTCCTTCATTCCAGCTGTAGTAATTTAGATGTGGGCTGGTGATCTTGATGTCGAGCTCGCGGGTCTTTGCAAGATCTAAAATTGCGTCCTGTATCGGAATGGACAAGTCTGTAGCTGGGTTAGCAATCATAATGTTCCATTAGGGGGCACTATAACTTCGATGTTTACTTACATGCATTGGATATCTTCAAAGACAGGTCACCCATGCACAGGTGTACCCTTTTCAGCTTTGGAAGAGTCTTCAGCGTTGCGAATGCAATATCCATAATCCTGATACCGCCTGATATAACCGGGTCAACCCATAGCGTGACAGAGGATATAGCATCTTTTCGCTGGGTTGATATCACAACTGTAAAGAGTGTGAATTGGTTTATGTAATAAAAGACGAACTCATTCACCTTGTAATAGATATTGGCCGCTTCTCCATAGACTGTTCTGCACGTCAATAGTAAATCGAGAACTGAAGGTGGTCTCCGCACACGTGTCGATGGCGATATGCAGGGGTTGATTTTGCCGTCGATCCATAAGACCCACTCATATATTTGTAAACGGAGCTCTAGAGGGGTCCTGGATAATAGATAGCACGGCCTTTCCTCATTGTCGATTGTCTGATCGGAACTAGCTTGTGGGAAACTCAAGGTCCGGGCAGCCATTGGGGTCATCATTTCGCGAGCTATGGATTCGAGAATACCACCAGGAATGGTGCCAGATTTCTTCGGTCCATCTGGGTTTCCCGACAGCGGAGTAAATGCTACGTTGGGAAAGTATAAGTCGCAGAGTTTATGGAATCCCCGCTGTCGGTGGACGATGAGGTTTAACTGGCCGTCGATATCCGCGGGCCCAAGGAGTACCTTGGGATATCCGTTCGTAGTACACATAAGGCTATTGACTATGACATGCTCGCTGACTCCGATAGTCAATTCTTGGAGGGATGGAAATCCACCCAAGGCTTGGACTAGGTGACTCAACTCGCGATGGCAATCAACGATGTCCACACCAAGCTTGCGTAGGAAGTTGGCTGGAGAGGGGTTCCTGCGTCGCCAAAGAGGTAACAGTTTTGGCTCAATACATTGAAATGTATTTCGCTCGTAAAATGCTGTGATTATTGTTATTCTGTGATGAATCGGGATCTCGTGAAATTTGGATGTGGCATCGACCTCGGTGCAATCGAGGATCATTCGTTCGGGGGATAGTATGAGTAAGCGAAGAGAATTTTGGTAGGAACGGATAAGGGTTAATACCGCTTTATCGGTACCTGGGCTGCATGGAGCGTGAATGTCCATGCCGAAGATTGTCCATGAATGATATTTGGAGGGAGGGGGGAAGCTGAAGTTATGATCTATGCAGAAATGAAAGCAGAAATAAGTAGCAAGGATTGCCATTGTTCAGGGAAAGTACAATCCATTTCTCAACATCCGTTCGTGGGGAAGATTGTGTGGTCGACATGGTCGTGATTCCCCTCATAGAAATTCAAGCTGGAATCAGCAGACCAATGAGACCAAACTAGATACTGATGAGAATCCGTTAGAGCTAAGCTTGTTAGGAAACAGCTGACATTAAGTTACGTTGTTTTTGCTCAACATTCAAACATGGAGATGGCGCGTGTGCTATTTTGAAGCTGCACATGTGATGAAAGACTGAACATGGGAAGATTGGTGGTGGCAATGTGGAATGTGGAGTTGTACAAAGGAAGGGAGCGACTAGCGTCGATTGCGATTCTGGGATGGATCTTGACTTGCTCGCCTGACTCTTGGAAGCCCGGGAGCAACCGACAATGACAAAAATAATCTCCGGATACGCCCTGTCATGGCCAATGTCATCACAGCGACTGCGGTACAGGCAAAAGTCACCATTGTCGTCTTCGATCCATGTTCGCGCTTCTAACTATGCAAACGCTCAAATTACTCCGGACACTGCGCATGTCGACATCCGCCGTCTCTGCTAGCATCCGGAACAGCGGGAACTCGCGGGCATGGACAATCCTGGACGGAGAGTCATCTGGCAGCCAGGCACAACAGCTTGCCATGTATCCATACGCAGTGCGACTCTCCGACTGACATATGCATATGCCGTGTCCCTCGTAGAGGCATGCAGCCGTGAGTTTCAAGTGTATAATGAGATGGGTGCCACCACAACCGCATCGCCATCATGTCTCCAGGGCTACTTACATACCTATCAATGGCTGGATCATGTGCTGTCCATGCGGATAGCTTCACGCTTCGAGCCGTCGCGACGGCGACGACAACGACGACTGTCTCTGTCTACTTTCTCTGCAAACATAATTTAACTCTGAAGAAGAGGAGCAGGAGCAGGAACAAGAAGAGGACTCCCCGCTCCCAAGGTGCTTCTCGTGTGCTCCTGGTGTGCTGGTGCTGCCACTTCCCAGGGCTCCGCTTTTAGCCATCCAATCTCTTCTCTATTGGGATGTCTGCCCCGACCATGTCCCAACCTTGACCAAATCGCATTTGCAATTCCTTCTCAAGTGCGACCCCTTTCAACCTCCACAACCACCAGAACTTGTCCAGCCACCAAGATAGCGACGAGCGACATGGAGATGAGAAGAAGATAAGCATCAAGAGGCGAGGTCCTCGCCCGCTGGGGGCGATCTGGCGCAAGGCGGCCGTCTCCGCCCTCTCCGCCTCGTCCACCTCGTCCTCATCCCTCGTCGCCAATGCTGTGGCTGACTACACTGATTATCGCCAAAAAACAAACGCGTCTGGATGGCCCATTTTCCTAGCGACATGCAGCTCCCCCTCATTGTCTTCTGTGCCGGTTTGCAAGCATCCCGTTCCCCAGCTTCTGGGCATCTCATCTGGTCGGCCGGTACCCTACGACGACGGATGCTCGTCGCCGCTCGTTCCAGCCTACTGTATCCTTAACACATTGTCATTTGCCCACCCTAACGAGGAACACCAGCCGAGGCACTACACAGAAACGACAAGGCCTCAGGCGCGATGGCAATCCGCATCCTGTGCATGTCTCTGCCGGGCGAGCTCCGATTTTCTGGCAAGGGTCCGTCAGCGCATCTTCGTCAGGATTGGGTAACGCCAAACGGCGAGACTGTGCCTAGGGCAAACCCTTATCTGCTGGTGCGGGATGCGACAGATACTCTTTTCTCACCATACCAGCAGCCGCTTTTCTTAAATAAATGGAGCCCTCGTCGCCTCTTTCTGATCGCTAGCACTCACACGACATAGAAAGTCGCCGGTCCATCTCGCCAATTCTGCTCAGACCAGCTGCCCTTCTCTCCCTCCTAATCGATTTCTAGTGATTTGGGAAAAGTTACAGAAAAGTTTACTTCACCATGGGTTGGATTCACAACGCCAATCTCAGCGTTGCCCGCACGGCGGTCGGCAAGTACTTCCGCCTCGACGGCAGTGGCCATGTATGTTCCCTTTTTATCAGCTATGCAATTTGATACTAACGACGACCTTCAGGCCAAAGAGCGGAAAAACAGCTACTTCTTCACTGAAATTCGTGCCGGTCTTGCCACTTTCTTCGCCATGGCATACATTATTTCCGTCAACTGTATGCGTTTCCGGGAATGTTTTCCATTGAGTTGGTGCTGATGAAATTGCAGCAAGCATTACTTCGGACAGCGGAGGAACATGTTTTTGCGCGCACACCCAAGCCGACCCATTCTGCGACAACACTCCAGAGTACATGTTGTGCGTACAAGAGGTCAAGAGAGATCTCGTCACCGCTACTGCTGCCATTGCCGCTTTGACTTCGTTCTGTATGGGATTGTTTGCCAATATGCCAATTGCCCTTGCTCCGGGAATGGGCTTGAACGCATATTTCGCTTATACTGTTGTTGGGTAAGTTGATTTTTGAGACGATTTGACGCTTGCTCTGTGAAACGGAGGCTGACAGCTGCTAGTTACCATGGAACGGGAATGGTGCCGTATGAGGTTGCTCTCACAGCGGTTTTTGTGGAAGGTTTCGTTTTTGTCGGCCTGACTATCTTGGGTATCCGCCAATGGGTAAGTGCATATCACCATGACGCCTCTTGTCTGTCTTTTTGAGGGACCGCAGTGCTAATTTTATTCCAGCTTGCTCGCGCCATCCCCGCATCGATCAAACTGGCAACTGGCGTTGGTATTGGGCTCTATCTCACTATTATTGGTCTCACCTACAGCGCCGGTATCGGTTTGATCACGGGTGCACTGGCTACTCCTGTTGAACTTGGCGGATGTCAACCGAGCTTCTTTGAGGAGGACGGAACCTGTCCCGAAAGTCACAAGATGAGAAATCCCACCATGTGGATTGGTATCTTCTGTGGTGGCTTCTTCACGGTTATGCTCATGATGTACCGAGTGAAGGGTGCAATCATCGCAGGTATCCTGCTTGTTTCCATCATCTCGTGGCCCCGCTCAACCCCAGTCACATACTTCCCCCACACTCCCCTCGGCGACTCGGCTTTTGATTTCTTCAAGAAGGTTGTTACTTTCCGTCCAATCGAGAAAGTCTTGGCCGTGCAGCAATGGAACGTCTCCCAGTATGGTGGACAATTTGGACTGGCCTTCATCACTTTCCTCTACGTCGACATCCTGGATTGTAAGTTTGGTATCAAAACAACAGCCAAGCCTTAAAACTAATGCATTTGCTAGGTACCGGTACCCTGTACTCCATGGCTCGCTTCAGTGGCGCTATCGACGAGCGTACCCAGGATTTCGAAAACAGCTCCATCGCCTACACAGTCGACGCTCTTGGTATCTCTATTGGAAGTCTTATGGGTTCGCCTCCCGTGACGGCTTACATCGAATCTGGCGCCGGTATCTCAGAAGGTGGAAAGACGGGTCTTACCGCCATGGTCGCCGGTCTCGCCTTCTTCATCTCGATCTTCTTCGCGCCTATCTTCGCCTCGATTCCTCCTTGGGCCACTGGATGCACATTGATCATCGTTGGTTCCCTGATGGCCCAGTCTGCAAAGGATATCAACTGGCGCTATATGGGTGATGCCATCCCTGCATTCCTCACCATCGCCGTGATGCCTTTCACCTACAGTATTGCGTATGGACTTATTGCCGGTATCTGCTCGTACATACTCATCAACACCATCGTATACATCGTCGAGAAGGCTTCAGGAGGCCGCATCGTACCACCCAACAAGGAAGAGAAGGAGCCATGGACGTGGCGTCTAGAAGGCGGGTTCCTTCCCCCGTGGGTGCAGCGGGCTCTTCGGGGAAAGAAGCAGTTCTGGCGCGAGGATGAGCAGAGCGTGGGCGTCGAGGATCGCGAGACAAGGAAGAGTGACAGCGAGAGTGCGGAACCCGTCGGCGAGAAAATTGCTATCGACAGCAAGGGCGGCGAGAAGGTTGCTTGAATCTCTTTTAGTCTTGTGAGGAACGGGGCACGAAAATTTTGGCTATATTGAGGGCAGATGGGGGGCTCTTCACTTTGGTGTCTTGATAGAGCGAGCTGTATTAGTAGTTTTGGTCGCTCGCTTTTGGGCTGATGAAGACGCTTGATAATTTACTTTTTTCAAAAAAATAATTCTTGGAATATCATATCCGGTATTTGTGGAAATAAGTCAATTGATATGCGAGTGTCCCGGAGATGTGATGTGACGTGAATTTACAAATATGACGTTACGAGGGGAAAAGTTGACAAAGGGAAAGATTTCGCGGAAAGAGGTATCTCCAAACGCCCGAGCCTATTCACAAATGCTAGCCGCCATTTTCACTTCTTCCCCTCCGTCTCCTCAATATACGCCACCAAATCCTCAATCGTACAAACCTTAATCCCCCACTTCTTCCCAAACGTCAAACACTCTTCCGTCCTCATCATCCCGCCCCCTATCCTCTCAGGCTTCCCCTCCACCTCCTCGCCATCCGTAATCAACTCACAAATAACGCCCACCTCCGCCTTCCCCGCTAACCTACACAGATCCACCGCGGCCTCGGTGTGTCCTCTCCTGACCCTGACGCCGCCCTCCCTCGCCTGCAGCGGCAGAACATGGCCAGGCCTTCTGAAATGGCTCGCTTTGGCCGCCGGGTCCGCGAGCATGCGACACGTCATGCTCCTGTCCTCTGCGCTGATTCCGGTGGTTGCGCCTGGGTGGATGCCGTCGATGGAGACGGCGTAGGCGGTTTGGTTGGGGTCTGCGTTTTCGGCGACCATTTGGGGGAGGTGCAGGGCGGCGGCGCGCGAGGCGGGCAAGGGAGCGCAGATGTAGCCGCTGCTGTAGCGGATCATGAAGGAGGCTTTGGAGGGGGTGAGGGCGGAGGCGGCGATTATGAGGTCGCCTTCGTTTTCGCGCGATGGGCTGTCGAGCACGATGACGAATTCGTCGTTGGCTGTGGTGGGGTGGTGGTGGTTAGTTTGGCGGGGAGAGGGTTGGGAGGGGTGAAGGGGAGGGGAATCGTACCGAAGGCCTGAATTACATCTGGTATCGAGTCGAAGGCTGGGTTTGCGGGTGCATGTTTGGTGTGTCCATTGAGGCCATTGAGGCCATTGAGGCCATTTGTCGTGGTGGTAGCCTCCGTCGCAGTGGCATGGTCGCCATTCGTATCGCCAGGCATGATTGCTGTGTAGTGTACTCCCAAAAAAAAACTAAGGCTATTCCTGTTGTTACGCTCGGCTTAAAAACCTCAGATGTGAAAGTTCTTAAAGGAAGTTGTCGAGAGTCTGTCGGAACGAGGTTGATGCGGTTCCGCGCAACCCAATTGCTAACGCTTAGCAAACTGCGCTGGCCTTTGTAAGCCGAAGCCGGAGGTATCCGTTTTTGAGCCCTGGATGACTACTGTAGGGATTGCGTGATGACAAAATCTTCGGGGGGGCGTGATGGCCGGGCTTACAATGGGATGGATGAAAGGAGGAAGGGAGTTGTGCAATTGTATCAAATCTGCGCGAGCTGCCAGGAGGTGATCACGACGGTGGGAGGATTGCTCTGTGGTAAAGGAATTTTTGTTTGCCACAGATTGGCTGTGAAGTCTGGCTGCATGTGCTCGTGGCCATGTGAGAGAGACCTGGCCTTTTTGGAGGGGTTGCGACTGGCTTCCTCGGCACAGGGGAGGCGGGACTGGGCCCCTTGGGACTCTCCCCCACCATCCATCGGCCGAACCTGGACGCCGGTGCCGATGGATCGCTGACTACTTTGTACGCTTGACAGGATCCCGAGGCTCCGTCTGCGATTCGTGATTTGAGGAGCCAATCCAAGACGCGCGACTCCTCATCTGTATCGTGACTTTACTGCTTGTCATGCACCATTCTTGCCTCTTCCGATGCTTGGACAATTGGCTCTCGGGGCGGCGCAATCCTCTACCTCGGGCGCGGACCGGTAAGAGACAGCGCCGAATCACCGGCTTTCTGCCGAGAGATGGGCTGTCTACTTTGCAACTTCCATCGTGAAGTAGGACAAAATGGCTCCGATACGCCGACATGATACTGCGAGAATCTTCAGCTGAGGAGATTGGGGTCAGCCCATCGGTGGTCTCTATGGCCGTGAATGGGCTTGGAAAGGACATCTGCTGATATATCAGTCCACGAGCGAGATCGTCGACAAGCATTAGGCTCAGTGAAAGTGTATTGACTATCGAGTCCAGTGAAACCGTTACGACGCGCGCCCCATGGACTATTTTTTGATGCGAAGAGAATGTATCGTGTATGTAGGCTAGGTATGATATGCATTACTTACATATTGCGCAGGGTTCACTATGCAGGAACGCTTCAAGGTTGGGCGACCCCCTGTCTATCATCATATGTATGCATGTTGTTTCGTTCCCTACGTTCTTTGATTTCAGCCTTGCAGTATCTGAAATGCGACAACTCAATCAAAAGCAGATTATCGATTTTATCAGAATGTTGGATAGAGTTTTCTGGTGGATTCACTTTCCTACCTCCAAAGTTGGCTCACGCTTCCATATTCTGCTCTTGTGCCATTAGTCATCCTGGTGCAATCAAGTGCTACAAGGTTACTCACCTATTTCGATCCACGGCCCTTGATCATCTCTCCCTTAACATTTGACATCGAACATTATGTTCTTCCGGAGAAAGAATACCCGACACCACTTTTTCTATCTTCGAGAAAAAAAGGCCCTCAGCTCGTCGAAACGCTAAATCTTGGCAATTCTTTCTGTATCACTGAGCAGCCAGTTAGATTCTAAACTTTCACCATCTGTAATAACTTGCTCAATCGAGCTCAAATGCGTGCACAGATGCTCACAAGAAGTGGTATACATAAAGCCCTTGAATCGCGTCTCAAATTCAAACATCGAAGTCAACTGTTTTCCAGGACCAGATTTTCAAATATTTCGAACAGCGAATTCCTCATTTTTCTTTCCCTTGGCCGATATGGCTCTCTAGATCCTCGCATGGCGATAATCAGATGCTTTCCTGATCCTGGCTTGTCATCGGACTTACTCGTCGCATATTGACAATGCCCTTCGCTACATCAGGAAGACATCGCAGCACCAGGACGAAGTCGCTGGTGTCAACTTCCATGACACCTGAATGAATGAACATTGTTATTGTACAGCCTAAAAGACGCCGGAGTCCAAATCATCGATACAGCTGCGTGCTGCATGGCAAGGAGACTATTGAAGTTCGCCTCCAATGCCAGAAAACGGATCGTAGGGGCACGAGCCAACAAAGAATCAAAGATGAAAACGACAATTTGTAAGAGTTATTCATGTATTTGGGTGGTATATCAACCAGAAAAGCACCACTCAACACTCTACTCGACGCCATAAACTCCCAACGAAAAACCAACCCATCTCTAAACACGGCCATGCGCCGAAGCCGAACAGAGTTCTAGCTATGCAATCCAAGTATATCGTAAAATGTAGTCAAGCGAGAGACAAGAAGGGTAAATCATGTAGCGTGAATGAACCAATAGTTTATAGACCAGAATCGAACTTAGGGTATTGGGGCGCAAGCGCATACTTGTTCCAGTTGGCGCATGTTGTGTCCCATGCACTGTCACCGAGCGGAGACTGGGCCTTGTCCTCGAGGAACTGGACAGCGAGACCGTCGGCGACGTGCCAGGCGATGTGGCAGTGCATCAGCCACTAGAATTAGGGGTCAGTAAATGTATATAGGAGGGGAGTACAAACGGGTTGACTTACGGCACCGGGATTATCGGTCGGGAAGGCGAGAGCAAGCCAGCCGTTTCCGGGCAATAGAGCTGTGTCTCGACGGGGAGGATTGTTATACTTGAGCGTCTTGGGTGTGTTTTTGATATCGAATTGACCGACTCCCTGACCAAGGACATAAAAGTCGTGGCCGTGGAGATGGATAGGGTGAGGGATTGGTACTCGCGTTCCGTTCGTCTCTTGAATGATCCAGAAAGTCCACTGCAAAAAATTAGCGAATTGCTCAGTGAAGTTAGAGATGCGAGGGGTTACTTACCACATTCTCGTTGGGAATCTCAATCAGATTAAATACGCGGGGATAATTGACGTTCTTGTCTTTGACATACTGTAGTGTTGGCTTGTCCCAATTCACATTGATACCTGTCATGTTGACACCCCACACAACGATGCTCTGGTTATTAGTAGTGACCTGCTCACGAGCCAGATCGACCTGGAGATTACCAGCTTGCTGAATGAAATCATCGCTGTTGCCAACAACATTGACGACCCATGGCACGAGAGGACTCTCATCCACACAGCCGGTGGTAGGGGCAGCAAAGGCAGTCGTGGCTGGCTCAGCAAAAGTTGCTGTCTCGTAGGAAAAGATGCTGAGACCTTTGAAGTTGTTGGAGCTGGCGCAGTCTGTAGCAACGTTGGCTCGGAACCAGTAGTTTCCGATGTTCTGGTTTGCGTTGATGATAACGTCGTACCGTTGGCCGACGGCAAGGAGAACCCAGTTGGTGGTGTATGGCTTGATAGGGATCAAGTCAGAGCTGATGACGGTGAATTGATGGTTGTCGAGTGAGACACGAATGTTGTTGTCCGCACTGGGATTAATGAGGCGGAGGCGGTACTTCTTCCCTTTCTTGATGGAGGTGACTCCATAAGCCCCGCCTCCGGCAGCGTTCTTATTGGTTCCATTAATGATAATGTTGTTTGCAGGTGGCGGTGGTCGGCCTGCTTGGAGGTTGTTATGTGCAATTATACCAAGTTGCCATGCAGTGGGGTAGTAGATGTCATTAACCATGTACGGGCCAAGATCAATGTCGTAGTTTGCTGATGCTGGCCCGTTGATGACCAGAGGACCGAACGCGCCGTCGCCATACTGGCTGGACCAATGAGAGTGATACCACGTCGTTCCATGCTGGGAGGCCTCGAATCTATATACTTTGCTATCGAAAGGAGCCAAAGGGCACTCGGTGATTCCGGGAACTCCGTCGTTGGGGCAGTTATTTAACATACGGATTCCGTGCCAGTGAATGCCAGTACCGTTGCCAGCCATGGAATTTCTGACAGTAACTTCGATTGTGTCACCCCAGTCTATGGGTATGTTAGCTAGTGGCGACGCTTCAGCAGATGGCAAACTTACTGGCCGTGAGAGTAGGACCAGGATATTGGTTATTGAACAGCTGGCAGAGCTTCTCACCATTGCCATCGGGGTTGCAAGTGCTGTTGGTGATTTCAAGAGTATATCTCACCACTGTTCCTGTCCTAGGCCATTTCACGTCGAAATCTGTAGCAGCACTGAAACCATTGCCCCAACATTGGCGAGTCAATGGACCATTAGAGCAAGAAGAATCTGCCACTCTCGTTGAGGTAGCGGCGGCACTGGAGGCTGTAGGTGTTGCTTGACGAGCCTGAAGCGTAGTAGGACGACCGCCAGGTCCCCAAAGGGTATTCTGAGGCGGGATTGTTTCTCCGACGGATCCAGCAGCAGATGCTAGCAGGCAAATACCTGTGAATTTGTGGAGGCGCATTATGAGGGCAAAATGTCGACCTTGCGTTATTAAAGATACGAGTGGTGAGTAACGGAGCAACTAAGAATGAATATATTGAAACGAATGCGAAAAGAGTGGTTGAGTACTGGGAGATCCGGGAACACAGAGAGAAACAAGCCTACATATAGTTTCACTCGATAGCAACGAAGCTACAGTGCAACGGCGGGACCGCCATGTCCATCACCATCCAGCTGGCTGGGCCACGAAAGTTGCTTCAGGCCTCGAGGGATCACAAATTTCGACGTCAACCAATCTGAATTGTCGAGGGGCGCCATGCCGAGTGCGGCGAGTGCGTCTACCTATGCTGTGTCATTTGATGATAGTGGCTTCGACATGGAGCACTGTCTAGCCGGAACCTGCTGGAACCTTGGGTGGTTCCTGGAATAGCACATGGTAAGTACATGTGTTAACCGAGAACTAAGAGCCAATACTGTGCGATGTGGTGTGCGCTTGACTGCCAATCAATGAGCCTGAGACTGGGGCTGGAAGAAGTCGCATGGATGGTCGGATCCCCAATTCTTGGGACCCACCTAGGCTAGAACCAGTTCCCGGACATGAGGCTTGGTGAGGCCCCTGAGCAGGAACAGTCCGATGTGATGTGGCTGAGAAGCTCGGGATCGAAGAAGACTCAAGCTAACGGAGGGCGTTGCGAGATAACGAGTGGTCATGGACACTGGGATGGACCGAGTAGCGCGGGATGCCTTCCATGCAAGAACCCGGACATAAACAAATGTCCCTGCTTCCAAGCATCGTAGACAAGCTTTTGGCGTTTGCATCTACGATAATGTAATGTGTCGGCGCCTGGGATCACTGGGCCTACCTTCGTACTACCACCCCATGCTTCGTGAGAAACTTCTTAGAAGGCATCTACCTAGGTACGCACCTTCACAGACCAGAATTATGACCTGATTTCTCGCTACTGGCACGCGAGACTCATGTGTCGACGGCTACCGACCCATTGTATTTCTACCCACCCACGGGTATGTTTCGAGCCCAAGAGATCGAAGTCTCCAGATTCGGTTATGCACTACTGGTTCTTTCAACGAAAACACCAGATGGATAGCCGATTGGATGGAAACTCGGCGTTCTTGTTCACCTCAAGCTGTACTCGACAGCCAGACTAACGAAGAAGAGCGGGGAGTGTGAAGAGTTCTCAGTGAAGATGACGAGAAAGTGGAGGTTTGATGGTCAGCGGAGGTTTGAGATTAGCGAAATCTGGGGCTTCGATGCATGAAACAATACGCTAATATCCGAAGGAGTACTAGTGTGGTCCTATACGGATACACTACTTTAGCCCCTGTCAGCTCAGTGTTGACCTCACTTTGAGCCACCATCGCCGACCAAGTCTCCATTTCACGTTACGTCTACATTTGCTGCTATTCTTACACATCCGACACCCGTGACATCAAGACCTAGTGAACGATGCACTATACCGTTGAGGCCAATCGATAGTGTCTCGCTTATGCCTGTGTGCAGCGGCATGTTGTCACCCTCGAGCTCGCACGTGCAGCCTCATCACGGAAGCACAATCCGGCGGTGCCTCATCGGAAGGGTTTGCTCTGTTGTGCGACGTGGTCCTTGCGATAAGATTCTCACTCCTCTCTTTTGGCTCCCGTAATGCTGTTATGCAATTTGGTAAACCCACCTTGTAAGGGGATACGGGGAACTTTGGAAAGTTTCAACGTTCTCAACACAGATCGACAGGAGATTCAGCCATTCCTAAACGCATATACGTCTAATCACCTCATGTAACAACATAGTTAGCCTCTTCGTTGGATTGCGATATTTTCTCTTTCGGCCGTCTTACTTGCTTCTTCCTAAGTCTCCACTACGTGAAAATGCATAACTACCTAGGTACCTGGTTGTCCATAGCCACAGCAACAATAACGAAGCGTTATCCTCAGCCTTCTCCTAGTGTTGCCAACCGTCCGGAAAATACAACAGACCATGCACACTAACATTCACACACGATAATTCGCCTATGGACTTGAGCTTCAGTAGAGAGTGGGGATGGCTCCCCACAGCCCTTCTCCGACGCCCGGGTACGCCTGCAGTAGCTCTTCTCATCGGTGAGATTTTAAGTTGGAGCCCTTATGCTTGCCGTAACACCTCACGCAAAAATTAAACGAGCAAATAAGCCTTCTTTACCACAATGCGAGTGTGGCTTGACATTCCCGCGGCTTACCATTCCGACATTACGCCAGTCCATAACATCCGACATAGACAATGTTCAGGTAAACAATAACAGCACTCGGCAATACCAGGCCATCCGAGAGCATGAGGTTCATAACAAACCTGGACATGATTTGCCTTCGACTTTTTTCTATCATAGAAATGCTTCCAAAGTGAACTGCAAGTGTCTCCTCCATGATTATCTATTGTCGTACATCGTCATGATAGACCCACTGATTCGTCTAAATATAGAGACGTGACAACTGTTTATCGATTGTACCGACCTGTCGGACGACCTCCGGTATTCGCTATGGAAAGCGGCGAAGAAGCGGTCCGAGGCTACCGTGCACTCCCGCACCAAACTTCGTGTTTGCCTGCTATGCACTACGACTATGGACCCGCTGATGTACATATCCACTTGCGCCATCTGAGATTTGAGTTGAGTCTGTCACAGATTTTCTGCTTGGGCTGATTTCATAGCCCTCTGATGGTACGTATCTACTAGCCTTTTTCTAGTGATACGTGGTGCAACTGCTGCCCCTGCTAGATGGATAAGGCGTCCATGCTATTGGCTTTAATCCATTGCCAGATATCCGATGCCGAAAGAATTCGCGTTTACGCCTCCGGAATTCCCAAGGTTGATTTCTGCTCATGCCAGCAAGGGTGCAATGCACTTACCGAATATCTAAACAAAAAATAGCACTTCAAATTAGGAAATAGTGAGCTACTAGTGACCAAGTCTCGCAGAAAGCTCTAGATGTCAAACACCGTGAGTACCGAGGAACAAGCCAGCCATCCCGCAAGGGCCACCGTTGGCTCAAGGACGTCCTCCACGTTCCCTGGCAATACTCGGCATGACCATCTGAGCGTTGCATTTTCTTGGACTCGGTTAAGATATACTCCACGTTGTGGGTTTAAGATTCCCAGCCTGTCTTTTCGAAGACTTTAAAGTTGCTGCAACCCTCGCTCATCACTTCAGGATCCCACACTATTCACTCGTTCTTTGGTATACATTCACTCAATACTCCCAAAATAGTGTTTAACAAATCAGTACAATGACTACATCCATTTTGTTGGCGGTCGCCGCTTTAGGCTTGCGAACTACGCTCGCAGCATCAACATCATATCCAGAATGTCTTTCATTCGGTATGGACTTCCAAAATGATGGCGCTTATTTTCAAAACTCGCTATCCAATGATAATTTCACCTTCGTATCCCAGTTCGACAGTACGTATTTATCCTTGCTCCCCATTATTGCAACCAAAATACTCATTCAAACAACAAAGACTGCCAAGATGATTTTGCATACAATATTCTCATAGATCCTAAAGGGGATCAAGTTTTATGTTCCGATACTCCATTGCGGCCAGACGACACTAATCAATTATCAACTTGGTGAGTTTTGGATGTTGATGTCTAGCTCGCTCACCTCTAACAGTTCACCAGTCCGGTCAAAAAGAGTGAGCTGATAAGTGGAGACTGGTCTGTAGTCATCATGAGCGACAACGGAGATGGAGAATCTATCGCCTATGAGCGTGACTTCAAGCTCTCTGTCGGTCCTCAATCTACAAGCACTTTCACCCCTACAGCGACTGCTACCATGGTTTCCGTGCCCGTTGTCAGTAAGTAAAATACTTCCACCATTTTCACCACATTTTGTACTTACGATAAGCAGCCGTCACTTCCACTAGCACGGATACTCTAATCACTGTTCTGGACCCGACTACAGTTACCAGCCCATCGACGACCATCACTCCCACCAAAACAGTCACACCAGCACGGGTGACTTCAACAACGACTAAGGCACTGCTAACGCTCAAATTCACCGCGTATAGCATTGACATCGCTAAAGTCACTTCTACCAAGACTGCTTCATGCAAACATCCAACGCGTCAGCCAACTTGCGATCCTAAAGCCAAGATTCGACCCACAGTCGGTCCGTTCGCCAAGAAGAACAGCGTGAAGTTCCGTCGTGAGATTGAAGAGGAGAAAGTTCGCTTCGTCGAGGAGAGAAGGATCCGTATCGAAGCCCGTGCTCCTGATCCACAGCCTCTGATCGTTACTGATGCCAATACCAACAACTGGCCTACCATCACCATCACTAGTACTGCACCTGCGACCACGGCCACTGATATCAGTAAAGTTCTCTGTTTGCTTATTATGAGATATGGTACTAATATTCCATAGCGACCGCGCTCACTACCTCCACCTCCACTCCTCCGCCAGTCACCGTGCTCCAGGGTAAGAAGACTGCAGCAGTCGTTACTGTCACTGCAGCTACACCTACTAGGACTGTCACTCGATACAACATTGCAACGAGTGTCACCACTAAGACACTCAGATATGTGTACGTACCCATTGTCTCCTTCTCTAGCCTTCAAATTTTGCTTACATACCTTCAGTTACACCATCCGCACAACAGTCACCCCTCCAGCTGTTTCCGCTGCTTGCAAGACTGCCGGTGGTGTTCTTCTGTAGACCATCTATCTAACGGCTGTCTCATATCTAATGTATTTACGGTTGTCTATCAGGAGTTTATGTTTTGTTCCGTTATACCGGCATTCAAACTCATTGCGGCGTTTATTGATATATTTGGGGGGCTTTCCATCTGTGTTATTTTATTCATTCCCATCTAGACCACTCTTTAGCTCAATACTTGCAATTAACTTGTAATCAACTTGTAATCTCAAATGATCGGGTGCAACTATGCAACAATTCGTGAAATGCCCGACCGTATACTATTCCTAGGACAATACTAAAAAGAATAATTACCAGAAAATAAATAATCGATCTCACTCCAACAATATCTCATTCTTACAATAGCCTCAAATCCCTTGCTCTCTCCTCTACCCTCCATGGTCCATTAACACCTCCACACCCACAAGCCCAACCCCCCAAACCCCCGAAACTGTTCCTGCAGCAAATCAAGCCATGAAAGCCCCCCAACGCAGGTACCAATATTCCCCAAAGCACAATCCTAGTGCAACCCTAAAACCAAAGGCAACTGCTGATCCCCGACTAGGTTCTGCCAGATCCCTGGGATGACAGGCCACGGACTGATGTGTGTCGCGTGTACCTGCGTCAGGAGATGTACAGGTAGAACACTTGCTAGGTTTCATGCAGGGGTTAGAGTAGCTCAGAGATGGGGGGTGGGAGGAAGTAGGCACTTGGGTTAAAGTGGTATGCAGGGACACTAAGGTCGATTGGGAGAGGTGATGCGTGGAATTTTAGATGGGACTAACGAAGAGGTACACGTGTATACTTTGTCAGAATGGGCGCAAGGGGTAGAACGAATACGAAGATCTTCTGTGCCAGTGTTTGGACGTTTGGCGGATCAACTTGGTAGTGATGTGTAAACAACGGCGAAAGTGATCGATCATGTCGGCGATGATCTGTGTCCGTACATTTCGTTCCGCCAGAACCTTTCAATGTATGAAACAGTACAGCGTTCGTAAACCGGTTCTGTTTCGATCTACCTTTCGAGCGTCAGTGGGCGTGGACGCTCACGTCCCGTGACCTTCGGATCCCCACGCTGGAACTCTCCAACTTCGCTGCAGGACAACGTCGTCATTGATACCTTAGCTAATTATCCAGATAATTTAGGCCGGAACGAGACCGTCTATTTGAAACATGAATACTCCTTGCCGCCTGGCTACTGAAAGCTACTCCCGTCTTTGCGCTGTACCCGGACGAACGCTGGCTGACCTCGCTGGCACAGGGCTTCTCATCGACAAGGTATTCGTGGATATCGATCTATGGATAGCTATCCATGGAGTCTTTACAGTCCATGGATAACAATTTCGATCAAAAGGTGTTCTGATTAGCTGAGAAGTCAAGCTTAGTCAGATAGAACTATAGTAATGAGTATGAAGATGTGGATACAAGTATTGTATAATAACAGTATAGCCAAGAAATGTCTTGAATGTAATTCTAAACCATGGAACAAGGTCTAGCACTACGTACATGGATATCCATTGGATATAACGACGGTTATCCGTAGTTCGTCATTTAATGATTTGAAGCCCTGTGCTGGCATGGGCCTTCGTCAAGCTTAGCACATCCGATTCTGAACATCGGGAACAATAGGTTAAAGCCTTCTCAGTGGTATTCAACATAAATTACATCCAAACAAAACTAAATATTATCGCTAGCTCGCATATGGGGTAGTCAGGGGCGATTATCAAAATACGTAGCGCTCATCCAAGCAGCGCCCGACAAAAGAAAAGCGGGTGCCAATTGGTATCGAATATTTCAAAATGCCAGTCATCACAGTCATGATCCACCCGTTCCTGGGTTTGGCCTTTCCTGTCCTTTCCGACCGCCAAACCACATCAAATGCTCGCCCATCCATGGAAAACAGCCAGTACGCCACGTAAATGCTCATCAATACGCATGCATACAAAACATGCCGAGCCCTTGAAAACGATATCGAAAATCGTTGGGCGCGAATACAGTGACCACGAAGTGTGTGATCGAAGACCCGACACGTTCTATAAGAGGAAGTTGTAGGCGTTGTACACGGCGTCGCAACATCCGACCTCGCATACTTCGAAAACGTGCTACACGTGGATTGCGACGATTACGCAGAATGTGCGAGTTCCACCTATTGAGGTGGGCGTCCAATGCCTTGCTTGGCCTGCTCGCATGGTCAGTATGTTCGACAACAAATTGCTTTTTCAAGAGGGCTAAACCTTACCTTCATCATTTCAATCCTTTGCTTCAGGTTCTGTGTTACTTCAGCAGCCCGTTTCCAGCTTTCGGCGCCTGAGTTCGCTTGTGTTCCTCCAATACTGCCAAAGTTGTTCATACCGCCCTCTGCGGGACTTGTTCTACCTCCCCGTGATGATAACGAAGACTTCGCAGATCCTGCACCAGCACGCAAAGGACTCAGCTTTCCACTCAAAGTGCTGCCAGGACGGGAAAGAGAATCAAAGTTCTCCTTACCTTCCAGCCCTGGGCTTGCGGGTTGGTTGGCAAAGCTCCTGTTGCGCCCATAAGCTGGTGCGCTTCCATAACCAGAATCTGCTAGACGTGCGCCGCCGCTTGGATCGGCATATATTTGATCTGAAAGATCCGTTGGAGGGGGACTTGTTGCACGAACTTGCCGGCTCAGCTCACGCTTAAGACGGTCCACTTCACGGCGTTGATTTTGCACCGTCTGCTCAGCAGCCTCGTAATCGCTCCGAGCCCGAACAAGCTGGGTCTCTTTCGCTTTGATTGACAAGACATCACGAGTGTGATCTTCGATCAATTGGGCGTTCTGGTTTTGGAGCTCGTGAATTTGAGATGTTAGTTTTGTACGTTCTGCTCTTACTTCCTCATTTTGGCGACGCAACCTCTCCACTTCCGCACGGAGCTCATCCAGTTCAGCGCGTTCGACCAAGCTAAGTCCTGACGGCGCCTGTGAAGCTGCAGGTGTTGGTACTGCTTCTCCGAGGGGTTTCCCAAGCGGTCGGCCAGCGAGACCCCGACCAGGTGCAAGGCCGAGCTTGGGCTGTGGAGGAGGCGCAACTTCCTCGGGAGGTGGAGATACGACAGGCCGTCTGGGGGATGCAGCAGCAAGGCCAGCCCCAGGCTTCTTGAGCCCCCCTAGCCTTGAAGGAGCAGCGAGGCCGGATTTTGGAGCTCCTAATTTCGATACCCCAGGTCTTGACGTTGGCTTTGGTGCGAGTGGTGCAGTCAGTTCTTCCTGAGGTGGCGGCGGTGGTGGTGCAGCTGCAGCTGGTGCAGCCTTCTTTGCACCCCCTGGTCTTTTGCCTGGCATAGGCCTTTTGCCAGCAGGAGCAGCAGCAGGCTTGGGAGGCGGAGCAGCAGCTTTGGGTTTGTACTTGGCCTTCACCTCTGCTGCTTCATAATACTCCTTGATCTTGGTTTTGCGTATTTCATCAAGACCATCCAGATGAGCACCCATGATCCGGTCACCCATGATCTTCCACAGGGTTCCTAATACTTCGGCACCTGCTGAACGCTGAACCTCCTGCGACTCTGTCAGGAGCTTGGTTGCAGCCTCGCTTATCGCCTTGACCTCAGGAGCAGCCGGGGCGTCCCTCGTTGTCTTGAGACATCGTATCAGGAACCGCGTCGATTCGAGTTTGACCTGCGGGTTCTTGTGCTTCAAGAATTCGATAATTTCCTCTAGACATTCCCCAAGATTGGTGGAAGAAAAAACTGCATCCAATGCGGCTCCAATCGCGTCAGTCACGGATTGCTTCTTCTCTTTCAGCCGCTCCATCATGGGATTCATGATTGTGGATCGATACTTTGCGAAACTCTTCCGCAAACCTTTGGCGAGAAGCTCCACACAATTTGCTGCAGTGGAAACAACAGCAATGTTTGCGTCTTTCATGCTTTTCGCGAAACCTCGAACCACTTCGTCAAAGGGACCTTCGGCAATCTTGGGATGATTTAGAGCTTTCTGAACCTCCTCTAAGGCTTCTTTTCGGTCTTTCCATTTCGTAGAAGCGAGTCTTTCACTATAGTCCTTGGGGATGTTGGAAAAGACATCTACGGCCTCGTACTCAGGTTCAAGATCGATGGGCGCTTCGTCTTCCTCGTCCTCATATTCTTCCTCACCACCTCCAGCAGCGGCGGCGGATTCTTTAGCTGCTTGCTGCGAACGAAGCAATCTTTCTTGCTTGGGTGGCGGTTCATCCTTGACTTTTTCGAACAGTTTGTCTAAGTCCTGTTGCTGCACGGGTTTCAATTCGTTCCAGAACAACGGCTTCATAGCCTCTTTTAACCATCGGTAGAATTCAACAGTCAACTCCTGGGCCTTTGCACGAACGTTCTTGTCGGCATGGCCGTAAACCTTAGGTAAGGCCTTCAGAACCTGCTTCGGTTCCACGGTTTTGCAGCCGTACGCATGGAATATTTGTGTCAGTGCGTCTAGGGTGGCAGCAATGACTTTGGGTTGTTTATGCGATAGAATGGGAAGTAGTTCTTCAATGACGGGGTCCGCCTTGTCCATTTCAACGTAGAGCATCAGTGCTTCGAGAGCTTTTTGCTTTGCAGCAGGCCTCGTGGAGGGGAGGCCCTTTTCAGCGATAGTGGCGATTGTGTTGTTCCGCGTCCTGTATGACTTTCTCAGCATTGGCAAGCATCACAAGCATCTCAAGAAGTCCATACCGTGTGCAACCTTGTGTTCCTGCAATATCGAGAAAGGCACATAGGGCGCCCAAACCCTCTTGCTGTGCCGCGACATTTGAGTCGCCTACAACACCCTTCCATATACCCGCATCATTGATAAACTGGCGAACAACAGGATCTGACTCGCTTGCTGCAAGACTGAACTCTTTGGCAGCGGCTTCATACCCCTCCTTCCGTACTTTCCAATTTTTGTGGACGAAGCGATCGGGGAGCGGGAGGGAGCTGAAATCCTCCTCCTGGTCAGCCATGGTGGGATAGACGTGCTGCGGGGGTTGTTGCGTGAAGATGGAGGCACTGTCAAACGAGTCAGTTGCATGTTTCAACGCAAATTTCCCATAATGGCGCGTGCTAGAGGCAGGATTGAACGTCCAAGAGCGCTGTGACCATCAGCGGTAGTGGTGTTGATTATGTATCGCGAACCCGCGGTCCACGTTGTGCTCGGCGCGAGTGCAGGCAAAATGGGGAGGAGCAATCGGGGAACTTGGGCTTACATTGGAGGGGGTGGAAATCCTTGCGGATAGCGGTGATGTTTGAACGCGCTGTGAACCGCCTTGTCTGTGATATGTGGTTTGAGTTCACGGGCGCGGTGTAAGATGTAGGTGGTGTGAGTGCGTGGGGTATATTGACGTGGGAAAGTTTTGACGTTCTCCGTTGTCTTGCTGCCACTGCTGTGCTGGTAGTGTGTTGGGCGCGCGTTCCCTAGGCGACATCATCGGCGCAGGGCAGGCCGACCCATGACAAGAACCACATGAACCACATCTGGGCATAAACCCTTCCCGCCTGCCCTGCGCAATTCACCTCCGCAATAGTAGTAGAGATCCTTCTGACGGCCATCGCCTCATCCCAAAAACTCCCCAATCCCTTGTTGTCCGCAATATTCTTTCACTCGCTCTTCGGCTCGCTTTTCTTCTTCGCCTACTCCGCCGCGCTTCCATAATCTTCACCGCAACATCCCCCTCCGCCAAGATTTCGACCATCTCAAACACCTGCACATAAACTGTACGCCAGCACCCGTAACCAAGATCCTCAATCCTTTCCAGTCCATGGTCGCTACTAGCGGCGACAGCGCATGAGCCAAACGCCTCCGCTATGAGCGCCATATTGACAGACCGGCAAGCAGAGGAGCTGTGAGTCCCCCACTCTCTTCCCCTAAGCAACTTTCCACATACTGACGGATGGGATAGTCACAAGGCCATAATAGCATATCTCGGTGTCATAAATGCGCCAAAGACAGCAGCAGCATTCCGGGAAGAAGTGAACATCTCTGCTAGCTTTGATGATGCGACTCGGAAGAAATACGAGGGGTTACTCGAAAAGAAATGGACCAGTGTGGTGCGATTACAGAAAAAGGTAGCCAGAGCCTTGCACCAAACTCACCAAGCAGATCATCTAACTGACTGTTGTAGGTGCTAGAACTTGAGCAGCGGAACCAATCATTACAGAACGAGCTCGACTCCACCACGCCAACCTCTCTTCTTCGCAGGAATCAGGACCCAACGAGCTGGCTCCCTCGGGCACCCGCGCGACATACTTTACAATCTCACCGGCAACCAATCACCTGCGTCGCGTTTCATCCGATATTCTCATCCCTCGCATCGGGCTCTGAGGACACAACGATAAAAATCTGGGACTGGGAATTAGGTGAACTTGAGAGAACTGTCAAGGGGCACACTAAAGGTGTGCTGGACGTAGATTTTGGTGGGCCTCGGGGCGGAACCCTTTTGGCCTCGTGTTCCAGTGACTTGACCATCAAGCTTTGGGACCCATCGGATGAGTACAAGAATATCCGGACGCTCCCAGGTCATGACCATTCGGTTTCCGCAATTCGTTTCGTACCCAGTGGTGCTGCAGGATCACCGTCGTCTGGGAATCTCCTCGTCTCTGCGTCACGAGATAAGACATTGCGGATCTGGGATGTTACAACGGGATACTGTGTAAAGACAATACGAGGTCACGCAGACTGGGTACGAGATGTTTCGCCAAGTTTTGACGGTCGATGGTTGGTGTCTGCTGGTACCGACCAAACCGCGCGGTTATGGGACGCCAGTTCTGGAGAAGCTAAATGCACTTTCCTTGGTCACGAACACGTTGTTGAGTGCGTAGTAATCGCACCTCCAGTGGCCTATGCGAACCTCGCGTCACTTGCAGGTCTAAAGAAGCCACCTCCGCTGAGCAGTTCTGCTGAGTTTATTGCCACAGGCTCGAGAGACAAAACGATTAAGATATGGGATGGACGAGGCACGCTTATCAAGACGCTTGCCGGCCATGACAATTGGGTACGAGGTCTTGTTTTCCATCCGGGCGGCAAATACCTCCTGTCAGTAGGAGATGACAAAACCATTCGTTGCTGGGATCTCACACAGGAAGGACGATGCGTTAAGACGGTAGAAGATGCCCACAGCCATTTTGTAAGCTGTATACGCTGGGCGCCAAATCTTGTCAAAGATGCGGCCCCTGTCAATGGAGACGCCGCAAATGGCACGGCAGTGAATGGCCTATCGAAGAAGAAAGAGGAGGAGGCTTCCAAAGCAGGCATCAGATGTGTTATTGCCACAGGCAGTGTTGATCTCGATGTTCGTGTCTTTGCGTCATGAGCGAGATCTTATGAACATGAATAAGGAGATCAATCGCAAATAATGATCCATATACCCACTGCAGTCTAATCAATGCACCTGATCAGTGCTGGGGAAGGGCGTCATTCAGCTTAAGTCGCCCTCTTATCTATTTTTGGACGATTGATCTCGATTTTTTGCTTCCACTTTCGTTGCTCATGAACTCTTCCAAGCATACCCCTTCTTTCCATTAAATCCGGTGCTTGTGGGCGTTTTCGGTTGCACTCTCGAAGAAGATCGGATATATAGAAGTCATGAAGACACCAATCTCGTTTTCGAGTGGCCGTGCCTTTGCTGAAAATGTATTGTATTGTTGTCCACGAAAGGGACACCATTTTGATCCAACATTAGTGATTTTTGTTCCAAATTTTCAGCCATATCAGTAGCCATGGTCGTCACCATGCCCGATTATCCAAAATTTTAGCAATATCTTGGTCCGAATGTCCCCTCCAGATGGAGTGCTTCCGAACCAGGACATTGCGTGAGCCGCGGTATTCACTGACTAAGCACACATGCCAAGTCCTGCGCACGGTGATTACAGCGTCCGAGCTCCGAGCTCCAACTTTTCTCAACCTTCAAGCTCTGCAAAAACTTCCTTCCTTACACACTCAACCTTCTCCCTCAACCCCTCAAAATCGGGCTTTTGGAGCAACAATGCCCCTACCTGATTGAAATCGCATATTGCAATGGCCGCGCATGCTGTAATAACCGCGATACCCTCATCATTAGCGTCATGGCAAGGGAAATTTACAGGTACGTACACAGGATTTTCTTAACTCATTCCCTTACATGATGATACAATCAGCGCTTTTCAAACTAGAGTCTTTGACCTCTTCAGAGGAATGAAACTCACGCTTTGCACGTCAGTCTGAAAGGCTTTTTTCATCTCTAGTGTATATGTCTCCACCTTTGAGCCTTAACTAATTTGAAACAGGTACCTGAAAAATGGAAACCAATGCCATCTCTACATCCTCACAAAGGGGAGAGAGTTGGCAACATTCCCCTGGTACGTTACGCTCACACATCTTTCTTTACCCTCTAATGATGATCTGTTGTGCTTCGGCACGCTGGAAATTACCGACCGAGACTTTGTCGATGTCGAAAAAAATTGGCTGTTGTCTGATATCCTTTCAATCCTATGACTTGAATGCAACCCTTTTCATGACCAGCTGCTGACCCAAGACGCTGTCTAGATGTTGATTCCACAGGATGCCTCCATGCTTCGATATCCGGTACGCATTCCTCATCCCTCTGTCTCACGTTGCTTTCATGATGAATGGCACTGGGCTCCGAACATTCATGACGGATATGCCCCATTGTGGCAGGCCTAGAAAACCTCGCCCACTGATCTTGCGACGATTGGTCCTATAAATTCAGTTTATCTGAGGATGTATAAGCTGACTGGCATATCATTGACTAGTTCTCTGCCAGCGCACGTGTTCGGCTCGACCGGTAAGCCTACCTTTTTTATGTACAACTGTGGATATGATGCAACCTTGATGACGAGTCTTATTCGGGATTCCCGATGACGAAAAAAAATCTTTAATTCCATTCATGCCTTTCTGATCCTCCTCTCTTGAAAAGGATATTTTCATACATCTTGATGCAGCGTGCTGATTGCATCACCGTAGACATGGTAAACTCCACATGAATGGCTACATCTTGCATGGATCGATTTATTCGTTCTTCCCGGTATCCTTGATGCTTAAGTGGTAAGCTCTCCTCCTATCTCCTAATGTCGGTATTAAATGATGATTCGACTTTACCAATGACAAGCATATGTCCAAGCTTTAATTAGCAAAGACGAGAACTGTCCTTCCTGATATACCGTCATTTGCTTTCAGTTTGTCTATATTGATTCAACGCTGACTGACATTGCGCATAGAATCTGTATATCAACGACTCTTCCACCAACTTCGTGCAGGAATGTGAGTATGTCTGATTTTCTTTTCCCATTTCCTTGACAAGATGAACATTCAATTTATCACGACGGTCTACCGAGCTACGGCAGTGGTGACAATCGCCTGTGACAAGGCTAGAGTCTGATCCTATTTTCTCTTTGAAAACTTATGCGAGAATAAACTCCACGCAATCGCTGACTCGTATTAGGTTCATTACAACTTGAACTTGAGCTCTCTTGCACTTTGGAGTGATCGGAAGCACGGTGTGGTCAGGCACATGAGGAACATTATTTTAATTCGCGCGCGGACATACTTGGTATCAAATAGTCAGGAAATGCTCCGAATGCTCCACCCCACGATTGACGATCCTAGCAAAAAGCTTTTGCCCAAACAATACACATTTGATTTCATTTCAAAACCTGTTCAGCTTGCACATCCAAAGATCTTCCACTCAATACAACCCGATTGTGATGTCTCCCCTTATTCTCGCAGTCAAATGAATCTCAGCTTCAAGGTCAAGCTTGATGCCGAGCAGAAGCGCTGCGTCCTTCAGTGTGCCATCGGCGTTGACTGGGCCCTTGACAATATTGCCCGCTGGCCTGTTGAGGTTCGACGATGATGGGGGAAGTCCAACGTTCGCGGCGGGGGGGTTGACGGAAATTTTACGGCCACCGGATGCCTGGCCATCGTCGCTGTCAGACATGTAGCCCATAGGTCGGGTTGCGGATTCACTTTGATATCGTAAGTAGAGGTCTTTAATTGTTTGTTCACAATAACAAACACTTACACAGTAGACATTTTTAGGATGATAGATTAATGATGCGTTTGAATGATTTTGAAATGGAAAAGAATAGACCGCGGAGACTAGCTCTTTGAGTTGTGTGTTGTTTGTTGGGTTTTTGGTAAGTGTAGAGGGTGGAGGAGAATCAGCTCAGCTGTCTGGCCTTTAAGAGATGCCAAAGGTCTGCCTTATATATTTACCTCTGGTGTTAGGTATCAACATTGGCATAGATGCCGCCTACCCACTACAAGCGACAGGATCTGCGCGAGTCAACCCCTCGAAACGTGTGTAGTGGCATTATTGGAAAATAAAAGAGCAGAATGGCCGTTGAATGGTTCGAGAATCGTACCGACATCCTGTCAAGTCTACGGATCGTTGTGTTCTAGATGAACACACGGCCGTTGTCGCTCGCGCATTGCTCGCGCATTGTCACACCGACTTACACGCATGCTGGGAGATGAAACACACGGGGCCGACAAGTCCAATGGAGTTTGGAGACACTTTCCCCTTTTTCATCGAATGATTATCAGGCCATCAAAATGTCTGGCCTAATCGAACGTGCACGCTTTCTCACGAAAAATGGTTTTCGACTTGTCTTTGAGATGTATGCACAGTCCGGTTCTAACAGCATACTGCCACTCATCGGGATTCTAGTCGACATACTTTCTGAATCGCAGTTTGTATGCGTATGATGCATACTCGAATGACTGGTTTTTGATTCAAACGACGCTATGTCTCAGCTTATGGGGATTGAAAGCTGTATTCCTCGACGGTCTGGGTGCCAGCGTTCAATTGTCAACAAACCAATGACGGATTGAGTCGTCATGTGGAATTGGGCACATTTCGGGCCTTGCCCTTGTGTTTCTTCACATGTACTAACCCAAGTAAGGGAATCATTGTTCCATAACACATTCTGGGAAGCAGCTTGCGTGGACCTCACCTTGCACCAGACGATGAAAGCGATTGCTCTCTTAGCATAATCTCACGCATAGTTACACCGTGTATCCTATACACGCTGAATGCGATACATCTCTCGTTCTTTTTTATCATGGTCCTTTCTGTGCTTGTCGCTATCATTGCAGCTCCTGCCCTGCTCGGAACTCAAGAAGCCATTCGCCAATCCCAAGCTAAAGAAAAAAGGGAGGAGCATAGGGCGCGACGATGCAACCTGATCGCAACATGCGTGAAATCTTCAATGCGTAGTCGCGAGATCAATGGGCGGCCCCTTGTTCTGAAGAATGGAAAAGTGAGCACTTTGTTGTATTGTTGATCTGTAACTAACCATGAAGATCTACATCGATACTGGCACAGGTGATGGAGCACCGTATGGGCATCCCTTGGCCGGTTACTATCTTCCATATCCCGACACTAAGTACGAAGGCCTAGTCACGACCATCACTGACGTTGCTCCGATCATGAATTGGATATATATCGACAAAGAGACGTACGAACTCAAGTATGGTGTTCGTGTCGACGCGCAGCCGAACTTGACCGGTCCATTCGATTGCACGCGCCAAGATCGCCGTTTGACTTTTGATGGCTGGGAGGGTTGGTGCGCGGTGGAAGAGTTCCCTACTCTTTGGGCCATTTACTGTGATTTGGATGACAATGGTCTTCAGACCAAGGTCCCAGAAGGTACACGTGTCCTTGAAGTTGAACTTTCCCGAAAAGAAAAGAGGTGGAAGAAGGAAGCTGTCCCAAGGCAAGAAGACCAGACAACGAAACGCGAGGTTAATGCTCAAGAAGATGCTCCAACCGACAAGCCAGTAACGATACAACCTCAATTGAACCCGCCTGGTGTGGTTCAACAAGCCTCTGCCGCTCCAAAGCCATTCTCCCTCCCAAAAACCATTTTTCCAGAATCCGCACCTCCTTTGCTAGCGGGAATGAGACCTCGAACACCGCCGCCAGCCTACTCGGCAACAAATTCATCCATCACACCGCAACCCAAACCACAGCCCCAAACACCATCGCCTGACAAATCTACTAACCCAAGGCTTTCTCCTTCCAGCGAGAAACGTGTTCCAGTAACCACACCCAAACTAAACCGGAATAGTGGTACCAGAACTCTAGCACAAGCTCAAATGTTTGAAGCCATGAGCCGGAAGATGAACGAAATACCTCTACGAAACGCTAACCCAGCCTCCCGGCCTATAAGTAATGCGGACTCTACTTCAGATTATTCAGATCAAAGCACCAGCTTCGATATCCCCCAGCCATATCCGCCGAGACCGGAATCTGACGCACTCCCACAACCTTCCGACCCTATCGTATCCCCTAAACCATTATTCTTAGATAAAAGGTCTGCAACAGTGGCACCGGATCCAGCTATCTTTGGAAATTTGGACGAAAAATCCTCATCTAACGCGACGAAGGCTGTGAGGTCGGCATCCAATCCGAGAAGTATTGAGAGGAGTGGTGCACGTCGCAATGGCTCATTCTCCGAGACGCTACCAAGCCAACCGCCGAAAGGCTCCCTTCCTCCATTGCCGGCTCTTCTTTCTAACCGACAAACAAGTCAAAATAGGTTAAGACAAGGTTCCAAATCACCAGACCAACCACGAAGCGTCTCCAATGAAAGAGCTAGAGCATATTCTTCCGAAAGGCAGCCGGTGGTGTCAAAGCAGCTGTCTCGCAGTTTGTCCAGAACATTACGGGAATCTCCTGGAATGCGCTCACAGTCCTCGACTAATCAATTACGTCAAAGGGAACGAGGAGCTTCGACCTCCTCACGAGAAGAAGACAAAAGATCGTCTCCTAGGCCACTGGCACGGACAAATACTACGCCTGGTTCTGCTAGGAAAACAATGGCAACCACAATGACCACTGGCTCAAAGACTTCGATGTATCGACAGATGGTTCCCCCCAGCGCCGATCCTCCAAACAAAGAACGCACGAATTCGAGTTTATATCGCGAAATCGACGATATTTTGAAGCCGAGTTCGAGTAGGGCAAGGGCAGCCAGGGATGGTCAGACAAGACGAGATGATCGCCCCCCACCTTTGAGACGAGCAGCCACATCACAAGCAACAGCGGGGAGTAGGGATAATGCCAGGCGGAGCTCGAGGGATGGAGGCTCGAACTCGAACCCGAAGCCTCCGGGAGTGTTCTAGATACCCAAGATAGGCGTTTCGTATGATAAGAGATACTTTCTCTAACAAAAACTTTCAAATTCTCTTTCACGAGACCTCTTCATGTTCTGATTGATCAACATGACCTTAGAATGTGCAGTTGCGATACAGGCCAGACTACAATACTCGGCCGGATTTGGTTTAGTCTTATTGCAGACCCGGCATCGTCAAGCCAACCTTAGAACGTCTCCTTCCAGAAGCCTTCCAATCCTTTCCTTTCCAAGCCAATCGAACCACCACAAATCATCAAACTCGACAACTCGGTTTCATCTACTCTGTGACTTTGCTCCTACATCCACTTATCCAAACTCCCCACAGCCTACCTTGAACCTGAAACTCGAACCACCATCGGGCCACCAGCCCCATCGAGATGCACGCTAAAATCTGTAACAGCCTCAGCGCTGTATCGAGTTATTCAGGAACGGTGTGGCTCACGCGAGCGATATGTTCCTGTAGAGGTATTGTTCGTTAGTGTTAGGGGGGTGCATCAATTGATTTGTCTTTTACTTCGATGACGCCGCATGTGAGCTTGACGCGCCATCTACATACCCACTAAACCTAGGAAGCTATCGGCGCACCATTTGTTGGGGTAAGGTAAACGGGTCTTTGGCGTCAACTTTCGAGATTTGAATTTGTCATTTGGGAATCTGTTCGAAATTGAAGCTGGACTTCTTCAAATTGGTAATTTCCAAATTTGGATGTACACATGCGCACAAGAGAGAGAGAGACTCCACAGCACATATACCAGTTGCAGCAAACACGTAATTAATATCTACACCAACACTACGTCAGGCGCACTATTCGACAGCTGATAAAAGAGCATCATGGACTCTGCAAGTCGTCTGTACGAACGATTGGGTCAAATACCACAAGATCCCGAGGACCCGGAAAGCCTCGAGGACATGCTTGTGTGCGCTTTTGGAGCTTTCGAGAGATACTACGTTTGCTGGAAGAATCGAGGAGGAGAATTTAGACAAGGTAAGAGAATAACATATCAACTTCAATCAATCATGCTGACATTTCCAAAGATGGTTACGATCTTCCACCAGCACTACAAGAGTGGCTCTTCCCAACCGATGGGACAAGTCGTGATTTCCCAACCCTTCAAGTCGTGTTCGGACGTGGGGACGAGTATTTTGCCTCGGACAAGTTGGGGAAACTGGAGTTCAAGGAGCCCGAAGTCAAGAAGCTTTCGCCACCAGAAGAAAGCCTGGACAAGGAAGAGAAACCTACTTTAAAGCGCTCGCGGACAATATCTTTCTTGCGGCCACTGTCTGATTCAAGTACTAAATCATTCGATCCACTTAGAGAAGCGCCTACTCGAGATGCTGATAGGAGTCGATCATCCTCCATCTCACAACCACTGGCACGACCGCAAAGTACATCATTATCCACATCCACCTCCGAACCTCTGTCGAGATCACACAGCCCTCCCACCGAAACAAGCAGTAGCCAAGGCTCAAGCAGACGCTCTTCATTCATTTCACAACCCGCCTCACGGCCTCCAAGTATCTCATCCTCCCGATCAACTTCAGACTCACTCTCAAAACCCTTTAGCCCCGCCCTCGAAACCTCTGGACGCGAATCTCCAATCGAGTCTCCGCACCATACTTCAACGCGCCTAAAACGAAGATCGCGACCCCTCAGCATGTCCTTCAACCCCAACACATTCCCCAAGATAGTAGAAGGCAGAACCCTCTCCCCAGCCACCAGAACTCAAGACCCGTACAACAGTAACAATGTTACCACTATCGCTGCCTCCGCCCATACCCCCTGCACATGCGGCTGCCACTCCCAACCACCCAAACCCAAACCCACTTATACCGACGCCAGCATGCAAACCGAGCCCGAATCACCGCAACGCACCGCCCTCCACATCGACACCTCAAGCAACTTCTCCAGCATGCCCTCCTACAGCAACCGATCCAGCGCTCTCGACATCCAGACGCCACTCTCGGAACCAGAAATTTTAATTCAAAAACCGAATCCTGTATTCATGGGACGCATGCTGGATTATTTTAGTAATCCGGGATACCAGCTGGGGGATTCGTTGATGTCGAGTTATTACTATTATCAGGAGCAACAGCAGCAACAGCAACAACAGGTTTATTATGAGGGGGAGGGTATATATAGGGATGGGTGGAAGGAGGAGGATGGGGTAGGGCAGGTTGTTTGAGGTTGGTTTATTGCTGGGTTCCGGAGATGGTGGAAATCACGTCATGGATCCCACTAACGCGGCTCGGACGAGATGAGAGTTGAGTTCGATCTCAGTTATAGTATTTGTGGATACATCACGAGCCTTCGGCGACACCGCGTATTCGATTTCTCACTGACAAATATCTACCATGGCCATTCCTATCATCAGAGATGATGTCCCGCAACGGAATACTGATAGGATCCAACACTAGAGTTTCGTCCAGCGAGCCAAGAATGAACTTGCCCACGCACAAACACCAAGGACGGTTGATTCGAGCTGGCTATGAACTTTGAGAAATAGTGAAGCGCGAGAAGAGGATAAGTTCTTAGAAGTTTTGGTGAACGAGGACCAATCATACCACGGATCCATGATGAGTGTTGAAGAGGAGGACGGTGCCAGGAATCGGACATGAGGAATGGGAAACGAAGCCAGGCGAAATCGGGTGGTAGAGGATCATCAATCAGATGGCATAAGGAGGCAGATGTTTATACTGCCATGTAGATAGTGGTCAGAACACAGTGGCACATGTAAATACAATATTTCCTAATCCGATTCTATTTTAGATACCTTGAAGTAATCTGATTGAGTTACCCCCTCTTGTTCCCCACGCCATATCGAACAAGAAGTTGCAAGATATCTATCATACAAGATCGTGTTAGAAGAGTGCACGAGGAATACTATGACTATCCGTTGTTTTTTTCTTCTTCAAGGGGAATGAATGTATTCGCACACTACCTAGTCCGATGTGGGTGCACCAAGTCGAGCATCAAGGATGGCGAGGAGGGGAGAATGCTTGAGGAGCTTAGGTGAACCCTACATACTGTATGTCGATCCGGGGTACGAACGACACCTCGACTTGCACTGCCCACCACCATTCCATGAAATGAAGGAACTTCTTCGAATTCTGAAGGGATTCCCTTATCGTCTCGATTAGTTCTCTTCATTGTGCGGAAAAACTTAAAGAGATCTCTTCCAGATTTGATGAGATTCGGAAATGGTGTACAGATAATCACTTTGAAATGAGTGTGCAGATATCCGTCAGCATCGTTCAACATGAGCAACCAACTGTCATGTCATACTGTTGGTGTCATGTCATGTGTCCATAACCAATTCTTTGGCAAAACATCACTGAAAGGAATCATATAGTTTTTTCATTTCTTGAATTTGGTCCATGTAAGATTCGTAGTCGTTGTATACGACGCATCTATCCGCTTGCTCTTTTTTCTTATCCTCTCCAAGCAAAAGCCATTCAGCTCAATCACCAAAACCCAAGGGGAATCAGTACTCCGTGCAAAAACCACCGCTCTGTGACGATCTAAAAGCATGAGTAAAGGACAAACAAAGCCCCAACCAAGAGCCTACTGTAAACCCATCAGATGACCGAAGAACAGACCTGCCTACACCACCCAAGAAATTTTGACTGCACCCATGTACAGTCGAGAAAAGGTAACTCCAGGAAAACACCCAAGATACCACGCAAAAGCGTAGATATCAGGTGAAAGGCCGCAATGCAGGATATACAAGAAAATGCAAAATGATTAAAATGTGTAGAAGTCGATGAGTTCGTCAATCCTGGTATGGGGAGTGGGCCGAAGCCGGAACATGAGGTTTACATGATAATAGACGGAACTGTTTGGTGATTAGCAATTGTGGTTTTGTAGGGGGTGATATTTTGGACTTACCCTCAACGTTCTGCTTGATGGACTTGTGAGGCAGAACGGAGCCGCCGTTGACATAGACCTCATCGCCAATGGACACGTCGTCGCCAAGTACTGTGACATTCTCAAGACGGGCCCACTTGCCAACGGTGCTGTTCCAACCAACAATGGTGGACTTGATCCAGGCGTGATCCTTGACCTTGCTGTTCTTGAGGATGACACATCGCTGCAACCTTACGCCGTCACCAATAACTACGTTTGGTCCAATGGTCACGTTGGGGCCAATGCGGCAGTTCTTGCCAATCTTTGCGGAGGGGTCGATCAAGACATTGCCTTGGTGAACGTATGGCTCAGATGTGGGTGTGAGAAGCCTTGAGCCCTGTCGGGTCAGAGAGGAGAGGTATAGGCAGGTACCGGAGATGAAGTCCTTGGGTTGCCCGACATCCATCCAGAAGCCCTCCAAGTCAAACGAGTGTAGCTGTCCGTCTTTGACGATGGCGGGGAATGTCTCCTGCTCAATAGAGGTGGGGCGGAGCTCAATGCGCTGCAGTACGCTAGGGTTGAGAATATAAATACCGGCGTTGATACGGTTTCCGACAAACTCGACGGGCTTCTCGACGAAACGATCGATTCTGGTGGGGTGGTTTGGCTTGTGGACGACGACACCGTACTTGGAGGGCTCCTCGACCTTGGTGACAACAATTGTTCCCTCCTCACCGTGCGACTTGTGGAACTCGGCGAGCTTCTTGAAAGGGTATTCGCACGTCACATCGGCGTTGAGCACGAAGAAAGGAGATTCGTCCTTGCCTAGGATATGCTCGGCGAGCTTCAAGGGACCGGCGGTGCCCAGGGGCTCAGTCTCGACGGAGAAGGTGATGCTGACGTTGTATTGCTCCTCGTACTATTTCAGGCGCGGTCAGTTTAAATGTGCTTGCAGTACATGTTTGTTTCGACTCACGGTCTTGAGGGCCTCGGCCATAATCTCCGGCCTGTAGTTGACGGCGAGGACGACATCGGTGACACCTGCGGAAGCCAATGCCTCGATCTGATGCTGGATCATAGGCTTGTTGGCGAACTCGACGAGCGGCTTCGGGTAGGTGAGAGTCTGAGGTGCTTATCAGTGGTTGTTCGTTTTTTGCGCTCTGCATCGCGGGGCTGGTCAAGCAGCGGTGAGCACCCCTCATGGGAGAAGACGTACGAGAGGTCGCAGACGGGTACCGAACCCTCCGACGAGAATGATGGCTGGAAGAGACGGTCAGAGATGCGAATTGCGAAAGAGGGGGTCATGGAGAGCTCACCTTTCATGATTGCGGTGTTGTCGAGGAGGTGATTGAGGGAGTTGAGAAATTATGCAGCGGGTCGGCGACGAAGAGGGGAATTGAGTCTTGGGTGCAGAGCCAGTGAAGTGGGATGGAATTGGCGGGGCGGTGGTAGTCCTAAGCAGGAGCAGACAGAAAAGTTGTAGAAAAAGTTGAGGACAGTCAAGGTCAAAGAGTTGGGGAGGGTTGAGAGAGGACAGCTGGTTTTATGGGGTTCGGTGGTGGAGGTGGTGCATCTGCTTTGGGTGGATCGTTCCTTCCCAAGGTTACTTAGCGGGCCCCGTCGCACGGAGCTCCCTAGCTTTGGCGGGCGGCTTTGGCTCTCTGGCTCATTGCCTTTTTGCTCAGGTGCTTGTGTGCCAGGGGCGCCCCGAGGGCCAGCCAGCCCGCCAAGCCATTTCACATTCACTCTGTTCGTTCTGTTCCCCTCTGGTCTCTCTGGCCTCTGGTCTCTCTGGCCTCTCTCTATCCCTCATTGAGCCATTCACTCGTGCTCCCCTTTCTTTTCCTCCCCACCACCACCACCATTAATTACCATCACTACCACCCCCTGCTCCATCCCTTGGCCTCCTCCCCATAGTCCAGATTTCACACCACCACCACCGTGCGTCCTTCCTAACATCGTGGAAAAGCCCGACAAAGGAGCCCACATCCCTTGCGACCTGTACACGGTATACAGCAGTGCCACACCCCATACAATTGCCTCAGCCGCCTGTCTTGCTAGCATAGTAACCATCGAATGATGACTACAACCACAGCTGCTGCTAATTTTGTCTGCTGGCCATGGCCTGGGTCACATCGTATTTGCATTGCGCTACATGTTCGCCATTGGTCGCAACACCTCATCACGCGCTGCCATTTCGTGATTCCGTAGGTACAGGCGGCTGCTACTCTACTCGGCTCTCCCTTTTTTTTTTTCGTCTTGTCCCTGATCATCGATGGATGCTTTTCCACACCCCCGCGACTCAAGTCATCATGGGCCGTATCGTACATGTTGCAGCCGGTAGTGCACACTGCAAATACATACCCGCCAGGGGGAACCTCCACCGCCTTGCGCCTCCAGACCCCTTGAGCGCCGCCTTGCCCACGTGGGATGCTTCCGACTGCTTGAGGCGAAATTGCGGGCGTTCGACCCTTCAGATTCTTTCCGTCATGTCCACCATCTCCAACCAAGTCCCATCATGTCCACCACACGCCTCTCTCCGCGAGTCCGCCCTAGGGACACACCCGCCGCTCCATAGTCCGCGTGTGGCTGGCTGTGGCTGACTGTCGCTGTCTATCCCCTCTATCTGCAACCTCATGCACGACTATGTCCCATGCATAGTACATAGTTGAAAACCCCACCCTCCAGAAACAAAAAGTAAATAGAGCCGCCTGGCTTCGCTTTGTCCATGCACGGGTCACGGGCACCTCTCCTTCTCCGATCCCCCCCTTCAGGACTGCCTCTTGACACTTCGCCGATCCGCATCGTGAGAGTCCTGGCGGACCTGGCACCTTTCCGGGTCCTCGTCCCCACCGCTCTCTTCCCCCAAAAACCCTTAGACCCGGCTCCACCCGGCCACATGCTTCACGATGCTTGACATCTCGTAACAGTTCCATATTAAGACACGCGTCAGCGTTGCGTGGCGAAAACCCGTTCCATGGTTGCTTGCCATGCGCTGACCGAGCCTTACAGAGGTCACGTATTGTGCCTCTGGGATATCTATACAGAATCGTGGAGCCATCGTGGTTTGATGCGGCGACGGTTGCATTTGCACACGAGACACAAGTTGCTTTACCATCCTTCCCTTGCGGACCTTGCCTACCCCAATTTCCGCCATCTGGCGATCATTTTCCAGCAACCCTTGAGGCTCTCGCCGCCTAGATGCGTTCGGACTGCGCACATGTCTTGCCCTCAGATCCCCTTACCTCAACGCCATGTGGCAATCCCCAACATCAATTCGGCCACTTCATTGCAAGCGTCATTTTTTCTCTCACCTGTTCACTCTATACTACCTATCCGGGCAATCCTTCCCAGCTCTGTCGATGACAGAGCGCTAACGCCTTCAGATCAGATCTGCTCGAACGCAATAAAGTTCGGCCCTATTGAACCCTTTTTTTCATATCGATAAACGACACGTGACGATGACAAGGCTGTGCCCGTTGACACAACTCCCCAACATTCAAAACCAGACTGCTTTCCTAATTCCTTGCAAAAAATTGCTTCAACGAGTCCAGCGAACTAGTACTCGAACTCCTTCTCAGGTCATGCACAATTTGCATCGATGTCGAGGGGTTTGCATCCGTCTTGCCCAAACAGGCAAGTCCTCTGTCCCCGTCGATGACTTGGGAACCCTCGGGATGTCGGAACGCAAATCGGAACGGTCCCTCGACTACCACAGACAACGGGACATTAGTGGAAGCAACCACAACTGCATGTGAAAAAGTCTTCTACATTTCTTTTGCCCGAGGATTCTCCGGGTATTTGAATTACGAATAGGCTCCTACATTCAATCCTCATCTCACACTTCGGGCGATCGTTTATACATTTGTTTCCTTCTTTCCTTCACTCACAATATCATTTGATATACACCAAGTTCATTGTACCTTTCATCTCTCTGTGTCATTTACTGCAAGTTCTACTCACACCATCTCACCTGTCGTGCCCCAGACCCTTATTGGAGATGACTTACTCGCCACTTGACACTGCGCACACTATAACATTCAGAACACCGCAAGCGAACCAGAGTCACAATGATTCCTCAAGAGAACATTAGAGATATTTCCTGTTATAAATCATATCTTTGAAGTGGTCATTTTAGCAGGAGTAGGAATAGCAAAAATATTAGGCCTAGCCTCTTTTCTTCCTTCGACAGCTCTTTTACATTTCCCCACGACACAGCATCTTCCAAAAATCGAACAAGCACTTGAACTGATCTTATCACCACCGATCAAGAAGCCCTACTCCAATAAAATCAAGATCCCCACCCTTCACTCCAAACCACTAAGCTATGCCCTCCACAGAAAGCACAGGCTGCTCCACCATCAACCCCAACACCCCCGACCTCCCCATCCAGTCGGTCCCCCCAATCCGTTCCTAACCCATCTCCCCCTTCATAAACTCTGACTGACCCGCCCCCTCCTTAGACTCCGCAACGTCTCCTTCGCCCTCCAAAACGGTCGCTGGCGCGAAGTCTTCCGTAAAGAATCCCGTCGCCAATGGCAATGTCTTTCGTGTCCGGCACCCTTGGATAAAGTCCTGCCTATGACTTCCACGGGGTGTCCATATTGTAATAGGACGAGGGCGGAGATGGCGAGTGATGCTCCATGGGTGGATTGGAAGAAGGGGGAGGTCGTGAGTGAGGAGTATAGGAACGAGGTGGAGGAGTATGTTAGGAAGTGGGGGGAGGCAAATGGGGATAAGAGTTTGTTGGGGAAGGTGGTGGAGGAATTTGGGAAGAAGGTGGAAGGGAAGTGTGTTGTGCAGTGAGTTGGGGTGTGTGGGTTTTTGTTGGACGTATTTGTAATCATGCAGTCATAGATCTGGTCTTTTTCTATCTGAGTACATTGCTCATGGGGGTTTCTGGTGTTTCGGAGTTTCTCATGTTCTTTCTAGTCTCTGTTATTCTATGTTTTCATTCTCTGTTTCCGGATACCACTTTTCCTCCAGTCATTTTTGTTCTTACTGTCACAGTCGTACAGTAGTGGCGACACTATTATAGATCAAAATATTCCTGTCACACTCTATATTATCTCCTCATTTCATGCTCTATGCTCTTACTCTGCAAACTCGGCAAATTGATTATATCACTATCCTTTGTTGTGGTTCCTTGACTTTCTTCTTCCTGGTATCATTGTGTTGGGACCATTGACCGGTGGTATAGAAATGACGAAACTCAAGTCTATGACCCATTACATCCTAGTCATAGCCTCATGAGAAGCAGTCAATCGACATGAATTGGTGTCCTTCTGTTCTTCGTTTCTTACTTCCCATTCCTCCTCAGCATCCAAAATTCGATTCTTGCCGATCCGGTCCTAGCGTTCAATGTCCATTTTTCCACTAAACGTTTTCCCGTCATGTTAAAGAGAATAAATCATATTCTTCCTTCTACAAGAAGCCCATACCACGCACAGTTTCCGACCAAGCCTCTTCTCACCCATACATCACAGAGGATGACCCGGGCATCCAATCTAGCATATAAAACTCTCCAGTAATAAGTCTCCAGTCACAAGCCTCCAGTCAGTACCTAGTGCAGGAGGAATACATATTCCGACCATCAGTGCCGCTTTCGCCTTCACTTCCTTCCTCTTCATCAACGAACATACAGTCCCCAAATATCCAACGACCTCACAGTGACAGAAATATACCAAATCTTCCTCTTCTACAAAGAAACACCACCCCTTCCCACCATGTCCGAAGAAGTTCCCTCCTATACAAGCTCGACACAAGGCAGTGCCACCGACATTCCCGTCAACACCCCGAGTCGCCAAATCCCCGACTCGTAAGTACCCCACCCCTCTATACCTCAATCCATCTCTTTCATCCAAGCCCACAGGCTCTTAAACCTAGAAGCCGACCAATACTGCGAATGGGGCGAAGTGCGCGTGAGTCTCCAAGAAACGCCCCACTGGGCATGTTACTCCTGCGTCGAGAGCAAGGGCAAAGACATCTTCAAGGATGTAATTATGCAAGACCGCGTCCTGAACTGCAGGCTCTGCCAAAGGGTCCGGTTGAACGCTCCGACCCACACGCCTGTGGCGCTTTTCCCCCCTTTGCCCAATGACGCGACCAGGGAAGACGTCGATAAGCGAAAGCAGGATCTCGTGAAATTCGACAACCATGTGGATTTGGTGAGAGCCAGGGTTCAGGAAAATATGAGGAACGAGTTGGAAAGGAAGAAGAGGCTTGCTGATGCGAGAAAAGCGGATGAGAAGAAGGCGAACAGTATGCGCAAGAGGCTTTCGGACAGTGCTAAGAGTTCTTGTAAGACTCAATGATGACCTCGGGCAGTGGGGTTTGTTCACTCAAGTACATGTTCTGCGTATCTTGGAGTCTAGAAACTGTATGGGGCTGGTTGATTTGTTGTGTTTCTTTCGCATTTCTGGGTTTTAGATTTTTTGGTGTCGGTCGAATTTGTTCTTTTGTTGGATGTCGGGAGGGTTGGGATCCCGGCTGGTTTCCTTTACCATTTCTATCCTATAGATGGTTTCTCTTTACAATTAGCTGGGATGGGCTGGTGATATGTTAATTCACTCAACCACAACTTAGTTTTGTGTATTGTCAAGTAATTATCTTCTTGCTACATTGTGTCAACCTGCCAAGTTCATTGTTGAAAAATGTAAATTGCTTCAGTCACTGTATTCTTGTCACTGCTTGCTACACACTGATAGGCATGTTGCTCATCGACCCATTGACGTGGGGAGAGCAGTGATGACTGTTTTTCTCAGTACACTCATCCACAAATTTCACAGGCCCATGTCTAAAATGTTTCTATTCAAAATCTCATCTTCTCTATAACTGTCTCATTTCTGTTCAGTCAAACAGATTTTCGTCCCGCTAGTTGGAGCAAATGACGGTCCATTTCCGTTCGACTTAGCTTACAAAACCACTCATTGGAAAATGGCCTTCCACCAAGTCAACTGCCGGTCTCCTCTCTCCTTTCATTCCCCCGTCCTCTCCCTCTCCCTCTCCCTCTTCCCCTTCCCCACCCACCTCCCCTCCCACTTCCTCTGCCCCTTCCCCGTCCCCGTCCCCGTCCTATCCCTCTATCTCGCCCCTCCACTCTCGTCCACCCCTCATCGCCATCCTCCCTTCTCTCACCCTCGCCCACCCCAAACAATAACTCCCTCCCCTCCCCCCATGCCCCCCTCTCATACCTCCAGAGCCTCACACCCACTCCCATCCCCTCAATCCCCCCCTCCACCTCTCCACCAACATCGCCCAACGCATCCTGCACCCTCTCTTCCCTCCCCTCCTTATTCATAACTGTCCAGTGCGGCCTCCAACCTCCCATATCCTGCTCACTCAAAAACGCCCCCCACTCTCCCCTCAACTTCTCCCTCAACGCCCTGATCTCCACTTTCCCAGCACCAGCATTCACACCGACCCCCTGTCGCATCCTGAATACGTCGCCGGCGGAGATGCGGAACGGAGTCGTGCGCGAGGCGCATGTCGCTAGATGCTCTTCTATTTCGGGTAGGCGCGAGTGTGGGAGCGCGTGGAAGAGGGTTAGATGGGCTGGTATGCGGTTTAGATGGGCGGGGAACCATTTTTGGCGGAGGGAGGTCATGGGGGTGGAGATACTGGGGGTGGTTTGGAGGGTCAGGATGTAGACGCTTTCTTCGCTGCTTTGTGTGTTGGGTTTATGTTCATGTCGTGGTTCGTGGCGGGTTCGTGGGTCCGGAGGTTCAGGCTTTAGGGCGGCGTGTGTTGTGGGGTTGGAGGTGGACATTTGGGGTGTTATGGAACGGGGGAGTTTGGTGTAGGTGGTGTAGCATGCTCGTGCAGAGCGTGTTGTATAGTTCATGGCGAGTTGATATCCGTTTGCAGCAACATGATTCCCTTTCTTTCATCCACGTCAGTAAAATTAAAAATGAAGTTAGCTGTTGGACCCTGAATCATAATTCCAGGTATCAACGACGTCACTATTCCCGCGAATCTGGGTGGGTACCGGACAATTCTCATCTCAAGATTTCTCGGAGGCTAAAGGTTAGTGTTTATCCGTTTTGGGATTAGTGAGAATTCAGAGTTGGAAGAATACAAAGGTCTTGGGAGTAGGAATTAGAAATGGAAAGAGATAAATATGCAAACAAAGATGTTGGTAACATACTTGAGGAACTAGTGGGCGTTAGCCAACGATCATCCAGGAATCTCAAAGCTCCATCCCTGCATGATACCAATCGCGCTATGCTGAGAGATACTATAGCTCCATCAAATATAGCAACAACTCAAGCTCTACTACCCATTAATCTCCTCGTGCAATTATCTTCCTATGCATTCTATCCCACCGCAAGGCTGTCTCAAAATGTGTTATCCCCATCCGGAAAAGCGAATTTGTATTTCTTCTGCCTAACCATTCCATTCAAGCCTAATTCAGACTTGCTCCCCCCACCCTCATTCTCTACACAACCTAGGGAAAAATGCAGTTGGTTCGAATCCATGGGTAAGATGGTCTTAGTTCCAGCCCTTTTTGGACTCCACAGAATCTCTTCCGAACCTCGTCAATAGTGGAGCCTGCGATCTTTATTCACTAAGCCATGGTCATTGCGGCGAGAAAGGAGATATGGACAAGACCACGGCCAATTTCCTATCAGCACGCAAGAATGCACCGTATGCTACGACGCAATCCTCATTCTTGAGCTCATGGCTCTATTGGCGTGCGCACATGAGTCAGACATTTGCACAGTCTGTTTGGGCCGCAATATTGAATCGGCGCTGGATACTAATGCATTAGATAATGTGCAATGTCCAAATGCGGAGTGCAATTTTGTCCTGCATCACAGTGAAGTGCAGCGCTATGCCTCAAGAAAGACGTACGAATAGTACAACGCCCCGTCTGCGCGCAACTACATGAACAACGAACCCAAATTTCTCCTGATGTCGGGACCGGAGATGTGGTTCGGGGCAGATCCATGAAGAAGGTAATATCTTCACGTGCCGGGCATGTGGAATCAAGATGCGCACTGACCATGACATTGTCTAACACTGGAGCGAGACATGCAAGCAATACGATGCTCGTATAGCAGAGGGGAATGGCAAGGACGCCAAGCTCATGAGTATGCGAGAGAAGAAGGAAAAGGCTTCTGAGCAGGAGGTCAAGACATTGACGAAGAAGTGCCCGAGGAAAAGATGCGGATACAACTTTCAAAAGGTGAGTGGATGTAATCACATGACTTGTAGCCAAGTTCGCTATGAGTTCTATTGGTTGTGTCTGGCTCCTTATGGTCCGATTGTCCAAATCGGTAATTCCTAGCACAAGAAGAACTGTGCTCTTTATTCGGAAAATATGTCTCGTCATCCCAATTCCTGAAATGGCGATGACGATATCGATGACAAAACGACGGTTACGATAATGAAAGCGACGATTATGAGCCAGGATAGTCTTAGGTGTGCTATATTGCGAAAGCTGGAAATAGCGAAGAACACCAAACGAAAATGAACGAGGCGAAGGAATTCGTATGCGAAGCAGCAGCGTAGATGCGTTATTCGACCGCACTATTGCTGATCGTTTCAATCCGAATCTATTCATGGAGAACTCTGCAGCCAGAGAAAGTGGCCACCACAGTACATTCGGGCATTGGAGTTTCTCCGAGTACTTCCATCCACCTCTTACTATAATCCGAGATCTTTGGCGCCGTAGAAGCACGGAATGATTTCTAGTTGCAATATGTGGGTGATGGAGTAGGGGTGCATCGATCACTGTACGGTTTGTTGGGACATCTAAATCTGAATTAGATTTGTTTAGTAATGACATTGTGAACATAAGGAAGTAAAAGAAGATGGGAATGTGCGTTGTCTGTTCATGTCCTCAGGAAACAGTTTGTGAGAGGCGCCGTATGCACCATAGTCGTTTATCTGCTCCAGAAATCAATTAAACTGATAAGATGCCTATGATTGTTTTAGGAAGTAGAAGTATTGGACGTAGTGCACTCTCGGTTGTAGTAATGTCACCATGATAAGAGCCGCAGCGGACAGTCGTGCCCGTCGCACCGTACTAGGTGTTCGACCAACAACATTATGCAAAGCTGTACTGGGGCGACCTCTTCATCCCTAGACGCTACGCCAGTCTCGAGGTACAAGCAAAAATGGTGCAAGAAAACTGCATCAGCAACAGCAAGCCAGTGATAGAATTAATCTGTTGTAACCATCATTACTCCCAGCACGGAAGCGAACGAGAATGGAAATGAAGTCGTCCAATCGTAAAGTAAAGCAAGCAGAAGAATATGTTCAGAAACCGCCGATTTGATCGTCATAAACATCGTTAAACTCGTGCGTCGTGGATCTTTCTCTTCAATTCGTCACAGATGATGAGAGATAACGTAACATAACCCGAAATTCCAACGCTGATAAGATGGCCTCCTTGATAAACTTTCGCTAAACGCTTCAATGCAGTTTCTATGCTTTCCGCCAGAACAGTATCGTATAGTGAGAGGCGTAAGAGTTTACACAAACCAGAATATGGAAGACTGGCCTAGTGAGTGTCATGAAAATGAAGAAAAGGGGGAAGCAGTAGGAGAATCGTATAAATTGTAAAATCGTGAATCGTCAAGGATCGCTGAGAAATGGTCGTAAAGAATCGTGGTATCGCTGAGCCTGAGCCCGTCAAGTCTTTTGTTTCGTGAAGAAGTCGTGTGGTATCGTTTTCGCTTTTTTCGTGTCCATTAATGGCAGTCCGTGGCACTGCATGCTGAAAAAATATCAAAGTGCCACCCTAGCAGTTGTATCCGATTTCACGAAGACAAGGAGTGCACCTGTCGTATGCACGTACACTTCCACGGCCACAAAAACAGTTCGCCATCGATGGGATGGAAGCCTTGCTAGATCTTCGACCAGGCCTCTCTGCGTCAAGACCGCAGTCACTGTTTCTTGGGCTGGTACCGCCGCTCGAGCTGGCACTATCTTCATTGGATGAGACGGTGTTCCTCCGTCCCGAACCAATGGCTACTGGGAGTCCTTGGACAACGCCGCCCTGTCCAGGACGCTGGCCGGGATACATGCCATCATTGACAGAGAAGTTACGGCAGATCATGTATGCCCGTGTAGCGGCAGCATTCTGAGCCAGCTCATCTGTCTCGTAATCGACATCGGTAGAGTACTCTCGATTGTTTACTCGTACGGTGCAACCGTAGCCGTAATGGGTTCGGAAAGTCTGGAAGTGAGGGTCTGGCCAGTGGCGACGTTGGCAAAGGCCTGTAGATCTGGTTAGTGAACGAACGGCCGGAGATGAACGACAACCTTGGCCTAAGGAATCTTGATACCAGCCGCCCCTTTTCCAAAGTAGTGGTAAACGGTGTGCTCCCAAGGAACATGACGAGGTGAGGTGCCTAAGGCACCGTCCCACACCAATTGACACTCAAAAAACCAACTCTTTTCCAAGGGAAGCTAGGTATCATTCCATGTTTGTGGGCACTACGGGTTCGAATTCAATGAGGCTAATTGAAGCCATACCTGTAAGGTACATGACGTAGAACATGTTGATAGGATGTTTTGGAGTGGAGAAGTCTATCAATTGGAGCAGAAATAATTCGTGTTTGGATGCAAAATCGTAGTAGACTGTCAAGGGGAATGTACCCAAGGCGGAGAATTGGTGAACTGGCAGACGCTCGTTGGTGGCGACGATATCAGGCCGAGAGTAGAATTCGTGGCTCCTGTTGTACGACGGAGGATGCGTCTGGGGGGCTTGACAACTACCAATGTGAGAAGTGACAGCTGTCCTGGTGGTGAATGACGGCTATCGAGGAATGAACAACAGCAAGGGAGAGTGGGTGGCCTGCAGAAAAAAGTGAAAGGGGGATGGGGGGTGGACGTGGACATATGGCCCTCTGCCGTGGGATGAAGTGTAATTTATTGCAGCAGGCGAATGCAGACAGGCATCTCGGGGTATGCAACCGCGTCAAAGTTGGCCCGCCAGAGGGTCCGAGGGGCAATTGGACATTTGGAAATGAATAATATGCGGGCTCAGTTGCGGCTCTGTGGGAGAGACCCATTTTGATGTGTTGGCGTACATTTTCGCCAGTGAAGACTGGGGGTTCCAGAATTTAGCTAGAGAAGAGGTCAAACCTCAAAAGGAACAGCTTCACCGGTCCTTCGCCAGAGCGCACATCATTTGGATTCGCCACCATGCTGCAGCAGTAGCGTGATGGACGGCTTGGTTGATCGGGATTATTACCCTGTGGCCCGTTTGTCAAGGCTGTCTTTGGACGTTTAGATCGACATGTCTAGGCGCCTGAAGTGATGGCATAAGGATCGATATGCCAGCACTCTAGGCTCGGCACGGCGATGGAGGGAGTACGCATTGATGCAAAAGAAGGACCTCTGGGTGCCCTCGTACTCGTCGAGGATATGGTGGGACGCTAATGCAAGTGTGTAAGAGAAAGAGAGGCAGAAGAGGCAGAAGGGAGGGTTAGAGAGAGGAGAAGGAGAGGGAATGCAGCAACGTCAGATACTGCAAGCCCCGTCCAGTGCTCCGTGACCCCCGAATTTCCATAACACGGCCTTGGCAAATAGAGACATATAGATGCAGATGGAGGCAAAATTGGAGAGGGAGCTGTCGTGAACGGGATCAGAGACCAGGCTACTTGCGGCAGACGGGCGTGCAGGACAGAAAAAAAAACTGGGGACCGGCAGACAGCTGATAGGGACCACCGAGGGGTGGATTAAGTGGCATTGAAAGGCATTGAGTGGCCTTGAGTGGGATCGAGTGGGATCGAGTGGGATCGAAGGGTCTCGAGTGGCATTGAGCGCGGGAGTCGCGCGTGAAGGTAGGAATCAAGTGGAGGGGAAGTTGACACGCTATCGAGGGCAAAAAGCGGGTTGCAAAGCATGGTGGCTTGAAAAGTAGTAGAGCGTCACACCCAGAATAGCAGGCGACTTCCTGGCAGCAGGGTCTGGAGAAGGCAAAGGGCGATGATTGATTGCTGGAATCGAGGGTTCAGTGAGAGAAGGGGGTTGGTGTTACCATGGAAAGTCGTTGTACACCCCGGACGACCGCTCGCTTTATGCATGCTGCAGAGTGAGTTGGCAAGACGCTTGATACTTTGGAGGTCGAGCTATCTGCGCCAACGACCAGAATGGGCGAGGACCAACGGCTGTTAGCTGTAAGGCATGCTTGCGAGCATGAATCGCCGGTGCGGAGCCTTGGCTGGACGGGCTCTGGAGCGGCCACGGTCGGCCATGACGCTGCAATGATATGTAGACAATAGGTCATAGTGTTGAAGCTTGAGCGAGGATTGTAGGGAGAAGATGCTGCACGTAGGAGGCACTCAAGGTGTGTGTCTGTGTGGCTGGCCCGTGTGTGGGACGATTCACGAGATGGCTTGGCGAACAGGACCGGGGCGAGGCGAGCGTTCCTGAGACGTGTATCTGGGATCGCAAGAGACCGGATTGCGAAGACGATCCCTGGAACGCTTTCTCTCAAGGAGGGGGGAGGGGAGCCCTGAGGGCGAACGCTTTCACGCAGATTATCCGCGTCCGGGCGTGCCGCCTGCCGTAAGCAATAATCTGGGGATATTGGGAAGGCATAAGGCCGTGAGGAGACGTGTGTCTGTGTGTAGGTATGCCGTATGCGTGTATGTGTGTGTGTGTTGTCTCGCATGGCACTGGCATTGGCATCGAGGCCGGCCAGTCGGTGGAGCCCATAGTAAGAGGGAAGAGTGAGCTGCAGGCGCATGGCATCGAGGCTTCGTGAACACGGCCAGCTGCAGCAGGGTCGGACCCCCTCTGGATTTCACCTCGAAGCGGCGGGTGACAAGAGCGACATGGAGCGACGGCAACAGTGTTCAAGAGGTTGGAAGTGGAGAGCGCACGGGCCCCAACATAGCCAGCACCAGCTTCCATCCATTAGCCAGCAGGACTGAGGGCGAACGATAGGCCTAGGGCGACCGAGAACAGAGAACGCGCGCGCGGTGACGAGAGAGGTACATGAAGACACCAAGTCGCCGGCCCTTTGGCGTCGGTTCAAGACGCTTGTAGGGGGAAAGTGGAAAGGTGCAAAGACGCAGAGACGCAGAGACGAAGAAACGCAAAGACGCGCGGGCACCGTCTGGGTACTGTGCTCTTCGCGAGGGCAGCCGGTATCCTGTACTACGCATGTCCACAGATATCTGATAGGTATAGGTACATGTACATGTACATTGACGGTACATATCAATGGTGCCAGAAAGTGCCATAGTGCCTGCCATAGTGCCATTGCCTCGCTCCCTTTGGCCCTATGCTGGGTGATTGTTTTGCATATGGACGGGCGTGCAGCGGGACGGCTGGGACCAGGAAATGCTCCGCCGGGAAGTTATGAGAGGATTGACAGCGACGTCCCGTACTCAGTAGAGAGAGCTCGCGCTGGATCACGGCGGCGGCCATGCATAAAATACGCAGAGGACACGGTAGCAGGATCGCGGAGGAGACACACGAGATCGGGATGCTGTTAGCGAATCAATTGGAGCCATTACCGATGCCATTGATGCCATTGATGCTTGATTGCTGTTGTGTGTCTCTGTTGTGTCGATGGCCTGGGGATGGGATGTGGTGGGTATGTGCTTGCATGGTGTACTGTACATAGTAGCCGTAACCGTACACCCTACCACAGTAATTACATACTGTTAAGATCTGGCAAGGTGGAGACACCAAGTACGGTGGAGGATAGGATCATGTATAGCGGGAAACGCGAAACACACGGGCGTGGTACGAGGAGAGGGGTGAAGGGGAGGGGGGAGGGGAATAGGGCGGAAAAGGGTGGGGAAAGTCTTTCTGTCACTCCTTCCTTCCCGTCCCATGATTGCTTGGGCCCTCTCCTCTCTCTCCACCCTTCACTCCACCCACTGGGCAAAGTCCGACAGAAACGTATCTCCTTCAGGGCTCATCCAGGTCTCTGTACTCTGTGCTCTGTGCTTCGTGCATCTACTTGTGCCCCAGCTCTCTCAATTACGATCCCTTCGCTTGCCCGCACGTCTGCATTTCTGCTGCCGCTGCTATTATAACTACAGCTGCTGGTAGTCCTGCCCGCATATCGACTTTCGCAAGGCGCGCGGGTAGAGGAGGAGAAGCAGCAGCAGCAGCAGCAGGATGAGGATGAGGATGAGGAGAAAGGCGGTGAGCAACGCATAGTAGCGTGTCAATAATATCTGCCCCTCTAAGGGACCACAACCAGCATCAAACAGCCGACTGAATCATCTTCTCTAGGTTGTTGGACTGACACTAAAACACAGTGTACATACATAGTACTAACTACAATGTCCTCGCTTCCCCCGCCGTTGCCGCCAATCTATCTACACTGTACAAAGATACATCTCGAATCTCAGTACTGCCATGTTGTCTGATGTCTGCGAGAAACTGGAGGAGACGGGGGTCCGCCCATGACACCCAATGATACTCAATGACATATGGGTGAGCTTCGAATTGCCGTACTCTTCGAATCGGCCTGATTCCAGACATTGTCCATTGACCCACCCGTTCCCTCGTCTCTCCAACCACGAGCTCCCGCGAACCTCCTCTTCTGCTTTCAGCCTTGCAAGACGTGCTGCGGCAGATGCGCAGGGTTGTTGAGGGGCCGGAGCGCTGCCGTCTTTGCCTTTGCCTGTGCCTCGTCGCGTTTAACGTTGCCTCTGCCCTTTCGCCACCATCTGTGCGACACCCAACGCACGCAACGCAACTTCCTCCCGATCCAATCGCCACTGTGTGAAAAAAAAAATATCAGAAGAGATTTCTGTATCCACCATCCCACCGCCCTTGAGGCATTAACAACCAATGTCTGGTTTTCAGGTGGGGACATGTTGCACGAGGACAGGAACCGTTAACAATGCGGTGAACGTTTGAACATTATTAGAGGGACAAGAACCTCCGGCATCGGATACAAGGCCATCCACCGTGTAGAACACCAGATTGGCATCTTTTCTCAACATCTACAACACCATGTCTGACGAGATGCGTACTCAGCGGACGTGTCATTGTGCCACAGCCAAAATTCTCCGACAAGCTTCACCCACAAGAGGGAAGACTGTTGTGGTGAGGTAGGGGATCCGATATGGCTCTCCACACACAGTCCGAAAGCATATGTCTAGACACCATTGAATCCCCCATTACAACAGTACTCCAAAACCAAAACCAGCACTCCCTCGCCAGAATCTCACATTCATCACACCGATCGCACAGTCCTCATTTGAATCATCTCCTCACGAATTATCCTGAAAGTCCTTTGCATTACTTATTCCTAATCCTTCCATCTCATCCATCTGCAGGCCACACGCCATGTCCACCCTCATCCGCCTGACTCTCTTCAAGATCCCTGACCCCACCCATGTTCAGGAAACGATTAAGAAATACTCTACGCTGAGTCAAGATGCAGTCAAGGTCAGTGTTTCTAACTCATTTTCTTACTCCGATACCGACAAAAGCGAGACATACTTATTCAACGATATGGTAATGGAGAATGAGAATGGGCTCTGAGTGGTATGCATGAGCCAAGTGCACGTACATACGCACATCTATGCAGACTAGGATGAGATCGAGTCACATAGATTCCTCAATGCCTTCCTTTCTCAATCACTAACCCGTCTGATCGGTCGGGGCAGGGAAGATCTATACCTGTGTCACAATCCAACATCCCTCTACACACAACATCACCCTCAGCCTTCCTCTTCTACTTTTCATTTGTCTTTCTCCGTCAATGCGTTCAGGACTGGTCCTTTTCTTCCTCCTCATTCTTCAGCCTGTTCCGCGTTCATCCAGTCCAATGGGATAGACTGCCTTTTTCCATGCCTCCTCTTTCAGCTTTACGCTTTGCATATGCCGTACGCTGGACGTATGCAGCGTGCAGAGAGATGCTCTGTAGTAGCCAATGAGGGTCATGGGGGAGTAATCCATTGTATTACATTGGAGTGGACAGAAGTCAGCTTTGGGAAGAGAACTCTATACCGCTTCTTTCCTTTCACACCCTCCCTCGCCCAAGTTTCAAACCGAAATCAATTTCAGAAAATGCTCCTAATGAATCCAACACAAATTCTAACCCCGCACCACAGGACGGAAAACCCTATATCCAGTTCTCTCAGGCTTACGCTACCCACGATGACCCGCGCAGCCAGGGTGTCACGCTCGTAGCGCGCACGGTCTTTGAATCGAAGGCTGATATGGATTATTATGACTCGCAGTGCGCGGCTCATGGCAAGATCAAGGCGGCGTCGAAAGAGAAGGTTGCGGGGCCGCCGCAGGTTGTGTATATGAATTCTTCATAGGGAAATAGACGGGGGTCAGGGGGTATTTTAGGATCAAAAAGTATGATTTTATATGGGATTTCCATTGTTCTACATGTACAACGTGCCTTGGTAAATCGGTGACTTTGCTATATCCCCCATGCTTAAACTAGTCCTTCAAAATCCCTCTTTCGCTTCAAAGAACCGTCTGCAATCAAGTGCAGATTGGAATGGTACCACAAAGACGGGATGTACTTCTTCAACGAGATCTTCAAAGGTCCACACTTTGCCTCCTCTTGTTTCTCCATCCGCTTTCCAGCGGAACGGTGATGCTAGATCGCCTTTGCCCACATCCTGATTCACTGTCTCATCGTAGACGTACTTGTGCTGAGCAGCACTCAGTCCCGCAAGATTATAGCATGTATGATACCCATCCGCTCTCTTCCCGGGCTTATCGATCAAACCGCCCTTCTTGAACTGCGCAGCAGACAGAATATAGCGAGCGAGCGCATCGCGGTTCCACAAGCCATCACCCGCAGCTTCTTCGACCAGGGCCCAACATCCTCCGATCCAGTGGGAATAGCAGCCGTCGACCAGCTTATTCGTACGACCTTGGTATCCACATTCCGGCGCGCATTGCCGTGAGGAAAGGCAGTGGACCAGCAGAGGCAAATTGAGATACTTGTTCAACGTTTCCTTTGGCGGACCCATAATGGAGAGACAACCCAGGCCACAGAAGGCATATGCTCCATGCGCTTCATTGCCCGGTGCTGCGGAGATCCCCCCTTCATACGTCTGACAGCGAGATACCCAGTCGCCGAGATTGTCCATGAAAGAGGTGAGACCATGTTTGCGGGCTGGGGCGTCCTGTGGAAGATCGAGGGGCAGATTCAAAAGGGACATCACGACGAGCGCACAAAATGCACCGCGGATATCTTCTTCGCCGCCGGGAGACATGGTGAAGCCGCCGTCAGGTTGTTTCATACGGCCGAGATAGTGCCACATGCTCTTTCGGTCGACGGACTCGTAGGCAGATTCGCCGCCAACCATGACAAGACTTAGGATTGCAGCGTATGTGGCTGCGAGATGGGGAAGTTGGCCAAATCCACCGCCATAGCCTCCTTCGGGGTGTTGGGCTGCTAGGAATGTAGCAATTACACTAAGATTGAGTTAGACATGAATATGAAATTTAAGACTGGGGTTTACAAGAAGGAGAATTCCCCCTACCGTTCGCGCCAACTTGATACGTCCTCGCCCAAGGCAGTCAACCCTTGCAGACTCCAATATACAAACCAAGGTCGTGAAGCATCCATGGCCGCAAAAGGTGCTGGATAATCACCCATAACTTTTTCTAAATAGTTTACGTGCTTCTCGCGTTGCAGCATTGGCAAGCCGTAGATATTGAGGGGGAAGTCATTCGGATTCCCCTCCAGAAACGGCAATACATCTTCGAGTGTCTGTTCTTGAACTCTAGACGTCGCCGTGACAAGACTATCTCTGATTGGAACGGTAATGCTATCAAGAAACGCAATATGTGCATTCTCTTCCGGTCCCGTGATCTCACCCATGTCTTCGTAGTCGTTGTCGTAATTTTCCGATCCCGAAAGCTCTTCAATCCGGTCCGATATGGAAAGAATTTCCTCTAATCTGGCTGACGGAGGAGCCTGTGAAGAATCTGCTGATGCCGAAGGAGCCGCCATTTTGTTTTTGACTTGAACTTTTCTTCGTTTGTTCCTCAAAGGAACGCGGATGGGCATCTGTAAGCGGGCGAGCGACTTCCGAGAACAATAGCTTAGGTACGCGGGGATGCGGCGGAAGATTCGCTACTATTGTTCTCTCTGTGATGGTTTCGCTGGATGGAGGGATTTCATGGTCCAGGCACGGGAAAGGTTCACGCTCAATCTAGGAACATCGTTCAGAGGCCCGTCGACCGGAGGTGCAGGTGTAGGTGCGCTGGGAGGAGTATTGTATTGTATTTGTCCCCGCGGGATCGCAATTGCATGTTAGAAGGGGGGGCAATTGGAGGGGTCAGTTTGAGGTCTAGTGGCTTGGCGTGAAGTGCTTCTATTCGCAAACTCCATTTCAAACACCATTGAACCATCTCATGTCGACACCTAAATCCATATGCCCTCGCTCTCTACAATTCTAATCACGGGCCACTAGTCTGAGGACCTCACTCCCGCCATGCCTGCCAATTCCTCGCCCAAGCTCTGGCCACCCAGATTCAACGGCTTGCTCTCCTGTAATACGAATAGCATCCTCGTCCACTCCGTCTTGCTGTGGTTTATCCACTGATGCATCGTTCCACGCTGAATCGCAACGTCTCCCCTCTTCATAATCCGCTTCTCGCCGCTGTCTAGGAGCAACTCGACCTCCCCCTCCAACACGGCGCCATAATCCAAGCTGACAGTCCGATGCATGGTACACTCTGTATGTGGAGGAATGTCGACATGTCGAAGCACAGTCCCTCCTGAGACCACAAGTCCCGGAGCACTATTTAGGAACTTGTCGTACACTTTGAGATCTTCGTCTTTGTCTAAGCTAACCGGGAACCCCTTGGTAGTGTAGCTTAATGCGAATGCGATACCATCGTTGTTGGGTTTCATCTTGCTCTCATCGTCGAACTTATCGCTGAAGATTGCTTTGCCCTCATCGTTGTGGGTAGTGATATATCGGTGGATTTTGGGGAGTGCGCCAACGTGAGCCATAGTGGAGGAGATAAGGTAAATGTAAGGGTAGGAATATATGGGTAAGGGGTATTGTGGTGTATGAGGAACGGTTGTTCTGGTCTGAATGCTGTCCGTAGGCTGGATCACAAGGTACTACATGGACCTTATAAGAACCCAATTCTACATCTGTGTTGCACAGAATGCGTGGTTCTGGTAGGAATTCAGGCCAAGTTCCCGGAGCTCGGGGCGGGGAAACACTCCCACCTCCCTCTCTCCGCACCCGAAATTGCCATGCTTCCCGTGGGAACTTTCAGACTGCATCAATTGATATATGGCAGGTCGTAGAATGTTCAAGGCTAAGACCCCCAGTATGTTATTCTTCTTTATCTTTGCACCGATCGGTCTTACCCTAGCATCGCTATTCCCGACGGAAAGATCTGCACCTTAACTACCCCGCTTGGCAAAACCAACATGAAGGGACGTCACCCCATGTCTGTATCTGATGCAACTCATCGTCTGACCTTTATCAAAATAAATAATAAGCTCACTTGGCCTTTCAGAAGTGGATTGGCGATATGATATTTATTGTATCATCAAGTCCATATTCACTTACTTTCTCGAGTACACATCGAGGATTTGCTCCAGCCTTAAAGTCAACTATACAGTGAATATCCAATCCACAATTTGCCTAATCGGCTCCAATTCCTTCTGAAAATCTGTATCTCCGAACATGGCATCATCGTCACCAGCCCACGACGACTCCAACCCACCTGCAGCTTCCACAATATGGCATAACATAATCCCTCTAGAGATTGAGCAACCCTCCTTACCACCAACTGACACCGGAAAAGCCGCCTGGCTCGTTTTGGCCGGATGCTCTTTGATCCAAGCTCCCGTCTGGGGTACACAACACCAATTATTTTCCCCCAGCGACCAATAGCCTCGTCACTCACAGCAGTCCAGGTTTCTCCCTCGCATTCGGCGTATTCCAAGAATACTACGCCAGCCATCCCGAAGCTATCCAAGGAGACACAAGCAACATAGCCATAGTCGGCACAAGCATGACCGTACGATGATACTCTCCGGCCCAGTTCGCGTAGAACCCCTCGAAAAACTAACCCCCAACTCTCCAGGGAATAATGTATCTCTCCTCGCCTCTAACCTTCACCCTCCTGACCAAATACCCGCATCTCCGCCGCTCCTTCGGGCCGCTCGGCGTCCTCATTGCAGCATCCGGCTTCCTGCTTTCTAGTTTTGCGACGAAGGTGTGGCAGTTGATTGTTACGCAGGGAGTGTTGTGTGCGCTGGGGTGCGGATTGATGTTCACGCCTACGACGTTGTATCTTGATGAATGGTGGGTTAGGAGGAAGGGACTCGCGTACGGGATTATGTGGTCGGGAAAGAATGTCACGGGGATTGTGATGCCGTTTGTGGTGGAGGCTGGGTTGGGGAGGTTTGGGCCGAGGAGGACGGTGCAGGCGTGGGCGGTTGGGACGGTATGGTTGATTATCTTTATTTTTCCCTTTCTCCCTCTCTTAATTTCCTGTGCGCGGAGAGGAGAATATGGATCGGGTTTTGGGATGGGAGAGATTGCTGATGTTGCTTCGCTTTTGTAGGTCCTACTCTCGGCTCCATTGCTCTACTTTCTGCGCCCAAGATTGCCACTCCCGCAATCATCTGCGCCGCGGAGAATCGATACATCGTTCCTGCGCTTGCCGGCTTTCTGGATGCATTCGATTGGGAACGTATTACAAAGCCTGGGGTATTTCCTACCATACACGTATCTAACTTCCTACGCGGTTCAGCAACTCCAGCTCTCAACCACAGTCAGCACGCTCCTGCTCGCAGTCATTAATGCTTCTTCTATCCCTGGCGGAATCGTCATCGGTAGTCTAGGCGATCACTTCAGTGTCACGAGTGTAGTTCTCGTTTCCACGATCGGTTCTGCGGTTGCCGTGCTTTGTTTTTGGGGGTTGTCATCGCATGTTGCTCTTTTGACGATATTTGCGATTACGTATGGATTCTTTGCTGGTGGCTTTAGCTCGACGTGGAGTGGGGTGTTGACCAATCTAAAAGAGCAGAGTCCTACGTTGGACACAGGGTTTATCTTTGGATTGTTGGCCGGTGGGAGGGGAATTGGGAATGTTATTTCGGGGCCGTTGAGTGTGGCGCTTTTGGGTGGTGGTGGTGTGGGTGGCGGGAAGGTTGGAGGGGGGTATGGAGGTGAGTATGGGTGGTTGATTCTGTTCACGGGGATTACGAGTGTGTTGGGGGGGTGGGGATGGTTGGAAAGGTATTGCTGATAATGTTGCGAAAAGCAGTGGAGAAGCAGAGTGTGTTGATAATTGTGTTATGCCATATACTGAAAATGGATACGGCTTTGTCGCTATCAAAATTTATGGAGATCATGTAAACTGCCTAAAACTAGGTTATATTCTTCATATCGTTGTCTTCTGCCGTGCTTGCCTTATCTGTAGGGTTCTCGACCGGTGTCGCGGGAAAAGCGTCGCACTTCTTCAAAGCCATACTGTTTAGCTCGAATATTTCACTCTCGCTCTTTGCTTCTGATCCAGTGCTTCCCTCCGTTAGTAAAGAGTCTGGAAATGCTGAGAATACTGACCACCTTCTCCCTCGGGCACGAGGCTGGAGGGGCGCGTTAAGCTTAAGACTCGAAGACAATGAACGACCGGTATATTTTGAGATTCCAGAGATACTTTTCCCTTTCGAGGCCGTTTGATGCAATTCCTGCAGTGCCCCAGGGGTCGGTGAAGGAGAAGGGTTAGAACTTGATCCTCGAGAATTCGAACCGTCGCGAACAAGGGTTGGCACATCGATGACCTGCCAGGAATTGGCAGTTCTAACAGAGACCCTAGAGCTTCCATTTAGAGTGAAGCCCAGCGCGGGTTTTTCATTAGTAACGTTTTTAGCCTGCTCTGAGAGAGGTCTGGGGTCAGCTTGCTCTTTCCTCTTTTCTGGGGTCAATCTTTCGGTGGCACGTATTACTCGGTCCATGAGTATGATAGACTTCGAGTTGAGATTTTCTAGGTGAAGATTTTGATCTTCGAGTCCACGGATAGTTGCATTAGCAGCGTCGAGTCTTGTCTTTAGAGTGGCCCTTTCTAGCCTGAGTGCAGCGATTTCAGTTAGACCACGGCGCGTTCCCCCGCAAAGCTCAGCAAAGCTTCGGCATATATAGACAACGAAAGGGATTGAGGCCGATGAAAAAAGGAGATATCTGTAGAATCGTTGTTCTAAGCCCCATGATAAACTGGCCTTCCCTAATGACGGGGTCCATATATAAAGTAGGAGGACGATTAGAGAGCAAACTATCGAGGCGTCAGTATAGAATAATGTCTTTTATTTATCGAGAATTGATTACTACCTATCACGCCGCCTATATTTCTAGAGCGCATCGCGCAGTCCTCTAGCTTCAGAAGCTTGCCGTACCCGAAATTCCTAGTAATAAAAAAAAGTTCAACTGGCTTGAGTGTATTATTGTAAGGAATTGCATGTTCGTCGTTATTGCGTGTTAGAAAGATAATCTTTTGAAGATTTTGAATCACCTTTGAGCTGTTGGGAAGTGGTTCGGGTTGTAGACAGGAAACCATGGTTGGGAAACGTTGGTGTCCCCACAATAGGATCATGGTGAATGGCGATAGATGGATGACAATAATATCATTGACCACCTTATATCATCTCTCTATTTTTCTCGGGAACAGAGTGAATTGAATGTGATTGTGGCCGCCGTTTGCACAGTGCGTTAAACGTGCAGCCATGACGTTGTCACGCTAAGTTGGAAGGGCTCTTCAATGTTCTTCACCTCTGCGATGGCTTTTCGTCATTTTCTCCGCTTTTCGATGGGCAGTGGCACTCCGCTCATTTCATTGACTTCCTTTTCACCTTCCCTACTCAACCATTGTCTCAACACCTACAACACTTCTCTCTGACCGAAGCCCTCGAGCAGCACTTGAGCGCGGCCACCAACTCCGTCACGGTGACAACGACCACCACCATTGACTCGACAATTGGATGTATCTCTATGGCCGAGACTATCGAGTAAGACAAACCATTCATCGCAGGAATACTCTACAAGGTAAGCAGGCTCTTTTACCTTGCCTTCACAATCCTCCCTCACCCATCTCTTGACACACATTTACTTCTCCTGGCCAAACCCCTCGACGATCGCAAGACCGAGCCACCAAAATGATCATCACCAGCCATTGAATCAACACCTTCACACCTCTTTCTGTTCGAAGCCCTCGAGCAGCGCGGAACCAACTCACCGAAAGTATCTTCACTGACCATCACTTTAATACCCATTCACACATTTCTGGTCGAAGCCCTCGAACAGCAAACGATTCAATCGGCGACACCAACAACCATCAACAAACACTGCCTTCGACTAGCATATGACCGAACTGGTGACAGCATTAGCCATTGACTACTGTTGACTCAACATCCATGTACCTCCTTTTCATCGACTTCTATTCATGGTATTCGAGCAGTAAACGACGGAATCGGTGACAGCGACAATTATTAACAATCATCAACAATCAACACCTTCACACAGGTATTCTTGGTCGAAGCCTTCGAATTGCACATGATCGAATCAGCAACAGTAACGAACGTTGAGAGCCACTGACTAGACATCTATACACCCACTTCTGGCCTATGCCCACTAGCAGCGCATGATTGCATAGCAGTACCAGTCTAATTTGTAAGTAATTTACGCCTTCCCAACTTCCCAACTTCCCAACCCCCTTGATCTGTTGCCCTATCCCATTGCTCCTATTCATTGCCCCAATTCATTACCTCGACTCATTATCTCAATCTAGAGCCCCGTTCAATTGCCCCATTTCAACATGTACATCTGTATCTGGTCAAGGGAGCGGCACGTAAGCGACTGCGTCACGGTTTTAGTCCAATCAGTAAGTAGCCTGTTCTTTGTCAAGTCCCAGGCTTTCCTAGCCTATCTAATTTGTAGTTGGACCATCTCGGGACCGCGCCCAACCCTTGGTGCGCTAAGACCTTCGCATGTTACTAGGAATGCTCAACATTGAGAATGCAAGTACGACTGTGGCGGCCGATATGAACCGATGGGCAAACATCGGCTAATACGGTACGACGAAGCCACACAGCGACACTGTATTCAATGTGAAGCATTTCTGGTCATGGTGAAGAGATGGACAAACGGCGAGGACGGAAGCGCCGATGCACCCCAGGAAGTCGGTACTATCTGCATGACATTGCGGGTATGTCAAGTAAGGAGGGCAACACAAGCTGCCGGAAGAAGCAAAACCAAACAAGCGGAAGAGATGGTCACGAGGAGAATACGGTAACCTTTGGCGTCGCACGAGCGTAGAGCGGGCCAGAGAGACTCAGGCGTGTCAAGGTCTCCTGCTTTCTGTCAAAGATGTCGACGGAAAGCGGACAAGTGCAAGGCCAGGGATTTGCTAGGCCGTTTCTTGCGCGTGCAAATCCTGAAACGCTCATCTTTGACGAAAATGTGGATTCAAGGCGACGCTGAAAGTAATACGAATGCATGTGCAGTGGGACACAGAGACGCATAGATTGGCGTGCGGCTGCTCCCAAAGAGGACAATGGCGGGCTGACGGAGTGGATGCAACCATGGTTGAGGGTCGCGCAAGCAGGAGGGGGACTCAGCAGAGCAGTCGACGAGTTCTCTCCGGCGTTTGGTAGGAAAGCAAGCGGAGAGGCGCATGGCCATTCAAGGTCGAGGCACAACACGCATCATGATCAATGACGGAGAATCAAGACGAGATTAAGGGCTAACTGATGCCGAAAAGGCGGCTGTGAAGGAGCTAGGCGGATCTGGCAATGTGTCGGTGAGGGAAAAAAATGCAGCATCGGTCGGACCAAGAGCCGTCAGAGTGCCGTCCCAAAGTGACATTTTGGCAGAGGACAGGCGAACACCGCACTGGCACCAGCACCAGGACAAGCACCAGGAGTACCAGGAGTACCATGCCCTGGTCTGGCGTAGTATATTCCTGTCGCTTCACTTACCAACGGCTGACACAGTAGAAGGTATGATGATCTTTTTTTCTTTCCTCTGGACACTACGACATTCCATTCCCCCAGAGCAGGGTTCGGTAGATCTGTGGGAGACGGCGACAGCATGCAACGGTGCGATATAATTAGGGTTACTTATAGGTGCGCTGGCAGCGATACGCCTCCCCCGTAAGTTGTGCCCATGCTGGCCGTGGAGAAGATTCGCAAACTGTAGGCATGCGGCGTAGGTCTTGTGGTTGGAGACTACTCTTCAGAGTAAATGTTGCTGGCAGTAGGATCGCTCGCGGGAATTTTGAAAGGATGAGGAGGGGTGGTACTAAGGCTTATCGGGCTATCGATTGCGGGAGGGGTGAATTGATAGGCTCTGGAACAGGCGTGGCCAACGCCCGATGGCGACACAAATGCGTCTCGCTGCGGACCGCGGTATGAGTGGTGGGCCGGTAGTGGCGGGCGGGGCGTCAGCAGCTCGTTGAGATGTGAGAAAGAGGAGGGGACCTTGCTCTCGAGGTGTGTGTGCGTGGATGCTTCTGGAGTTGGCACGCTTGTTTTAGGGAAGGATGGAGGGATGCGTGGAGGGATGAGGGATTGAGAGAGAGAGATGGACTCTGGAGTCGACCCTCCCCAGGACCACAAGTGAGCCTGGACAGCGAACTTGAGAGGTGATCCGGTTTGCAGAGGAAAAGCCCGTCGTCCATGTGGAGTCAAGTGGCAGCGATCCGATCAGTGCACGCAGACGGCGCGAAAAAGGCACGATGTACTGCGTACTGCGTACTGTGTGCTGCGTGCTGTACCTACTCGCCGCCCGGCCACGCAGAGGTTAGAACACGTCCCGGACCAGGACCAAGACCAGGACCAGGACGGACCAGGACGAAGTTGAGATTTTCGGCGTCGCGTCGAAGCCGGACTGTTCATCGCGACGAGGCTGGTTTGGTTTGTGGGAACTGCAGCTGGCTGGCGTTTGCAGTGCCTCGACATCAAGTTGCAATCCATGGATAGGTTGTGAGCGCGTACGACGGTCCCGATGTCCCAGACCTCAGGCACGTGCTAGAGAGAAAGAGTGGAAAATTCGGCTAGCTCTTGGCACTAGCTGGCGCCTCTCCATGTGCACTAAACACAACAACTCTCAACGCTCTGCACAGTCACAACAACAACAAAAACAGCATCAACATCAACATCAACAACAAGTCTTGTTCTCACAATCGTTCAAACCATCCTCATCGTCTCCCTCAACAGCACCAGACTGCACCAGGTAAGCATTCCAGAGTGCGCGGATCCGTACAGCTCGCCGCCAGTCCGCGCGCGCATCTCCCATCCTAGAGCCGTCCGGCCTATTGGCTCACTGGCGCCAAGCAGCTGCAAGCTCCATCCGCGATTGCCTCGCCAAGGCTGCACCTGGCCTGCCGACTGCAAGACGCTGCATCGACTAGCGACCCTTCCGGCCTAGGGCCACCTCACCGCAACTTCTCTCTTCAACGCTGGTAATAGGCCCCCGTCCCTGCTACTGTCCTGCCGCCGTCCTGCCTACCCCCCCTCCACGCTCCCCCCAAAGTGTCCCTTCCCCCCGTCGCCAGCCAGCCAAGGGCACGGTCCTGTCTTACCCGCCTCTCCTCCCACGGACTCTCTCGCCAACCTCGACTCTCCGCTTTCCTGATCCCTTCACACCGCTGCTCTGCTCTGCTCTCCGCTCAGCACCCAGCACAGAGCGACTCCGCCGAGCTGAGAGGCCAAACTCTCCTTCACTCGAACAATCAGCAACCATGGACAACAATAATATCGACTTCGACGCCTTCGTCGCCTTCGACCCTTCCTCCTACGACCCCAACCGCCAGCCGCTCCTGCTAAACCCTCACCACACCACCTGGCCGCTGCCGCTCTCACCATCGAGCCACATGTCTCCCCACGACAACAACCCCCAGCAGCAGCACCAGAACCAGCTTCAGCATCATCACCAGCAGCAGTACACGATGCAGCAGCCCCGACTCAACACCATCGCCGCAACCACCGCGGGCACCCAGCTGGCCACAACCACCGGTGCCGTGACTCCTCTTCAGACCACCGGCTTTACTTTTGCCTCCACCATGGGCACTGCAGACAACAACCCGATGCTGTCCGACTGGATGGGCCTCGGCGCATCGGCCTTCTCGCAACCAGCCTTCACCTCAGACATGAACACGATGACCACCGCCGACTTCACCACCTATGGCGCCCAACTCCAGACTTCCCCCGTCGACTTTGCCATCAACCGTTCCCAGGCCGAGCTCATGACTTCCATGCCCATGACTGCCGCCGCCTACGGCATGATGACCACCACTTCCATGGATCTCACGAGCCATATGACTCCCATGAACGCTGCTTCCGCTCCCTACCAGATGGCCGACTATCACAATGAGTTGGACTACAGCCACGAGCTTGCACATTACTCTGGCCACCACCATGACCACACTGCCTCCGCGAGCACCTCGTCAAATAGCGTCACCACCGGCTCACCGAGTGAACAATGGTTGGATGTGAGGTCTCTTGGGAGCAGCGACAACGACTGGAGCCTCGTCGAAACCCACGGCCCTCACCGTAACTCTTTTGACTTGACAAACGAACCCGTCGTCCTTTTCAATCCTTCCCAGGCCATCCACAATCCTGCCCAGGCTCTTCACATCCGCACAAGCTCAGGCTCCTCGGGACACTCGGACGTTCCACCATCAGCACACTCCTTCAGCAGCTTTGAAGAGATCGCCTTCCCCGTGGAGTCCCCGCAGTCTGAGACTGACAACGGCCTTGAGTTGGTGCACTCGCACTCCTATTCCCACTCCCATTCTTCCAGCTGTTCCCACGGGCTTCCGCTTAGCGACTCCGAGTACGCAAACTACATCTCCCCTCAACAGTCTGTGAGCCCACCCATTGCTCGCGCCGAGCCGGTAGTCATGAAGCAGTCAGCCTCCAACTCAGCTTCTCCTACTTCTTCGGCTTCTTCAGCTGCTAGCTCACCGCCGTCCCGTCGAAAGAAGAGCCCCGTTGGAGCCAAGCCCGCCAAGACTATCGTGAAGAAGACTCCTGCTCACACCACCAAGAAGGACCAAGTTGGCGAGAAGCGTGTAGGACGACGACGAGGCCCTCTACGACCCGATCAGCGCCAGCAAGCCCACGAGATCCGCAAGTTGCGTGCCTGCTTGCGATGCAAGTTCCTCAAGAAGACCTGCGATAAGGGCGACCCGTGCGGCGGATGCCAGCCATCCCACGCTCGTCTCTGGCAGGTTCCTTGCACCCGCATTGACATCAAGGACATTGCCTACTTCATGAAGGACTGGAAGGCCGATTACGAGCGTCACGTCAGCCTTGGATTCTCCGTCGGCAACATCAAAGGTTTCTCACCACAGGAGCGCCCCATCTACGTCACCCACGGTTATGGCCATTTCTTACCCATCATGGCTCGTGAAGTCTATGTTCGCGACGAGAAGTGCTTCGGCGTCGACTGGGTTGAGACTCTCCATGGCCTCCATTTCGAGATGAACACTGCCAAGCTCTCCGCGGGTATGGAGGGCATCTCCCACTCGACTCTCTCCGACTACCTCGATCGCCACATCGACAGCGGCTTCGAACAATTCGTCGACGAGTACTTCGAGGGTACCTTCTTTGTCACTGAGCTCCTCAAGACCGCCTACCGCTTCTTTTGCCGTGAGAAGATCCCCGTCATCCGCAAGGCCTTGAAGCTTGTCATTGCCTACAATCTCACTCTCCACGTGACCATGGTTCAAGGTCTTCCTGAGGATGAGTGCAATCTCGGCAAGGTCGAGGACCAGCAGTCTAAGTTTTATGGCAAGACCATCGCCCCTGTCATGATCAACTTCCAGGTCAAGTGCGCTCTTGCAGACATGTGGCGTGAGCTTCAGAAGGACGTCCTCGAGGAACTTTCTTCGCTCTACTCATCGGTCTATAGCGGAGACAAGTTGAAGAACTGGCCCACCATCTTCATGCTTGCCGCCATTCTCCTCGCTGTCTGGGAGCTCATTCAGTTCGACTGCAATTACCGCGTCCCCGACCAAGCAGCCGTCAACAAGTTCACTGGCGAGATGGAGGGCACCCCGGTTGGCGTCATTGTTGGCCTCTTTTCGGCCATCTCCCAGAAGCTTCCTACTTTCTTTGACTGGGACACTCGTCAACATCACCAACTCCTTCAGTCCAATCCAGCTGTCTGTGATGCCATGACCGAGGTCCGCGCTCATGTCACCAAATATGGTAAGTTCAATACATTACTTTTTTTTAAAATTTAAATTGGACCGAGACTAATCAACCACACAGAGTCTTACTTGCGAAAGCGGTCCGACTGCAAGTTCGATCGATCTGACTTTGACTCATTGTCGAATAAGTTCTTGTCCAAGTTGGTCATTCGTGCTAATTAGGCGTTCTTGGCTTCAACGACGTCTTTGGGTTCATATACTTTTCGACAATTGGTTCCTGCACCACACCTATCATTCTATACACAAGCTCTCATTGCCCGCGTTCGACCTATCACCACACTACTGGCTGACGATTCCCATGGAGTACTCTTCTGACGTCTGTTATGCAGACTATGATTGCTATTCACGGCTGACGACTTCAAAAGCATGACGATCTACTTGGATGTTTAACACTGTTTATTACTCTGTCCTTTTCACTTTGATTCCCCGGCGTCATGGACACGCCAATTTTACGGCCTCCGATCTGATTCCCACCCCAACTGCAGTCACTCTTTCCGGGACATCTGGACCTTTTTCCTTACGATGGCATGGCTTATACTTTTTTATTACGATGGTCCACGATTACGACCTCGAGAATTTTTACGTTTATGAAACTGGTCTACTCCCAGCGAGCCTTTTCTTTCCTACACCATTATGGGTTGGAAAAAGCATGGTTACTCAGGTCAAACCGCACATCACCTCTCCAGATGGTTGATGTTGGCTGCACCTGTGTATTTTCATCACTGATTTCTTATGATTGTGTTTTACTGGCATAGCGAGCAACTCAATTTCCTTTTCCTTTGCTTCATCACGGATACATGAAAACAGTCGGGCCACGATGGCAAGTGGTTGTGCTCCACGACTGGCATATACTTCTCGTCCTTGCGGACTTGATCGTAGCCACTATCCTATCGTTATTGCATGTATCTTTATCCCAGTCCCGATACGAAGAGCTGGTTCTCACTGGCCCTCCAATCATGATTTCGATATCGATTGCATCATACTACAACTGGATATCTGGCGGGATCGGGGTAGTGGTTTGCTTGGCAAGTCCTTGGTTAGGTCAATCCAGCCTCCCTCATTCAACTTTCTCTTTCTCTTTTTCTTACGATTGTGTATTTACATGCTTAGGAGACCCGGTGGACGGGCGAATGGATCATTCACACTTTTTTCATCTTGGGCATTTTCACTGCAGTACTTCTCTTTTCACGGCTAGCTTGCATTTGTCTTTGGGGTCCTCTCTGCAGATTATTCACTCTCTGTACAAGATGGGTGATACCGTGGGTGGTGATCTGCACCGGGACTCATTCTGAGGCGTTGGCGGGTTTAGTGGTCAAGGGTTTGAGGTAATCATGCAGTGAACACTTGATTTTCTTTTTCAGGGGATTCCGGTACATAGCCTAGGATTTGAATAGTGAGAAAAAAAAAAGGCTTTCATTCAAAAAAAAAATCTCTGCGACGTTTCATGTTAATGTGATGGTGATTGTGACGATGGACTTGATTTAATTTCCGCAATCTCAGATTTCCGGTTTCAATTTACTATAGAGCGATGTTGAGAGAAGTAGAAACGGCATGGGTGGTGGATGTGGAAGTAATAGTCACACCGCTACTTCCCAGTCCGGCAGTTGAATACGCGACGACTGGCAGGAGGATTAGGGTCCGGCCGATGTTCTACCTATGCTAGGTATGTACCTACTGTGAAGGGGTTATGAAACGAGCTTAACGACAGATATATATATATATGTCATATGTAATTTAAGGCAGGGGGATGGGGCTCGGATCGGATTGGATCGGATTACCGTAGATGGAAATGGTGGTGGTTTTGGATTTCGGATTCTGGATTATTTAGCACGGCATAGGTACGGAAAGGAAGGGTTGAGCGGGCGGTTGCGGCGGGGGAGGGTGGATGAATACAATAGGTGCTATGTACCTAATAGCTAATTAATAGGTAGGTGAAGAGGGGTGTTTTGTGGGGGTGGGGAATGTTTAGGGTGTTTAGAGTGTTTGAGGTGACTGGGTTGGTTTTGTGTTGTGTATACATAATTAAATTGGGAAAAAGATCTGGTTTGTTATTCTTGAGTATAGATGTGGATGTGGATGTGGATGTGAATGTGAATGTGAATGCGGATAAGGTGAGGCGTTTGGAATCATCGGCATTGCAATGGCCAATGGGGTAGAGTTTTCTTCGGCTCGGACTTGCGTATGTGAATACGAGATGGTGAACAGGTATGTAAATAGAGGGGCTTGATTTGGCGATTGCGAAGGGTGAGAGATGTTGTTGTGAATGATGGGGGTCGTAATGCGGGTTCGTGAGGTTTTTGCGGATTGGCGGATTGGTGGATTGGTGGATTGGTGGATTGGTGGATTGGTCAGGGGAGCTTGCCCGCTCGCGCTTCCCACCTGAATCCGCGGATATGGAGATGACATGGCCTGACATGACACATCTGCAGTCACATCATCAGAATCGGCATCGTCATCGTCATCAGCATTTTCACTACATCTCTCCATGTGTATGTATACGTGCAATTGAATGCGAATTCCTTTTCTCCCTTTCCCAAAAGCGCAATTGCAGTTGCAATACTATACTCGTATCCCCTCATTCCAATTACTCACTCGCTTGCTCGCTCAGATGATGTGGCAGTCACAGTAAACCAACACGATACTTGCCCCATCGCACTTGCCACTTGCCGCTGTCAATCAAAAACTATAGCCAGACAAACGCACATGGCTCTTGCGCTTCTTCGCCTGGCCTGGCCTGGCGCAGCCTGCGACATGTAAAGATTAGATTGCAAAAGTGGTACTCTGCGCTGGCAATCGTAATGACATTCGCGTATTGTATTGTATGATAGCTAAGTATGCAAAGGTCGCATGGCATAGCATGGCATAGCATAGCATAGCATCGCATGTACTGTACTTGGTACATACGTACGCGTACTGTACATACTTAGTCCAATACCTACCTTGCTTGATCTTCGCCCCCTCTATACCCGATCGCGTCATGATCGGCGGGGGTGTGGTATGGTACAGTTCTTGGACGAAAATATCTCGGGTGTGTAGCGTAACGGATGTCTATCGGTTGTCTATCGGTTAGGTTCCAGGCTCCAGGGTTGTTAAATGGTTCTGGTTGGTCGAGGGATCTTGGGGAGGGGTGAATCGCTAAGTAGGGTTGGTGGCGGTTTGGAGTGGTGGGGTATGGAGGGGTATGGAGGGAGTTGTCTTGAGTTAGGGATGGGGTTATGGAAATGTGAGATAACGTGGGTGCTGAGGATAGGTGAATTGAGTTGTTTAGAATAGCTATGTCAATTTTCCTTGAGCTGTTGTGAAAGATAGGAATAAAGACGATGCTGTTTGGGTAGATGGTTTTCCTCGTTTAGTAAATTCATGCTTCTATGGATCTGGATATGCGCAGTGTATATATATCCCTAGGATGAAACCTTATCCGGACGAATACCAAAACATAAAGTTTAGGTATACTTTCGAAACGTGTATGTAGTAGCGACCCAACCATTTGAATGGCTGGTGCTGCCCTTGCGGGCCTTTTGAGGGCCGGAAATTTTGCAAATATAAGCTTTCTTGGAAGATATACAAAAGAATATATGCAAGGTTACCTACACAGCATAGATAAATCCCTTAACACTAGCCATTGTGTGGGTCCAGGAGACAAAAAAGTAGTGGACAGAATTGCCTGTCAATTCGAAATCCTTCATAAAGATGTGTGGTATTATAGACACTGCTGTCCGAGTCCGGATTTCAAGGCTATGCCAGAGAAGGTCACATACACTCCTCTACTAAACTTTCCCCCTGCCAACCTTTCTACACTCCCACTAGAAACCCTGCCTTGTCTTTGGCGCATACTTCTCCTCCAAAAACTTCACATCCTCCTCACTCAACTTAAAATTACTATTCACCACCGCCTCCTCAATCCTCTCCTTACTACTCAATCCAATAATCGGCATCACCCCCTTCTCCACACACCACGCCGTCGCCACACACGCCATGCTAACCCCCCTCTTCTTCGCCACCTCTTCGACGCGCCCGATAATCTCCTGATCAATCTTATCCTCGCGCTGGTGCACAAGCAGGTCGAGGAACTTATCCGTCGTTGCACGCTTCGTGGACCGGTCGGACCAGGGACGCGTGAGGGCACCGCGTGCAATGGGGGACCAGGGGATGAGGCCGACGCCCGTGTCCTGGCAATAGGGGATCATTTCGCGCTCTTCTTCGCGGTAGAGCAGGTTGTAGTAGTTTTGCATGGAGATGAATTTGTGCCACGAGTGCTTCTCAGCGATGTTTTGGAGGGTCTGGAATTCCCAGGCTGCCATCTGTGTATGTTGTTAATCCCTATAACTTCTTCTGTCTGTGCGATGTGTTGAAATGGGAGTTATGACTTACAGAACTGGCGCCGATGTAGCGTACCCAACCCTTCTCGATGACATCGTTGAGGGCTTTCATGATCTCTTCTCGTGGCGTCTCGCGGTCCAGTCGATGGATCTGGAGAACATCGATGTACGTCCCTAATCGTTCCACGCTCTTCTCAACCGCATCGAAGATGTGTTTCCGGCTCAGTCCGACCTGATTCACCATTTCGCCGTCGTTGATCGAGACGTCCGCGATGGTGGCTTTGGGATTGTCTTCGATGACACCGAAGTGGCATTTTGATAGTATGACGACTTTGGACCGCGGGATGTTGTATTGTTTGAGTGCTTTGGCGATTATTTTCTCTGAACGGCCGTGCGAGTAGACGTCGGCCTGACTGGAGTGTTAGTCTTTGATGGTGTCTTTCGCGGTGAGTGGCGGGACGAATGACGTACAGTGTCCCATGTATTTATTCCAACATCGTAGGCGTGCTTGAGAAGCGGCAGACTCGCCTCTTCGTCGAGGACCCAATCTTGCCATTCGGAAGATCCATAGGACATAGTACCAAGAATGACCTTGGACACTTTGAGGCCGGACTTGCCTAGGCTGCCAATTGGTTAGTACCAAGGCATTGCTATCTCATATGCATTGAGGAGGCTTACTTGACGTATTGCATCTTCTTATCAGCCATTGTAACGTTCATGTAGTTGTAGATTAGGCGATTAGATAATTCTTAGGAAGGCGAGGACAGAGAGGAGCCATTGTTCTTATATAGTTTTGTCAAGTCCCGGAGCTGCCATCCGGACTTTACGATTCGAACAGATGACAACTCAAATTCGGCCCATAGTTGTTGCTTTATCACTCCGATTGGTTATGGAGGTGGAACGCTGGGATTATTTTGGAAAAGTTCTCCTCTCCATGATGGAGTTGGAGCGGGGATAGCTCTAAGTCCGTGGCATTATGAGGTGGTTGCGTCAAAGTGGGGTAATGTATCCAGAACACTACGTAGCCTCGGTGATATCGCACGCTATCGGAAGCAAAGGCGGTTTGTGCAAATAGAAGATTTGAGCACTGAACGATTTCCTACATGGCCCGCGCCAGGTATAAATTAAGATTTCTCCGAGAGTTGTACAAGAGGTAAGCAGCCAAGAACTGGCATGGCCCCGCCAATGTTGATGAAGCCTGTCGACAGAGCATTGTCGACAGGCTAGAATATTCACAAGCAGAAGATCACACGCAGAGAAATAGTGGAATGCGAAACAGAATTGATGAGGATAAACCCTCTGCCCGTAGGCATGCATGATTGCATTGATCAAAAGCCAATATTTGGCTATGAACTAATTAAGAAAATACCATTCCCATTGCACATATGCTTGCCCGGCATGCTGTGATCCCAACGCCAGCCCATGAATGTCGTGAAGATAAGTAGAAGCTTACTGTCCGCCACGCAGACGGAGCACCAAGTGCAATGTCGACTCCTTCTGGATATTGTAGTCGGATAGCGTACGACCGTCCTCAAGCTGCTTACCAGCGAAGATGAGACGCTGCTGGTCAGGTGGGATACCCTCCTTATCCTGGATCTTAGACTTCACGTTGTCGATGGTATCCGAAGACTCAACTTCCAATGTGATCGTCTTGCCAGTCAAGGTCTTGACGAAGATCTGCATACCACCGCGCAGACGAAGCACCAAGTGGAGAGTGGACTCCTTCTGGATGTTATAGTCAGACAATGTGCGACCGTCCTCGAGTTGCTTGCCGGCGAAGATAAGACGTTGCTGGTCTGGTGGGATACCCTCCTTGTCCTGAATCTTAGATTTTACGTTGTCGATGGTATCTGAAGACTCCACCTCGAGGGTGATTGTCTTTCCGGTAAGAGTTTTGACGAAGATTTGCATACCACCACGGAGGCGGAGGACGAGATGGAGGGTAGATTCTTTCTGGATGTTATAGTCGGAGAGGGTTCGGCCATCCTCGAGCTGCTTTCCGGCGAAGATCAAACGCTGCTGGTCTGGGGGAATGCCCTCCTTATCTTGGATCTTGGACTTGACGTTGTCGATAGTGTCTGAAGACTCCACCTCAAGGGTGATGGTCTTGCCGGTCACTAGTCATGATGTCAGTATTATGCGGGGGGCGATGACAAGGTAGGTGGCGACTTACGAGTCTTGACGAAAATTTGCATACCACCACGGAGGCGGAGGACGAGATGGAGGGTAGATTCTTTCTGGATATTGTAGTCGGAGAGGGTTCGGCCATCCTCGAGCTGCTTTCCGGCGAAGATCAAGCGCTGCTGGTCTGGGGGAATGCCCTCCTTGTCCTGAATCTTGGACTTTACGTTGTCGATAGTGTCTGAAGACTCCACCTCGAGGGTGATGGTCTTGCCCGTGACTGCAAGGAGTTGTTAGCAATCTGGCGGCGGATAGGATGTTGGGTGGCGAGGCAGCGGAACTTACGGGTCTTGACGAAGATCTGCATCGTGAGGATGTGGTGGGTAGTTGTGTTGTCGAGGGAGTGTTTGGGTGAAGCTGCAGTTGAGCTTGATGTTTGGTCTGGAGAGTGGTTTCACGAGTGGAATGGAGGAGAGAGGGCGACGAAAAGAGGCGGCGAGGGTTTATGTAGGCAGGCGGCGGTAGGCGGTAGGCGGTAGCGGAGGCAAGCATGGCGGAGGCTGTGACGCTCAAAGGTGGTGAGTAAGAGCCAGGAGGCCCGAGCGTCACCTGGGAAACAGGGAAGGCGAACGTTCGAGCGGCTTCCAACCGCACGCGGGCAGTGCGGGCAGGCAGGCATGCAGGCAGCTGCCCAATCCAATCACTCGCCTGTTCACGCAAACACCAAGAGATAAGTGGGAAAGGGAGTGGAGGAATGGCATTCTTCATTACTAAGATGTGGCGGTGGTTGTGTCTAGAAGCTGTTGGTGAAATGGCATTTTCGCAGAAGCATTCACAGTGGCGACATGACCGCTTGAAGGTGTGGAAGGGTGCACTCATTGAGGTGCTCAGTGCTCAGTGCTCGGTGCTCAGCTTCAGTTCCCCCGCCCTCCCCGCCGTTATCGCAATCCACCAGTTGGGCCCGTACACCAGCCGCGGCACCGCCCCATGTGACCACCGCCCTTATCCCACCATCTCCGCGCTCTGGGTCCATTTCTCATTGTACCATCACCAACAGCAACAGCAACAACAACCACTCCTGTCCCATCTAGCTTCAAATCATGCACACCCCAGCTGCCGGGCCCCAACACGACCACAACAGGAAGAGATAGCATGGCCTGAGAATAGCATCTCCAGATTGCGCGATGCTCTTCGCCGATGATGAGTGAACTGCTTACGCGCAGATGGCAGCTGCAGGGTCATTTCTCGGTCCTGATCCGGACTTCCTTCCCCGCCAACCACCAACCGCCTGAACTACGCCAACGTCAGTGACCCGTATCCTCGTCGGAGAAAGTGTCGACATCTTCCTGAAATAATAGGGATCGCCAGAACCTGTGTCGTACGCCCTTTCGTCCCTGACCTGTTCAGCCTCACCGGAACGCGTATTGTAGATTGCCTTGCGCCTCCGCTAAGACCGCATGCGCCTCATGTCCACATGGCGCGGGAACCCGAGTGAATACCTCATTTGCGTACTCATTTGCGTACGTATCGCAAGGCTTTCGCACGCATTTTGCTCAATTGGCATACCCTATGCAATTATCATCTTCGACGCTCGCTTTTTCGATACTCGTCTTTTGATCATGATCATCTTGCCCAGTACAACGAGTTCAATATTCCTATCAACACGTCCACAGAAGATATACATACTAATAACAACGTCAAGGCTAGTCATGTCGGCGGAAAAGGATAAACTTCGCATTTCACTGCTATCAAACTCCTCCCCTCCCCAACATCCTCCCTTAGTCAAACAAACTACAAAACGCTTCATCATCACTTTGCCAAACTTCCTCCCCTCCATCCAATTCACTCCCCTCACAAATATCCTCATAGTCCTGGTCCCCACTCTCCACCTCCGCCCCCTTGGTACCAGGCGCAGAAACAGCAACAGTCGTGACAATCTCCTTGACGTTCTTCCCCTCAAGGGCCTTGGCAAAAAGCGTAGTCCAAATAGGCTCTACGTCCTCGATCCCGGCGGCACTGAGCAGAGTCTGGAGTTTATCTGCTGTGATGGAAGTGTCGGAGTCGGCGAGGATGAGAGCTGCGTACTTGAGACTACATTAGTGGAAATGCCAAAGATGGGTACTTTAGGATACTTACGGAGACGGCGGTCTCGGTGTTGGTAGTGGACATTGCAATCTTCGAGCCTTGTTCGTTTATTGATTTGTGATGCTGAAAAATGTGTGTGCTTGAAATATCACTGAAGGCCAAAATCCATATTTATGTATTTCTTCACTTTCTCTCCCCGCGGAACCATTCCCATGCGAGTCATCTCTCATCCGTAGTTTCACACATTAAGGGGTTGGAGGAACACATGGTGGGGGGAAAAATGACTCCCCAAAGCACACCGACACAACAACGCCTGATTCGGTAATGATTTCATGCTCCCTATTCTCTGACTCGGTGACTCGTCCCAACCATCCATGAACTTTTGTTCCCAAGCCGCCATGTTGCCTGGTGTGGCTATAGACTGGAAGGGCGGCATAGATGAGTCACATGGGGCCTTGGACTACCTAGTAGGGATTGTTAACAGATACGCAAGTTTCTTACATGGGCAGGAATTGAACAAGCACCGACTTGAAATCTAACACCAATCTGATCGAATCCAGGTGCTCTTCTTTCCTGTTCTTCCATGATAAAAATGCACAATCATTGAGCGTAAAATAAGCAGAGTCACACTGTGTCTTCTGCCTTCAGAGATTTCCATCCAAAAATGTGGGGTTGTAGCTATTGCGGAAGTAAGTAGATTGGTGATCTCTAAGATGTTCAATCAGTAGCTCTTCAAAGCAAGAAGAGAAAACAAGACCAGAGATAGAATGGAGCAGGTTGGGCCAACATGATAATAAAAATATCATTGGCTTAACTACAAATGGGCGAGCAATCCTTTTCTCAAACCCCCCATCAAATCGCTCTCAAACGCAAAAGCATTCTGGGTATCCTGATATCGTAAAATCATGTATCGAACCATTCAAGCTCATCGTTCTTCCCGAAAATGGCACGGTATACGCGGTCTCCATCATCCTTGACCACCTCCTCGGTGTGGATGCTATGCAACTTATATTCCCTCTCATCAAGACTGCTTCCGTCTGTATTCTCCTTCGCCGATCCAAAAACACGGATATGGATGTACGCGTTGTCGGCTTTGGGAATGCGGACTTTGCCGAAAATGTGGAGACCGTATGCGGACTGGCCAACACGGACGGATTCGAGGTCATCGGCAGAGAAGCTGGCTAGGTCGTCGTCGGAGAGAGATTTCACGGCGCGGAAGTACTCAGGCTCGTGTTCTGGGTTGTGTTAGATGTTGAGTCCTTGATCATGGTGACCGAGGCTGCTGCGTCTTACTGTCGTGGGTGTGTCGGAGCTTGACGAGCTCTGACTTTACGGATTCTAGGATCGAGCCGAAGGCGTCGATTGAAGCATGCTGGGGCGCATGAGCCTCGTTGAGCTGAACGGTATCCTCGGTCGCCATGGCGTGGTTTGGATATTGATAGATATGTGCAGTTGGTGGAGTAGGTTTGAGTGCGGGGTGAGAAGCTAATCAAAACAACTGGAGCTCCACTGTGCCTTATATGCCACCTCGTATTCCCCAGCGCCCCTCATACCCTGGAAGGATGATGACATGGCGTGTTGAATTAGCTTCCAAGTATCTGGAGCTCTGTCGCGTTTCAGCTGCCGATTGCAGCACAAGGAAAACTGGTTTTCGGGATATGACGCTATCCAAGACATGGGTTCAACATCGCCGCAAGATGTTGACACTTCCGGACATGGGAAAATAGCCCATAGACATGACAATTCCGATTTTTCGATGCGAGATGTACAAGAGAACGGTCAAGACCGAGGATTGAAGCTGAAGAGGTTCGGTGGTTACTGCCGTTATCGATAAGCCTCGGCAACACATGCCTTTCTAGCGGACGCCCAATTTGGCTGCTTTAATTTCCTTCCTTCTTATTCCGTATTACATTTTGTAATTAACATATTGTCGAGTATTGTGGGTAAAATTTCTAGGAATTGTAAGTATTTAAAGTCTTGACACTAAAACTGATGAAAAAATTCTAATCTTTATTTCACTAAATGTATATATGCTGACCGTGGGGGGGATGAACATAAGTCACAGTCGTGACATAGCCCGATTCAACATGAAAGAATACATAAAACCCACTCACTCCTTTAGTTCCATCTACTGAGATAACAAACACCAGTAAGCTATTCCGTTATCGTCAACCGTTTACTGAGGCAGACAGGCATCTTCGTACCCCGTTACAAAAAGCATGTGCTTGCCCTCTCAGATTCCTACTTCTCGTCTCTATCTCAGAATTGCCGTCTTCTCCTCGTTGCTGTGAAATGAACATTCCATTTCTTCTTATCTGTCTTCTATCCGAATTTGCCCGCTCTTCTCTCACTCTCTCGCTCACATCACAGACGTAGACTCGGATACCATCGAACACATCATTACTGATCAGTACCCCATCTCGATCTTCATGATTACTAACGTGCTCGGATCCTGCTTCCTCATGATCAGAGTCGAGCGAGATTATATGACTAGAAGGCGAATAGAGAGAACTGATGAGATTTCCGCTGAAGTGCCGCAATCGTTCTGGCTCATGGTCCTTCTTGTTGACTTCTATACGGCATACGGGACAGGTGGTGGCTTCTTGAAGCCATTGGTCAAGACAGCGGCGACCGAATATATGTCCGCACATTTTGAGAGTGACGGGGACATCTAGATATCTAGGCTCGCTTGGTAGAGTAGAGTGATGTGTAGATTGCGTAAGTGTACCGTGGGCGATCGGATTGAAAGGTAATCTAAACGGCTCGAGACATATGCTACAGACATCGATTTCGTCTGAAGAGAGTAGGGATCCCAACGTAGTAGGTGCATAAGGTAGGGGTCGACGGCGTGAACTCAACATCGTGCTTGAGAAACTGACAGTAATGCCGGTAGGTTTCGCATGTCGAAGCGGACAAGAAGAAGAGTGAGAATGTAGGCTTTTAGTAGGTTCGAATTAAATAGCAAACATCGATGGCGCAAGCAGGCGTTTGAAAACAGATAACAGTCATAACGCACTGGCATGCCCAGGCAAACCTGCAAACGACTGTGATTGAGCTGAGAAAAAGTCTTCGCAAGCGAGGTAATTCATGAGTCTTGTGACAGAATAGTTGAGTCAACTGGGTATAAAACAATCGAACAACATCGATTGCCATTGGGAGATAAACTCTCCAAGCCTATGGAATGAGTCCGTATACAACCTCTAGCGGAAACTGACAGGCGCCCGACCATGACATCCAGCCACCGAAAATAACATGCGCACCGTCATTATTTCACTTCAGTAGCTCGTACTTCCTGCTGTGGACCAATTTATGTGTTGCTCCCATTTCCATCCGTCCAATTGGGCCTGCGGGCCTTGCATCTCCAATATACCCTGGTAGCAATCCTGCTTGATGTTTCCATGAGTTTTCAGCGGTCGATAGATGGACCGCATGCGCCATTCCAACCTTAAGCATTGCCTCGGCCCCTAGAGTCCTAGTCCAAGTAAACGTGAGTGTTGCAATGATTGCCAACGTCCAGAGGCCTAAGAGGTGGACCCCGAGAAGCACACTCCCTACGATCATCTGCTCGTTTGACATCTTGGTTTTGAAAGTTTCGAACCCTTCATGCGTATAGATGCCAATGCTTCTATCTAATGTACCTCGTGCATTCTGAGGCCCAAGCCAGTTCTTGGTCGCAGCCCGTACTCCCATGGTCATCACCTTCTGCAGAACAGTGATGGATCGCATGCTATCTAGCCACATTCGAATGATGCCGTCCAAGCTTCGTGAAATGTCCCATGATGTGACACATCTACTACCCAGGACACCACTAAATGGTAGAACATCGACACACATCCAGGTGTTTGGCCGCCGGTCGTCGCCTTGCCAATTGGGTCGCGAATCAATATAGGCTTCAGGAGAACGTATACGAGTTTCAATGTAGGAACCATTGCCAAAAAGAGCTTGAGCAAGCAAGGCCAGTGGCGCTTGGTTGAGTACGGTTATCAAGGTTTCATTCCCAGCATTGGTGATGTTCAATAACTCGTCTCGTTTGGCGTTGCTGAATAGGTGGTCGTACCTAAACCTCGAAGGTAAGGTTTTGTTCGGGTAGGGATCTTGCTGAAGGAGTGGACCAGGCTTGTTGCCATTCATAATATTAGGAAGCTCAAAGTACCCGAGTGAACTCTTAGTCCTCACCCTGTAGTGAATCGCTCGGTTTGCCAGTGTTATGTTGATATACAATTCTTCGGTGATATCCTGACGATCCCGTGTTGCTTTCCAGGGCGATATACGTATGTCTCCAGGCATGCAAACTGTGAGAGAATACATGTAATAGTCCCTTTCGACATAGCCGTAGGTCTTTTGGTACTGCACGTAGAAGCCACCACTGTTGCTTTCGTCACGACAGCTTCCGCGAAATTCCTCCTCAGAGACCACCGTAACGTTTGTTGTTGAGTTCATTCGTGGTGCATATTGCGGCCCAAGCAACCCGGTGCTGAAGTTGCTAGGGACCTCGGAGAAGAAAGCTGATTCGGTAAGACTGGATAGCTTTGGGTTCGGTATTGGCGCCTCTGGGCTCCAAATATTAGCGTCAATGTCATCCATGGTAATGACATCCAACATTCTTCGGAGAGTGTGAACGCTCTTCCCTGACTCGTAGCCCAATTCCGAGGAGAGCTCAGCAGGGATATCTTTGATTGACAGTGTGTCAAAGAACGATGACTGACTTGGAACTCTGATATTCTCACGGTCGACGAACGATGCTTGGAGTATCTGTGATACGCTCCCTTATTATCATTAGTTTAAGTCTGGGAGAAAAGTATGCCGATCTCACCAATCAGAGTCAAAGCAAAAGCAATGTAGAGGGGAGCGCTGCCAACTCGAAAAATCCTTGCCCAGATCCTTGGACTAATCCAGCCTTGATCCGCTAGAGCCATTAGCTGTCGAACGTTGAGGCTCTTTCGCATAGGAACCGATTGCATGTAGACTACAGCTGCCATGCTACAGACAGCCGATGTGACCGGGATAGTGAGAACCAGAACGATATTTTGCAGAACGGCTGCTGTCTCGATATATCTTTCGTTGATAAGGAAACCTGGCTTTGGCTTATAAACTTGCACACCAGTGTATGATTTTGCGCCTCTGATTGGCCGTTTGCTTGTGATGCATAGGATGACCCAGGCTGCAAGCGCAAGCCCCGTATATAGGCCCACAACGAGCAAAGCATACACACTTCCTTTTAAATCGGTGGTGGTAGGTTCGCGTACGGTGACTGAAGTCTGCGCCGAGAGGGGGTTCGTCTCCGTTTCCATTACTGGATGTTTCGCTTCCGTGGTTGTGTTTCGGGCTGGTTCTGCCCGATCTAGCATCTCATATTCGGGCTGCATCTTGTGTAAAGATGCTCTAAAATAATCTGCGAAAGGCGTAATAATAGAAGAAAGTAGTAACGAATGTGTGTCGCTCGAGCGACATTGAGTTGCAAAAGCCCTGGAATCCAACTGTGTGGCTATCCCCTCCAATCTATACGTAGGATGTTCGGAAAGTCGGCCACAATGCTCAGGGGTTTAGATCCATCGCTCAAATACACAAGCTGCGTGACATGTTGGACCCGCGGGGACCGTGTGGCGAGGCAGGTATTCAGCCTTGGTTTGACCGGTATTCGTATTTAGTCATTAAATGCGCCGAGGGCCTGAGTTGTATGTCGCAGCATCCATCGGATATTTTCTATAGTTCAACTAGCAGTAATTGAATTATATGTCGAAAAAATGTGAAGATCTGATAAGAACTCAAAAAATCGTGCGAAACACTACGACGCCCTGGGAAGTATCTCTTCGCCTCGGTACTTGATACTATGCCCAATCCATATACAAAGCCGTACATATTATTGATCGTTAAAGTTAGCAGCTCAAACAAAGCCCATCATGCTATTCGACTTGAAGATGGGCAATAGGATTATTCTTGATGAACGATAGGCTGATTGAGTAGACCGTGGCATGTGGGGCCGAGGGCTACCTCGACTGGGATTCTTTGCCCCCTGATTTCTTTGCAATTACAATCACACCTCGTACGATGCCAGTACGCGCCCACCAAGAGAACATCCATTTGGCAAGATGAAATTGGCCCAGTCCCTCTCCAATGGCGCGTAGTTTGTAGTCGTGTTTTTGGAGAAATTCCGACAATGGACCAAAAACGTCATCCGACACGTCTTTGATTAGAACATCTTGATATCCCGCTGCGACAAGGTTGTCGCGATACTGCTCCTCGGATACAAAATTTGCCCACGGCGCGCCCATCAATGCAGTCAAGAGTCGCAGAGCAACGGTGTTGATCAATGAAATATCACGCGCAAGACACAGATCGAAAGCCATTAGATTTGCGTTTAGCTGGTGCGAGGCATAATGGATTACTGGCCAGCGAGACGGAGAAAAGTGATAAAAGGCATCGAGGCCAAGGACCCAGACCTCATCGACGTGTTGGATTGTCTCCAAAATATGAGATTGAAGAGCTCGGTCCCAGTTTTCGGGTTTGGCAGCATCTCCTTGGAAAATCTGAGTGTTCTCGCTGTACCGTGGATGCCTTTTCAAAATCTCCATTTTACGGTCGGGGTGGTGAAGCTCCTGAAGTCGAGTTTCAGCGTATCGGAACTGATGCTTATCCAGTGTGATCCCGATGTAATCAAATCGTTCCACATTGGGTTGAGTGTCCCACCACTCCTTATCAGATATTCGGAGCGGAATTGGGCTATTGATATAGATCGTTTGTTCGCCACACCCAAATCCCAAATCGATCAAAGCTTTGGTTCGACGCTCTCCTTTGGAGTCCTCCATAGATTGCCTCTTTCTACAGAATCCTGCTGTCTTTAGAACTTCTGAGAGCAGCATTCGACTTGCGACCGCAAGGGTAGTCGGCTTGTCGTCGATGCTTGTTTCAGACCAGTAACCCATGCTCATCCACATAGGGACTTCAGGATTAAGATTCAGTTTTCCATGGGATAGATTGTAGATGCCATTACTGGAACTATTTTCTTGTGAGGATTTTGGTTTGGCTAATGTAAGTCGAGCGAAAACTCTTTTCACAATCGGTATGAATAACAACCCAATAATAAACGGGACAAGACGAGAACTGTCCATCCAAGACATGGTGCAGAGCTCACGAGGAAACCTCCGTTGAGACGCGATGAGCGTGGTACGAAGTATTGTGGCGTGCGTGGTATGTATGTCGTATTGGCAATTGCTGCGAAATAGATGTGTACGACAAGCCAGCGTAAAGCACTAGTCCCCTTTCGTAACCGCCTAGGTGCATTCTGTGGTTTACATGTCATTTACTGTACACACCGCCCGTCACTACTACCGACTATCAAGAGAATTTGAAGTTTGGTGGATCCAGTATTTTGAAGGGGGAAGGGCAGAGACCATTCTCGAGTGCTGGTCCCAACACTAGGGCACATTTTAAAAGGCATACTGGATAATATGGGTACACCGCAACAAGAGAGCCTCAAGCTTTCCCTGCGGAGTAAGCTAACCAAACTATGGATTCGTATGTAACATTGCTAACTAGAGCCACGGCTCACAGAAGTCCCCATTCAAATCCTGGTATAACCGCCCACTACTTTCGCGCCGAAGCTCTCCAAGGTATCTCTACCCCAAAGGCATCAGCGACACGCATTGCAGACACAACGCAGCCTTCCAGGAGGACCATACCATCCCAGCACCATCCTCCTGCTAGCCAGACATTATCATCACCGTTTCGCCACACTGGAAGTGCTTTCTCGCTCACAGAAACCTGACGAGTTTCCTTAAATATAGCATTCACTACCCGTCTGCTCTCTGGAGTGCGAAGCACACGCGTAAATTTGGCTGAATGGAGTAGTAGGGAAGAGTCGATCGGAGTGAACGGGCATGTAATGACAGTGGCGCCACACGGCTGGACATGACGAGATTCTGTCCGACTTATTCCAGTGATTGATGTCCGAAGGCGAATCAATTGTGAATTATGTCGATCTGCTGTCCTAATCTTTGGATTGGTGGAGTCATATTTTTGTACTAGGCTCTCAACAGGTGTTGTAGGTATCCGGTTCATATGTCGCGATAAAGGCTCATAGATTTTACCAACGACGTCTGGCGCAACTGCGAGAACAACTCTGTCGTACACATCTTCGTGTAGAGTATCCTGGCCGGGGCCCATCTTCCGCCAGCGGATCGTGACTCCATTCATATTTGACCAAACAGCCAATACTGCCGCAGATAGCTCATAATTAATTCCATGGACAAGTGTATCCTGAACCGTCTTAACCCCATTTGAGACGGTGTAATGTGGCATGGCGTGTGTTTGCCTCTTATAATCTATCACGTCGCTAGCGGGAAACCCAAGGAGTGTCTGGTGTGGACACGTTGTGACGCTCGATATCAATGGTAAGAGGTAGAATGATATAAAATACTTCGGAAGCCAGATTCGCCGAAGATACTCTTCCAACGATTCCGACCCACTAGTAGAACTGTAAGGTGCCACAAGAAAGCAGCATATCGAAAACCAGAGGTAGCAAACGATAAGGCACGGAACCTCCTTCCAATATGCGATGGTGGACATTCCACTCGGTCGGGGTGGGAACAACTGGTGCAAGTTTGAGGCGTGGACGAAATATGTACTATCCGTGCCGTCCTCTTGGTTATCCGCGGCTGGTGGAGACGCTCTAGCGAATTCGAACAGAAAAGCCTGCGAACGATATGCGACACCCAAATAGTCGTACATTCGTTTGAGATTATTGTAGTACCCTCCAGCAAAGGCCCTCATAGGTAGATCGATGCGCGAGGGACCCTGTGCGGCATTGTTGGTAGAAACCGAGGCGGCATCGAGTGAGAGAGTGTTTCCCTTCGATGTTCAGTTACTATGGCCATAACGTAGGGTGCGACATACCAACTCACCGACTCAAAGATTGTCACGTCGTAGCGACCATCTCGTTGCAGCAGATACGCTGTGACGAGACCTGCCATGCCGCTGCCAACGATGGCAACACGTGTTGGTTTGGATTTCTCCATGGCCTTCTCTATGCGCCGTGGGTACAATTGGTCGCGAAAAAGTTATGGTCGGAGGGGGGACATGACTGGGGGTATTTTGCGCACAGTGTCAAGACTGAACAGATAAGTTCCAGGAGCCCAGACGTAATCGTGAGCTCGGAGGAGGGAAGGTGAATTAGGCCGGCGGAGGTGCGAGGCTTGCATAATTGCGGACACAATAAACGAAACAAGCAAGTGATGAAAAGCTACAAGCTGGGCTGGCTTGGAGCACACCGAAATTGATGTCATAACCGCGGTACGCTATTTCATTGGCTGGGTGCTGTGCCTGTTCGGACCGAGCCTTTTTCCGTGCCGACTGACAGGGGTCAATACATCAACGCATCATGACTAGGTAATACGATACACCCGGGTCATGTCTTGTTTGCCTGGAAATTATTATTGACAACTATTGGGGGTATAGCAATTAGGAGACACTTCTCAACTATCATTTCAACCAACATTCTCAATCATTGGATAAAATTCCATCTTCCATTCCCTTTCCGTGAACACCCGTGGACAGATCCCTGGCAAACTTGACAGTTTGGCATGGCAGTTATACGGATAGCGGTCATTGGCGCAGGGTCTGTGAACCATGTTATAGGAGTGATGGATTCCACGAGAACATGCTGACATAACTGCAGTCCTGGTGGCCTTGTAACGCTGAAGACTCTCTTAGAAGCTTCAACACCTGAACAGCCGATTGAAGCCTACCTTTTTGAAGCGTATGTGGTCTGCCAAGCCGTATCTGTATCGGGTGTCTAATCGCCATATTATAGAGAAAACGACATTGGCGGCACATTTCAATATCGGTCCTACGAGAATGCGGAACTAGTATCGTCAAAGCAGTTGACGACGTTCTCTGACCACCGATTTCCGCTGTCAACGCCTGATCACATATCTTTGCCGCAGTATGTCAACTATTTGAAATCTTATGTCGACCGCTTCGATCTAGGACCAAATATCAAGCTGGGATGTCCCGTAACAAATATCGCCCCACTGTCTCCATCACTGGACCGAAAATGGAAGCACCGAGTCACTTACATTGATACGCGGCTCGATAGCAAAGAGCAGGCATATGAATGCTCACACGTTGCTATCTGCACTGGCTTACACGTGGAACCAAATATCCCTTCTATACCAGGAATAGAGAATATCAAAGGAAATGTTCTCCATTCCTCTCAATACAAGTTTCGGTCCCAGCTCACGGGTAGAAACGTGTTGATCCTTGGGTGCGGAGAGACCGCAATGGATGTTGCATACGAAGCGATCAAGGCGGATGCCACTGCTGTCACGATGTGTTTTCGTACCGGATTTTTATCCTTTCCAAAAGCTCTAAGTCGTTTTCGCGTTTTCGGTAAACAGTTCAAGGGAGGGTTGCCCATTGACGGGCTAATTACCAACTTGTTTGAGACAGCATATGTACACCGAGCGATTGCGAAATCTCGTCTCCGTTGGTTCGTTTCTGACTTTGTCATCAAGAGAGTACTCTGGTTCCTGACTGGAACACAAGCTGGCATGAATCAGCATGTTGGGGCTCTTCCTCATGATCGCCTTGGCCGTGCATTTGTGTTTCTGAACAAATCTAGCAAAGCCATGCCGTATTTGAATCGACCATACAGGGAAAAGCATCCATTGGCCTTTTTGGGAAACGGATATGTTGATCCACCAGAAGACGCCAACTCTGACAGATGGGTAGACACCTGTAGTTTCCCCGAACGCATAGATGAAACTGGAAGAGCCATCTTCGAAAGTAGACCTGATCGCAAAGATTGGAGAAGGATGCAGAATAAAGAAGTTAGACCAGACTGTGTAGTACTATGTACTGGATATAAGCAAAGCTTTTCCTGGCTAGACGATACTTACCCAACAGCAGCCGATGCGACAATCAGAAACATAGTAGCTCCTTCGAACCCAGATATTGCCTTCATCGGGTTCGTGCGTCCTGGAGTCGGTGCGATACCGCCAATCGCTGAGCAGCAAGCGTTCTGGTAAGATTGAAACCACAATCCAATCTACAAATTCACTCATCAATGTGGTTAGGTGGACTGCCCTCATTACTGGCCGAATGCAGATGCCTCTGGACCCCCCTCATTACCATCTCTTAACCAAAAAAGAGGCTCGAATTCAGTATGGAGTGGATCATAGCGCTTATATGAGCACACTCGCCAAAGACTTTGGTGGTGCCCCAGGTCTTTGGGAATTGTGGAAAACTCATGGACTCAAGGTTCTACTGACTTACAGTTTTGGTGCAAGTTTTGTCACTGTAAGTCAGCTGGTCAATTTGAGCCACACGATTGTGGACATTTAAATGACTATCTATAGTTCTATCGGCTGGTCGGGCCTTTTAAGTCTTCTCTTGCTCCAGATATTGCGAGGACAGAATTGGCCGCAACCATTCTGCGGAGAGGAGTGTTAGGAAACATATTTTTTGGTGTAAGTGCGAAATTGGTGTTGCACTTGTCCAAGAGAATAAACTAACCCATTTTAGGTCATTCCAATGCTCTTTTACGGTCTTTTGAATGGTGCGGCACTCTTTCTCGAGCTCATAGGGTTGATACCTGAAGAGAAGCCAGTTATATGCTAGTGTTGCTCTTCTATATAATAACATTAAGATCTCATATTTTGGTAGGGGGATTAATGAAGAGTGATCAACTTTCCTCTGCTTGTTGTTTGCTGCTAGTTTTCACCTTTTCCCCACACACCAACAACATCCAATTCTGCGATCTATACGCATGGAAAAACGACATATTTGAACTAAAATATTCCGTTATTTCTGGATTTGGTTTTATTCTACTCATCCTATTGATCTGCTAAAAAATTGCTTTCACTAAAATGAGGTGAGAACAGCAAGATCTTCCTTCCCACCCGCACGTCGCCGATCCCATGCTAGCCAAATTTCTGCACAATACCCTTAAGTATCTTGGAATTGACGACGCCAATGCCCTTGATCAGAAACTTATAGGTACAGATGCTTTCATAGAGCCGTAGTCGGCCTAAAGTGATCAGTACCTGCTCCACCCCGACCACACTGAGGAAGCATTGGTCATAAAAAACGACGAAACATTGGAATCCCTTTGTGAATTCATTTATGATCAAGTCGGCCAATTTTTCACCAGCCTTCCCGTTTCATCGCAGAATTCGGCCCCCTTTAGATACTGTCAACCTCTATACACTATTGATCAGTAGACTTACCGATGACAACCATTTCTACGACAAAGCGAAAATCACAAATTTCAACAACATGAAGGACATGTTTGTGCAGATATATTGGCTATTTAATCCTATAAGGAGAGAATACGCGACTAGGAGGGATGCGCTGAGAGGCACAATCGAAGATTGTTGTCCTTGCAAGTGGCTTCAGCAGGACACCGAGAGTAATTTACCATCACTTGAGATCAAGCATTTGCGCCATCCGGCGTCGAATACGCTGAGTATCTCAGAGAATTCGGTAGCACAAGTCTCTTCAGCCTCGCCAGCCCATCGCGAAATTCGTAGTTCTGCACGGGCGTAAGGTGTTGCGGCAACCCGTCGAAGGCTCTCATCATTAGAGACTGCCAGCCTCGAACACGAAGGCAAGAGTGATGGAAAATCTCTTTTGGCCACCATAAACCAGTTTCCCGTAGCTATGGGCAACTCCAAGGATTCACCCTTAAGTCCACTTTCTTCACAACAACCAAAATCCCATCGAACTCCCTTCAAAAAACCGAGCGATTCTAGCCCGAAGGAAAGCAAAACACAAGGTGCGCCACAACATCCTCTCTGCTCGCCCTCTCATGCCACCAAAAAGAGACCAGAATCGTCTATCCCACCCACAACAACACGACACAAGGAGAAGAAAATTATCACCACGCCCACCAAGACAAGGCAATTTGAACTAGAAACCCCCTTTATGCAAGCACCACGCTCCCCACCCCAACGTATCTTATTCAACACCAATGCCCCCTTCACCACTCTCCCATCCAATGACCCTTTCATAGATTCTCAAGCAGAAAAACACGACCGTCCTTCCAAAGAAAAGTCTCCTCTCAATTTTATGAAGGACTACTACATTCAATCTCCCCCGAAGTGGGGTGGACCTAGAGTACTTTTCAAATCACATAGCTCGGGCCAGGCAGCAGTAGGTCAGTATAAGCGCTCCATATCTCTGGCGAGCACGAATAGTCGTGGGCATTCGCGTGCGTCCATGACAGGCAAAGTTGAATCCACGAAGGCCCGGGGTGGTAATGGAAAACAACACCGGAGCGATGCGGACGAGGATAATGGTGAGGATGATGCTCCTTCCTTCTAAAGTTACACCAAAATCAGGTTTGTTAGTGTGAGCCTGAAAATATCCCGTTCCTCATCACAGGTTCGATCACATCCAACTTCAGAACGCGCATCAAGATAGCGGACTTCACAACATAGAAACGCATGTAGGAGCTTTCTGTTATATTACGGAGTTTAAAGTGGATAGAATTGGACGACTTACAAGTCTAGAGATGGGAGGATTACACGATAAATGGGATGAATGATCAGGAATTACGTTGTCATTTGCTGCAGGAATTTAATTTATCAGTCAGCATTGGGAATTGGCGTTGGTATTGTAGTGAGTCATTCTATGCCAGATTTGTGACCAGGTCCTAGGCAAGTATCAACTTCTCTTAGCCTTTCCTTGGCCATTTTGAACGGATTCTATAATCTCAAAAGTGACTAGAGGACCATCTGGAAGTAATAAACATTATCATTATTAACATCTGGCCATGGCGATGCATCATTTATCCTAAGTAAAGGTGTATGGTATCTTGGGAGCTCTCGGTGAGTTCCAGCTAATCTGACACCTTGTGTGTGCGGCATATAACCACAGGGCCTTTCTGGACGACTATGGATAGTCAAAGATCTTTCTAAGTTTTCAGCGTCTCTGATCCAATCCTGTCGAGTGTGTTTCAACATCACACTCTGCCATATGAGAAAGGAGCGTTGGCTGCTTTTGGTGGGTGGGTTTCGAAGAAGATATGTTGTGGCTCATCCGCCATCACGATGATATCCGTATGGCAACCCATCCTCTCCAGGGATTTGTCGTAGACGGACGACAGATCGTGCAGACCGCAGAGAAGAACTCGATGAGTTTGGAAGGATAGTCGATGGACTTCTCTGAACGGTGTGTCTCCTCACTGAGCCAGATGCCAGTGATCTTTCTGAAGGCGTCCTGGGGAGGGTATAATAACTCGAATTTATATTTCGGGGCATCGATGGGGCTGTACGAAGGGTTTGCGGGCTTCCGGCGCCACGACTTTCCTCACTGGGAGAATAATCGGAATGGGGTCGCACACGAGGCGTGCGCCAATCGACTGGCGACATGGAAGAGCTACTCGATAAGGAGCGCGAGAGACTCCGGGTATCGGATGAATCGTGAGCTGCTCTTGCTTCTTCAACAATGTCCGAATCTAGCTCTATCATCCCGTTAAGAATCTGCGCAAAAACGGCCATGAGCTCACGGAACTCAGTCTCTGTTAGTGCATTGTTTGAAAAACGAGCATATTCGTACTGTGCAAGGAACTTGGGTCCTAAGCTGGGAGGGTTCAAAAGGCCAAAAGACGCGAGCCGGCTCAAGTAGTCGCGTAGACCTAGTGTTCGAGGCCGCTGGAGCAGTGCGACAACACTCGCATCGGGAAGCATTGGTGTCTGATCGTGCATAAAAACAGTCGCATCGACAGCGGGGTCAGGAGGCGCGAGGGACACAGCTTTTGCCTCAATCAGGTTCGGTAGCTCAAGGACAACGTCCCAATAATGCAAATTGGAAAGATCGGGTGAATCAGGAGCTGCCCAGCCTGGGTGAGAGACGTGCCCCCAAGGCGGCGACGCCGCGGAAACGGGAATAATGGTGGCATCGTGTGAATGGTTTTGTTTCTTGTGGTTGTGCTCAGATGTTGTTGGCCTTCCGTCTGCTTCGTGACTCTTGCACTCCTCGTGGACGTCTCGTGGTCGCGAATCCCAAGCGATTATGGCGCTTCTCTTGAAAGCCTTTACAATCATTCTCCGTACCATCCTCCCCACTTCTCCATCTTCAATTGGTATGTATGGCTTCGGAATCGCCTGTAGAACGGTGCGGTTGGTGTAAAGGCGTGTAGAATATATGAGCAACACTATAAGGAAGGTAAGGACGTGGACGCCGCCAATGACGAACATCTTCTGGAGATCATTGCTGTGGACGGATTGGTAGATGGTGTCTCCGGGGGTAACGGCGAGGAGGATGATGAGAATAAAGAAGAGGACTGTGTAAGTGGTGCTGTACCAGATGCGGAAGAGGGGGATGCGCATTATGCATGGTACTGTAGTATTATGTTTTGTTACATGGTGTTGAATGGACGAATGTTTCAAAGGAGGGATAGGAGCGATGTCGTTCGTCATGCTGTCCCAGAGTTGAGCAGTTGCCAAGGAGGGAACTCTAGCGTGCTCTAGCGTGCCAAGCCGATCGGCATCAATCAATCAACCAGTTGACACTAGACTACAATCCATTCACCACAACTATCATCGTGGAACTCGAGCATAACGAATCTGGTACCATGTGCAGGAGGGGGTAAGTTTGAATTTCTGGATCTGTCATCTCTCCTACGCCCAATATCTTTGGCACAACTACATTTCATTTCCGTTTGTGGACATTATACGACGAGCTGTGGCGCTTCCGATCCTGGTGCACGCAGTTGTTAGCTGCAGGAGAAAATGACCTCGGACGGAATGGACGTGTTGACTGTGCGGCCTCCAACAACTCACCAATCATCTTTGCCTAGGTGTCAGCGCCCAAGCGGACTTCCTTTTTCCGGATCACTCCAAGAAACCGGTTGATTTTATCAATCCAAGAGCTCTCATCTCACCTCATCCCCTCTAGGTCATCGCCCCCGATAGATACCTCGTGCCTGGGGGCCTATCACCGCAGGCCCTGCAGTTGATAGAACCCATGTTATTGTTTCACTTTTGGCAGCCTCCCCCGTTCATGTTGCGTCTACCATTGACTTTTTGAATAACCCTTCACAATCGCTTCCAGCTTTTGAAAACGATTCGCAATTCTCAAAGCTAATACTTGAAGTGTTAAGTTAGTGTTAAGGGACGCCTTGAACCGGCGTACTCGGCGCCTATTGCAATGTATATTTACAGTTGTGGCTGGGTGTGGCCCAGCAGGAACTGCGCCGTACGAACCGCCAATAATTGATGCGCCTCATTTCGAATATTACCCCGATCCCCTCAATTATACACAGTGTGCCGCACACAACCGCTTAATCACATGTTGACATTTAGATATCAAGATTGTTCAGCTGCCGACGGTACCAGGGATAACTCAAACCCAATTACTAACAGACCACCGTGGGTGGAATAGCAGGGATTTTGATCAGGATTCATTCGTCCGGCCTCGAGGACGGACCATGTAGACGCTTTAGTGAAATGCTCTGACTCAAAACGTTAGAGAAGTAAGAACGACACACGGGGCGCAGTATTTATTATGTCTGCTGATGGTAGAAGAGGGTTGCCCCATCCCAGCACTTTGGTAGGGAGGTCCTGTTGCCTGCTATAAGTATTTCCTGAAGACTGTGATTCCTTGGGAGTGTCTTTGCCTGTTGCGTTATCTCCAAAAATTTGAGTATATTCGTTTGATTGTTTGGGTTTACTGATGCCCGCCCGCCAAGTTTTTCTCTACTTCTAGTAATCACTCACCCAATATGTCTCTTACAGCGCCGTACACCAATGCCATGCGCGTAAGTTATGTGGGCATCTTTTTGAACCCAATTTTAAACTTACTTGGTGTAGATTGGTCAAGGCTTCAACACATATACACAGGAAATTCGATTAGAAAATGCCGTTAAGATAGGCTCTTCCCTAAATACTACAGGTTCATCAAAGGTTTCAGAGACGGCCAAATTAGCATCTGGGCCCCCGACGACTCCTCCTGTGACTCCGGACGTTAATCCCGCCAAAGGACCACCAGGTGATGTGCCGGCAATCGCTATCAACGGTATTCCGACAAAGGACAAGGAGGCTACTAACGTATCTTTGTCGTCATCTCCTTCCGATCTTGGAAGTGCAATCGATTTGATCACACCTCTTCCAAATGACTTACCATTTGATATTCCGAGCGGGCCTGCTCCTAGCACCAGCCAAAGCGTTACGTACTCAACACGAGCTATCGAGAATGTCAGTGATATCATGGACGCGCTCAATATTTCAACTTCAATGTCCATCAAGTACGGGACGATCCATGGAAATGGCAATGCATCCTTTGTCAACGAGACAAAGGTTCTTGACAGTGAGCTCAACTACGTAGTCAGCGTCATCGTCAACAATGATGCTCATGCAGCAACCGAAGAAATGGACTTCCAAGAGATACCTGGTCTCCCGCTTGATCGATTCACTGAAGTTTACGGCGACTCTTTTATTTCCGGGTTTATGGGGGGCGGCGAGTTTAATGCGATAATCTCTATCAAATTGAACGACAAGAGCAAGCACAAAGCCGTCAAACAAGCTGTTGACGTTCAACTTGCCGTCGGACCACCAACGCTTGAAATTGGCGCTAGCGAGTCTTTCAACAAAGAACATGCTGAAGCCCTCAAGAACACCGAGATATCAATTTCGGTGAACTGGGTTGGTGGCGGCGAGATTAAGAAGCCTACAGTCCCATGGACTATCAGGAGTGTCGTTGCAGTCGCCAATGCCTTTCCATCCATGGTCGCACGCTCTTCTGCACGGACTCAGGCCATTTTGACTCGCTACACGTCGTTGAGATCATTCCAGGCTTGGAAGTGGAGTCGTCTGCTCGAAGGACGGAGGATCTGGGAATCAGATGCGAGAAACCAAAAGGGAGGGGAAAACAACAAGGATGGAAGGCGACGTTACGAAGAGCCCGTCATCATTCTCAACTATGTTCCGTGTTCACTATATACTGCGGAGCTGTTCGACGCTTTGATGAACTACAAGAAGCTCTGGAAGAAGATTGGCGAGAGTAAGTTTAATATTCAGGCAAAGAAACCTAGTACTTTCTAACTAACCATCTGTCTAGTCCTTCAGAATCCGTCGAAATACAAGCTACGGCCTATCCCATCGAAGCGTGTTGCTGATAAGTATTCATCTGTGAAGAACATCTCTCCGGTTCTCACCAGAGGAATTGTCAGCGCTACTTCTCCAGACTCTAACTCACCTTGTGAGACGAGAGGCCTAGATGTTACTGGTATGGATCGTGTATTCACATTCAATGTTGAGGAGGGTGCAGTGGGGTGGAATTTGATTGAGAACAACACACGTCGTGAGTACTATCCATAATTATCGATGGGCTCGACTGAGATTATCCTAGGGGATCCAATTCCACCCGAACCGCTTGCACTGAACGAAGCTCGGCTACTATGCAGAGAGGCTATGACACTGATAACAGAGGAGGCTTCAAGACTTGTAGATCACCCACACCTTGCATATGCAGAATATAACGAGAAAACCAAAACGACTCAAATGAAGTATGTGCCGTCCCTCCATCGGAGAAACCCAACTAACCAGCCTAGACGCCCAAACTACTCATACCCCGACGTACTCAAAGAGCGCCTCCCCATCCCCATCCACAACGACATCCTCTCCGACCTCTCCACCGACGGCGCCTACCTCAAAACCGTTGCCTACATCTCCACCGACGACATTTGGTTCGAGCCGGATATGATCGGCGACCCGAAAAGCAACGACAACGACCTCAGCACCAAATTCGGCCCCAGTAAATACGAGGACTTTAGCACGCTCGAGTTGACAGAAGCTCGCGGAGCAAAAGCCCACAATCCTCTGCGCAGGTTAGCTCTCCACAGATACAGACTCCATTCCATGTCAGGCTGGCTTTCTAAGGCCGCTTTGAAACAGGCAGAGCATGCGATCGGTTCAATCGGCCTCGCACGTGTCCAGGATAATATTGCGGCCGCTGCGGCAGATGGATGTGTCCATCACTTGGGTAGAGTGCATCACAGTGACAGGGACGAGGCAAGTGCCTTCAGGGTCCTTGAACTCGGCAACGTCGATATTACGAAGATTGATGTTGCGTACATACCCGGGACAGGATATATAGCTGGCTTGACATTTTATGATGAGATTAATGGACAGAGCACGGAGAGGTTGGCTTGGAGGCAGTGGGAGGGCAGAGAACCGGCGGGACTTGTGCACATCGTGAATGAGCCCCCTGAGAGGGGCGATGGGACTGTTTGGAAGTTTGCTGGCTTGGCGGGCAGCTGGATTGACACGATGGGCCACGGCCATTTGCTCGCCCGGATTAGTGGGATTTGGAAGAAGGTAGAAGAGTGAGTATGTGAGGATATGAGGCTTTTTCTCTTTTGGTTGGGAATATACCTGTAGGTCATGGGAGTAGGGTGTTTTTAAAATCTGCTTTGGTGCTACTTTCACGCATGTATAAACAATTATTTCTCCTATAATAGCTCTTATCTAATACGCTGGACCTCCGACGTTCTGAGATGTATGATTGCACTTACCTATCGTCAATTGTTTGCTAATGAAATTAGTCGACGTCGGACCCCGACCTGTGAACTCTGACCCTCATTTCTCAAAAACAAGAGTAACAAGAGTGGGGTGCGCGTGTGAGGCATGCTGTGCGGAAATGTTTGTTTACCTGTACGTTGGATGGGTGGGTAGGTGAGCGAGCGGAGTTCCCTATACGCCCATATAGCCTGCATCGACACAGAGGGGCGGAGTTCGGTTCAATTTCCGATTGCAAGGACAGGCCATGCTGAATTTGAATCTCCGGACTCTGAATTCGCTTGGGAGCCTGGGACGCTGTAATGAGGGGATACATAATGTTGTGCTACTATTGCGCGCCGTTGTAGTGGGAGGTTAAATGTATAGGTGCAGTCACTGCAGGTATATAGAGAAACCTGCGCCGCTGTGGGGCTGCAGGCGAGGGCAATATTGTGAAATCGCCGTTTCCGGTTTGAATGGCTGGTGAATTAAGCGCCCGTCGACGAGAAGCTTATTCGCTTTGCCTAGCTGACTGGGGCCAGGGGCGGATGGTCCCAGAGAGGAGGGAGGTTGGGGCTATGTGCAATACAGATGCGTGCGTTCATGTATTGAAATTAGTGGGGGCTGTGTAGAAAGGATGATGCTTCGGCTCGTGTCTATGTCTGAGGAAGGAGATAGTAGAGAAAGATAGAGACAAGGTTGCGAGGACGAAGTAAATATCGGCTCTAGAACATTCTCTTCTTCATTATGTGTGATTAGACCTATTGGTCCTATGCAATGCGCTTTGATGGGTGAATAGAGAAGTCAAAATGATAATGGTAATTGAGCTGAGAGGCCCGCGCATCTCGCTAGAGTATCATTAATCTTCTAATAGATCCATAACTAATTGCGGGATTATATCAACACCTTCCGCGCTGATCGCACTGACTGGGATAGATTGCACGTTGCGTTTCCAGGCATTCTTCCGTTTGCTAGGATGAGGCTGGGCAGCCGTATTGATGTCCTGTAGATACCTCTGCAACGATTCATAGTTGGTCTGCGTACCTGGAACGTCGGCTTTCGTCGCTACGACAAACCAAGGCTTTGATGAAATGGTTGTCGATGTCAACAATGGAAGCTCTTCGATTGCAGGATCAAGGTATGGTCGTTCCAGCTCTTTGGCCGTAGCGTCTTTCGCTTTACGACTCCCAGGTGGGTAATAGGTGACCATTCTACGCTCCGTGTCAGCGTTGAGTTCTTTCTCTCGAAAAGACTCGTATTCTGAGACTTCCTTCCATAGAAGTTTCAATGCATGAACGGAATCCCCAGCGGAGAGATCAATAACAAAGGCGAGAACTGCTGCTCGTTCAACGTGGCGTAGGAAGCCTAAACCAAGACCTTTATCCAGATGGGCATCTTCTATGAGCCCAGGGACATCGGCAATGGTGAAATTTTCCCGCAACTCTCCATCTCTCCTTCTTTTCACGACAGCGGGTCGACCTTTGTGATTGTCCAATACAACAGTGCCAACATTGGGCTGGAGGGTTGTGAAAGCCCAGTTGCCGACTCGAGCTCGACTATTGCTTAATGCCCGAAGCAGAGTACTTTTCCCGGCATTTGGTAAGCCAACAAGACCCAAGTCCGCCAATATTTTGAGCTCGAGCTGAAGCGATATCTTCATGCCTTCGTCCCCTCGGGTAGCCATCTTGGGCCGGAATGATTTAGAGTTGACAAAATGAGGGTTCCCCAGACCTCCCATGGCGCCCGCTGCAATGAGCATGGGGGTCTCCATGTGCTTATCCAAATCTAGCCATATTGGAGCTTCAGGTTGGAGTGCTGCAAGATGGGATCGCCTTGGAGGCGGCAGACGAGGGAAAGTAATCCTGTTCAGCTCGGAAGGAATAGTGCCAGGAAACAAGAGCCATTTGTCTTTTCGGTATGTTCCGGACTCTTCTTCTCCATCCTCCCCTGGGGCCTCCTCCTCATGTGAAGTAAGCTTGGCTCCCTCGTGCGCCTTTTCTGCAGCATCGAAGGGGTCATGTCTTTGGATCTCTCGCACAATAGTACCAACAGGGACCGTAATGAGCACGTCAGTGCCTCTCTCGCCTCCCTTGACCTTCCCTTGGCCGTTGCGACCTCTTCCAGCCTTGATAAGTCGCCGCCGAGCGAGTTTGTGCAGCGAGGTCTCGCCACGGACAGCCTGTATGTAAATATTGCCCCCGCTGCCACCATCGCCGCCGTTAGGTGGCCCTTCCTCAATATATTTCTCCCTCACAAAAGACACACAACCATGGCCTCCTGCACCAGCTTCAACAGTTAGAATACAGCGGTCGGCGAATGGGGTCAAGGTGTAGTTGTCAGGCGAAGGATTGAGATGGGCGGATTTGGAGTCGTGAGCTTCAGGAGAAGAGCTCGAATGCTCGGCGGCCGTATTGTGGAGGCATCGAGGACGTGTCGGCGATAATCTATATTGGAAAGCTGCACGCCTTATTGGGAGGGTGGCGGGAGCGAAGAGGGGTGGGTAGAGGAAGGGCGTCAAGGTTCCCAAGGTTCCACCCAACCAATTGAAGCGAGTTGAGGTCATACGTCGGACTCTGCCAGCCACGATGCAATGCGTTGAAGCCTTGAAACCTGCTTCAGGATAAAGGATGCGGTGCGGAAGGTCGCGTCAGAGAGGCCGTCGGCCGTCCGAAGGGTGGGAAAAAAGCTCTGCTGCAGGTACAGTTGAGCGTCCCGAGCGCCAAGAAGCCAGCGTGTCTTACATAATGGCAGCAACGGACTTCAGGAGCTATGACCGTCCATCCAGCCCGCCTGTCCACCACTCCTACCACTCCTACCACTTCCACCCACCCTCTCCTCTCCTGCTCCACACGTCCTTGGCCCGCCGTCGAACAGCGAAGTCCGCTCCTCAATACGTACATAGTACCTACATTCTGGCCGGCCACCAGTGGCTCCGATTCCGAAAGCAGTATGGGATGCTTGGTCCGCAACGCCTAACTGCCCGCAAAGGTCCTACTGCCCTGGTACCTTGCATGATCCTATACACCTACCCACCCACTCTCGATCAATCTCCGCAACGGACGCAAAGCTCAACCCCTCATTCTCTTCTGTTCTGGATGCAAACGAATCATTGCAGCTGTCTTCACCTGAAACCATCGCCTTTTCTCCTTAGCTACCGTACCTGTGACCGTTGCCTTGCCCAAGCCCAAGCCCCACCATCCTTGACGCCATGCTCCGTTTCTTAGCTGTTGCGGTGGCAATCCCCCTCCTATTCTTGCCTGGGCCATTTCCTATCCCGCATCCGCTGCTGCTGCTTTTCCCAGATGGAATCAGCGCACGTGCTCTCACGCTGATTAGGTGCTTCTCGGGAGTCTTCTTGGTTCATCAAGTCAATGCTTTGCTTAACCGCTGGGCCGAAAACAGATGGATGTGGAAGTATGATGGCAGCTCTTGGGTGTGGGAAGATGAAATCGCTGTCGTTACTGGAGGTTCTGGCGGAATTGGCGCCGCAGTTGTGGAGAAGCTTTTGTCTTACGGAATCACAGTTGCCGTTCTTGATGTTGAGCCCCTGTCAGACGAACTCCAGAACAGTAAGCCTCGTGGCAGTCTCGCGTGGGCATGGTCGTGGTCAGTACACAGTAGCTGACGAGACTTGTAGATGCCACCAACTTGGTTCATTTCTACCAATGCGATATTACCTCTCGGCGTGAAGTGCATCAGGCTGGCGAAGCAATCCGGGCAGACCACGGCGTTCCATCCATCTTGATAAATAATGCCGGAATAGGCAATGCCAACACTATTCTTGAAACCACTCCAGAACGCATTCGGGCCATTTTTGACGTCAACATCATCAGTCACTGGAATACTGTGCAAGAGTTTCTTCCTGACATGGTATTTCACGTCCCGTAATGAGACCTGGAATTTGATTGTTAATCCTAATATACAGATTGCAAGAAGTAAAGGCCACATCATGAGCACTGCCAGTCTTGCGTCATTCGTGGGCCTCGCTGGCATGGTCGATTACAGCTGCACAAAAGCGGCACTGATGGCTTTCCACGAAGGCTTGACGCAAGAACTGAAGCACCGCTACAATTCGCCACAAATTAAGACAACCATAGTGTATCCTCATTGGACAAGAACACGATTAACAGCACCCCTCGAGGATGGTATCCGAACCACGAGGGCATCCATCGTAGAGCCGAAGGATGTTGCCCACGCCATGGTCAGACAAATTATAGCTGCCAAAAGTGGACAGATTGTTCTTGGCCCAGGTATAGCGGCATCGATCCGAGCCTTTCCCATGTGGCTGCAGGAATTTTTGCGCGATAGGATGGCACGAGTTGTGACAGTGAACGCAACCACGGCTGTGGCGCAAAGCCCGGGGGTCTACGAGGAGACCACCTAGTTACATATGGCCAGGCCAGGCCGTGAAACGCAAGTCCGTGGGATACGGACCTACAGTGCCTTGCCAAGAAGTAGATGGTGGAGGACGAAAGGGATCACTGAGGAGCCGAAGAGTCAACGACCCATTTTGAGGCCTCTCACAAGGTCGTCTTCATGTGCCGTGTGGTTGTTCAAACGGATACATGAGTCTGCATCAACGTAGCAATGCTTATTGGCATGCGAGGTTATGCCGTTCCCATCAGATGCCATAGAAACAGCCCCAAATATGCTCGCAGCGCGCGGTACGTGTGGCCAGGTTGTTTCAAATAACGCCATTGCGAAGAGACTTGTCAGCATGTATTGGGGTCTTTACCTCCTAGACGATGCATAGTCTAGATCGAGACTGAAAAACACACTGGACAGGTCACTACGAAGATGTCGATCGCCAAGCTTCTGATGCCCATGCAAGCTCCCACCATTCACTTTTTCGTCTACTACACAGCAAAGCAATGGTGCTGGCGACGCGGTCCGGCTTCTATTGTTAGGCGTCGTAGAGAGTATTACCGGACAGAAGCGCTGGTACCTAGGGTGTAGGGTGCTCACTTCTCGCTCAGCCCCAACCCCGACCACACCCATGTCCGGTGCAAGCAAGAGCAGGGAGCACCATCCTAAAACGGGCCCGACGCGAGGGATTCACGCAGCAGCCACCATAATATACCGTCGGTCTTCGCAGGTTGCGGCGAGCATGAAAAGGTCTTGATGCCTTTCTTTTCTGTTTCAGTATAATCTCTATTTGCTGTCGTTGTGCTGTCAGTTTTGGTCACTCATTTGTTTTTCGACAATGCAATGTGGTTTAAGAGTCTCTTGTTCTTCGTCTGTACCATCACACTCGTAGCGCCACTCCATGCAGCCTCTCCCGGCCAAGGTATGTACACCACGTATTACGATTCTCACGCATGTTAGTGGGTGTACTGACAGCGAATCATAAGATGGAGTCGTTCCTCGGAAGCAGGAACAGTCATTGGAAAATGCCTTTCCCTTCACACCTGGTCGACGAGCCGCACCGCCGTCCAATAACACTAAACCATCGACTGAGATAGCAAAAGAGTCGAAACCTGTGTCGATCCCGACGCCCACGAGGGCTCCCGCGCGTGGTACAACTGATGACACGGAAGCCTCGACATCTCCCGGGAAGCCTTCTTCCACTCCACAGAAGTCGTCCGTAATCGTCACGGAGAGGACAAGTAATGCAGTCTCTTCTGTTACCAAAGCACCAGAGCCGGAACCCACTACCGGGTTACCGGTGCGAGGTAGCAGCAATGCCGCTTCAGTTATATCTTCCAAAGTCGAACTGCCGGCGTCGTCAAGCGCATTGCCTACTCCTTCATCAAAAACGCCGTCTATCGCTTCAACTGCGAGCAGCTCATCGATTAAGGAATCCACGACTGCACCAAGTGCATTGCCTACTCCTTCATCCAAGACAGTTTCTACTGCTTCTGTTGTGAGCAGCTCTTCACCCAAGGAATCATCGATTGCTTCAAGTGTATCACCTACCCCATCATCGAACACACCTTCTCACACTTCAACTGCGAGTAGCTCCTCACCCAAAGAATCACCAATTATCTCCAGTGTATCGTCTAGCGTTTCGTCGAAATCGTCCTCGATTTCATTGACTACAAGCAACATTCCGCCAGCGGTGCCTTCTGCTATTCCTACCTCGAGGGTTCTGACGTCGGGGGTCATCTCAAGCTCGACTGCCACTCCATCAAACACTGCAGCTTCGTCGGCCTCAGCATCTGTTGCCACCTCAACTGTAGCTCAGTCGCAAACCTCCCCAACCTCTGGTGGATCTACATCGACGAGCCTGTCTTCTTCATCCACTGCTAGGACTCAGACATCCTCTACAGACAGTGTACAGAAATCAACCTCTACCAATGCACCTAGCACTTCTCCAGTGTCTACACAGTCGCCCGTGACAACTGCAGAGGCGCCCCTCAAATCGACATCGAAACCAATTCCAGATGTACCCCAATCATCTACACAGGCACAGCAGACAAGCTCTAGTTCGGAACGAGCTTCAACATCATCGTCTGCACCGGGATCTAGCTCAGTCCCCAGTTCACTACTAGGACCTGGCTCTACTCTACAGTCTAGTACTACGGTATCATCGGCGCAAGTAGTCCCTACCATTACCAACAATCCAGAATCCACCAGAGTGTCCGTCTCGTCCGTTACCACACAATCCGAACCCAGAGAGTCGGGACTACCTAGCTCTGGGGTATCATCTACCTCTGAGAAGTTGAGTTCCCAAGGGTCCGCAACTACTCAGACCCAAACAGCCCCTCAATCAACCAGTGCATTGAACAGTGCATCCACCAATACTGTGGTAGAGCCAAGTGCTACGTCTTCGCCTGGCTCCGGGACACCATTTTCTTCGTTACCACCATCTTCCCTGGTTTCGTCATCTGTAACCGAAACTTTACAGTCTGCTCCTGGGTCATCTACCCCCACCATCTCGGATTCGAATCTTCCAACCAATCCCTCAGTAGTATCGTCCATTCCAACGGGGCCGGTGGCTTCAGAAACGTCGGCAACAGCTATAGCTTCTTCGAGCTCTGGACTTTTGCCTACCAATTTGGGATCAAGCACTGGTCTAACCGGATCTTTGGTCTCTACTCCAGTCTCTAGTGACCAGACTGCGATGCCTCCAATTTCACCATCCACAACTGGGCCGTCAACTGGATTGTCCGCCTCTACTCCGACTTTTACTGTATCTACAGGTCAAAGTATCATTGCTTCTGAGACCCTTGTACCCACATCCATTACTTCAAGTTCCGAGAAGCCTCAAACGAGTGCGACAAGCCAGACCACCATGAGTGGAACTCAAGTTTCATGGTCCTCGGGTATTCCCGATCTCTCCAGCGGTTTCTCATTTTTGTTGCCAAGTTCACAAATGACAGCCGTCCCTCAGAGCAAAGGATCAACGTCTTCTTCTGTTACGTCGGGCTCGGCGACGGGCATCCCTACAAGCGAACGTTCTACGAACCCGACTACCAGTCCAGTCACCATCACTGGTTCGTTGTCTACTGGTCTTCTCTCGACCCAGCCTTCCGCACGCCCCACGTGGAGCTCTGTAAGCTCTACCAATGCATCTACTATCACCACATTGGCTACTAGTTTAAGAATCACGACAGGGCAAAACACAGGAACTACTACTAGCAGCTCTATTTCCACCACCACTCGGGTTGTGGATACTCAGAAAACCTCCTCTAAGCCTGAGCTCTCTTCGTCAGCCTCCGAGTCTCGCTCTCTCGGTAGCAACACAGCTAGCTCAAGCGCAAGCGGATCCAATTCACCAAGCTCAACCACCGGCTCCACTGTGGCATCGACTGGATCGACCGAATCGACTGTCCGTTCCCAGGCATCGGTACAATCCACAGGCACTGAAAGCGGATTGCCGCCTGGGTCTTTCATAGCTCCGACCCGCCCGCCGTTCGCTGGCGGCACTGGCACTGGAGCAACCGCTTCTACAACTTCCAGTGCAACCGCGGCAGCTCAACCACTGCCTCAATTGTCCAAATCGCAGACAGCGGGCATAGCCATCGGAGGCACAACGTGTCTTTTCATAGCCCTTGTTGCTGCACTTTTCCTCGTCCGTCGCTATCATACTAATGCAATCAAGCGAAAGAGTACGGGAAGCGTGTATCCGGAAGTCGCATACCTTTACGACCCTCCAGTCGGCGGCAATGGCGATGCGGAGGCCGGAGGGGCTACTCCTGCCATGTCTGGAGGGGCTGCTGGCTATGGCACAGTTCCACAGAACTCCCCCCGCCATAGCACAGGCTCAGTTCCGGAGAATCCATTCCGCGATCCTGTAGCCCGCGATCCTGTCATCCCCTCTCCGCAATCCAGTCCGCGTCTGAATGGATATGGAGGTCCGGTAGGAGACTCAAAGGGCCAGTATGTTAAGCTTCCTGCCAATCCGTATACATACAACCCAGCATCTGTCCAGTATCCAACAATGTCGCCATACGATTCTGTCATTGTCAGCAACCTCCCGAAGCCAGCGCGCGTCTCCGAGCGGTACAGCGATCCGTTTGCCGATCCTTTTGAACATGATCTTCTCCTGAACGTTCGTAGCGAGACGCCAGATTCTATCGTAGTGCAAGCAGTACCTCCAACTACACCTCGCTCGCCTCGCTGCAACGACCGCTACTCACCTGAGGGGCTGAATGGCAACCACATGATCCCTCCACCAACGCCTCTAGTACCGCGATTCCCAGGCTGCAACCACGGCCCGGGTGCAGCAACACTCTCGCCTCACGTAGATAGATTCCTCACTCCCACCCCAGATAGCGCGGCCAATGCTTCACTCAGTCCCGGACGATATACCCCTCAACTAAACAGCTCAAAGTCTTCACCCGCATTAAGTAATTCCACTGCCAACACCGCCTGGTCTATCACCCAACCCAAGCGCGCCGCCTCTCCTCCACCCGTCCACAAGGGGTGGGACGACATCAAGCATGACAACATCATCCCTGTCACCAAACCCCTCAACTTCAACCCCCAGAAGAAGCCCCTTCCCGAACGCCGCCAACCTCCTCTCGCCGGCGCAGGCCAGCTCCTTCTCGCTGGTGGTGGCGTCCCAATCACCCCGAAACACTCCCAAGTCGCGAGCGACGCCAGCCACGCAACGTTCAGAATGGATCGCGGTCTCGGTCTGGAAGTTCCGTCCATGTACGGTTCTCCGGGACCCACTATCAATGAGTTCAGTCCCGACGCGAGAGTGCAACGGCAACGGAGTGCTGAGATGTTGTTCGCGGATCCGCATCTAGTAGGACGGTCGTTTTAATATACCTAAGTGCAAAATCATTAGGATGAAAAAGCTGGGAAGTAATTGATCAAACTGCGAGAACTTGTTCTCACACATACACACCTCACTATACTAAACCAACACACCAAACCTTCACTTCTTGTACATACATAACAAAACCAAACTCTTCCTTCTCACTCAAGTCGTAAAGGACGAAGTCGCGTCGACGAAGGGATATAATGTTGTCAGGTTTTAACTAATTTCTTGTTTGAATCTCATCAACACCTACTCTTGCGCTATTTCGATTTCTGAATTCCTCGATTTCCTTAACCTTACTTTACATTACCATTCTCCTTTCTCTTATTCGTTTCAGATCACGCATCTCTCTTCTCTTAGGAAGTTTCCGAGATAGTGAATTATTTTTTAAATAGAATACCCAATTTTTATTTTCTGTCGGGAGAAGGACCAGAGGATGTTGTACCAAAGTGAGTGACTACTTTTGAATATTTAAAACTATTGAAATATTTATTCATTGTCATCATTCTTTTGTGCTTTGGATCGTTATCTGTGAGGCTTTGTGGGTTTTTATTTTACTGTACAATAAATATGAATCGTAGTTCTGCACTTATTTCTTCTCTCGTCACCCGACTACAACCAAACAGAAAACCGCAAAAATCAAACAATTCAATTCCGCAACATCCACTCTCCCACCATCTCCCACCTGACTCCACCCGCCGCGGCTACAACACCCCAATAGCCGCGCATAGAAAAACGAACAACGTATGATGTTGGCGGATCCCGCCTCTGCCCATCCATCCATGTGCGTCGGAGACCGACGGCCTCGCGTGGAAGTTGTAGTTCGCGACATGCCGTTCTGCTGGGTTCTGCACAGCACTGCACAGCACAGCACAGTACAGGATGATAACAACAATTTTATTGAATGCACTGTGGCGTTATTGCTAGATGATAGGATGGTATTGACGGAGTTCTTGGTTAGGAAGGAGGGGATGGGGTGTTGGACACCACATATTCATGTTCACTTTCACTATACATCCAGCTAACATCTGTATGCATGCACAAAGCAAGCACAATTTAGCAAGCAAGCAATACATCAAGTCATACTTCGGTGCGCCCGAAACGTGGTGACCGGTACGCATAACAGGCATGCACAGCTCGCCACCTCCCAACTGCAACTGCAAATGCAGGTCAACATAAAGCAATCCCCGATGCAATTCGATCCCATTTCATCTCATCTACACGCTATCTATCAGATACCTCCAACTGCAGAAGTGCTTAACTGTGAGTATGAGTATGAGTAAGAGGGGTGGGAAATACCAAAACGCCCAAAACAAGTAGGAATTAAAATAGACAAAGGTCCTTTCTAGTATTACGCAAACCAGAATACACAGGTACACACCTCAGTCACACAAATACGGACTCCTACACCGATGCTGATCATTACAAATGAGAGGGGGGTTAGAGAGACGTCCCGTCGTACCATACCATACGGTACCATGCCATGCCGTGCTATTCGACCTACGGTACTTTGCAATCGTCATTCATCAACCCAGTAGCCTGACAGATGAAAATATGCGTGCATGTAATCCCAACTCCCACACGACATAGTGAGAGCATAAAAATGTCGTACCATTTCTTGGTCTTCTTCCTCGTTATCTTCTAAACGCCTGTATATCCCACGCACCCCAGCCAGATGAAAAGCGAAGAGGTATTTGGGTATTCAAAGCTTGTACCGTTCTTCAAATGTGGTGACAATCTTCCGAAAGGAGGGGGTCAGCTAATTGTCATTGCATTTCTCATCGCTGGTTGAAGAACCAACTTGTCCTCTTCCCACTACTCTGACCAGATTCTTGAGCTTGCAGGTTGCTGAGGACGGGGAGAACAGGGCCGTCTTGTACGGATCCGCCACCGCCACGAAGAGGTTTCGCGATGCGGGAGCCGACAGCGCCGCCGAATGCACCTGCGAAGGAGGCGCCCGTTGTAGGCGAACCGAGACCGCGTGTGGAGCCGGATTTGGCGGCTTCGAGGCGCTCTTTGACGGCGTTGAGTTGGGCTTCGAAACTGGAATTTCCGTTAATAACGAGACACTTTGGTTCAGATGTGATAGAAACAGGGGAGAGTCGGTGGGAAGAGTCCTCGTTCTGCTTGCATGGCGAGGTCTCTCGAACTTGAGATCCGCGGCCTCGCAAAGGGGGGAGGAGAGAGACATCGAGACGTCTCACGAGGAATAAGAGATGAGAATGTTCCTCCACATACCGGTGATTCGCGGCAGTAAGCTTCTCCTGTGAGTCTTGTAGCAGTGATTCTAGAGACTGAATGCGGTCGTTTCGTGCAATCAGTTTACGCTCTGCAATTGCAACTTCCTTCTTGAGTGAAGAATTCTGCTCAACTAGTTGGCGTTGTACAACAGTCAGTTGTTCGAGGTTGCGTTCCAAGAACATCATCTTCTTTTGCTGGGCACGGTTGTTAGATGTGCGGAGAACGTTATTGTACTGCTCTCGCGTTTCGTCTAGCGAGATCTCGAGTTCAACGACCTGTTTATCCAAAATGATCAGTATACAGTCTCATGCTAAGTGCAAGGGAGATACTGGAATAACTTACCCGTTCACACCTGTTTTGCAGATCTCGCATCAGGCTCTTCTTCATGTTGTCGAATTCGGCAATTTGTTGTTGCACCGTCTTTCCGTTGATACCATTAGCGACTCCATTCGCAATTGCACCACTCTTGATCCTCTGCTGAAGGTTTTCATTCTCCACCTTGAGTTTCTGGTTCTCCTCCGCCTTGCGTGCAATATCCTTCTTGAGCTCGTCAGCAAGTTCAATGCTGCCTTCTTGCCGCGAGGAATATGCCTCCGCAAGGCGAGTCCGGATCTCTTCAGTATCCTCTTCGGAAAGATTCCTTTCCAAAAGCTCTTCGTATGATTTCTGAAGCGTCGAGATGCGAGCTTCGAGGGCTTCGCGTCGGCGGTTGTGTACTTGTTCCTCTTCGCCCTGTGTGTTGAGCGACAGCTCTGCTTGTCGGACAATTCCCTGCGTCTCTACCAGCCGTTTGCGGATTTCCTGGAGCTCGTCTGGTGCAACAACCTCGCCTGAAGAGCTGACCTCATGTAGAGCGTCAATTTGTTCAATGATCTTTCGGATGCTGCGCTCGTTTTCACTGAACACGTCTCCACCAAGATCGAAGCCAGCCATCATCTGGGCCATTTTCTCTGCTTTTTTCTTCTCTTTTTCGTCGAATAGGGCATTTGATTCCCTTACGTTCATCTTGGCATCTAGGAGCTGCTGCTTGACATCATCTAACTCTCCGGTGAGCTCCGAGTTTGCTTCCTTGAGACTGTCCATAGTAATCTGGGCCTCCTTGCCTTCGAAGTTAAGCTTCTCAACCTGCATTTTCAACTCGTTGAGCTCGCCTGTTACTCGTTCATTGTCCTTGAGCGATTTTGTATCTCGCTCTCGGTAGTACTGTAGCTCATCTTTTGCTGTCTTAAGTTGATCTTCCGTCTTGGCAAGCTGTGATTCCTTTTCCGCGATTTGATCCTGAAGCTCATTTTCCCTTCGTAGGAACTCATCCCTCTCATCCTTCTCAAGTGGTATGCTAGGTGTGCCGGATCGTTCAACTTCTAATCTCGAATCGGGTCTAGATGGTGTGTCTGAACCCTTTGTCGAAACTAACCTAGAAGGTGTTTCTGCTCGTGCAGGTGTGGATGGGGGTCTCCGGTTAGAACCTGGCCCTTTCTCTAGAGATGGAGTCCATCTCTCTCTTGGTACGCTCTCCCCTGAACGCCATTGCTGGACTTCTCCCTCTAGAGTACCGATGTAACCCTCAAATGTCGTGACCTGGCCTTGTGCCTTCTTGAGAAGCTGCTTGAGCTCGGCAGGACTGAGCTCGGCATTAACCTTGGCCTTATTCTTGATAGCCTTTGCGCGCATACCAAATCGAAGGGTACTTAGAGTTTCAGCGTCATTATAACTACTCGGGGAGCAATTGATAATGAGGGTTGTTCTAGAATTTCCACCTAGAGACTCTTGTAATATACGAGTAAGTTTCGAGTCTCGATAGGGGATGTGGGTCGATTTTCCATCTGTCAGGGAGTTGATGACCATGCCTAACGCACTCAAACTCTTGTTGATCTTCTTGGCTTCTTCCAGTGTTTGTCCGCTTGCACCAGTCTTACCAACCTTCTCGGAACCAGCTAAGTCGACCAAGAACAGTTGTCCACTCTTCTGAGATCCGGTTTCTAGGTTCTTTTGGGTAATCGTGATAACGAAGATCGAATGAGATCGCGAGGATTCTTGGTTCATGTTCGTAGCCGCAACCATTCGGGCCGCTCCACCTCTCCGCATAACCTCGTATACTTCCTGGACGCTTGCCACATAAATTTCGAGTAAGCCCTTGACATAGACACCTCTGCTCTTCTCCTCGTGGATCGGTAGGTTATCGTTCTCAGGAACTAGCAAATCGCGAATGCGCTCCATGTAGATTTCCATGTAACTAACGCGGACTGTGTACTCGATATTACTTGGGGACGCAATCATACTCGCAAAGATCTGCTCCACAATTCGCGGAATGATACCCTTGCCCTCCGTGTCGTCAATATCAGAACCCATCATGGTATACGATTTTCCCGCACCCGTTTGGCCGTACGCGAAGACGGTTCCATTGTACCCATTGAGGATGTCGTCGACGGTGTTTCGGATAGAGAAGTCGAAGACATCGATTTGGCGCGAGGCCATGTCAAAGACACGGTCGAAGGTAAAGGCGCCGGAGTTCTCATTGGACTAGAGTGGTGGGCCACGGAGTTAGCAAGTGGAATGAACCAGGAGTTTTGAGAAGCAACGCATATGCCGAAAGATATCCTATCCTATTCTTTCCTTCGGTGGCAGCGTACCTGGATTGCACATGTGTCTTCGGAACTGAACTCGACGATAGGTTGACCCCCGCTGGCGATTTCGACTTTGTTTTGCGGACGGAACCGCGCAACAACTGGATTGAGGCTCGGTCAGTGATATTCATCTTCTAGGGCACTAGGAACATGGCAGCTGTAGCCGTTGCGACATACCTTTTATGGTGTTGGAGCTCCTACAGGCACCAAAGTGGTTAGCTTGACGTCCAGCGAGTCGATGTATATCGTGCCACTTACGCCATGGTGGATGCTGCACAGGAACGCGTCTTGGCCCAACGGCCCTCTATTTTCCTCTGCTCTTGCGCAGTCTCAAGTGCAGGACGGCGGATTGTTGCTGCGAACTCCTGTTGTGAGACCTGGGGACCTTTCGATGTTGGGGGTAATTTGGAGGCTCGGCGCGTTCCAGGGATTCAGGGCCCCGCGGCGGTCAGGAGGGTAAAGCAAATTGAGGGGGACCCGTTTCAGGGTGCTAGGAAGCTGGGCGAGGGCGGCTGGCAGCGATGGCCTGGGTGAATGGCGTGGAAAATTCGGCGACGTGCGCAATAATAGCGAGTGGTAATCTGTGTACTGTATGTGGAGTGTTGTGTTGAATCTGAGTGCCGAGTCAAAGGTTGGATGTTGGACCTGGAAGTGGGCTGCAGGCAGGCGGGCTCGCGCGGTGGGCAATCTCACCATGTGCAACCGACCTAGCGCGGCTCCTGCATACAAACAACTCACAACAACCGCTGGCGGGGCCTTCCACCTTTCTTATTTAAGCCAATAATTATCTGGTATTTCAACTTGTTGTAGTGCATGCATCAAATCTCATTGGAACCCTCAACTTTGCAAGAACCTTCAAATTGCTGGCGAGTTCATCACTAGCTAGTTACCTGTACCCAGAATGAATGACTTGGACGCCCTGCAGTCTTGCCGGAAGCCCTAGACTGATGAAATCCCAAACGCCTCGCTGTGCCGACCCAGAAAAGACATGATGATGTTGACTCAAGTATAATCACTAATCCAATGCCATGTGTACCCCATGGACATTAGTTCGGTCGTGTGGTGCAGATGCTAGGAAACCCCTCCCACCCCAGCCTGTTCCAACCCGTGGAAACAGTCGCCACTACTCTTCAGTCCTCCCAACTCTTTTCCACCGTGTCCCGCACACGCTTCGTATATTCTTTGCGGTTGTCCTTGTATAGATTCGAGGCCTCGACATTGGCAGGAGAGGACGTGTTAGGATCATTAAGCAGACTGAGGGGTAGTCAGTGGAACGGTCTCACGGAACGGCGACACAACTGGAGGCAAATCCTCACCTTTGGATGCTGGTCAAGATAGCAGCCACATCATACGTCGGACTCCACCTGTTCTGCAAGATGTCTAGGCAAAGTTCGCCAGTGCCGTATACGTTAGGGTGGAACATTTGGCTGATGAACTTGACGCCCGGCGGCTTATTGGGATATGCCTCCTCGAAGTGCATCACAAGTCGAAAGGTTCCGTCCTCGAAGGGAGTATCGGCCGGTCCGATGATGACAGCGTTCCTATAGTGATATGAGTCTCCATACGGTTATCAGTGTCGCGTGCGGGGGTGTTCTACCAGGTCATAACATTGTCGGCGATGGGAGATGCGGAGACACCGGCAGGAGGATCAGTCTGCATGCGCTACAATACAAAAGTCAGAAATGACCAAATCAAATAATGCATTTCTGTCGCCTTTCTTCCTCTACTTGTGTAGAATGTCGCATATCAAGGTGGCGGAGGATTCTGGATGGGCTTTACCTTGAAATCTCGCATCAACCGGCGGCGAGCAGCAGTAGACATGGCGAACTATCGTAGAGAAGTTGGAAACCGGAGGTTTTCAGGTTCTAGAAACTGGAGAAGTGGTATTGCGGGTTGTAGATGTAATTGGCGTTGGAAGTCGCGAAGCGGAGAAGGTGCGGGCGGCGACTTACCGCCTTCGAAGTTCCGACATTGCGTCACGTGGGCCCTATCCTGCCTGGACCGCCCCTGGCGTGAGTGGCCAGATGCGACAGTACATTGGAGTATTCAATTCAATCTGCTATAGTGTCTTGATCAATTCTTGTTCACTAGTACTATAAGTTTCACACACGATTATCCGGGAATTTGTGATTCGAATTAGGCAATACCTTCACAGTCCTCCCCTCACAGTGAGAAGTGGACACCCAGCTCCTCCTACACCGTGAGAATGAACAGATAAGGGTAATATGCTTACATTTCTTTCTGGATACTATCTAAATGTATTCTTTGAAATCCAAATGCCTTTCATGGAATCGTAGGATGCGGCCACCGCAATGAGCATTTGTTCCAACGCCACAAATTGATCGCCAAAGAGAAATAAGATGCTGGTGAAACAAGACCAGCGCAATGTACAGCTAGGAAAGAGGAACTCTCAACGCCAGTTTGAGACCAAAAAAAGACATGAAAATATTTATGCACATCACTCCCCGCAAGCACCAGCAACACCGTGATGGGTTGCAGTGGCAGTGCTTGGACGACCGAGATAATCAACCACTGGGAATCGAGCTCGGCGCTCAAGCTCATCGAGTGGAATATGAGAACGGATGAAACGATCCCTATCGGTTGCAGGTGGTTGGTAATCCCATGGCTCTCGTCGGCCGATTTGGAGAGCATCCCAGCAAAGTTGGCGTTCACGCTGACTCCTCAGGACCTCGTGATGTATCTTCTGGAGATCCCATTTAGCATCTGCCTCATTCTCAAAAGCAGTGAATATTTTCTTATGCTCTGGCTTGCTGGAAGATGCTAGATCGGTCAGTTCTTTTGGGTCGTTAACTAGATCGAATAATTGTGGCGGGTCGGCCAAGGAGCGTGTGTATTTCCACTGGCCACGACGAATCATGACCACTGGTGTTACTGTGCCCTCTCCCATATATTCCCCAAAGACTTCGTCTTTGCCGGGCTTGTCAGACACCAAGTAGTCATACAAACTGACACCATCGACAGGAAGTATGGCAGATGCATCACCTCCCACAAGATCGACAAATGTGGGCATGAGGTCCATGGTTGAAACAGCCTCATCGACGCGCTTAGGTGCAAATTTGGCAGGATAGTTTATGAACATAGGCACCCGAGCGCTGTTCTCAAACCACGACATCTTATACCATAGACCTCTTTCGCCCAGCATATCGCCATGATCACCGGAGAACACTATTATTGTGTCTTTGTCCAGTTGACAGTTTTTAAGAAGCTTGACCAATTTGCCAATTTGGTCATCGACAAACGTACAAGCAGCAAAATAGGCACGACGTGCCCTTTTAGTAGCCTCATCTGGAACAGGGTTGTTCCATAGATCAACCGTCTTCATTAAGCGCTGAGAATGAGGGTCTTGATCTTCCTGATCAATCTTAATTTCAGGAAGAGGAATGTCAACGTCCTCATAGAGATCCCAATAGTCCTGAGTCATGGTGTATGGGTCATGAGGGTGGGTAAGGGACATTGTCATGGCAAACGGACGCCTGGTTTTGGGATCTGAGCGCACATAATCCAAGAGATACTGTGAGGCCTTTCGGTTCTCGATCAGCTAATGAAATCCAAATGTTGCATGAAAGAGCTGGATGCTCACCTTATACACTACATCTTCGTCATAATCAAGCTGATTGGACCTTACGCAAGGGCCAGCCTGCATGACGGAAGACATATTATGATACCATTCCTGACGCTCCTCTGGCTTGTCCCAATTCACAGACCAACCAAGGTCACCTGGGTAAATATCAGAAGTGAGCCTACAAGAACCTATTAGTGGTAATTGCGTAAGATGGCCGAGTTGCTATACCTATGTTCAAACCCATGGAGCTGATCTGGCCCAATGAAGTGCATTTTGCCCGCAAGAACAGTCTCGTACCCCTCTCGCCGAAGGTAATGGGCGTAAGTCGGGACTTCGGGCCCAAGAATAGATGCGTTATCGTACCCACCAATCTTGCTGGGGAGCTGCCCCGTGCACATAGTGAACCTGGACGGAGCGCATAGCGGTGAGTTACAGTACGCGTTTGAAAACACCACACCCGTTTCGGCAAGTTTGTCGATGTTGGGGGTTTTGATAGGTGAATTTGGATTATTCATCTTGAGAAGCGGCGCTGCCATCTGATCGGCCATGACATATAGGATGTTTGGCTTCTTAGCAGTGCCCTCTCCTCCGTTCCCTGATGCGTAGTTCAGGGATTGTTGTTGGAGAAGCTGGGAGGTGACGAATTGGGTACCATCCAAGGCGACCCTGGAAGGGTGAGATGACCCGGAAGCCCCATTAGCTGTTCCTGAGCTTGCATTGCCATTGGTATGGGAAGGCTGCACGGAGAGTTTGCCTCCCGTCGAGCCTCGGGCCTCAAGAGTGATGCCACCCTCGGGTTCGGCCCGCCATGTCTTCCCTTGTGGGTAATTGGAGAAGTTCTGGCTTGGAGCTTCCTGCGGAAGAAGGATACTGGGTGCCATGGTGGCGGGGATCCAAGCCTGGTGCCTCGCAGTATTGGTCTGCTACCGACGTATCGCGACTCGAGGTTGTTCGCTAATCTCGAATGATGCGTCTGACGTGCTCAGGCGTGGGGCTTGAGTGATTGCAAGTTGCCCACGTGGGATTCGCCCAGTGCCCAATGAAGCAGTTCCACGGCTGTGGCTGAAAGCTTGACGTCAAACCCGCTGTGAAACAGGTCGAGAGAGATATCTGAGTGCACAGGCGGACACTGAATGAAGAATTCGAGACAGAAACAGTGATTCTGGAAGGATTGTAGCAGCTGGAAGAAAGCGGGGAGGAACAATTTATGAGAGTAGGGAAAGGGTCGCAGGCGGTGAGGTCTCCTTTGGGCAATCACGCAATACAGGTGCGCACGCAATTTCTGCCAAGACCCGATGTGCACGGAGAGATTGGAAAAGTGGCCTGAACTACCGTCCGGAGCCCCGGGAGATAATAAGAAGACAGGGAGAGAATGTTTGAAAGAAATCAAATACCTTCGCAGAAGACCTACCCATCGGCGTAACTTGTATGCCTACCTTCCGGTGATCGGCTGCACCTGGCCTGCGACGAAGTTGTATACGGTTGCATCGTGGCACGCCCCATCCGCATCCATCCCCTCCAGGGCTCCCCTCGACCGCCAGACTCAAGGATCCTGTTCATTGCCAAACATGTCTACTCGGACGGCCGTAGGCGATGATGGGTCCCGCTACGATGGACGATATAGTTGATAGGCCTCGACGGTGTTCAGATGACCTTCACTCACGGCCAAAGATTCCGGGCGCTCAGTCATCATTCACCTGGACAAAAACACAAATCTGACCGCGGGCACCGGCTGCACGTCTGGTGGTGAACAAAGGATTTGTCAAGAAAGAGCCAGGTGCGGACCAAGGCCGGTCCGTTTTCTTGACGAAGGGTTACACACGCGACCTCTACACTGGAGAAGACCATTAAGACACATCGAGATGACGAGCCTGTCATGGAAGTACGGGGCGGTATGCAGGGACCTGCGGAGCTTGAGAAAAAATATGGACACTGCACTAGTATCTGCGGGGTGCAAGCAACATGTTCGTGTTATTCGGTCGAGGTCGATGGAACATTCTTTGGGCGCCAGTCAAGGGAAGTTGAGGTTAGGAGAAGAACTTGGCGAGCATATCCTTGCACGCTAGCATTGCGTTCAGTCGCTGCGATTGGCCCACTCTAACCTCACAGTACACAAGGCTTCGAAAATTAATACAAGAGATAGCAGTTTGGACTTCTACAGGCGTCGTATGCGGAACGGTTATCGACGGTCGCCTCAATATTTGGCGGCGCCCGATAATGAGCAGAGCTCTTGACTCACCGCCGGGGGCAGAACCAAACCACACTACGCTGAGGATTGGACAAATCGGGTCAAACCCGAACCTCCATCTTGGCCTCTGGACCTGCTAATTTCATGTGAAGTCTTCTTTTGCGAACTCCCGCGGGTGCATTAGGTTTATGATCGATACGGAGACACTATCGTCCTCCAATCACCAATTATCATCTGAAGAAATTTCTCTGCAACTCTTTCGATAGCGTTGTCAACTGCGGCTCCTCTGAGAATTTTAGGCGAGCGTCTAGGGTTCTATCTGTTGGTGACCACGTGGACAACTTTTGGGCCTCCGGCCTTATCAATCAGACCGCTTCAAATCTTTGCAAGGGGAGCCCAGATAAACAGATGGTAAGTTAGGATTATTGTCGTTCTGTGGCAAGACAGGCGAAGAGCTGTGTCAACTGATCAAGCGATCATCCACAACTACTTTCAAGGTTGGCTCCCGAACAGGATGTGGTCAATGCGTGTACATGCACTACACCGAGAGCCTCCAGGAAACCACAGGTGTGATGGCCACGGAACAGTCTCATGACGTTTTGGGCTGCTCTTTGCATCGGTGAGGAGTTGTTATTTCTCAATCAAGAGCTAGCTATCAAGTCGGCGACCACGATTGACCTTTTTACCCGGCTGCAGGCTGCATGTGATTGCAACACAATTGACTGCCGGGACGGAGTCTCTCTATACTTGCAGCGGGGAGATAGATCAAATATGCATGCCCGGATTTTCCCGCATGTGTTGCAGGGGGACATGGAATGTGTGATCATGCAGTTGGATATGATTGATGTTAAGTACATAGATAGTTAGTACTAAACATGTCAATCCCAACTGTAGAAACCGCAAACCGCTTTTTTGTGTATCAATCGTGAAGACTAAAGGCGTCTCGAAATGCGTGCGCGTCGCAAACCACGTGTACTACACCACACCCATGAATAAAACCAAGTCCCTCATTTACCACCACCAACCGAATTGATCATCATCATACATTAGCTCTACACACTCGCCACTATATACGTAGACTTGCCAAGTACCACACAATATTTCCAAGTACTAAAACCCACAACTGCTCAGCTCCAAGTGTATGGACTTTCTTTCCGCTCCAGGAAAAGAAGCCCATGCCTGGCTTTCTCCACGTGCACCCCCTCTCTGCCCCCTCACAGCTCTACTCTTGCCCTAAACGTCACGATGAGCAAAAACGCCTCATATTTTGATTTTGAATATTTTACATTACTGCATGTCCTTTTCTACCTGTCCTTTCACACCGATTCATGACTTCTTTAATACGGGGATAGAACGCCAAGATTGGAGATGCGTACGCAAGAATTACAATACAAGACCCTAAATCCTTTTTTCTAGCATTCAACATCCAGACCATGTCTCTTCTAAACGCCAGTGAAAATATCCCCAAAGAGTGCACCCGGATCAGGCCCCTTTAAAGAGCCTAGTTGCCTTGTAATACTCATGCAGTCGTGGTCGTAGTAACGCTTTTGAGTAGTGGAAATTGTCCCAAAAAGTAGAGAGAAGTGTTGTACAGCCGAGGGGAAAAAATGTACAGATATAAGGCATGTAAACCCATAAAGTAGTGTACAGAACATAAAGGCGCAGGAAAGGTCGTGGCTAAGAATTTGCGAAATGATGCGGGTGCAATATCCCCAAGATTAGTAGAAGTCGGGCATCCTGTCTTTTCTCTCACCGAAGGCGCCGGCACCGCCATTCCTTTGTCCCTGTGAGCGTGGCTGCCTGCTACCACCGAATCCACCGGATCCAGATCTACCACCGGATCCGCCTGACTGGAATCTACCGCCATAACCTCCGGACCTGGGCTTATCATCAAAAGAACCTGACCTGGATCGATCTCCGAAGCCACCTGAGTTAGACCTCTCGCCGAACCCTCCACCTTCACGACGTGGTGTGAAACCGCCACGAGGGCCCCCAGCTCGGGCCCTCCCTCCTCCTCCATACAAGCTTGCTGGTGGTGGCGGCGGAAACTCCATTCCCCATCCAATTGTCGCCAATCTATTAGCAGCATCGACAAGTTGGGTTTTGTTGGGAAACCATTGGAACGCGCCAAAGAATCCACGGAAAGCTGCATCCAACTGGTCAGGATAGACCTTTTTGTAAGCTTCAGTGACTTGCTGGAAGATGTTCGAAACATTTTCCGGCACCTGCGACTCAGCGGACATATCCACTGCTGCAGTCTCCAAGGTCTCATCTTCGCGTAAAGGCATTCCTCGCAGGCGTTTTCGTACTTCTTGGAACTCAAGGGGTGATAGGAAGAGCCAGCCCTCTCCTTCCTTTCCAGCACGACCAGTGCGCCCGATGCGATGGACATATGTGTCACGCTCTCTTGGAAGGCCCATTTGGATCACATGAGTTACGTTTGGAAAGTCCATTCCTCGGGCGGTAACATCAGAGGAGAACAATATTCCAGATTTGGCATGCCGAAAGTTATCGGAAGCCTTTGATCGCTGGGCCTGTGTCAATTTGGAGTGAATTTCGAAGGCGCTCAAACCGCTGAGTGGCTTGCCACGTTTGAAGCCACCCGAGAGCTTAAAGAAAACTGAAGCAGAGAGTGTAACCTCAGCGGTAGAGTTGAAGTATACGATAGCCTTGAATGGTCGAGAATCGCCAGATTGCGAGGCAGCCATTTCCTTTGTGACCAACTCGTAAAGTGCTGGCATCGCGTTCTCGTAACCATGGAGATTAACAAGCTTCTGGAGGACCCTCTCGTGTGTTGGTGCCTCCGCGTCATCGACACAGTTGGCAAAATGAAATCCTGGCTTGAGTGTTCTGCGAACCAAATCGACGACATCTCGAGGAACGGTTGCGGAGAACATCATAGTCTGGCGATCGACCTCTTCAGGGTCCGGAAGATATTTCTTGATCTCATCGATTTCTTTCGTAAATCCATCGTCCAACAGACGATCCGCTTCGTCCATAACCAGAGCATTGAGCTTTGGTGCCTTGACGCCAGAATAGGGATCAGAAAAGATATCGCACAATCGTCCAGGCGTACCAATTAACAAATGACAGCCCTCCCGTTGTGTCTGCATAAGCATGGCTCTCTTTTGCGTACCGCCAACAGCGATTTGAACGACTATGCCAGTCCCTGCCGTGATCTTCTTGGCTTCGACGGCAATCTGTTCGGCGAGTTCTCGCGTGGGCGAGATAACAATTGCCCTGATATCGTCTGGTCTCGCTCTTTTGTAGCCACGGGGACGCTCACCCAATTTAGGATCTTCGTTGATCATTCTCTGAACAATCGGAATCAAAAAACCCAGGGTTTTTCCGGTACCAGTCTTTGCCTGGGCGATACTGATAATCATTAGCAGCAAGAATGTTGAAGGGAAGAAGCATCTCACACGTCTGTACCGCTCAATCCTTCATTGATCGTGCGAGTCTGTACTTCCGTCATGGTATCTATCTTCATCTGTTTGGTTATGACATTGATAATGTTTGGATGTACCAGCTTTCGAGTCGCGAGGTCGCTGAATTCCGTAACAAGTTCCTGCTGGGCCGGCTCGGTGGCATGTTCAGCAGCCGCAACTTGTTGCCACTTTGTATTGCTATGAAATGTTGCAATTGCTGAGTTGTTCAAGCGTGGAGCAAATGATTTGATCGCAGTCGCAGTCTGATAGTGAGGTACCCGCAAGGTTCGAGGGAAAGAAACTAATATAGCTGCATTCTTTGGGAGCGATGCCGGGCATCGTCGCAGCGCGCCGAACATGGTGCAGATGGAGAAAGGAGTGTGGCTCCAGCAAGGGTAAAATGATTAAAAAAGGTAAGTTAGATGTTGACAGAACCCGAAATTTCAATGCTCCGAAAATCTGGAGGAGGAAACACCGTGCAATTGCAGGCAGAATACGTGGTGGTGAGATAGGTAGGTGGTCTGTAGAATGTTGCAATCTCGCAGAACTTTTTTAGAGGGTCGTGCGAGCCTTGAAATCGCGCTAACGTATCAGTCACGTGGCGATAACGGAACGTGCCTAGGTGCCCAGGGATTGATGTCAACGCCCCGAACTCCGAGAGGACATATAGGCAAAGATTGCGATCGAGTCACTGATCCTAGGCAGTCATAGGCGATGAAGTCTGTTCCCACTTTTCATCTCTGCTCAGTAATATGTATAGGCACCTACTCGTTATCGCGGTAAAATTGAGATAGACAGTCTCTGGGTATCAAACCATGTCCACTTTCCGCCACAGCAACCTTGGGTTGGTTAACAATGGATCAAATATGGCATAGATGGTGTGTCATTTTGACACCGAAAAGGAACTGTTCAATGATTCATAATTAATATATTTATGTCTAGTGGTCTCATATCTCGTAAGTAACATCATATAGTCTGCGATCAATTCACACTCTCCACATGCTGCTTCGACTGAACTCGCTCATACTCAAACATCACCACGCCATCAGATATTCCCTGCTGAATCCCCCCTGTAATTCCACGAATCCACCATAAGATCAAGTCGTTGATCGCCTGACCAACTTTGCCATCGTTCATCTGACATATGGTGTGCGATAGTTTCAACCCTCTGCGCCCAACCTCATCAAACGTAATGAGGCCTGTATTGATCATGCGCTGCATCACCTTGTGCTCTCTCTCGAATCGATAAGCATGACTGATGAGAAGTTTAATGTATGGGAGCAGAAATTGCAAGAACACGAAGCTCTGAAATACGACCATGGCGATCAGGCGGTGGAGAAGCGACGAATCTCGAGCGTGCTCTTTACGGCTGGCATCCGTGCTTTGTGATATCTGGACAATTGTATCCATAGAGTGATCGTTCTTTTGGAGAAGACCGGATGGAATCGCTACTTGGAGGCTCATTGTCTCTTCTGGGCTGAGGTCGGTAGGCAATGCTCGTAGTAAATATGTCAAACCATGCATATAAAGTTGCCGGGTAAGTGTTGCTGAGCCATCATTGCTATTTTGAGCGAGGAAATGGGATTCTTGATAGGCTTGATTGACAAGACTAATCCCTAGATTTGATAAGCAAAATGGTCAGAATATATTGTAAAGTTATAATTACCCTGGCTAGCGTATTTCCAATTCACTCCGCTCTCTGTTTCGGGGGTCGGAAACAGCGGTGCCATAGATCGTGAGGACTCTGGCCGTTCCGAAGCATCATCGCGGAACTCTATGTCATCCGCATCCGTGGATACTATGGAGGTGCGAGCTGGTGTAACACTTCCACTCACTGGCCGAGACGAGTAGCTTGGTGGAGAACTTGGAGATAGAGAAATCACTGAACTCGTGCTAGCACTTTTCGCATGTCGAGGACGTACGTGAAGCCCGCTGATACTTCGTCGGAAGGACGGTAGGGTTGGGATGCGGTTCTGGAGCACCGCAGGGAGGACTGAATAGATCATGGAAGGGTGGATGTCTTTTTCTCCACCGACTATCAGAGAAGATTCAACGCCTTGGGAGATTATATAGTCCTGCTCTTCCTGCATCGTATCGTTGTGAAGTTGGTTCATGAATACTAGATCGGCCGGAGTTGGGTTGTGTCCGCAAACGGGAGCCTGGAAAAGGAGGTTGGAAGACGCATGATAAGAAGACTCGAGGGGAGCATCAGCTTGGGTCGAATGTGAATCCGGCCGGAACGCATTACGGCGGCGTGTCTAATTTTGTTGTAGAGTAATGGTCGAAGCATGTGAAAGTGATTGTTCAAGCGGACTGTTGAGGATCTAGGGTGGGGCGCTTTCAAGATTCGGAAAGGCTCGGCATAATGGCTCTAGGCGTTGCCCCAAACACTCTTTGCTTGGCGGACATGTGCTCTCTCAAGTCCCTAAATCACACACCTGGACAGCGCAATTCAAAGAAAGAGTATCTTGTTCCTCTGGATATGGAACGTTTCAATATGGCGAACCCAAAGCGAATGTGCTCGTTCCAACCCGGTACCCGCCGGCCAAAAAAAGCTACACACCTGACTCCCAAATTTCTACACCTCCTATTTTCACACCTCTTTCAACAATAATATTACCCTACGAAACAGCTTTTACATGGACCAGAGTAGTGTCAAAATAAAGAGGTTTTCGAGAGTTACCTTTCTATTTTCTTATATTTCAAGAGCAATGCCTGATTACTAAGAGGATAAGGCTCAAACAGAGGTGAATTGCTAGGTGTGCGGCTTTTCTGGGCCGGCGGGTGCCAGGTCAAGGAGGATGAGCGTCACATGCTCTTGCGGGACTTTGAAGTCCAGACAGCAGCACCTCCAATACTACACTTTTATTCTAAAAAATCTTATTGTTAGTGTCAAATACTACTTTGTGCTATGTAATTAAACTTTGTAAAAGCTAGTGTAAGGAACTTACTACATCACATAGGCTTCAACTTATCCTTTCGCCTATTCTGTGTGAAAACTTGTGTCAGCAAATCTTCGGACCTCAAAGCCCCGCGAGAAGCATGGTCCGTTTTGCTAGAGCTGGGTGTCTGGTGACTAAGCGACAGCCAGCTATCACATCAATCCCCGAATGTGCTTACTATCACACAACGTTCATGCAACGTGGAGTCATTGACGCAAAGCCGGCGACTCTGAGTGAACTTTGGGTTCGTAGGGGCGTCCCTTTTTTCCACGAAAAATACCAATTGGGGATTAAGCGGAATTTTATCGCGTCCCAGATATCTCCAACCAGCGTTTTTCTCCAGAAACCTATTGAATACCATGGCCTTCGGATACGAATTCGTTACACTCAATCAGGAGCAGAAGCATGCCCGCAGGGTACTATTAGAATACTACCCGAAAATAGCGCAGGTCTCTGTCCTTCTTGTCGTCGCATTGTTTCAACTCACGTTTTTTATCTCTTGGTTTGCGAAACGAGGCCAATCCGAACCAGGTTCTCCCTCTCTCAGCAAGGCAAAGGAAAAATGGGGCTTTTTAAAGGGCTTTCGACGGGGACTTACCAGTATGAAATGGTGGTTAAAGAAACCTTTAATCTCTGCCTGGGACTGTGGTAGCCGTGGGGACTGGGCCTTTGGCAGCATTTGGACTCTTTGGCTGCTGACACTTTGTCTTCTCCAGACTGGCAATGGTAAGAACATTGACAGGAACGGAACGGAATGGATTTTACTAGACTGGCCAAAGCTAACTGAAATTAGACTACTTGCACCTGACGAAACGGTTCGGCATAATTGGAGCATCCCAGTTGCCGTTCCACTATCTTCTCGCGATGCGATCCCCATACTCCCCAGTTCAATATCTGACTCGGATGTCCCACGAGGAATTGAAAGCTTCACATGGGGTGCTTGGAAGAATCATTTACTTTCTTTTCGCGCTGCATGTCATCTTTTACATGATCTTCTTCGTCCTTTCGGGATTTTTGGCGAAACGAATCAAAGATCGAGATGTCATTTTTGGCATTATCAGCTTCGTTTTGTTCTCGGTTATGAGCACCACAGCCCTTGGCAAGCTACGAAACTGGAACTACCGCGTCTTTTACAACACACACGTCTTCATCGCCAATTTGATAATAATATCTCTTTTCCTTCATGTTTCACACATCCGGATCTACATATATCAAGTCATACTAGTCAACGCGATTCACCAGATCCTCCGGAACTTCAGTTTCACAATATATTCTGGCAGCATAAAAGTGCTTCCTGGAACCAATCTCGTTCAATTACGGATACCACTCCCACCGACGGATTCGGCTGTGAAATGGAAACCTGGACAGCATGTGTATTTGAGCAGACCGGCCGGTTATTCGAATGCAGATAGCGCATATGACAACCTTTTGATGAGAAACAAACAAAACCCATTCACCGTGGCGTCACTTCCTTCTGTCGACAAGGAGCTACTTCTTGTGGCAAGGACTTTGAATGGCAACACCAAGGATCTTGCAGATTTGGCCCGCAAAGTGGCAACTGAAGAAATCCCAGAGATATCATTAGCAGTCGAGGGTCCATACGGTTCTTCGAAGCGACTCCCCGACTTCTCATCCTTTGATAAAATACTGCTTGTTGCAGGTGGAGTCGGTGCAACCTTCATGGTGCCCATATACCGAAGCCTTGTCTCAGACACAGGCTTTGGCATAGCAAGTTCCAAGATACGTTTTATATGGACCGTTCGTACGCTGGGAGAAACACAATGGGCTTTTCCTCTGTCATGTGAGCGTGAAGAGGATGGAAGCCCCCAAGGGTTGCATTCACATGGAAGTAATATCGAGGTTTTTGTGACACGGACTTCAGGGTCAAACTTGAACGCTCGCACTTCTGCCAGTGGTGATGACATTGAATTGGCGGAGAACGAACAATTGCTCTCACTGGAAGAACAAATCGAGAAACCGCCCAGAGGAATGTCAATTCAAGCTGGGCGGCCGAATCTCCCCGCTGTCGTGGACGAGGTTTTCCGTAAGGGACACAGAGTTGCTGTGTTCTGCTGTGGGCCAAAGTCTCTAACTGAAAGATTGAGTCAGAGTGTAGAGAGGTGGGACAGAAAAGGATATGACGTATATTGGCATGATGAATCGTTTGCCTGGTAGGCGGGTCTAGCTATATATGTCGCAACGACCGAATATCTATAACGAGTAATAGACTCTAGATTTGAAAGCTTGAGTGCCTGTGCAAAGAAGGTGATGTTTTGGGATGGAGTACATATATATACATAGTACGTTTCACTCTATCTATCATAGCCTCTCCGGATTCACGTGCGGTTGGGGTTGCCTGAATCTGAACTATCTGGTATGATCTCGGATCCCTTTCTCTGGAACTCGCTCGCTACACTTGCGGGATCTGCTCCACAGAGTACGCTCGATCGGGTTTGCGGCGCTTGGTCTTCATCAGGCAAAGGGCAAGGCTTGCACATCGCAGCTATCATCGGTGAATTGCTTATGCATCGTCTCAGTGATGAGGAGTGGTTCGCGCGGGATGGCCCGAGTGCACAAGGCCAACATAAAAAATATTGGACCACGCTTGTTTGGGCCAGGCGCATGCAAGATAAGTCTAGGAAGCTTTCATGCATGATGCAGCTGTTGTTTACTGGAAATTGTCTTGCGGGCAGCGGGCCTAGTCGTGTGTACCAGGGAGCTCTGTAGGGGATACAATGCAAACACCCCGTATGTCGTCGTCGCTGCTGCCAGCTGTCTCTCCTGAGATACAATGGGGATGGCCGTTAAAGTACCCGCTCTCTTCGAGGGAAAAAGTCCAGCTCTCCCTGGCTAAATTTGCTTTTGCTAGACCGTATTTGACGCGGGTGCCGTGATGGCAACGGGGGGAATCCTTTTGGGGACGAAATGAAGCCCGAGCGTGCCCAATCACGGCCACAGGGCGGCTTCTAGACGGGGACGACTCTAGAACGCCTCCTCGCAGACAAACACCTCCGCACCCAGTATTCATCTTCAATTCCTGTCCAGCGCGACGACTGGCCATCTCTCGAGCGTGCTGAGTATCCCTCAGCTGGTCTCTACCATTCCTTGACTCTCCTTTGTGACCCTGTATTAATTGGACATCTCTTCTTCTTCTTCTTTCCGAACGTGCAGCAGCCTCTGCAGGGATCTCCCATCCGCGAAGACAACCCCCCATCGACCTCACCTGCACGACGTCGCTCCTTCTCATCACCCCCTCCCATGGCCACCGTTGCCATAGTTTGACCTTCTTATTCATCGGCGGTTTGTTGAACCCGCGTAATAAACGCGCTACCAGACACCATCGCAGCTGGTCCGTCCCGGCAACGTACCTCTTCGGATAACTTGTAATTGCCGCCTCAGCGCCCCTTCTCCGAGCTTAAAACATTCCTACCACACCGTGGACTCGCGCATATTCGAACTTTCATTGTTGACCAAGCCGGACGGCGGTGTGAGTACAGCTGAACTTCTCAAGGATCCGATTCGGTCGCGTGCGCCGTCCTTGTTCTTCCCTATGGCATTGGCCTCTCCCCGCCAGCCGCCATCGACTGTCCAGCAATTGACACCCCCAAGTAGCTCCCACGGCGGGCGAGGACAGGCATCGTGGGACTTTGCGGTGCCTCTCAACAATACCACGGTACGTCTGTCCTTCTTTCAACCCCTCACTGCTGCTTGCCTTTCATGTCTGTCGTCATTCCACCGCGCTACAGGGACGCTATAAAGTAACCGCGTCTACGAGTAGCGGCGACTTTCTTGGCCCTTGTTTGCCCTTAAACTCAAACCCCATCATAGCTCGAACTTGTGGATTTCATGGGGACTTGGAGCACTGATTTTGCCGCATAACAACAGAAACCTTCCCAAGCCAACCCTACGCCCTTCATGGCTGAAGGATATCCATCGGTCGAACCACATTCACCACGTCTGCCTCTCACCTCCCAACCCAATGGCTATTCCAAGCCTCTTCGGTCGAATACATTCGATTCTCAACGACAATACTATGAGGAGGATCAGACTTATCTGGGTCCAACTCCGGTAACAGAGTTGCAACGCAAACGCAGTGACATCACTCCCAACGGAAGCGATCCCGATAGCGCACTGGATTACTATAAGCCGCCAGAGAGCAAGAATCGAAGCCGAAACGCATCACGCAATCGAGGAAAGAAGAAAGGCCCCCTGGATCCCAATTGGGTAGAGGTGGAAAAGAATGATGCGAACTGGATACACCGTGATAAGCTAAAGGAAATCGAGACACGAGAACTGGAAGAGGCAGGTTTTAGGGTAGGACGCGCGAGTCGGTCTAATAGCAGTGCGCAGACTGCAACTCGTACAGCTCGTGACAGGAAGAACTCAGAGGCGGCGACGGATAGCACACTCAATAGCGACGAAAAATCCGAGCAGAGACGTGTGGTGTCTCCTATTCCTGCAGCAGAGGAGCCTGAAGATGATCCTGGGCAATGGGATCTTCGTACCCCAGAAGAAATCGCCGAAGAGACAAATTGGATTGCCCGTAACAGCAACAATAACCATGCTGTTAGGCCAAGCACCTCGCGCATTCCCGTAGCAAAGACGAGCCCTTTGCCCGTCCCAAGCACGTTCGTGGAGCGAGACGCCCCCCTTCCACGGCCCCGTACGGGTAGTAATAACTGGAATGGAGATGCGATTGCCGTCAACGGAGCCCGCGTAAGGAGTGGAAGTGTTTCCAGTCAAGTTCTTCTCGATGAGCCAGTCAGGGCTTCTGGGGAACTGCTTCGAACGCCTTTGCAAAACAACTTCAGCCATCCAATGTCTCCTATTTCAACGTCTCCCACAAAAGCAAAGACCCCAGGCAAGCTCGCTCCAACGTCAGGCGGGCGTAAGACCAGTGCTCAGCGATCTAATTCTCAGGCGAAGCCTCGGAACAGTTCTGGTCCCTCCCCTGGAAAACGCCCTGGGACGAGCGGTGGCTCCATTTCCCGCCCGACAACAGGCCATCGTCCTGAAGGCGAAGCTCCCTGGATTGCGACCATGTACAAACCAGACCCCCGTCTTCCACCAGATCAACAGATTATTCCCACTCATGCCAAGCGGATGCAACAAGAACAATGGGAGACAGAGGGCAGAGTAGGCTCGATGTACGACCGAGACTTTAGGCTTCTGAACACGGATGAATTTAAGGATAAGCGTAACTCGCAGATTCAACCTTTGGAGCTAGACCAGCTTGAGAGGCCAGACGATGACCCACAGTGGCCACTTCCCAGCCCAACTAAGCAGACTATGGAACCACTGGTCAGATCTCCCACAAACGAGCAAGGCGGATATAAGTTGACGCCTACCATACCACAAAGCCCTCGGGTTCCGTCACGTGCAGAATCTTCACGAGCTGCAAGAACAACGTCACCGAAGCCCACCAAGATGATCCGTTTGCCGGAACCGCCGCCAGAGAATGTGAAAGAAAAGAAGAGCTGTTGCTGCATTGTTATGTAGTAGCTTAACCCACTATATACCCACCTTTCATTACTAGGCTTTATTTCATTTGTTGTGGTGTCAAGGAGGCGCATCAGGCGCAATCAATCAACCTTCAACACTTTCTTCATTGTTTCATTGTACTGGTTGTAGCGTACAGCGGGTTGCTGATATACCACTTTCCTTCCTTTTATTGCGAACAAAGCGCCGCATATATCCACTCAAGGCTCATCCTATAGTCTACTTCTACTTACCATTATTTCTTTTATTCACAAGGAGCTCAAGCGCATAACGCGGAGATGAGGAACAAGGGATGTATGCGGGAAGAAAGTCTAGTTCACTTATTGCGTTTGTCCATCTATTTCAGTCGATGCAGAGGACTTTTAATTGCAGGTTTAGTGGTAGAGTACAGTTTCTGCTCACATGAAATATGTGTTGGGCACAGCCGGTCTGAAAAGCAGCAACAGCGGGTGACGTGGGTTGAGAGAATGTATAGATGAACCATATTATTTCACATGTTAAATGAGAAACTGACTGGTAAATCAATAAGTGATATATGTACAGCTGAGTCATTTAAGTGGCTAGGTTTGAAAATATTTGCGTTTCTATCGTACAGATAGAAAAGTATGGAATAGTGTTTGCATTTTTCTTGAGAAATCTCCAACTGATCATCCAGATAAGATGCATGTAAAAGTTCCTTACCACTAATACTAGCAGTAAATTCGCTTCTCCCGACTAGCTACTGAGTCAGTCTCAACATCGACACTAGCTAACAAAGTTCATGTTCGGAATCCATTGAAGACGATAGCCATGTCACGTGAGCCAAGCTTTCCAAAGCCGCCTCGCTTCTCGGGAATTGCCGCCCCCACTGCGCACCACCATTCGCGAATTTTGACTTCGAACTTTCGACTTCTCTCCTTTCTCCATTGAACAATTCCTCCATAAACTCACTCTTCGAGGAAAACCCGACAGATCTTCAATACAACAATCATGGTACGCCCATCACATCTCACATTTCCCTTTCTAGGCTTTCTCCACCGTCTCTGGACGCCCTGGCAGATGTACTAATACAATTCACAGTCGGACGGAGAAGAGCCCACATCCCCCGTCGAGGCCGCCGGTGAGGTCGAAGTCAGCGCCGATGCATCCACTGGCAAGGGACAGATGTCCGTTCTTGAGGCTCTTAAGGGCGTCCTGAAGCTTGCTCTCATCCACGACGGACTCGCCCGCGGTCTGCGCGAGGCTTCCAAGGCCCTTGACCGTCGCCAGGCACATATGTGCGTGCTCAACGAGGCCTGCGAGGAGGAGGCATACAAGAAGCTCGTTGTGGCTCTTTGCTCTGAGCACAAGATCCCGCTCATCAAGGTTCCGGATGGCAAGCAGCTTGGCGAGTGGGCTGGTTTGTGTATGTTGGCCCAAGTTATATTGAATGATTGCGAGTTCTCTGTTCTGCAATTGAATTATTCTAGAGTAATCTAGTGTGGTTGTTGTAGGCGGAGTAGTGGATCACATTCATTCCATTTGTATGGAACTACAAAAGCTAACTTTTTCTTCAGGTCAAATCGACCGCGAGGGCAACGCCCGCAAGGTTGTCAACTGCTCCTGCGTTGTCGTCCGCGATTGGGGTGAGGAGTCCCAGGAGCGCACCATCCTCCTCAACTACTTCCAGACCGAGCAGTAGACGAAAGATGTCCTCCCCCGCCCGGTTCTTCTCCGCCACTTCACGCTTACATCTCTTACATTCTCTCATGGCCATCTTCTTCGGCCTCGACTTCCTCTTCTCTTCTGCACCAGTGCCGTTTGAATCGACTTTTCCGGGTCTGGTCTGAGCCGGACATATGGTGCTGGTTCAAGGGGTTATGGTGGCCAGTTGGTTGACTGGGTATGAGCTTGCAGGTTCTGGGGATGTGTGGAAGAAAATATGGAAAGGGAATAGATTTCAGTCAAGATCACTAGCATTGTTTTCTTGCCAATCAAAAAAACGTCTGAATACAACTACATCTCTTCCTGAATTATCGTTGACGGTGACTCTAACAACCCCAAGATTTATGAGCTTTTGTCCGAGTTCAATGAACTCTCTCAAGTAACGGATCCTTGTCTATCCATCGTTCTCGACTAATTTCATCATTCCAACAATCCACAGTCATACTACAGATGTTATCAAACAGCACAATAAATCTCAAATGTTCTGATCCTCTATATTCAGCTCAAGTCGAGTCAATCATCTATATATATCAGACGACAGAGAAAATCTACGTCTCTACTAACTCCTCAAAGCACAATGCAACTATATTCATTGTCATTTTCCATGAACCAAGCGCACCTCTTTCCTATAGCCCTCTTTTCCTCCCACCATACAACATGTTTGACATCGCGAAAGATCTTCGCTCTTCCAATGCAGAAATACATTTTCGTGAACAACACATACACACACATGTGTGTCTTAAACTATACATCTCTCACCCGCCCCCGCGTCGGAATCTCCGTCTCCACCATCTCCAACCCACTCAACGACGGATAGCGCTTGCTGAAGCTGTCGACGTCAAACTCACCACCATCATCCTCTGTCGCACCGTGACCAGTGCGAGGCGGAAGCGGCTTGTTGATGGAGGGCGATTGTGCTTGTTGTGCTGGTCGGGAATCCGCGGTACCGCCTGTTCTCAAAGCTTGTGGTTTGGGAGGTGCGGAGGGTCGGGCCTGGGGACCTGTGTTCGTGCGACCTGTGGCTGGAGGTGCGGACGATGATGTTGGGGGTTGGAATTGCGATTGTGAAATCGGACGTGTTTTGTTGTATGCGAGATCTGGAACTTGTTTTTGGGGGAGCGGTTTCGGAGGGACTGGTTTCCTGGTGATGTTGGAGCTGGTACGGACGGCGGTCTGATCTTGGGGCCGGGTGGGGAGCGGTTTGCCTGTGTCGGTGTAGTGGCCGTATCCAGCTGCGGTGCGTTGGGGGACGGGGGGTTTCTGGGTTTCGCTGAGGAGATTCTTGACGCGGTTTTGGATGGTGGATGCGCGTGATGGCCCGGCTTTGCCTTTTCCTTGATCGCCTTGGTCGGCAAGGCGTTGTCGGTACTCGGCCGCGGCTTTCTCTACACGCCTTTCTTCCTCGGAAAGTCGACGGCGTTCAAGTTCTCGACGTACTTCTGGAGGGAGATCTTCTTCTTCATCGATAGCACGGTCGTCATCAGATAACCCTCCAGTGGCTTCAGAGCCTGCGATGGGAGTCAAAGACTTCCCTGAACGATCTTTAGGATCTTCCGTGGGTGTCGAAGGGAGGTCGCGGTCTCGCTCATGGCTCCCTACGTTGCTTTCGAATTTCCTAAAGGCGTCACCAAACTTTCCCTTGACGATGCTTTTTGTGTTGCTCGTTATAGATGACAAGCTTGCACGTTTGTGATGCTTGGACTGACTGCTACTTCGACGATGCTTCTTGGGCCCCGCATCATCCTCCATGGCGCGGAGGAAATCCACATTGGATGAGATATTCTTTTCTTCCGAGTCGGAATCCTCGATAGCAGCCGAAGGCGGTCCTCGAGAAAGTGAAGGTGCGTCAAAGCTTCGTCCTGGTGCTCGCTCTCGGTCACGAAGATAGTCGAGATTTGATGCTACATGGATGCTATTCGGTCGATCACGCGCATTTGCAGATTTTGATCGGTCTATAGCACTTCCCAGCTCTAGTGCTGATGGACGCTGGCTTTCCAGAGAAGGTCGCGACGATGCCGGAGACTTTGGTATACTCAAGTTTGAACCTTGTGACTTCGACCTTGACGAATCAAGCAAGGATGGACGAGATGGAAGAGTAAAATCAGGCCGTAAGGACGATGGGCTTGGCTGTGGCTTCTCGAATGTGCGTGGTGTGCTCAATGCACGGGCATGATGCGGATTGTCTGGCACGCGCCATATGGGACGGTCTTGGAATTTCGCCTGTTGTTGTAGCACAGGAGAAGGTGAAGGTGATGTCTGAATGCCAGTCGACACCATGCTTGGCTTCTGTGGGCTTGGCTGGAGAATGGTTGGATTCGAATGACGAGGAGATTCTATGGGCGGTTGTGGTTTCTTTACGGATGCAGACCTTGAGATTGTGGAGGACTTAGGCGCCGCTGTTACTTCAACTTTTCGAGGAACTGCTGGTACTGCAAAAGCGTCGTCGGCGAGGGCCTGTATGACTCTCTTGTTAAGGGACTCTTGTTTTGGGTCTGAGGGCGGTGTTACTGCCTGGGCAAATTCAAACTTCTGTCCTCGATCATGCAACAATGAAAACTCGTCCAGTGAAGGGAATCGTGCAGCTAGTTCATCAGCAGCATCACTTCGAACTTGCACATTCTGAGAGTCGAGAGCGGCAAATGGATCAGAAGCAGTCCCTCTCATGGGAGACGGGCTGGGTTTGGCAGCTTGTGGTTGCTGAACTGGAGCAGTCGGCCGTCCTCTCCTCATTGGCGTGATATCAGGAATAGCCTGTACATATTGTTTGGGAGCAACTTTCTGTAGTCCAACGATAGGAGGCGATGTAACATCTGGCTCGGTGGAGGGTAATTGTTGGTTTCTTCGATCCTCGGATTGTGTTCTATTCACGTAAATCTGTGAGAGTAAGTACTGAACGAATTCAAACTTGGAGAGCAACAATAGCCCAACAAACTTACGTCTTTGATCGGGACGCTCCGATGTCTCATGGAACACACTTCCTTCACGACCTGGTAAATATTTGGACGGTCTCGAGGATTCTCTCGCAACATGGATCCTGTTTATGATCAGTTCGTACTTTTGTATATCACGAGTGCGCGCACCAATAAAAGCCTTTATACGGTCTGAGAACTGTGGGTATGACGGGTATTTAAAGGTTGCGTTCAATATGGCCATGGTTCCAACCTCTTCGAATGGGGTAGTATAGTAGCACAGCTTGTAGAGAAGGACACCCAGCGCCCAGATGTCGCTTTTCTCATCTATGGGCTGCTTCCTGTAGACATCGATCATTTCTGGACTCCGGTACTGGAGCGTGGTATGCCGTTGCACATCGTCTTCTATGAGTCGCCCTTCCGCTGCGGTGGTTGCAGCAGGTCGCGGCGGTGCAGCGGAGCCAAAATCACACACTTTGTATATCTTGTCCTGGCCGCGAGCGGTGATTAGGACATTTTCGACTTTGAGATCTCGATGGAGGAGCGGGGGTCGTAGATAGTGCATAGTAGCTACCCCCTCGGCAACATCAGAGAAGATGTGCAGGATCTCCGGTTCCGTAAGTCTGTGTTGCAACCGAGTGTTCATAAAATCAATTAATCCACCCCCAGAGCAGTATTCCATAAGGAGAAAGACTTCGTAGCCTCCGGCCTTCAATTGGGAGGCATGCGAGTCCATGTAGGTGACTATGTGCCTGTGTCCTTTGAGCTTCTTCATGGTCTCCACCTCAGTTCGCATATTAGCCAGCGCGTCCTTGTCTGGTACCGCGACTCTCTTCAGCACCGCGATTTCCGGCAATGGATCTGCATCCTTGGTCTGGGGTACTCGAACCAGGTAGACGTGGGCGAAACCGCCCTCGGAGAGGTATTTCTCGATCGTAACACGGTGACTCCCCACCTGAACCTTCGTTCCCGGAGCGAAGGTACCTGCGGGAGCATTGGAAGCAGCAGCGGGCGCACGGTATGCAGCTTGCGGGTGGGGTATGAAGGAGGACGCTGCGGAGTTGACATAGCGGGCGGAGGACATGGTGGAGGTGGGCGGTGAGCGGCCTCCAGCACGACGGGCGGGCGAAGATAATCTAGCAGGAAATCATGGAGGGTTTGGACGGAGTGTCGAGTGTCGAAAGATTACAGAGCACGCTCAATGGGCGTGTGGTTGTGTCTGGGTGAACGGGTCGTTGGCAAGGTCATCAGGTTGCCTGCTGTCTCAGAGGTTGGTCTTCGGTTCCACCCTGGGCCATGGCGGTGCGGGCTGATGCAAGCCACTTAGCTCCCTTCAGGGCTTTGGGGGCTTTTGGCCCTTCGATGGCACTCGTCACGCCCGCTGGTCCCTTGCGGCTGACATGCTGAGCATTGAACAGTAACCCAGTACTTTTGCCGAACAAGTTTTGCACATGGTCCCTACTAAGCTATTACTACACATGGTCCATTGTCGCTCGCTGTTTCAGCATCATATTTTTCGATCTCGCTTTGGCAGAGTAGGAATTGCTGCTGACCATGATTTTGGAACATCGACATCTGAGACGACGCTGCAAACAGCACTTGAGCATACCGGTTGAATCACATCTCGAAGCAGCAATGTAATCAGAGCATCTTCTGTCGTCGAGACGAAAAGCAGGAGTCAAGTTGAATCAGACATGATTATAACCATCCCTCCTCGGTTGACTGAGGTGGCTTTTGGCCACTGCCCTTTCGTCACTTGTTGCTTACATAGCGGATAATACTCTTGGCATTCTTGACAGTGTGGATGCGTGGGACGGTATGAACAAAGTACACAGTCGAGCAATCATGGCTCATGGAGAAGAAGTCCTAAAGATAGTTGCCAAGTGCAACATCGCAGACTTTGAACGAGAAATCTATCTCGTATATGCGTGGCGTCTTGTCCTGGTATTCCAACAATAGATGAGACCAAAGTATGTACTGTATAGCCCTTTACTTCAGTACCCATAGCTCCAAAACATGAGGGTGAGGTACATATGTAGATAATCATGCTACTAACAACCGCAGTTAAGTGGAGCAAGATGTACACAAACGTCAATCCATTGTCCCTGGCCGCTCACCTGGAGTTCGCCGTCTTGGAGGTGCCACTGAACCGGTGTCCGTCCCTTCTCGGCCAATGTGTATGGAGCCGGTGCCCTGCAGGAACATGCCTATCCACCATGCGGCCACCGATGTCATTCACGCTTGACACGCGGTTGTCATACCAAGGTTGGGGTGGAAGTGAGTACCAAGATGTTATAGTCCATGGATATAAAACAACATCTACAGAGGCGAATCGAATTATGCTGGGTGTGACGACGCCCTGAGACGTCAGAAGACGTATACTTTGACTTCGGAATCTTGGAGGAAATCAGGGACACAAGTCAAGCATGTATGGAACAAGATTCTATGACCGGAAACGCGCAATCTAGATTTGGATTCCAAGCTACAAGCGGGGGTGTAACAGTAATGCATCCGATGGAACAGTGACATGTCATGGCGATCCACGGTGAACTGCGTGTCCATCAGTCATCGCCCAGATGAATGGTTTCGCCCAGGCGATATCAAGCCTAGAATCAGAACATGGGAACCAAGTTGAGGCCAACAGAGTTGAGATGTCGGAGATGGAGAGGCCGTGCTACCGACTTCATACGGTGCGTATGCCAAGGCGTAGAGTTTGGATGTTTCGGAGATGTTTCGATGGCGAGCGGCAAGTTCCTCGTAGACGGCGACGGCGACGGCGGGCTGGGTGCGTCCAGAACGAGGCCCCTAAAGGGAACAGCGGTTGGCAGTGGTAATTCCGTGATGGCGCGGTGAAGGACGATTGCGACGAGCAAGCAAGCAGGCCTCTCCAGGTGCAAAGGCCTTTCCTGGCCGGGCGCCAAGACCCATGTCGAACCTGGCCGTGCAACCGTCTCTTCACCTCTTCAACCTCAGCGTGCCACTGCGACCCTCCTCATCACCGCCGGTGCTTTCTTTTCATTTTCTATATTTCTCTTTGCTGCCTACCGAAAGCGAACAGGCGCATTATCTCCCCGGGGCTCCTCTTCCTTCATCCGCTTGGCTTCTGTTGTTCCTCTCACTTCTCTCGACAACTACAAGGCTGACTGCCCCTCGCGCCGTCGCCGTCACCGTTCGTACAAAGCCCAGTCCAGTCTCCGACAGCTTCTTGCTCTGCTCTATACTATTCGACTCTGCTCTACTTCCACCACTTGGTCTGCCTGACCACGCTACGATTTTGCTCCATTCACCCATCCACCAGCTCCAGGTGGTCCTGCGCTGCGACAAGTGAATCGCCTGTCGTTGTCGCTTCTCTTGCCGCTGTTCAGCTACCACCTACTGTGGTTCGTCAGGTCGCGGCGCCAATTGCGGTCTTCTTTTGGGGGCTACTGACCACATCCTAACCCTGCACATTCCAACCCCATACTCCACGCACTACAACACCACTTCTACAAAGCCACCACCCAACTCTCCCTCCACCCTTCCCTTCGTTCCAGCCTTGAATTCCATCTGCGAACACTCTTTCTCTTCCTCCTTCTGCTCCGCACTTGCGATCTCGTTCGCCGCAGTGGCACCCGCCGCCATGCCTCGACCTCACGCTCGCCGAGCTGCACGCGATGCCAGCACCACGCGCTCCGACACCTCCGCATCCACCTCCCCCGAGCGCGGTTCCAACGATATTGATCTCGACGATGATAATGATTCCTTTATGCTTCTTGGGAATGATTCGCAATCCTCTCTTGCCATGTCTGCGTCTGGTGGTGCCGACGAGGATGCTGACACCGATGCCATTCGCCGAGCCATGGAGGAGCGCTATCGTCTATCTCCCATCTCGCGCCTCCCCGCCGAGCTCATGCTCCAGATCTTCTCCAAGCTGTCGTCGACCTCAGATCTGCGACACTGCATGCTGGTGTCCCGCGAATGGGCTCGCAATAGTGTCGGCCTCCTTTGGCACAGACCACAGACCAGCAAGTGGGAGAGCGTCAAGAACGTAATAGCAACTGTGAGGACCACCAACAGCTACTTCGATTACAGCAGTCTCGTCAAGCGCCTCAACCTATCTGCTCTTCAGAACGAAGTCAGCGACGGAACACTTCAGCCGCTGTCGGGTTGCAAGCGCATCGAGCGCTTGACCCTCACCAACTGCACAAAGCTCACGGATCTCGGTCTAACGGCTATGCTTCAAGGGAATCGAAGCCTTTTAGCTTTGGATGTCACTGGACTAGAGCACATATCTGACAAGACTATGTTTGCTCTTGCTGAGAACGCAGTCAGACTGCAGGGTTTGAACATCACAAACTGCAAGAGGATCACAGATGAATCCCTCGAGGCTGTGGCGAAGAACTGCAGCCATCTTAAGAGAGTATGTTCAAAATCAACTTCTCTATTTTGGACAGTGTACTAACTCAAAATAGCTTAAATTGAATGGCTGCGGCCAGTTGACTGATAAGGCCATCGTTACCTTTGCTACTCATTGCCGCTCCATTCTCGAGATAGATCTGCAAGATTGCAGGAGCCTCCAAGACGAGTCTATCACTACTTTGATTACCGAAGGACCACAATTGAGAGAACTCCGACTAGCTCACTGCTCGCGCATCACCGATTACGCATTCATTCGTCTCCAGAATGATGCTGTATATAACAGTCTTCGGATTCTGGATCTGACTGATTGCTGCGACCTAGGGGACGCCGGTATTCAGAAAGTCATCCAAGCTGCCCCGCGTCTTCGCAATCTTGTTCTTGCCAAATGCAAGCTCATCACAGACCGTGCTGTTCTTGCCATTACTCGTCTTGGAAAGAACCTTCACTACATTCATTTGGGTCACTGCTCTCGTATCACAGATGCAGGTGTCAGTGCTCTTGTGAAATACTGTAGCCGTATCCGCTACATCGATCTGGCTTGTTGCACTAACCTTACAGATCAGTCCGTTCGCCAGCTTGCCACACTACCCAAGTTGAAGCGGATTGGCCTGGTGAAGTGCAGTAATATAACCGACCGAAGCATATACGACCTTGCGAAGCCTAAGCAAGCTGGAGCAAATGGCCCCATAACACCTAGCGTCCTTGAGAGGGTGCATTTGAGCTATTGCACTAATCTCACGCTTTCAGTAAGTATCTTTGTACAACCCGTCATGGCTTTAATAATTGTCTAACTTCTCCAGGGTATTCATGCGCTACTCAACAACTGTCCACGACTCACGCACTTGAGCTTGACAGGCGTGCAAGCTTTTCTGCGCGAAGACTTAGTTGTCTATTGTCGAGAGGCTCCGCCAGGTTCGTATTTAGGTACTTCCTTCATCCACACACTGATCTAACATGCTAGCAGAATTTACAGAGCATCAGCGCGACGTCTTCTGTGTCTTTAGTGGCTTGGGGGTTCAGCGGCTCCGCAACTATTTGAATGCCGACGGTCCTCAGACCATGTATGACCTTGATAGCGATGAACCGGAAATGATTGTCAACGTCACAGCCCGGGCCAACGGAATGGCTATTGAAGGCGACGGTGACGGGGATGGGGATGGAGAAGGAGACGGAGACGGAGACATGTATGAAGATTTCGGGAATGAGAGCGACATGATGGGTGAGGATTAATCCCTTTTTCTTTCTCTTTTTTGATGAACTCTGTTAACGTTCTTTTTAGCACTGCTCCCACGTGGCCTTATCTGATCTTTCAGTATGCCAAAAGCACACTCCATGTTTTCTTCTCACTTCCCGGGCAACTTTTCTTTGCATACATGGCAGGCGGGGTATATTCGGGTCTCGCACCAGCATTCGCATGGTTTTCGGCATCACTCTCTTACCTGTTAATTTGTACGACTTTTCATGATCGAATACGGCCTTTACGAAAAGGAGAGGCAGCAGCCTGCATGGATTTGCAGATGGGGGGTGGTTACCAATGCGTTTTGATACCCCTACATGTGTAAGTGTCTCTGTGGAAGCACCAATGGGTGTTTAGTACGAATGTGTGGTTTGTAAGATGATAGGAGGATAAGCTGGCCTCGTATAGTTGGCCCAAGATCATAGCTCCGTATCAGTGGAAAGCGGGCATGAATACAGCTCTAATCATGGTGTCTGCCATCACAGCAACCTGCAATAGTTGTTCGATCCGTGTTTGGCACTATATATGTCGGACTACATACACCGACCTCAGAAGATGACAAGTAACCCACCTCTGAATGTCTTGTTCTTAACGAGAGCTCTCTAGTCTCACTTCTCTTCACTATCCTTCCAAGTGCTCAAAACCCACTCAGCGACCCTCTCGGTATCCTCAGCCTGCACAGGATAATGATGGCCCATATCGAACTCAAAAACTGTACTCTTCCCCTCCCCAACCTCATACACGCCATCAATCAAAAGCTTCCCCGCCCATTCCCACTCATCCTGCTTTCCCTGCACATGCAACGTCGGCACCGCAATCTTCCCCTCCAAAACCCCCTTTTTCGCCTCCTCGCCCAACGCAGCAGACCTCTCCAACGCCTCCGTCGCTGCCACTGGCACCAAAGGCGGCGGATACGATCCACACATACTAACGGCGAACCTCAGATCCTTCAACCACAAAGCCTCGGGTCCGACGTCGCCACCCAAAGCCTCAACGATCTCTTTCCCTTTGACTAAGCCGGCGACTACGCGCGTACCCTGAGAAAACCCGATTACGCCCACGACTTTGGAGCCGGAAGAGGTGGCTGCTGAGACGGTGGAGCGGAGGAGGGTCTCAACGGCGGATGGCATAGCAGGGTTTGCGGCGCCGGTTTTCATTGCTTCTAGGGTGAGTTTTTCTGTGGGTGGAACCCAGCGTTTGTAGGGGCCGCAGCCTTCGAAGAAGGGGAGGACGCCGGGGCCGGCGGCGGAGGGGAAGGGTGCTGTGTGGTGTATCGTTAGGGGGATGTTGGATAGAGTTTGATTGAGGGAAGGGAGAAGAAGGATTAGATGAAGGGAATGAAGAGTTGGGACTGTGAAGGAGGAAGAGCCATGTGATATGCTATTGATAGATATGAAAGACGACGCTTGAGGTGGTATTATGCCAATAGGAGAGATGTTGAAAAAGAACATTGTAGGTTATGAAAAAAAAATTAAACTCGAAAACTCGAATCATACTGGCAGCAAAGGGGGAAAAAAAATCAATATCAGGAATGGAACAAATGCCACAAAACCCAAGCAGACAGCATACGTATTAAACAAAAAGGAACATCGTATAATCTTACCTTCAACAGATACAATCTCAAAATGTGGTTTCAGAATCCTCGTCAACCGCGCCAACTGCACGGTATGAATCGTCGCATTAGATCCCGAGCCGTGGAAGGCTAGGATGGTGGGTTTGGCGGGCATTAGATGGGAATCCGGGGCGTAGTGCGGGGTGGTGTGGCTTTAGAAGCTTATAGTGGGGGGATTAAGTCCGCGGGATGGTAATCTTAGGATCTTGAGATTGATGGGTTGGGGGTTGGGATGCAGGATACGGGTTTGGTGCGAAGGCGCTGTTATTTGGAGATTTGGTCTAGTGAGACTGAGATAAGTCGTGGAGTGGGGTTGTTGTGGAGGGTTGTAGGGTTCGGCGAGGTTGGGTCGGAGGTGGATGTTGGAGTCGGGGAACCGGTATCTTCTTGCGACAAGTGGTTGTGAATATTGCGGGTTCTGGTGTTTGCTTTCCCTTGACTTTATGGGCGAACAAAATCGTTGTAAGAATTCGGAGATGGGAGAATACGCCAAATCGTATCGCTCGCTCGTATGTTCTTCTACCGCGCTCTTTCTCCAAGCTGACATAAATAGTCCGATCTCGGTTAGTATTGCCGCTTGTTCGCTGGATGGGAGGCTTGTGATGCCTAAAGGAGGATTTGTTGAAGGATGATGCTCCTTGAAGTAATCGTAATCTGCTAGCGGACAATTTCGCTAAGAGCAAGACGACGGTTCTTTAATCATGTGTCCAGGCGTTGTAGGGTTGATATCGGTGGCCGAAGGACAGGCTTACCGTGTCCGCTTTAGGACTAGGACTAACGTATAAATCTAGGTTCGCTAGTGCAAGCTGCGAGTACGGGAGATGATTCTATCTTATGGAGAATGCGAGGACTGAAGGTGGTTACACGAAAGTCAGATTAGGGTTGTTGAGCCGCGCGACTGATAATTTTTTTGGTTGTATAATAAATATATATTGTCGATATTGTGATTATTGATAGGTCAGAATGCTCATTGTATCCAGCCATGCTGTTCAAGACTTATGCTATCCATATTGAAAAACGATATGCGTCTAAAAGTCCTGGAGACTGACTAAGGGTAACGACCCCTATACCCCTTTGGCTTCGGCGGTAGAGTGAGACGGGGATAGGTCGATCTTCTTCCCCAGACTAGCCACGCTCGTTTTGCTTTCAGCGCTTGCTCTGGAACCGGCTCGCTGCCTGCTTTTCTTGCCATCCATCTCGTCCCGGATACTCTTCAATATTTCCAATCCACCCTCAGTTCTTCCTAGCCTTGCCACCAGTATCGTATTCTCTTTCTGGAGGTCGCCAATTTGGTCCTTTAGAAGCTTATTCTCTCTCTCTGCGAGCTCGGCTTTCTGCTTCCATTCATCGCGCTCTCGCTGTGTTTTTTGGAGGGTATTCTTATCTGCTTCCTTTTGCTGGCGAGCGAGCAACTTCCTAGTCTCTCGTTCTCGACGAGCTTCAAGTTTCTGCACTTCCTTTTGAAACTTATCTTCTTGTTTCTTCCGTTCTCGCGTGTGCTTTTCGGTAGCTTTCTCAAATTCTTTTTCGGACTTCTGGCTGGCTACTTGTGTCTCCTTGCCTTGTTTCTCGCGGGCTTGCTCAAGCTTATCTTTTAGCTGAAGACGTTTTTGCTCAATTTTCTGGAGCTCGCGACTCGCATTGTGCGACTCGGAAGTTGATAGCGGTATAGACTTTTCGGACAAGCTTGAAGGGGTGGGTACTGAGTCATCGATGGGTAGGCCGTCAGGGGCAGTAGTGAATTGTTCAGCTGATGCAAAGGAATCCATTGAGGATGAAGTGGTACTCGAGCTATGCGACCCTGCTCGTCGAAGCGGATTTAATGAATCTGGGATATACGATTCAACGGTGTCGGCTACAGCGTTTATGATGCCTGGGCGGTCTTGGTCGACACTCTGATATGACGATCTACGGTAACGATTCGGTACAGTGTCAGCTATGCTTGTGCCAACGCCAGCCATGATACCATTCGATTCTGATATTGAAAACGCGCGATCCTCCTCAAAACTTTGGTTCGTGCTTTCCTCTACGATTCCTTCATCTTCTTCTCGTGTAGGGAAATCATCTTTGCTACATGCCCAGTTGAGAAACTTGACTGCGTCTTGAACAATACTCGACGGTGTGTTGCGTTCGACCATGAAACGTGGTATACCTCCACCAGGATCACTCCGAGTGACCATTATCCATTCCACTGGGTTCGTTTCTGGGTCGTCATCATCGGCATCTTCTATCCGATCGATCCTTTCACCTTTTGCTTCTGGCCCTCGTGACTCCGCAAACCCAATTGTGCCTCCTCTATCTCTAGATTTGCTTTCATTGCGTTGGTGTAAATTTGGTGTAGATGCTGACGCAGCCTTGACACGAGAGATCGGAATCTCGCGAATCATCTCAACAGATTCGTAATATCCTCGTACAAGTCCATCTCGTGCAGGAGCATCAGGGTGGCTTGTGGGTATGGATATCACTAGGTAATGCCGTGGAGTTGTACTACCAACCTGCGAAGCTGGACTCAAAGCGTTCTCAGAGGTGAGGAGGAGAGTAATGAATTCTCGAGGCGCGACTGGGCCGGGAAATTGTGCAGAAAGTTGGTAGACTGTAGAATATCAACAATCCTGCCACGCTTTGTGATGACCGATACATCTGCAAACTGTTGCCGATGATGAATCAACATACCTTCAAGTCTTCCCACGCCTTTAACTACGATATCTTCCAGTCTCTTGTCTCCTCCGATACCTCTAATGTTTCCTTCACCTGGTCCGCCTTGCACCTCCAGGCTCTCTGGAAATTCCCTCATCATGGCACGTTTCCACTTTGTGAAGCCTAATCCCTCGTGTACGCTCGTCCTTGCGAACCACGCTCCATGTCTATCGTGTCCCGCCATCTTGAACACTGATATACCTGTGGCATTGTCCTTACTCGACATCTTCAATGGCTTCCCCCATGCTTTTTGTAGTTCTTCTTGGTCCCTCGACGGCGCGGGTCGCCGAACGGAAGACACAGTGAGGTCGGCTGCACATCTGGCTCCATTTGCGTCCGGTCGGGAGCGTTTACTAAGTTCGAATGGTGTACCGTTTGGCGGAGAAGGTACGGAGTTGGCGATGAGTTCTGCTTGTGAAAACAGATCTGCTAGAAATGTGTTCAAATCATCTTGAGGGACTTCACCAAAGTCTTTGGGTCGGAGATTCTCTAATGCCTTTTGGAGTTGCGACATGCTGAAAAGCGGGTGCTCACGGGCGAAGAATTGCGGGGAGGAAAGGTAGGTCAACTGGTATAGGTAGAGAAAGAGCTCGTGGCCGGGTGGAGCGGTTACAGTCCCCGCGGTGCGCCGACACCACTTGCCAACTGTCTCGGTGACGACAAATGAGGTCACGAAGAACAAAATCAAAGCAAGAAGGGTATCACAATTGCCAAACAAACAAGCTCAAAAATGCCATGGAACGAAGCGCAGAAGCAACACACGCGGGGGAACTTGGACAGATGAACATGGCAATTGCAAGGTTGCCGAGGGAGGCCTTGGATGCAATGACGTACCATCCCTGTCGCCAAGGATGGACTGGCCTCCCGCACTCCACAGGGTCTGGAACAGACGGAACAGAAACGACTCCGCGAATACGTTGGATTACGCGATGGGACGATGTATTTCCTTATTTTCGTCCGTAAACAACATAAATATCACTGGCATTGCGGCCGATAGGTAGTAGATTTTAACGCCCGTGCCTAAAAGGGCCTTCTTCTAGTCAGACGGACATTCGCCTGGCTGATACATTGCATGCTCTTTTTGGTAATGGTTGCGAGATTTGAAAACCTTCTAGGTCTATGCTAATCGTTTGCCCGCGCAAACAGAACAGTCACTGATCCACACACAATTTGGCCATTACCTTCGACTTCCCCTATCTTGAAGCTGAGAACATATATCACTGCGGAAATAAAACCGCGAAAGCACGCCGGGGTATTCGCAATAAAGGCAAAGAGAAGAAAGATACATTGTTGAGTATGAAAGTTTATGTTTTTAGGAGAGGGGTATCAACACATCACCAATTGATCAACGAGTTGTGATGCAAGTAATGTTCCAAGACATAAAAGAAAGAAGTCGAGGACTAGTTTAAACAAGAACATAAAGGGCACACATCTGAACTTGTGTTAGCGAGATTTATCATAACATAGATATTCACTTACCATAGACAGACCGAGAATCATGGAGCACCAGAACAGAACGTTGTTTAACAGAGTGCGACCCCTGACGAACTTCGATCGCTGTACCATGACAATGGGCATTTGAAGCATCATTGCAAAAAATCCGTAGCCTCTAAACTTTCTCGTTATGCAACCCATTACCAACTCATGTGCTAATGCGCTGACGAGGAAAGTAATAAGCGTGGCCAGAGGTCGCGACATATGGCCACGAGATGCAGAGTAGACATGGCGGCGGAAAAAATGATGCACTGGCTTGTTCCATTCTCTAGAAAACTCAAGCCAGTCGCAACTGTTCCACCAGTCGGCATAGAATTGGCGGTCAGCAAACCCTGACGGCATGTGAGCGAAGTCATTAATTCTGCTTGGTGTTGCTTACTCGTAATCTCTGCAAATGCACCCAGAACATATTCGAAGATGACCAGAAAGACCAGAAGGAAAGTAATCATAAAAGGGAAGAGGAGGCGTCCAATGGTCTCACCAAGGATCAAACAGAAGTCAGAAGTAGTGTTCGACGCCTGAAGGCTAATGGCAGATTCGTCCAGGACGGGCAGAACAAATTCCTCAGTGGTTATAATCATTAGGAAGATGCAACCAAAAACTGCAAGCATCTTGTAGAAGACTTCCATCCACCGGATCTTAGGCGTTCTCGGGTACTCGATCTCATAACATAGGGTTGGGCAGAACAGAAAATCGATGAAATTATGCACAGTCAGATTGTCAGGATACGAAACGCGGCCAAGGGGTGATGCCAGCTCCAGAGCTAAATCTTCTCGCAATGCACGGATCTCTTCGCTGTCTAAATTTTCTGGTTCTGGTTCTTCAGTGGTTGGAGACTGGGGAATCTCGTGCAAATGAGTTCGCGGTCTTGGATATCGCACAGCTGCGACTTTAGAGGCCGTGGCTGGGGTGTCTAGAGCGTTCAACCGGCGTCGAGTCTCGCTAAGATGGCCGTTGTAAAATGCATATGAATGCATTTTCATAAAGATGGCAAGTAGATGTAGGGTGAAGAAAACCTGCGCTGTCCAGCTCCAATCACGGATGAATGGGAACGAAGTCCAGAATGCGAGCCACAACGCCTGGTATATGCTTTGGATTGCCATACCGGCTTTGCCCCATTGGAGAGCGCCGGAACTGTTCATATACATCAGATGAAGAGGCAATGATAAACCAGCGCTACCGACCATGGCTCCATCTGCAAGGCCTAACTCCCACACTTTGTCGGTAAAGTGGCCCCACTGCCTAATGAATAGCGGATATCCCGTCTCCTTGTAGTTCCTCAGCATGGACGTAAGGACCATGATGGCGAGGCCGATCCAGAAAAGGGAAAAGAAACCCCGGAAGTCATGGTAATCGCTGTTTGGGTCAAAGTGCGAGACTCGATCAACGTATTCGATGGTAGGAAATAGACGCTGCTTCTGTTGAGCTCGAATATGGCGCCGCGCCGAAGACGAAGCTTGTACTGATGGCGGCGCATCTGAGGGTATAGGCGTTGTACGGCCACTACGGAAGTTAGCGTATGCAATCAGTATGCAGGGCCTTCAAATATTACCTTGATGGCGCAGACGGCGACTCCTTCAGAGTTTGGTGGAACAGCTCATTGCTGAGATGGGGTTTCAGCAGTTGGGCTTGATTTGGCTTGCGTGGTCGTGGGGAGTGGAAGTCGCCGTTGCCGTTGCCATTGCGGTAGTTAGCATCGGAGGATGTAGATTCTGCCATTACAGGAGGGGCGCTGGGTGCATTCTGGAGGCGCAGAACAGAAGGCGGTACACGAGGGGGTTATAAGATGGTGTCAGCCGAGACCATAGACGACCGGCCGGTGCCGGGATGCCGTTGGCGGCGTCAGATGGGATGGGGGCAGGCGGATCAGCGACAATAGTGCCTGTGCTGGGATGGGTGGCTATAAGACAAGAAGACAGATTAGGAAGGATAAGGATGAGAAGAAACTGAATATAGTGACCTGGCTATATACCCAGGGGTAGGGTTTGCAAACGAGATGGGTGTTTGCTGCAGGAAACAATCGGATAACAGTGATATGGAATTATCCATGCCCAACAAAGGTATGGAAAAGTCCAGGTTTTGGTGGTTGCAGTATTGAAGTAGAGCGATGACGCTGCTGCTCGGCCCGCCTGATGATAGCCCGAATACGAGAACGCGACATAACTGGGTATGTGGGTAATCCCGTGGTCAGGGGCGACAGGCAGTCACGTGTGTCGGTCTTCGGCCAAAGAGATTCTCCGCAACTTGTCGCGGAGGCCATTGCTGATGTTCGACGACCCTCGAATGCCAAATAATCAAGCCGCAGTTAGATCCGTGAAAACCCATACCGCAGTCTTCCGACCACTTCCTTCAATTCCGACCCGCTGTATTCCGCCCCTTTCATCCCCGCGATTCGACCGTCCTCCTGATCTCTCTACCTCGCCATCGGTGGGGTCCTTGAGGCCACCACAATGACTTCCCGTATGCCAAGCAATCCGAACTCCAGCTGGAGGGGCAAGCACGCAGAGCACATGGTCTAACATACTACAGTAAAGCAGTTCATTCGGAATGTGCGGGCGGCAAAGACGATAGCGGACGAGCGTGCAGTGGTGCAAAAGGAGAGTGCTGCCATCAGAGCAAGCTTTAGGGAGGAGAGCCACGATTCCAATGTGAGGTGTGTACCAGGCACCATCGTACAATAGGGATATATGTTGATACCATGACAGGAGAAACAATGTCGCCAAACTGCTCTACCTCTTCACGCTCGGTGAGAGAACGCACTTCGGACAGATTGAATGTCTGAAGCTGCTCGCGTCCCCTCGCTTTGCAGACAAGCGGCTGGGCTATTTAGGGACCATGTTACTTTTGGACGAAAACCAAGAAGTACTGACACTGGTCACCAATTCGCTCAAAAAGTCGGTCGTATACTCTAAGCCTATGTTCACCCGTCTGACGACTAACTTTGTCGTCTAGCGACCTGAACCACCCAAACCAATACATTGTTGGCCTGGCTCTTTGCACGCTTGGAAACATTGCCTCCGTTGAAATGTCGCGCGACCTGTTCCCTGAGGTGGAGACGATAATTGCGAGCTCAAACCCCTATATTCGACGAAAAGCTGCTCTCTGTGCCATGAGAATCTGCCGCAAAGTGCCAGATCTTCAGGAGCATTTTCTGGAAAAGTCAAAACTACTCTTGCAGGACCGAAACCACGGTGTACTGTTGTGTGGTCTCACTTTAGTGACAAGCCTGTGCGAGGCAGATGAGGCAGAAGACGACGAGAACGGTATCAAAGACACATTCCGACCCACAGTTCCTAGTCTGGTAAAGATACTCAAAGGGCTTTCCACGTCTGGTTATGCTCCGGAGCACGATGTGACAGGTATCACTGATCCTTTCCTCCAAGTCAAAATTTTGCAACTGCTCCGTGTCTTGGCTCGTGGAGACGCACAAGTCAGTGAGCAGATCAACGACATATTGGCACAGGTATGGCCCTGCTTCTATTATCATGAACGATGCTCATTAATATGGTTAGGTTGCTACCAACACCGAGTCTTCTAAGAACGTTGGAAATTCCATCTTATACGAAGCGGTCCTTACCATTCTAGATATTGAAGCTGATTCTGGTCTGCGCGTTCTTGGTGTTAACATTCTCGGAAAGTTTCTTTCCAATAGGGATAACAACATCCGCTATGTCGCCTTGAATACCCTGATCAAAGTCGTGGCTGTCGAACCAAATGCGGTGCAACGGCACCGTAACACTATCCTTGATTGTCTTCGAGATCCCGATATCAGTATCCGGAGGAGAGCTCTTGACCTTAGTTTTACTTTGATCAACGAAAGTAATGTTCGTGTGTTGATTCGAGAGCTTCTAGCTTTCCTTGAGGTTGCAGACAACGAGTTCAAGCCTGTTATGACATCGCAAATCGGTATTGCTGCAGATCGATTTGCTCCAAACAAGAGATGGCATGTCGACACCATGTTGCGCGTTCTCAAGCTTGTAAGTGTCACACTGCACTGCGCTCTCATAGTTAATACTGATAAATCTGTAGGCTGGCACTTATGTTAAGGAACAAATTCTCTCCTCATTTGTCCGTCTCATTGCAACGACTCCTGACCTGCAGACCTACTCAGTACAAAAACTTTACGCAGCTCTCAAGGGCGACATCACTCAAGAGGGACTCACACTCGCAGGGTCGTGGGTGATAGGAGAATACGGTGATGCATTACTAAGAGGTGGACAGTATGAAGAAGAAGAACTTGTGAAGGAAGTGAAAGACAGCGACATTGTTGACCTTTTTGAAACTATTCTCAGTAGCAGTTATGCTGGTCAAATCGTAACACAATACATCATTACCGCCACGATCAAGCTCACGACACGGCTGAACGATCCCGCTCAGGTAGAGAGACTTAGGCGGCTACTTCATCGTTACGGGACCAACCTCGATGTTGAGATTCAACAGCGCGCCGTCGAGTATGGGGCTCTTGTTGGGTTTGATCAGGTTAGAAAAGGCGTGTTGGAGAAAATGCCTGCACCAGAAATTCGAGAAGAGCAACGTGTGTTGGGCGAGGCAACAAAGAAGCGGCAATCTAAGGTGCCCAAAAAGAAGGCCGCACAGGCGGCTACAGAAGATCTTCTGCTTGATTTGATGGGCGACCCAAGTGCAGATTCTGGTGTTACAACCAATGGCTCACAAGCCCAAAGCGCCGATTTACTCGCAGACATTTTGGGCGGTGGACCTTCTACTTCTTCCTCCCCCCTCAAACGACCTCTCCACCACCTTCAAACGTAAATTCGATCATGGATCTGTTCAACGCCGGTCCTACTGGCTCCCCCGCACCTGTACAATCACGACAGCCCACTACTGCAACATCATTGGATCTTCTAGGTGGTGTGACTTCACCACCACCACAAGCTTCAACTCCTTCAGTCTCAACCGGTCCACCATCCATTCCCGCTTATAATAAGAACGATCTTGCAATCACATTTCAGCTCAAGCGCGATGCAAACGCTGTCCAAGTTTTGGCGCGCTTCCGGAACACAGGAAGTTTGACTCATCTCAGCGCTGTTACCTTGCAAGCTGCGGTACCCAAGACACAAAAACTACAATTGCAGCCTATCAGTCAAAGTGAGTTAGATGCGGGACAGGAAGCTATACAGCAAATGAGAATCACAGCAGTCAATGGGGTAAGTGTAACGCCTGCTATTATTTATTATGGCAACTAATTATGTACGCAGCCACCACCTGCAAGGTTAAAATTGAGATTGAGAATTGCCTATTCGTCTGGCGGGGGGCCAGTGCAGGAACAGGTCGATTGGGCAGAACCGGCATAGTTCTTGGTCCAGGATGGGAGGGCATGTTGGTCAGCACCCTGTAGAGTGAAATGTATTTGAGACCTTCATGAGCGTACTAACATCATAAGATAAGGGTGTATACGGACACCTCAGCGTGAATACACTATTTAACCCTTCTTCTCAATTGTTTCCACAGCTTGCCTCTGTCCCTAATCACTTCATTAACACAGGCCTCAACATTATGCATCCATCATGACCCCGGAACTTTGAAAGGATGCGCTTCGGTGTTGAATACCCAGGTATTCTTCCCATTTTCATCAACCTGCCATTCCGCATCCGGCGCGTGGATTAGATAGCTGTATTTGAGCACTTCTGCAAACCAAAAGCTTTCTTGGAAATCCGTGAAGCCACCACCACCTTTGACATTTACATTCCTGATACTCGAATATCCGCTGCCTACTCTCGTTGTCGCATTGACTGCTACAAATGCATCCCAAGCCCAGTCCTGATACTTGGTGTCCCCGGTCGCGCGATATGCGTAATAGAAGGACTCGATTACCTCGGGCCGTAATTGATACCCGCTGTTCAAAATGTAGAACCCTGAAGTATTAAAGAGTTGTTGCTGATTTGCAGGAACACTGGCAGGATCCCAACCGAAGACCTCAGGGCCGATACCGGTCGCAGTGCCAATGTACGTTTCGTGACAACCATTAACGAGCTCAAGGCCAAAATCAATATAATCCTGACGGTTTAAGACCTGTCCTCCGAGGATAAAATTGCCGCCGTCAAAACAGGCGAGATGTTGTGAGATCAGACTAATCTGCTTCCCATTGTAGATAGCCAAAAACGTGAGATCGGGGCGCGTAGTGGGATGCGAGGCTAGATTCGCAATAGTCGAATCGGCAGCTAAGATCCAGCGATCGCGGTAGAACTCGTATCGCGTGGAGTTGTAGATGTACATTTTAATCAAGTATTCGTAAAATGAATCGCTGCCGCCTACCCAACCTCCTTCCGCGTCGATGAATTGCCCGTTCGCGACGTCGATATCACGGCCTACAAGCCCTGGCCATGGCTCTGAGGTTGCAGGCTGAGGGTTCAGGAGGTAGGATTCTGCTTTTTCAACGAGAAGGGCGTAGGTTTGGTTGCCTGTGAGGTCGGCGAGGCGCTTCCATTCGAGGATGAGGGTACCGACTGTGGCGAGACCGTTTGCGGAGCCGTCGTTGCCGCGGTCGGTGAAGTGGAGATTGTTCCAGGGGACGCCAGATGGGGTTTCGAAGGCGTAGGAAAGGTTGTTGGCGAGATGGATGGATTGTGTTAGAAGCGCGTCAACATGGGCTTTCTGTGGCGAGTTAGTACTTAGATAGGTAGGTGTGTGGAAGAGAGATTTTGGATGTAATACTTACGTTTTCCGCAAGGTCTGCTAGAGGCCCGGTGAGAAAATCGTAACCAGAGATTAGACCCCCTAGATATCGGATCGTTGTCTCAAACAGACTGACTGAAGTGGCTGTACTGCCAAAGTTGATTTCCGGGACGTGTTCGAGAATTTGGTTAACGATGTCTTTTTGGCCCATTACAAGAGCGGTGCTTAATGCATCGATGGCACTCGCACCCCAACCATTTCTGTGCAGCGGTTAGTATGTGGAAAGCATGTACGTGTTCGGAGAATTGACCCCTTACCTGGAATTGCTATAGCCGTTTGTCACTGGTTTGAGTTCGTCATTAGGAAATGCATATGTGTAGTATCCACTCCAGGAAACCCGGAATGCATCAACAACAGCTTGAGCGCGCTGCTCACTTGGGGCGCTGTATTGCTGCCGCCGACTGAAGCCTTTGTCTAGTGTGTTATAAGGAAGTCCGAGGGCCAACGGCAATAACGCGCTAAAAGCGACAATATGAATTCGTGTCATTTGGCTCGAGAAGTCATAAACAACGTGGGACAGTCACAAACGAAGAACGAAAGTCCGGCCCTTAGCAGATCATACTCATATACTTATTGGGATCTTGCAATAAATGAGGTATGACAGGGTACTCCAGTATGACCCGGTACACTGGGCACTAAATAGCGAAAGCATGATAGTAATCTCACATGTGCCTCCGCATTTCTTGCCCGCAATCGTTGGCATGATGTTGTAGGGTTCTGCAAAGCGGACATGGTTCCTTCAACTTCCGTGGACCCATGATGGGATCACCATGTAGGAAGGTGGGAGTACAGCGTTACTGAGAGAAGCACGCCGTGTTTGCACTACTGACGCTGGGCGTGGGCGATCTTCGATCTTCGAGCTTCCACTTCAGTCAGCAGACATCAAACAGGCTGTAGTGGAATGCAATCAAAGCAGGCTTCATCGGGCATATTGGACGCCTAGCATGGAGATCTTGGAAGGAAGGCGGACTAGCAAAAACGCCCAGCGTTGTGTGATGGGATGCTTTATTTAACTTGCACTACACGGTTACCCGTCAGTACAATGCAGTTACAAATTGTTTGGGGAAGGCGTGTTAATATTGTGATTGAAGCTGCAAGGTTGCACATGTGGTTCAAGTCAGACAACCCGGGCGGTTCAGAACGCGGGGTGATCTGCACTTTAATGTCCGTGCCACAAGCCATTCACAGCGCCTCTCCCGAGATTCCTAAATCTTAATTCTAGGTCATGCTAGGAAACAGCCCACGCGCTAACTTAGGATCACTGGTAATTTGAGAATTGCTACACCATTGCCCACGACTGATTTGATCCATTCAGGTCACAGGCGGTATCCATATCTCAAGATAGTCGCCAGTAACCGAAGCCTTCCGTTTTGCTTAAATCCCGATACCAGTCGTGCGGGAACAGGCAAATCATCAAAGTGTTGTAACCACTCCTTCAATGACAAGACGGATGAAGAAAACCCTGAAGATTTACTCAAAGAAATCGTCATTATCCTCCTCTTCGTCATTCCCTGTAGTGTCCGCGCCTTTGAGTATCTGAGGCCTGATGCCTTTTTGAATCTTTGGGTTTTTCTTCTTCGTCTCCGTTTCCCGTTTCTGTTTTGCCATAGTTGGTCCCTCGGCCTTGCTATCTCGCAGGTCTTGCAGCGTTCCAGTCTTTATGGCTTCTTCGACGGCTCTCCAAATCTCGTGATCGCCCTTGGGGCCATCAGTCTCCTCCAAATGGTTTTGCACATCGTCGCTATCAGTATTGTCCACCATTTTGCTCTTTTCCTCCTTTGTATTGGGATAAAGGGAGGAATAAGGCTTCAAAAGGGGGTAGTATATGGCATAGTTTAAATCTACCTCAGCATTGTGTATTCGTCGCAGAAGTTCGGTTTTGTTTGAGCGGTCGTCTGATGAAGAAAGCTCGCGCTTAAGCTTCTTGAGGTTTCGATCTGCCTTTTTGCGATCTATGATTGTCAGCAACTAGCACTAAAGACGATTATGCAATCTTTCCCACTTACCATAGAATCTGATTTGATGATATTTGCTAATCATTTTATTTCTAAAAGCAGCATCTTGACCAGCAGTAGCCTTCTCTGCCAGTTCATGCTCGCAAGCTTCCAGTTCCCTTTCCCGCTCGACCCGCTGGGTTGCCGACATTTTGTGTTTGGGAACATTGTTTACATGCTCTAACAGACGCTTTAGGTCTCGAATACGACTTTTTATCTTGTTAGTTGAGTTTGCTTTTGGTTCAGCTTTCGGTCGTCGGTATGGGTTGAATCTGGCGCCTCCTGATGCCGGTTCCGATCGCTGTTTTTTCGAGAATCCTTTGGAATCTTGTCCTGCACCAGCCGACTCGGTATGTTTTCGTTTCTGCGACATGACTGTGTAACAATTGGGAGCGCAACGAGATGAACAATGAGAAATTGGAACGCGACAACCTAAAAGTTTTAGCGGGGCGGAAGAACTTCGGCAGATTGGGGTGCCAAGGTTGTGGGCCACCTGTGGACCAACGGTTCAACCTCAGACTTCACTCCACGCTGGGCGACATTCTATCTCTCAGCTTTGTATAGCCCAACACTAGCAATTATTTGACATTCGATCTTAGTCGTTGCTAGCTAGCAATGTCTTACACCTCTTTTACTACAATGTCAGAATAGTTCTAATACAAGACTCCCAAGCTCTCTCCTTCACATCTGGCATGTAATCTGGGTGCCATGGAAGCAGCTATCAGATGGTCGCCGCATTCGACCCAGCAACGTCCTCGATTCCTTATCATTGACGTTGCAATCAATCGTCTGCGTCTCTGCGAAATTGAGCGATTTGAAAAAAGTAAAGTCAAATATAAGCAGCTCTGTGTAAGGGACAAACTCCCAAATTACACAGCGTTCGATTGGTCCAAACGAGATGAGCGTATTGTCGCCATTGGCTCCGCATCAGGCGAGGCAATTATTGTTCAGCTCGATGCGGATCATCCTCAAACGGATTACATGCATGCGTTTCCAATCAGACACCAACGGAAATGTAATTCAATCGCTTTTAGCTCCAAAAATTTCCTCGCAACTGGCTTGGACCGAGTCCGAAATGATGTTTGCCTAAACATCTACGACCTTAACACTCCTACTCTTACTTCAAATTCCGAACCGTACAGGAAACTGGCTAGCTCAGAAGCCATATCAAGCATCAAGTTCTTTTCGGGACAGCCAGATACGCTAGTAGCTGGCGTTGCGAGACAATGTATCCGTATATATGACCTGCGGGGTATGTCGTACAGATCTTCGAGGTATAATAAGGGTTCGCTGATTTGCGTTAGATTCGGCATCAACAGGCGTTGCCCAATACCCTACTCGACAGGTCCATAACATTGCAATAGATCCTCTGGACGAGAATTACTTTATCTCTGCCGGAGGAGGTCAAGCCCTTAGTGAACCGCCTGTTGTCACTGTCTGGGATCAGCGTTTTGTAAAACTGAGAAGTTCCAATGATTCTAGTAACAATGGCGCTGTGCTAGAGTTTCGGCCAATCGTTGATCACCCAGCCAATATTTGGAGCCTCCGTTACAGTGGCACGAAAAGGGCCACCTTTGGGGTTTTAACCAACACTGGCGAATTCAAAGTCATAGAGCTCGCACAGCACACCCAGCGACCGGATCCCCACCTACCTACAGATTTTGGCCCACACCCGCAATTATGGGCGTCGCCTCACTACACAAAAGTTTCTCACAACTTAAAGTACCCTCTGCTTGACGAGAAATATCGGAACAACGATCCCACACGCGTTGTTGCATACGACTTCATGAATGTTGGCAATCCGTTCACGGGACAGTGCGCTCTCGCTTTACACCCGAATCGAGAGATCGAAGTTCTGAAGGTGCCTGGTCCCGCTCCCAGAATCAACGTAAGCGCTTTGGATGAGATATTCCGTGATCGGTTTCTCATTTCAAAGCCTAATTTGGGCAGTGGGACTGTTGCCGAAGACCTCATCGAACTACAAAATAAGACACTAAGCGCGAAACACAACATCAGTCCAGACCCAAAAGACAGCCTCTCGGGACGTCTGGATAAGTTGACAATTGATCACCCACATCGCAATATACCGCTACAGTCATCATCACAATCCAGTACACAAATGCACGAGGACCTGCTGACTCTTGCCTATCCATCTGTACAGATTCCGCTATCAGATTATTTGAGGACTCTACAGACTCAGAAACGAAGATGCCAGGAGGGCTACAACCTTGACTGTAGAAAGAATAGGGAAATTGTGGCAAATGATCCCTGGCTAGTAGATGCCTGGAATGTAGTGGAAAGATTGGACACACACGCCTGGGGCGATGGTATGGTTGGCGGCGGCTTAGACCTCAAGTACCTCGGGGTTTTATCTATCTGGACCAACAAGCTGACGATGTACGACCAACGAATGATAGATCCCGATGCAAAGACCTCAGAGGCGATTTTTGTGGATGCTGTCAAGGAAATATGCGAAAACAAAGAACTTCCTCCTTTCTCCGGCATATTAACTCATTATCCTGAAAATAGACAGCTCTGTCTGTCGCTTTGTGGCTGGAATTTATCAAAGAAGGGTTTGCGTGAAAGATGCTCAGTACTGATGGACGAGGGACAATACTACAAGGCTATAGTATTGGCCGTCTTTCAAGGTTACAAAGAAGTTGCGCTCGACCTACTCAAGGAGACCATTCAACAAAAAAAGCTTGAGAATATTGGCCTCGGTGCAGTCATAGCGTGTGATTTTGTCAACGAAGATCAACGTCATTTATGCGCCTGGATGGCTGATATGACAGATGAGCCTTATCTCAAAGGCTTGCTCGCATACTTCATTCATGGGGACTGGAGTATAGTAATTGAAATGACGCAACTGGCATTGAGCGATCGTGTTGGAGTGGCCCTCAAGTATCTGAGCGATGAAAGCTTAACCCACTTTCTCAGAATAGCGACAAGTGAGACTATTGCTTATGGGAATATTGAAGGTCTTCTGTTGACCGGATTGACGGAGAGGGCGGTTGATCTCTTCGAACATTATATTGCGAAATTCGGCGACCTTCAGACTGCAGTTCTGATTCTGTCTCGAGCCTGTCCCCTATACGTTCAAGATACCCGTTGGTCACTATGGAGAGAGATGTACTTGAACCAAATGCAGGTCTGGCGGACATTTCTTGAACGAACTCACTACATCAAGGAGCATAACCTGCGTTGTGTTTCGCGCGAAGGAAAGAGCACATCAAAACCATCTGCTCCAAGTCTGGCAATTCGTTGCCACAATTGTCAGCAGAATCTAGCACTCCGCAAAGACCCCAAAACTTCGCAACAATATCTTGTCCCGGTCCAAGATCGCTCCAAAACGCATGCTGGTCCGAGACCTCGACCACAATCTCATAAAGGCACAGCTACGTCACCCGCTCTCGCATGTCCCAATTGCAACGCACAAATGCCCCGTTGTGGTTTGTGCATGATGTGGTTAGGCTCTCCTGATCCCAGTAAAGTAGGTGCGGCACAGGCACTTAAGGAGGAAGACTTGGAGGCGAGACTGATGGTTTTCTGTATGAACTGCACACATGGATTTCATGGACATCATGCGAGAGACTGGTTCGCTAGACATGCCATGTGCCCGGTGCCGGACTGTCAGTGTATGTGTGGACTCTTGAGGTAAAGCCTAGATACAATCTTGGGGATTCAGCTGTCCTCAAGAGATAGTACCAGAGTCATGTTCGAGTAGCACGGAATCAACTCCGATGATGACGGATAAAGTACAATGAAGGAACTGATACAGTGAGGCGAACAAGTTGGTACCAGTGCGATTCAAACATTTATCTTTCGATATGCTTTATCTCAGGTTTCTCTGGGAGATATGATGCTGCTGCTCTCAGTGATGCCTGATCATGGGACATTCACAAACCATGCTTGGATTTGAGCCTTGTAACAAGAGCTGGCTGCATCACTTCAATGAGGAATTGAAATCTTAGTCAAAAAACCACAACGCGAAAACATGCCGTACGGAGCTCCTTACATTCTGGTACGAGACTGACGCATTTTTTGTAGCTACAATATAACTCATCGATTGTATAAGCGACACGATTCCTGTCAATTGGGTCGTGCTTAATAGTCCCAAGCGCGTCTTCGTTTGACGGATTTGTAAACCCACTTTGAACAATATGACGCATCTCTTACCATCTTTGCCGTTTAGGGATGTAAAGGTTCCCTTTTCAGTTGTTCCACATGATCCTTCGCTTGGCGCAGTGACGATCGGCGCGACCCATCATCGTATGGGAATGCAATGATCCACATAGCAGCCGCTTCCAAGTTCCCTTGAACGGCTTGACCGACCACACTAGTGTTGCCGAATGCCGTGATGGATTCGGCAGATAATCTTATAGGTTATTGATGGATTCGGCAGATAATCTTATAGGTTATTGATGGATAGATGGAAGGATGGAATTGAATGAGTTGATTGAATGTCATGGCGAATTGGGAAGAGACTCGCACGATAGAAAGTTCTATAGCCATACCAAGGAACTAGATGATCACGTGAATCGGCACACAGGCTACTATAGGCAGCCAGCAGTTATGGGTATTAACAGTATTGTGGAGACAATTCTTGGCACCTTGATCTCCAACTCTACGCCTTGTCCAAATGTCATCATAAGGATTCTTACCCAAAGGCACGTGCTTTATATAGCACGGCGTGAACATCTATTATGGTCGGATATCCCAAGGCGATGCTCACTTCTCAGAAGAATCATTCAAGCTCCATCAACATCTAGAGAAAGGTTACTATGCTGTCAACCTCTTTGAATCATGCAGCGCTGCTTGTTCTCAGCCTCCAGTATATTGCACCATGTCGTGCGCAGAGTAACATCTGCAGCGCAGCCGAAGACATATCTGAGCAATTCAACAACTACAACAGCACCAAGACAATAGCCATTCCCGCTCTTCAAATCAACGGCACGAACATTCAAGACAGGAATCCAGGCAAGCTCATAGAAGACCCAGGGAAATCATGGTACATTACCACGCGTAATCGAGTGGAAGGGATCAATCCAAATACATCAATGCAGTATTTCTACTTCAACACGAACGAATCGAACACTACTGGAATCGGCTTATGCACGCTAGCATTGCCGACAGAGAACCTCGGGACATACACATTCCCACGCCGTGTGCTGGAGCGCAGTATCCGTGATAATGGCGATTGTCGTACAATGATTGGTGACCAGTGCCTTGCGGCTTGGAAAAGACAGTATAGCGGCTTAGCCAACAGGCTCATTTATGGGGCGTCTTGTACTGGGACTTCATTGAACACCACAGTGCCTCATGAATGTGCAGATATTGTTGGTGACAGTGATGTATGGACAATGGGTTCTATCTCAGCTGGTGAGTTGGTGCTTTTTCCCAAGAGTTGAACATGCTTCACTTGTTATGTTTTTTTTTCATGACTGACCTAAATTTCCTCTAGGACTGAATCTAAACAACAGAACCTTCAGAGGAGACAATGTCCGCGCACAGAACTGCACCAACGATTTTGAACCACGTATGTTATCTCATAATATTTGTTCTACTCCCTTCTCGTTACATCTGATGAGCCTACGTTAATAACGAATTGACTCTAGTCAATTCATCCGTTGTCCCTTCCTTCGGATTCGGCGGTCATTACAATGGGTCAACTCGCTTCCCAACTGTCCAAGTCATGATCTTTTATCCCAACCGCACAAGCAACAACCCACAGACTGGCGGTGGTACATTGGGCGGATTGACTACCGACGCACATATCGAAATCCGCTGTAATCGACCTGATGAGATTCAATCAGGGAGCACAGTTCCGCCTTCCGCGAAGGAAATTCTTGATGCCGGGTTGAGGTATGATACCAGGCTCGGCGCAAATGCCGGTAAGGGTGGCGGTGATCCTAACAATCCGAATGATCCGAATGATCCCAGTCAAGCCACGAGTTTGAGAGCAACGTGGTATTTAGGGTTGTTATGTATGGTAGTGATGCTGTCGTCTTGGATATAGTCCTCTCGTTGATGCAATACAAGCGATTTGTTTTTGAGAATAGACTTTACCTCATGTGTGATCCCAATGTAAAATGTCCCCGGTTGTGACTGTCCATTCATGAGATATAGGTGAATCGACTCGTATATACCAGAAACCCCTCTGTAAGCTGATGTTCATTTTATCTTATCATGAAACATCCCATTCATAACACTCTGCTATTCTCTCATCAACACGAACCCTTTCTCCTCCTCATATGATCTTCTCATGTCATCCATGTGGTCTTCGTTTTGCATGAAGCTACTAGCTCACCCAAGGATGATGACCTATAATGGGCTCATATCAGGCTTTCAAAACGAATTGTACAACGGCCATATCAGTTGGTTCAACAGGAGCCTGGATTTGGATGAAAGCATCAATGCCGATGTTTTCAAGACTGACTTGAGAGTGCCGCAAGAGAGCGTCACATCATGTGGCTCCACAGGCTGTTCAATTGACTTCCCTTCTAATATTATCATCGGCCGTACTCGACTTTTAGCTCACCCTGAAGTTTCCTCAATGATCCTATTGGTAACTAATGGAAATTGTGGGTTCTCAACGAGTGTGTGTATCCATTTGCCACCAGGAGCACGCTTGATGTCCTTCAGAATCTTTTCAACTTCGCGGGAGTCTGTATAGTGATACGAATTCATGTTTGTTCGTGCTTTCAAAGCAATGCTCTCTGCTACGACATGCACAGGGAAAGCCATGCTGACTGCTGCTGAAAGTCCTGCATCTTTGCCAATAAAATAGCGCAGACTTCGGGCAATGCAAGTGCAAAACGGGGTCGAGTCAATTGTTCCGAAGTCCAGAAAGCCTTCTTCAGCTAGAGTTGTGTAGGCGACCGACTGAGGCAAAGCACCTAAGATGTCGTGAAGAAGTATGTTTGCAGTCCAGTATAGGACTATGGTGTACAGGGAGGCTAGACTGTACTTATGGAGTCTGTCCGGTAAGTCTTCTGTTGGCGTGCCGTCGATATCCTCAAGAAGGCAGTCAGCGTCTTCCGCCGAAAGGAGCGGCGTAAAAACGGTTACGCATTCTTGATACCACGCTCGTAGTTGTGCCTTCAAGTTCCAACATTTCTCTTCAATCGCGTTTCTTTCATTATCGTTGTAGGTACCATCTAGTAGAGCGCGATCAAAATCTTCTATGATTTCCGACATTGTGACTAGTATGTCCATAATGCTGTCGAGTGTATTCTTCTGACGGCCATTCCATGGCTTAGTTTTCCATTCAGGTTTGGAAATGAAATTGGCTTTACGTTTTGTGAGAGCGATGACAAGCTGTTCACAGTTAGTATTATGATAGTTATTACAATAGCGGCTTCCAGCGTACTGCATTGTAACGGGCTTCTAGAAACATCTCGTGATTTCCTGGTGATGAGAATATCTCAGGATCCTGGAGCTCGATAAGTTTGAGTAATCCTTCCGTATGACGGAGCCAATTTTGCGGAGAATCTGAATTGCCTCCAGCCTATAGGCAATCTCTTTTTAGCTTGGTTTCTCTTCCTTATTATTAGATAATTCTAACCTACCTCATATAATGCAAGCAGTCGACAAGTGGCAGCTAGTTCCGTATGTGTGATCTTGGAGGGTGTTTTCAGCTCACACGCAAGGCGGGCTAATGAGGTTCCATAGAGCTCCATTCCACGATGTACCATGTTTTCATCTTGCTTAGACTGGCCCAATTCAGAAACAGTAAGGGCGAGCAAAGCAGAACGTGTGAGGCTACTTCCCGGGATCATACTCTGTATAGAGTGGCCCCATCTAATAGTATCCCTGATTGGCACCTCTGTCGGGACATTCTTTTCTGTGCCCTTCGGATAATAAAGATCCCAAAATGCAGTGAAAAGACCCAGCTCTAGAGCTGTCCGATTAAGATCTTTGATCCGATGATCCGCTGCGGAGGGAGTAGTGGGGACAACAAGCTGCGAAGATTGTCGAGGAGGGCGCGGATTCCGAGATCTGTATCGTCCAGACTGGCCTTGTCCAGGAATCCCGACATGTACTATAATCACTTCCCGCTGATAACCGCCGCATACAAACCTACCACGGATGCAATTTGCACAAGTAGGTTGTTGCAGATCGCACTAAAACTATGTCAAATGTTGAAATTGTAAAGATTGGAAGCCAGGGTAACTCACCCTCTTCCTGCGCTCTCTACAAGTTAAACATCCTTTCGAGCGACCCGGACTACAAATCGATGAAAACCATCAGTGTGTGTATACAAGGAGAAGAAGATGTATTTCTCATTATTTGTTGACACGTCAAGAATTTACACGGCAACGATCTGATATTTCTTTTCTACAAAAGATAGTCCTTTCTTAGAGGGGATGCTTACACGCCTACCATGACAGGTTGTATCACGGATTATAGAAAGGAAAATTTGTGGTCTTGGCGTGCCTTTCAGTCGGATTCAATGGGGTATTGTCGTATTCATGCTCTGGAGCGAGGAGGATGCGGGGAGGTGTGTATATAAGCTGCCCAGGTGCCAGCAACTGCAGCTCATCAAATGTGGAAACGTCTGAGCCAATCCTACGGTGTACTACTTGTATGAGCCTGAATGTCGGTGTCGTGTTCAGCCCCGTGTCTCTACGCATATGATGCCGAAGGGCTGAGTCGAACGCCCAGGCTGTCAGTCCAGGTTCCACGAGACGGTCATTGGCTGATTTTGGGGGGAGCTACGCCCGTATTCGGGGTCAGTCTGTCGGAACTTAGGTTGCATTCTCGTTATGAGAACGTTATCGCGATAGAACATTATTCGAGCGAGCGCGGGGGCCAAGCGCTGCGCCTTCCCACTTTCGGCATTCTCCATCGCACTGTTTATTAACTGAAACATCGTACATTTCGATGGGCGGATTCCGTCTACATTCCATTGATTCTGCAAGAATCGCATTCGACGTATGCTGTGTGGTGAGAGAGACACAGATGCATTCCATGGTTCCGACACTGAACTGACTCGAGTACGAGCTCGTTCCGAGGGTCGGAAGAACCTTGGAAGGTTTATCCTACGAAGAATCTCAAATGAATTAGTTCATTTCATTACAAGATATAGTGGAGCGATTTTTTTCTTTCATTGACTGCATCCCAAGAACTTGCGTAGAAGTAGATTAAAATCAACGTGCCTACGCAAGCCATGGCTGATTTTTCCAGTTGAGTGACAGTCCACTCAAGTGCTTTTTTGCTTCCAATCCCACAATGCACAAATCATCAGCATAGCTTTAGCCTTTCAAGTTACCGTGCTTTTCAGCCCGGCCTCACATCTGACTTGACGTCCCGTCACTCGAGTCCATGTCTCGCATATTTCAACTTCTGTGCAGGAAGCAGCCGAAACCGTAAAGCCATTAGCCCAATCGTACTGTCTGGATCATCAAGAAACGCCTGTACATACTTCCTGATGTCATTGTTGTTCACGAGAGGGACAAGAACATGAACATCGACAGCTTTCCAAAACTTCTGAAGTACAGAAATGCCAACTTCTCCCTTCATGGGTTTTGGGAATGCCAGTTGATTCTATATGAACCATCCAGGCCTATAAAACTGCCTTGACGGGCATTGTCGGATGTAGACGTCAAAGTCGGCCCTATTATTGAAATATGGAAGACCAAGTTCAGGAAGCGATGACCAGATGAGAAGCTCTGCTCCAGACTTAACGGCCGCATCGGCGATTGCTTTCCATGAAGAGTCTCTATAGTAGCACTAGCGCTGTTTCAATCCATTTGCGAAATAAGCAGCCCCCATATCTCAGGGCAGGATCAACGAGGTGCGAAACTCACAATTCATAGTGGCAAATACGGCGTAGGAGTCCGCTGTTGCTGTTACGAGGAACTCGGGATCATCCATGTCGCCTTGAGTTTGAGTTGGTATGTATAGTGTTACTGAGATGAAGCGCGAGTGAACTGCCTTCACTATCTTAACACCGTATTCCACAAGTTTTGTGCACTTGCTTTGGTCGGGTCGGGGGTGACACCTAGGATTTCGTATATCTTTGAACATAGAAGATGGGCCAGAAAATACTTGATCTACGCTCCATCTGATTGACCTGTGATGTCGGAGACTGTCAAAGCTTGCTTATGGTGCTTAATTGGTCATAGAAACTGCTGTGATGTAAGATTAATTGTCTCCCACTTCTATACAGATTTAATGTCTTATATCCTTGTAAGACATGATCCAGGAAACACCTTCAATGGTTCTTCATGCTAAGTTCTGAAGGCCGAAAGAGTAAATGAATAAATTATAACACGTCTAATGATTTGATGTTTACCTTCTAGATTGCGTTTGATCCAAGCTCATGATATTTGGGTGTGTGAGATGACGTCTGGTGGTTCGGACGAGTGGACGGACAAGCTCGCAACGAAGAAACAAAACCGAGCTCTCAACGAACGCTTTGAATACCAGAACAAGCCATTGGTTCTGTGCTTATTGGAGAATGAGATCATATGGTTTACGCTGTTCATAAAATCTTGGGGATGTGCGTGAAGGCTGACTAGCAAGGCACTGGATTTGAAGTTTGGTTCAGATTCGCCCACTCTACCAAACCTCAGCTTTTGGAAGTTGTTGAGTTGGTTTGCCGTTTCGCATAAACACAGAAACTTTTCTTTGAAATCCTAATCGCAACGATGGACAAGAGGTGGAGAAGAGTTAGGGAAGTCAAGATAACGTTGCGCCTAGCGGGTGTATTAGTCAGCAAGGGTAAGTCTAACCGAAAATACGAGGACATGACATTCTGACTGCTGACATCACCTCAAAGTTGTTTGAATTCAACTCTCAAAACGTGGTGCATCTGTATGCCCTAGGGTGTCTTTCATTCGGCCCTTCCATGATTGGCCGGATGTGAGCCATCGGATAGTGTACCACCGAGAACAACTCCCGCTCGTCCCTCAGGAGCTTCTCCATCGCGCTGCACGGCTGCCCCGCCTCGATGCATGTAGGTCAATGAGGCTGGTACGGGACTTTTAAATCGTCTGACGCGATGGAATACAGCTCTACCTTTTGATTTATCCAATCTACTTACTTCCATCCACTTGCCTTGCAGAAAACTTACCTTCAGTACCAACCAACATATCTCAAGTTTTTAGCAATTTTTAGTACAAAGACCTTGATCCACCATGGCGACAAACGGCGCAGTAACATCTGACAGCAAGAATGCTACACACAGATTTAACCCCCATTTCACAGAAGCTGTTATCAACGCGACAGGGCCGAAAGCTACTCCTCGTGTACGCCAACTGACAACAAGCTTGATTCAACACCTGCACGACTTTGCGCGAGAGAATGAACTTACCGTAGACGAATGGATGGCTGGTCTAGAGCTGGTACAAGAATCTATCCCTCCAATCTGCATTGCCACTAAATTCCAATAGATGAACGAAGCTGGCCGCATGTCCAATGACCGCCGCAACGAAGGCCAACTCGTCTGCGACATTCTCGGCCTCGAATCCCTCGTCGACGAAATAACCTACAAACTCGCATCCGACGCAAAAGACGAGCCCACATCCACTGCCATCCTCGGCCCCTTCTGGCGTCAAGATGCCCCCCAGAAACAAATGGGGGAATGCATCGTATCAGGCATAGAATCCAAGGGCGATCGCACCTATATGCACGGCATAGTAACCGACTTCAAGACGGGGAAGCCTATCGAGGGCGCTGTGTTAGATGTATGGCATACAGCCCCAAATGGTCTGTACGAACAGCAGGATCCCGACCAGCCGGAAATGAATCTAAGGGGCAGATTTACCACGGGCAAAGATGGGAAATACAGTTTCTATTGTCTGCGTCCCGTGCCATATCCGATTCCTTACGACGGGCCTGCGGGAAAGATACTCCAAGCGCTAGATCGACATCCATACCGCCCCGCCCATATTCATTTCATCGTAAGTTCCCACCCATTAGAAAATCCAAAGAAAATCCATTGCTGATCTGTAACACACAGCTCACAGCCCCCGGCTACAAGCCCATCGTAACCCAAATCTTCGACCGAAGCAGCAAATACCTCGAAGACGACGCCGTATTTGCGGTCAAAGATTCCTTGATCGTGGACTTTAAACCATACCAAGGAGATCCCGAGGCTGATTTCGAGCTGCCATACGACTTCAAGCTAGCAACGTTTGAGGATGCGAAGAAACATTCTAGTGTTGGAGCTACTGAAGAAAGTGCTGCGGGCATATGAAGTGCATGATTTACTGTGTATTCAAAGGCATAATGCGGCTACAGCTGGATTGTTTTTTTTGGAGCATATGATAACTCAAATATACCATTCGTCCATTTGAATGTGATGAATGTGTCAGCAATAGTCACTAATCACTCCGACTAAAAGCCGTGATCCGAAGAACTCCCCGTGCGCGGGACTGTAGCAAAGCGGGGAATGCTACTCTTAACGTAAACTAGTCGGCAGTTGCAAGAAGCTGTAGCCGTAGGAAAAGATTTGTAAACACCTATAGGAACCGGGGAGTGAGAAGCGTTCTGAAGAGTGATCCACGCGGCACAAACGATTTGAGAGACGAACAAAGTTTCCACACGCTGGGGTATATTCCCAAAGATGGTATAAAGGTGAGGATATTTACATCCTTAAATGCTACTACTTAAATTAATATTGTGCCTCTTCAACCATGCTATGTCCAAACGCCGAAGGCCAGTGTGCTCTTCATTCGAACGGAGACCCAGTCTCGATCGAAACCTTGCCAATGTCCTAATCACTGTCATCATCCACCTTTGCGCGCTTCGACGATCTCTCTTCTGGTTCTTGTATGCCGTAACGCTTCTTGCTGCCCTCTACTTCGTTGATCATTTCGTTGATCTTGAAAGGGTCATCGGCGGTCTCTTTCTCGAACTGCACCGGGCCCTCCCTCTGCTCCTGTAAATCTGCACCCTTGAAACCCTCTTTCGCGCGGCCCAAAACTTCGAACCGGTTGCTCTTGGTAATTCGATCGTATGTGGCGCCATCGTCTTCGCCATCATCCTGCTGCATTGTCGGACGGTAGATACTGGAAATAGCATCTTGAGCTGCAAATAGTGGCTTGTCGTAATGCTGATCTTCGTTGAAACCAGCATCGAAACCACTGGACTGATTGAATAAACGTGAGTCGTACATGGATTCTCCCGACGCTGTTGGCTTTGCTAGACCCAGAGCGACCTTCTCTGAAATATCACGGTTTTGCTCTCGCGCAAGCATCTGTATGCGGCGTTCAGTACCCATGCGCGACTGTCGAAGTTCGCGCTCTGCTTCACGTTTGCGTTCTTTGCGGGCTTCAGCTCGTTGTCTGGCTGCCTCCTCTTCGTCATCGTCACTCCCAGATTCGGATGAACTATGGCTTGGTCGTCGCTGGCGAGCGGCATTGGAACGTTCTTCACGGGCTTTTTGGGCTAGCTGTCGTAGATGTTCTTCTTTCTGAAGCTTTTCTTTCTCTGCCAACCGTTGCTGCATAACAGACCGCTGCTTCACCTCCTCTCGGGCGTGCCGATCCGCGGCGAATAATGCCTCAGAGAATTGTGCGAATTTGTCATTAATAGTGATGTCTTGTGCCGACCGACCATCGGCCGCTAGGCGCTTATCTAGTGGAACCGTATATCCCTTGGGATTCTTCCAATTCGAGATTGGAGGCGGTATCTTCCACATTTCCTGGTCTTCAGCCGTAAGTTTGCGCGGGGGAGAATGGAGAACCGGCGGGGGCGGTGATGGGGGACCTCGTGGTATCCTCTTGTGCTTGAATTTTGGGGGTTCCTATGAAATGTTAGCGTTGGTTTTTGCCAGAGAGGTATGCGGTTCGCTTACCATTGGGTCGAGCTGTCGTTGCTGGATTTTTACGATGCGAGTTTGACCCTGGGGTCCTCCCATTTGCCCGCTGGGAGTGTATCTCACGAATGTTGGTTCGTCATTCGACCGCCCCTTCACATTCTTGGGCTTCTGGGCCGCGGTTTGGCCAGAAACAAGTGCTTGTAATGCCTGCGCTGTGCGCTCTTTTGTCGCCGCCACATCTTCTTGACTTGGCCGGGCTAAGTCAATTTCTCCCGCATCGGCCCGTTGGCGGAGCGGAATCAGGTCTATGAAAACTATTAGACAAAGTTTCCAATGCGATAGTAGAGCAATCTCACCTTTAAAGCTGGCTTGGATGATCCTCGTATCGCTGTGTCCCCTCCTAGCAATTTCATCGTACTTGGTTTTCCCTTCACCATCCACTCTCATTGCTAAAGCGTTCGATGTCTTCTGTGACGATGGCCGGCCCATATCCAATGGATACTGCGCAACATGAACTTCTGGAAACGCGCCGCCATCTCCGTAGTCCTCAGGGTTTCGAGGACGCCATCGCTGCCTCTGCCCATACGATGGAGGTCCGTTTTGTCTTCTTGCGATCTGTGTCTCTAGATGTGCGGTGTTGAAAGTACGCGTGGGCTGTAGTTCCTCCTCTTCCGCCGTGTACTTCGCTTTCGGAAGCGACTTTGCGAGTGAGGCGACCGACATGATGGTCTATCCTCAATATTTTGGAATAGGCGCGGAGGTTGAGGTATGAACGGTGGGCGGGGATGGAAGAAGTTAAGGATGCGAAGGTGCCTTGCTATCTTTCAGATGAGGTTGGAGATTTTCTGGACATCCATTGGCTTGGCAGATCCAACCCATGGAGTAGTCTTGGCAGATCGGTAAACGGATAATCACTTTCACCGATAGATCACGTGCGGACCCTGGTGTGCCTGGGTAGGTAGTCATTTGGGCATGGAATGAATCGTAAACGTGAAACTGGAGCGAGGCTAAACTTTTCGAGGACCCTTGACCGGTTATGCGTGCGCTCATGCCTCGAAATGATCCACACTCTTGAAACCTTGATTGATAACAGTCCATGGCTGGCGGGTCCTTCTTGTTCACCTCCTGTAGTGAACAGAAGGAATGCTACAAACCCCTGGGAAATTATTGTCACCCGTCTTTTGGATTTCCTCCTACACTATGGCTGATGAGATTCATCTCGCTCTTCGTTGAAAATTGTTCTAGGGATAAAGTCGACTGTCGTGCTGCGCTTGGTGCCGAGGGGTATCTGGATTAGGAGAAGATCGGATCATCCTGGCCAGGGTCGATCTGCAGGTACCTTGATGGGGAAGCCACAGATATCCATAGAGTTCTGCAAACAGCGAATTGGATCAAATCTACCAGTCGTTCCTGGGTGACGAAACTGTGGCGTATGTCTCTTGCGGCAATGGTTAGCTGGTGTCGCCAGGAGCCGTCCTTCTTTGGGGCTGTGCACGAGGTTTCTGTAATTTGTGCTAGCATCCAGTTCACACATGGGTACACAGGTTTGCTTTTAGGCCTGGGAGGATTCATCCAAAAAACAACATGTGTCAGATGCCTGCGAATGCGATGATTGCATTGGAAGATCCCTGGAACCATTGGGATGGGAGCCGGGCGTTTGGTAGACACTGAGGGGTGTCAAACGTTGTAGCATCACGTCGTCCATGGCCAGCAACATGGAGCTATCAGTGTGCTTGTACCTACCAAGTACACTCTACAACTCGGCCATACCAGCGCATTGCTTTGCTGCACGTCACTCGTAGGCGTATCCACAATGGCAAAGATAGCAATCCTGGCGAATGCCAATTATAGGCGTGTGCTCTGGAAACGTCTCGTGCAGAAGCGTGGGCCATTGGTACTAACTAGACCAGTGCCGGCTCCAGGAGGAGGGACTCGTGTGAATGGACAACCCCGTCCATACCGTGACCCTCCCTCCAACCCCCCTCAGTAGTGTTCGAAAGACACGGGACGGAGCAACATCCTTTTGCCATCGTCTGGAGAGACTCGAAGATGGCCTCTTGAAACCTCGACATTTCGGAACATGAAGCCGCCCGTTATTCGAACATAGTACAGGGTGAGATTTTGGGGCTCCACCGCGAACCTTGCAGGCGCGCCAGCGCACAAGGCTCATATTTACTTGCGTTTGCTGCCTTACCCGCAGTGTACGCTATGCGATTCCACGCCCGAAAGTCCTCCAGTGGACAGTCGAGCAGCAACAACAACAAGAATAACAACAACAACACCGCCATCAACAGCAGTAATAGCAATAGCAGCATCAACGCGACTTCGTTCTCGTCCTCTTCGCAGCAGCAGCAGCAGCAAACACCGCTGAGGCCGCCCAAGCACCACAGGACAAACACGGCGCCCGAGGCTCCCACGCTGTTGCGCCTACCATCGTCGACGCACAGCGCGCAACCCTTCTCCTCAACGGCCATCTCGCCAGGCGGACTGAGCGGATACACTGTTGGACGACGAGCCACGGCAACCAGCCCCTCCACACCCACTCTCCTGCTGACCCCCAGCCAAGTATCCACACCATCTCTAACCTCTCCTTCGTACTTCAATCCCCAGTCTGCCACCTCAGGAAAGGAGCCGCGCTCCCCCGCAACGAAAAGGCCGCCCGCATGGAACACCAGCGGCATCGATAATTCTCGCGGTCCGCCCATTACGCTCATTACACGCGGCACCGCCGACCTTGCGCGCTGGACGCAGCAGCAGCAGCAGCAAGTACAACAATCACAACAACAGCCGTCGGCCGCGTCCTCCTCCTCGCAGCAACAACAACAACAGCAACAAGCCCAACAACTACAGCAACTACAACATCAGCCGCAGCAGTCGAGGCCTGTCGCCGAGTTTGCTTTCGCTCAGCAGCAGCAGTTGTTGCAGTCGGGGTTGCTGTCACCGGGCGCCGTCTCGCACGTCTCGCAGGCCTCACACAGCTCAACGGCCCAGCAGCAGCAGCAGAGACGACGCAGGCCCTCCACAACAGGCTCGGTTGACTCTGCACACCCCACCCAAACAAACACCGCGACACCGCACATTCTCTCGCGCCACAACTCCGCCAGAGCTCAACGGCGCGAGCTGCCCATGGATAGTTCTCTGGACGATTATTCCGAGTACGGCTCCGCCATTCGCAGCCAGGCTGGCGACATATATCCCCGTGCTGGAGCTGGAGCTGTAGCTGGAGCAGAAACAACAGACACGTCCGGTCCAGATGGCGAGCAGAACGAAGATCTCTTCTTGAACATTGCTGCAGATACCTCCCCCCGGGTCAAACCCAGCGACACTGTCCTGCGCTCCGAACGATTGCGAGTGAGTGAATCCGATTCCACCAGCCTCCTTCTGCTTCACCGACTTCCTTGATATGCATCATGACATGATCCCTTCCCCGACATCTCTGAATCTCAGCGTCCTAACATCCTCATGTTCAAACGCCCCGTCACATGTCTTTTTCTGTTTGTTTACCCAATCTCACTGACTTCATCGCAGTCCCGACTTGCCAGACCTAGCAACAGACAATCGTTCCCCTCCGCATCGGCTTCCCCAGCCGTGCAACCCAATTCCGCCGCGCCACAATCCAGCAGACTTCCAGCGTCTATTGACACTAAGAGCGGGTACCAGCATAGACGTGCATCAACCTTCTCAATCACATCGAGAGCACAAAGAGAAGAGTCGCCAATGACACCAGGCCTTGCAGCTGAAGGCGTACGGTCACGCCAGCTCCCATTGTCGCCCAAGTCATCATTTTCGTCCAAGAGGGACCAGGAACTCTCCCCTCACCAGTTCCTTGCTCAAATCTCAAATACAAGAAGGCGTCCATCCAATTCTGAGATAGTACATACCCCTCCAAATCGAACTGGCACGTATCGGCCTTCCAACCTGCATTATTCTGCTTCGCGTGATCAAGACGAAACACCGCATGCTAGTTCACGGCACGAGACTGCTTCTCGGGCGGACGGAACCGAATCTCTCGACTCAACTGGCCCGGCCGCTTCTGTTTGGGACGAACTAGACGAATTGAAGAGCAGGATTCGAAGGATCGAGCTCGGAGGCAAGATGCCTACAACTTCTGGGGCCGTCGTAGCAAATGCCTCCGAACGCCCACGAACTGCAACTACTTCTGTTACCACCGTCTCCTCGTCTCCAAAGCAGCAACGAAAAACCAATGGTTCACCCGCTGAGTCCACAGTAGGCCTTCAAACTCCACAGCGAATTCATCCTCTTTTGCGTGATGCCCTTTTCAAGACCAAACACTATGTTTCTCCTGCTGTATACCGTGCTCTTGAAGCAACGGCAACTGAAGCCCTCCAATTAGCAGAACTGGCTGGAAGTGCTGGCCTACAGGGGGCTACACCGGTTGTAAACACAGTCCCTAATGGAGCACCCCTACCAGACCGACAGGTCCGCCGCAAAGCCGACAATCTCTGCCGCAGTCTGACAGATCTCTGCATCGAACTTTGCGACACGAAGGCATCCATATCAAGTCCTGCCATTCGATCTGCGGCCACTGCGGTCTCGCGCCGTCCTAGTGTTCAGATAAATGGAGAGAGTCCCTCAGTACGACAAAGCATAGAAGTGGAAAGTGATGCACTACGACATAGTAGTCCGAGTAGAGCCCTCTCGCGTATCGAAGCTCGGCGGACAAGCGCATTAACAAGCACTGGAGGCCATCGTGAACCGAGTCAAGAACCCCTTACGCCTTCACAATCCCACATTCCGAGCAGGCTCAATCGTGCCGGGACAAGTCTTCAGCGGACCCGCCATACAGGCGAAGATGATGAAGATCTGACTTTCCGGGCTCCTTCTCGTGCAATGACCGACTTCCGCGATACTCGATCGGCGAACCACGCGAAGAGATTCAGTAGAGAGTACACTTCTAGGGAGCCTCTTCCCGAATTACAGCCTGCGCCTGCCCTTCAACATACTGCGTCACTTCGTCGCCCCACGGTATCCGGTGGAGAGAACCATCTTTTGCTTCGGGATTCCCGGCGTTACACAATTGACCGACAGAGCTCCCCTGCGTATGAAAAGCAATTGGCGGCTGATCCGAACAGCAGACTCGCACAGCCAACTGCACCCTTTGGTGCACACAGAGCATCGGTTGGAACATTAGGCCTGGGACGTACCACGAGCCTCAGCAGACGGTTTAGGGGTGTCGCAGGAGAGTGAAGGGCTATGAAAGGAAGATAAAAGATATTGATGATTGTAATGATGTATACCCAGTCTCATTTCGGACGGCGCATATCGATTGTGTTACAAGCGGCGTTGACGATTAGGTGGCGGAAGTAGGTGGCATTCAATACCACTGGTCAACAATTGCGATCTTCGCTGTTAATGACATGCTAGCTATAGCTAGTTTTCTGTCTCTTCATTCAGAGAGGCAGCTTTGCGCCTTTAAAGTTACTGCGCGGCGTATCGACAACGGTTTGATTTAGGGATGGGGATGGAAGGGGTCTGGGGCTATTTATTTCACGATTGTATACTTAAGAAGAAGCTTTGCAGGCCATTTGCTATTGCAGATATGTAAGCAAGAGTGTGAGGAGTTGCAAAACAAGGGTCCCAACTTGAGCGCATAGTACCTCCCGGCTGGGTCGTATGTCCATTTGTAGCAGGACGTAGCAATAAGCATTTCCAACATCGCTTCTGTTGAATGTGCAATGCACCCCGCTGACTGATCATCTGCTGCTTACTAGATTAATTCCAAACCGTCAAATAATTTGACTCAAAACGTTGTTGGTCCATTCGCGCGCGTTATGAAGAGTTTTGATATCCATCCGACGCAGTGCTATTGACGATATATGTATGAGCACGTTGCGAGAGGATAGGGTTGCTCCCAATCGATGCCAAGATTAGGCCCAAGATGGATAACGATCGGCGATGCCGCGTCCTCAGCATTCTCTCCTTATACCATCCCTACCTCAGCGCAACAATCAGGAAATAGTTGAAGCAAACTGAGACTACACAATGTGAGTCTGCATTTTAAAATGATAGCAAACCACAACTGCTGGACATGTAAAGGTTAGCATCCTCTCTGCCTCACATTTCAAGTCATCTCTACTCACTGCGTACCACAGAACGCAAAGTCGGCTGCGACCGTTTTTTGCCGGAATGTGTAAACTGTAAACGATCTGGTCGACATTGTCAGGGCTATGCACTCAAGCTAGCATGGCCTGACAAAGTCGACGGCAGGAGAAAGCAGAAGAAGTATCAGGCGCAACATGTGCGATCCACAGACTACCTTACCAGGAATGGTAGATTCACATTTCTCAATACTACAAACGAAGACTTCAATGATACAATCGATTTTCAAAGGATTGTAAAAATTGAAAGCTATTCCAGAGACGAATATCAAATTCGGCCTGCTTTGCGTCCGTTATCAAATATAAATGAGGAAGATGGCAGGTTGCTGTCGTATTGTGATTACATACCCCATTTCCGGACGTGAAAAATAAATAGACTAACATCCCATAGTCGACTCTGTATTGGCTCGTATGATAACGACTATTGACGACAACACTAATGGATTTCGGTTGAAACTCATTCCCATGGCACTCTCCTCTACCGATGCATCATCGAAGAGCTTGCTTCAAGCCATATCCGCGTTGTCATCATTCCATTTGGGAAGATCGGAAGAAGCCTTACAGCATAAGGTGAAAGCTATCAAATCTCTATCAAAGTCCTTCCAAGAGGGACCCTCGGCCATGCTTACACAGTTTGCGACGTGCATGATGCTCTGTGTTTATAGTGTAAGGCCAAAAGTCCAAAAAAAAATCCTTGCGTGGATTGACCAATATAGGTGTTTGATCCTTCTGATACAACATGGCACACTCACCTTCGCGGAGCCAAAATCATAGCAGAAGCTCTGGGCAAACGTGAACGCGACATGCTCTGCTGGGATTTCCTCGAGCTGTGGCTTGATTACCATGAAACATTCAGCACTTACTCGTATCCAGCAGACTTATCGTTCAACGACGGTGAACCAAACATAGTGCTTCCAGAAAGCAACGACCACAACCGTCAGGTACGTGTTCAGACCCCAGAAAAATATCCTTCAAACCTTTGTCACACAGAAGCAAACTAACTCGATCCAGATCATCGGTCCACACGGCTGTTCCACTGAAGTCCTCAAAATAATATCCTGCATCAACCAACTCCGCACTCTAAAATCCTCTTCCAAACAATCCCCTGAATCTAAAACCCAAACCTTCCTCGAACTCTCCCTCCTAATCCGCTCCCGCCTGCAAACCCTCTCCCAAGAAATCCGCCTCGAAATCGGCGAAACATCCGGCACCCTCGACCAAACACGCATCCTCCTCACCGCCGACTTCTACCGCATCGCCACACATCTCTATCTTTACCAGATCGCGCCTCCGCAAGCGATCCCCCCCAATGCGGTCAAGGAGCTTGTGAAAGAGGGCTGGAGCGTTCTCGATCAGATGGAGGTGTGTACGAGTCCGTGGCCATTGTTTATTTTGGCGTGTAATGTGGGGACGGATGTGGAGAGGTGGAAGATTATGGCGATGTTGGAGGTTATGGAGGAGAGGAGGGGAGTGGGGAATTATTTGTTGGTTAGGGGGTTGATACAGGCGGTTTGGATGAGGGCGGACTTGGGTGATAGGGTGGTTGAGGTGATTGATTGGAGGGAGTTGGTGAGGGAGGGGGAGGGGATGCCGTCATTTATTTGAGGACTGTCGATGAATTCGCTGCTGACAGGGCAGGAAAGCGATGGTGGGTTTACGCTCCACTGGAAGTTTCTCCCACATTTTGCTCTTTTTCTTTCAGTCATCGGGGGGGCTATCTGCACGAGTATCATGATACCCTCCTAGGGGAAGGATTTTTGGGATAATTTGATTACATTCTCTTGCTCTTTTTTCATTCATTTTCAAGTTATCTGGGAGTTAGGAGTAGAAGTTTAACACCAAAATTCTATCCTATAAAACCAAGACATACAAATTCCTATTCTCCCCGCCAAAATTTCCCGTACAAGTCACGCAACATACCCTCTCCTCTCCCTCATCAACGTACCAATCTCCCATCCCATCCTGCCACTGTCCCAAACCTGCTTCCCCAAGCCCACAAGCCACCAATCCATCTCACCATCATCGCTTATCTTTCTCCCATCGGTCGGCCCGACTCCCTCCCCCTTCACCCAGCACCTCGAACCCCCCCATCGGCAACGCAAGTCACAATAAACTTTCCCCGTCATCACCAGCGCCCGTGTTCTCGACCCCCGACCCAAGTGGGGCATTTCGCATCGCCAAGCATGACGGAAATCTTGATCAATCGCAGCGCGACGCACGCGGGACGATCACTGGGGTCGGGACCCATGACGTAACATGTGCATACTGTGTTTCCGTCGTCACTAGCCAGCCATGCGGCTGCCTTGCCTTGATGGGGTATGAGATCACTGCATGGTGCGTGGGTGGCATGTGTGTATATAATGGCCGTTGAATATATCCTTCATTCCTGAATCTAAAGACCGAGCCATATTTGCATCGAAAGTATGTGTATTCCCGCCTTTCCATATCCTGGCTCTCATTGTCAAGAATACAAGCCAGAAGAGTTATCAAACTAACCCTACAACCCTAGAAACCTCGAAACCAAACTACTAAATCAAATCAACACCAACCTCCACATTCCACCCATCCCATCCCATCCAACAAACACACCGTAAACCACCATAATGGCCGATAAGAACTCCGCCCCCCAACAAACCTACAAGCAACAAGCCTCCGCCTTCTACAACCGCCAATACGAATCCTGGATGCCCTGGGTCGAAGACCAATACCTGAAATGGTTCACCAAAGACAACAAGACGTCCTACGCTACAAAACGTTCGTTCTCCCTTAACTCCCTTTCATTCCACCCCGCTCCCGCTCCCACCCCCTCTTCCCTCCACTAACCTCTCCCAGAACAACTCGATAAGACCAAAGTCACCGGCATCTCCCAAGTCGACAACCTCCAAGACGGCGTCAACAACCTCGTCGGCGGCCAAGTCGGACAAGGCGGACTACTTCAGCCCGTCGGCGATGCCGTGAGCAAGGAGGGCGTGAACAGGGCGGAGCGCGGGGGGAAAGATGATCAGGGCAGGAATTTGGAGTCTCAGGGCCCGTTGGGTGGTTATGGGGAGAGCGCTGTAGGTGGACTCAAGAGTGCTGGTGGCGGTGTGGTGGAGGGGGGAAAGAGTGCAGGCGGTTGGGTTGGGGGGTTGGTTGGCGGTGGCAAGAAGTGAAGATTGTAATGGTGGTTGAGGATGTTATATGATACCAGGACAGTGTTACTCTAGGATTAGATTGGAATTATTCTTGGATGGGTCTTTGTTGGAGGGATAGGATTTGGGAGTTGGAGGACTTTTTTTTTCCCCTGCTTGGCTGATGAGATGAGATGAGATAATAAATAATACTTCTTTGTTGCAATGAACAGAGCAACAATGTGATTTAATTTCTTGTGTTTGAATCACAGTCTACTCGCAGAGGGGCGAGTATATTGTGTAGAAGATGTTTTATTCGAGTGTAGGAACGCAGCCACTCGAAGCCGGTGCACTATACTAGTATTCACTGAATCATTCTTGACATGACCCGTTCAATCAGAATTGTATGACCTTAACCATTAAACCCATACTGACTTTGATCCCAAGATACCCTTGGTGATGATGCAAAACCCAAACTCCACGCTATGCAGACCCGCCCATAATAATATTGAACGAAATCAAAATCTTGCCTCCTTGTTGGCAGAGAGTCTCAAAGAAACTGACTGGGAAAAGAACTTTAGCGGAACAGTCTTCTCCCGCCAGTCCTAGCCATGGTCCTCTCAACACCCTCAAGGCTCATCCCCGCAAAACCAGCGCCGCCACCTTCACGATCTCGCTTGTATCTCCGCAGAGCTTCTCGTATATGTGCTGGCGTCAAAGGTCCCTTATCCATCTCCTTCAGCCTGTCCTGAAGTGGCGTATCGGCTGCCACTTCTTTCCAGTATCCCTCTGTCGGATCCACTTGGTGCTTGTATAACCCCGCATTCTGAAGATCCTGTAGAGATGGCTTCGCAAGTGGTCGGTGGTTATGTGGGCCAGAGAAACCCTGTTGCAGGAGCACCGGAGGTAAGTTGGGATTGGGGATGTGAGTGCGAGCAGCGGCCCACTCGTCGCGAACGGTTAGAGCGCGATCGACGAGCTCTCCGATGAAGCTCTTGCTATAGGAGGTCACTGTGATGATAACAGTAGGCGGAACGGATTGTGAGAGGGTTTGATTGACGAGTTTACGGACGATCTCACGTTTGAGACGGATCCGGCGGTAAGTTGCATACCGGTCGGATTGGTTAGAATCCATAGCATCCATGAGGATCCTGAAAACCTGTTAGTGAGTACAGTTCTCTGATGAGAAATATAGAAGAGATAAGGCAGTAGTACCTCTCATGCTCCTTCTCCTGCTTCTTGGTAGCTTCGGTCGCTTTGCCGCCCTCCAGCACAGCATCCATTCCGTCTTCCACATCATCATCGTCTTCTTCTTCACCTGCTTCTCCCCCATCTGCATCTTCGCCTTCTACCCCAGTGGTGCTTCGCCCATCTGCCCGACCTTTGGCACCTCGCATGCTGCCGGTCATGCTGGCAGTATCCCCGTCCTTCTTCTTCCTTTTCCTTCCTCCGCCGCCATTCACGACCGAGGTGGTTGCTACGCTGTCAACCGAAGGCGATCGGGAGTATCTTAGTGGTGAGCCGACGCCCTCATGCTCTGGAGCATATGAGTTACGCAGCTGGGAAGGTTTACGCTTCTTAGCGATGCCAGCTGCGGATCCGATCGAGGAGCGCTTCCGGGGAATGTTGAGCTGAGGAATATGTGGTGGAGACGCCATCTTGACTGAAAAATCTTGGGGAAGTTCGAGGTCTCGTCCTGTTTGATAGGGAATGTGGAGATGGAGAGACGAGCGGTAGGGTCCTGAGTTGCGCGTAACCGCGCGTGAAGTTGTAGAAAGTGGAAGCGATCCTTTTTGCGGTCGCGGAAGATCGACGCGCCAAGAGACCTAAGCCTGCACATGTCATCGGCGGCTCCCCAACGTCTCCCTTTCACACTGTTATATAATTTATCCAAACAGCACTAATATCACTTGATGAACTTTTTTACTCTTTATTATGTGCCTCATTGATAGCTTGCTTCAACAATCAAGTACTATTCCAAGCTTAACGTTATCCATCTTATCCTTGTCTCGTGATATTCATCGGCGTCGACAATTTCCGGAGAAATCGGCCTGTCTATGTCATCGTCTTCTGCCCAACTTTCGCCCCTCTTAGTGAGCATTATGCTCTTGTCCTAAGCTTTTGATCCTTCCCATATAAATAATCATCCTGCTGTTTAGACATCGCATCCTACCCCAATGTAAAACTTCTTAACATCACTACTTTGAATTTACTATAAAATGAATTCCAATTCAGATTCCTTTTCCGACGCCCAGGTGAATGAAACATCGTCAAAGACACTCAGATCCCCATCAGAACTACCACCCGCTGCACTCGATCTCGCCGCAAAGCTATTCGATCTCGCTCGCAATGGAGATACAGCGACTCTTTCTGCTTACATGCAAGCGGGGGTACCTAAAGATTTGACGAATGCTTCTGGAGACACGCTGCTGATGCTGGCGTCATATCATGGACACGCAGAGACTGTGAAGGCATTGCTAGACGCAGGTGCTGATGTTAATGTGCTTAACGCACGAGGACAGAGCCCAATTGCCGGTGCTGTCTTCAAGGGATGGGACGATGTTGTCTATGTTTTGTTTGAGGGTAATGCAGATGTTGAGCTGGGACATCCGACAGCATTTGATTGTGCTCGTATGTTTAAACGAGATAACCTTTTGGAACTTTTTAGGGTACGTGGGAAGGAGGGGATAGATGTCAAAGTCAATTCGAATACTGCATCATGATTGAACACATTGGCAACACACGGGAGTGTAGTAGAACAATACTGTAATAAAGCATACACGTGTCACATCAACGTAGAGTTTATATGAAGGTAGAGAACATTATCTCGTTGGAATATTTTGAGCAAAGATAGCTCGAGCCGTGAATTCCTGACCTAATCCCGCACCGCTAAGAGCATAATACCCAAAGAAAACATCTTAGTTTTCGTGGAGAAGCTCGTGGAACTTCTCGCCAGAAACATCTTCCCGTCCCTCGCCCTTGGGCTGGCCCAACTTCTCTTTTGCGAAAGCGGCAGCGTATGGGTTGAGGCGGAGCTGAATCTGGAAGTTCTTGAGCGGGTTCTTCTTCTGCACTTGAGTGCGTTTTGTAATGGCACCGCCACGGACAGGTCGGAGAACCTTCTGGACTTCGGAGGAGTTGATGAGTTTGCTGAGATCGGGCTGCTTCATGATGGCCGAGGGGAGAAGGAAATCCTTCTTCAACGCGGAGGGCTCAGTGGTTGAACCGTAGACCTTGTCGAGAGCCGAGAATGCAGACGAGGTCCAGACAATGAAACGGCCGAGGTGACCACCAGGGGCAAGCTGGAGGAGGTTGAGCGAGTAGACGGATGATGTCTCAACACCGGGAATGTTGCGGAAAGCAAGCACAAGCTCCTTGCCATCCTCATCAGGGTTGTAGATGACGAGAGGACCACGGCGTTGCCTGTGGCGGCGACCTCGGAGCTTGCCCTTTCCGGCACGAAGCTTCTTGGAGTTCTTGACCTTCTCAACATCGGCACCGGCACCAACAGCCTTGAGAAGAGCGACGGCCTTGGATGTCTTGGAGATGGCACCATCAGCGAAGGCAGTCGAGGAGACAACGAGAGGGACCTCGGGAACGGAAGAGATGGCATGGCCACGGGCGAGCAAGAGAGCAGCGCTGGAAGAAGCAGCCAAAGCAGAAGCAGTGGCGAAGCGCTTCTGGTTCAGGTTGATCTTCTGGTGCCACTTGCGCCAGACCTTGGTGGGTGCGAACATGCGTCCGGAGCGGCACATGTTACCAAAGGCAGCTTGACCAGCGCGGTGAGTTCCTCCACCAGAGACACGGGGAATACGTGCTACAGCACGACCGGTACCCCAGGACTCAGCGGAAGTCTGATGACCAGCCTTCTCGGAGCTATAAATTCAATTAGAGACAGGAAGAAAGTGCCGATGCCTGAGGATACATACACGGCATAGGGCTGTCGGCGGTTCTTCGCAATACCGGTGTGGGTGGCATGGACAATATCCGGACGGATAGGGCTCTGTTCAACGATGTCAGTTTTCAGTTCTACGTGAAAAGTGTGGAAATCCCGATTGCGGCGGTTGCAAACCCGACGACAGATATGTTGCATTCGGAGTAACTGGGAAGAGAGTCTGGACGGAGAGTATGCAATACTACACAGAATGCATCCCCTCCTTCCAAAATGCAAATGTATTCCCCGAACGTAGCTCTTCGTGGCCGACTCTTTCCTCTAGTTGTCCCCGAATGCTTGTCTGCGTCTGCGTCTGAATTGGGGCTCGCCGAAACGAGTCGAGTATTGAAGTTTTGAATTATTTCAACTGACCTTGAAGACGTTGGGGATGGAGATGGTGTCTTTGGAGGCAGAGCCGTCCGCACCGATAACGGTTACGCTGGGGCGCGACATTGTGAACTCCTGCAGTTCAGTCAGATCAGAGACTGTCAAAAAATTGATTCCAGGACAGTGAAGGAAGATTGGGCAGTTTATGTCCAAAATAATAGAATGGGGAACTTACCTGTGGTGTTAGTAGGTCCTGGGGATGAGGAGAGTTGTCGCGGCTGGGTTCGACTTGACATTGAGATTTTGCAGATGCGATGTGGGCGGCGCCAAGACTTGCACACTCGCTTAGGAAACTGACTCTGTACTAGCCTGTTTTGGACGATCTATCAAAATCTCCGTTGTGAACATTAGTAACTCACAAGCCTATTATGTTGAGAAGGTTTTTTCGATTATTTTTTTGGCTGCTTCTCACGAAAAATAAGGCTCTGACAATTGGTCCGCTCTACTAGGAATCTGGTTGTCCCATTCGCATCGGTGGGTTGATTTGATGCCTAATTGAACAGATGAATGATATACACACAAGCTGATTGCACGACAAATGGAATTCGCAGGTTAGTGAGTCAATTTTGAGTGTTGGAGACTGGTCGTAACGACAACTATGAGTGGTGTTGTGGTGTTGTGGTAGTGTATCACTTCTGACTAATCACAAGAGAGGAGCTATAGGATATGGTATATAGCAATTTCCAAGGTTTGACACTGTCGTTAACTTCACGCTCGCTAGGAAAATATATGAAAGTACAAACCGGATTTTCGAGACGCTTCTAACATCAGTGAGAGTGCAGTAGTTTGAGCAGCATCCAGCATTGGCGTTTTGCAGGAATAACTAACTTCGCGTGGTATGGCCACTCATCCGCTTCATCTCGCCACCAGTCTGGTGATGGAATCTCACACAAGACTTAGAGTGATTGCCTATGCCATCGATGTGTCCGATAGATCAAACACAATGTTGGACACTGACACGGCACTGCAAAACGGTGACTGGTTTTCACGTGTTGTACCGTGATACTCGGAGAATGCGCAGCGGAGCAGGGTCAAACGTGTGCCTCATTTGCGCCACTCAACAGTGTCAAGAAAGAGTTTCATGCTCGTCCGTCAGGAACGGGGAGATTATGGAAACTGAGGACAAGTGACACTGGGATTTGGAAGATACGAGCACGGGAGTGCATAATGACAGATGGTTGAAGCAACGGGGAAGAAGCAGAGACAGCGCAGGTACCATTAGATGTGGGAAGCAGTGGTTCCATCAAGTGTTTTTTTTTGTCAAGAAGTGTCAGTTGCGTTGCTGGGCTCGAACGACAATCAAAGCATCTTGAAACGTGGAGCAGATGCCTTGTCGCGAGTTGGTAGCCTTTCACCCCGCCAACGGAGCAGGGGAGCGGGCAGGGGCAGAAGGCCAACTGTCGGCGGCCCATTTGGGAGTCGGGGGGTTTTCCTCGGGGTGCCGGGCGACAGCAGCAGCAGCAGCAGCAGCTCACGATGGACGATGGACGGCACGGAGCGTTTCGCTGCAGGCTCGTCGCCATCCGTGTTGGTCGGCGGATAGCGAGCTGGCTGGGTGGCCGGGCGGATGACGGTGGCGCCTTGAAGCGAGGTAGACTGCAGCAAGTACGGCGGTTACAAAGGAGAAGGCACAGTGCAGACAGACGAGCACGATCGGGGGTGGAGATGAGGAACTCGTACTGGAGGGTTGGAGTGTTATTGCGAGGCCTCGGAGTAGGCCATGTGCATACTACATGTAGTGATTATACGGGTGTAGGATTGTGCTGCACTGGTGGCTATCAAGCTGGGTATTTCAATAGATGGCGAGGGTAATGAGACAAATCCCTTTTTTCTTTCGCGTCGCATTGCCCTCGAGTGTTGGAGGTAGGGGGTGGTGGGTAGGGGGGTAAAAATAGCACCCCTGTCCCCACCCGCACACGAACGAATGAATGTCAGAGACAAAGAGCGACAGACAACAGGGGAGCAGCTAGGCCCACGGTTGCTTGTCTTGCTTGCCTGCGTGAGTGAGTGCGGTGCGTAGATGAGCCAGCGAGTGCGAGTGCGAGTGACGACTGTAGCCGCGACGCTGCTGCACCGCTGGACTGCTGCACCGCACGGCGCATTCAAGAGTCAGTCAACTGAGGCCAGGGACGCGCACCGAGAGAGTGAAGAGAAAAAAGAAAGGCACTTGATCCCCAAGGTTCCGGCTGGCTGCCGCTCAGAAACAGCGGCCTCATGGGCCAGAATTCAGACGGCCTGGCGAGTCGAGCGACTGAGCGACCGACCGACCGAGCGTTCGTGCCCGCGGCGGCTTGAGGAGCGCTTCTAGCGTTGCAGCAGGCCGTCCCACGGTTCAACTCAAGCCCCCCAAAAATAGATGCGGCCCTGTGAGTGGCCACATGTCTAGCCGCCGCCAGTCGTCCCTTCCCAGGGCCGCCCTCTCTGTTGCTGCTGCTTCCAGGGCTCTTTCCATCTCCAACTCCCGTGGACTGCCACTTCCTGGAGAGGCGCACGACACTTCACCACACAGACACACGCTTCCTCTCTCTCCTTCTGCACACTCTTGCTCCTTTCACCTTCCACCTTCCACCCACCCACACCCATTCCTCTCGCCTCCCACCCCCCCAGTTGGTGGAAGCGCCCGCCTAAGACCGATTTCCTCGTCCGCATCCAAGCTCGCGCGTCCCTCCTCACCACCACCATTGCTGCTCCTCTCTTCTCTCCAACTCTCCTTCTCGTTCGTCCCTGTTCTCCTTCTCGTCGTCGTCGTTGTTGTCGCCGCCCTTTCTTCTCCCACAGACCTCGCGCTGTGTCGCCGGCTGTGCATCCTCACCACCACACACCATAACCACCATCATTGTCTTCTCTCATCCCGAGACTCCTCGCCTCACTCGCCTCTTTCCCTCCGAAACCTTTACAACCGCAACAACAACCACAACCACAACTACCAGCGGCGCCCTCCTTGCCCTTTCCACGAACAACCTTCTATACCATCGCGCCGCACTTCTTCTAGGCTTAGGCGCTTCGTCAAGCCAGTCACTCCTTCAAGGCGCTTAGTCGAGATCTGGCTATCTCGTTGGACCATTACTTCATTGCTACTTCGGTACGTTTCTGTGCCCCAATGCCCTCCTGCTCGTCATTTGTTTCCTTGTCTTGCCCTCTACCCGCCCGTCGCTTGCTGCGCGTTTGCTATCATGCCTATCTTGCTATCTTGAAGGTATAGCAACCGTGACGCTGCGCTTCCCCATCCCATTCCGCCCTACACACGCTTTTCTCTCTCTCTCTCTCTCTCTCTTTCTCCATGAACAACGCATCCACATTGACCTCTTCCCCTTCTACCGCCAACTGGCGTCGGTCCCTTCCACACCGTCCCCACGTCGCTGCGAATACTTCTTCAACATCAACATCAACCTCCCCTTCCACTTCCTATTCTGTTTCTTCTTCTTTTCTTGATTTCTCTACCATGGCAACCGCAGTGGTCCACAAAACTGACACGACTCTCAAAAGATCTTATGCATCCGACGTAGCACCTAATACCCCTTCCTTTCCTTGCAAAAAGTTCGAGCCCTTCCATTCGCACCGACCCCAGCGACAGTCCGCTTCATCAACCACGTTACACTGGCCCAGCTCTCCTGGAAACCGTTTCCCTAGGTTGGCGGCGCCCCAGCGCCCCTCTTGGATCAACCGATCAAGCATGGTCCCGACTAGCACACGACCAATGCCGTCTTTTGCGTCCGTATTTGGAGAGGAAGCGAGCAATACAAACATCAAAGATAGCCCTCATGGCAGCAGTATAGGACGACCTGCTTCAAGCGGGAACATCACTCACATCTCCAATTCTTCTACAGTCCCATTCGCGGCCTTCCACGTCCACCGCGATAGCACATCTACCCTAGCATCCGAGTCAGAAGACAGTTCACCCACTACGACCATCTCAACCATGGACAGTTCTTCCGCAACCGAAATATCGCCGGGGCCGTCTCCCGAATCTCCCTCGGCAAAGATCGCGCCATCATCCTTTGTCGCAGACTTCAGGTCCAGGAGAACAGATAATGGCTCATCTGAGAATTCCCCGACCACTTTCTTCGAACTGGCAAGACCCGTCACCCCAGCGAAGAAGGCGCGAAATCTGAAAAATCTGGGTATCAATACTGCCAGTTCTCTAGGCAATCTACGATGTACAGCAACCTCAACCCTACCGGTTGTAGCCCCCAAGGAGAAGAATCCCTCCGCACCCGCTTCACCGTCCTTCATTAAGCCGCCGACACCTCCTAAAAGGAGGCCATCGAACCTAAGCTTGACTATCCAGACTCCTGGTACCGATGCTAAACCAGCGCGACTGATTATTCCATCTACACCTTCCTTCAACCGCCCTGCCCTCCGTCATTTTCAGTCATCGCCATCGTTGCCATTGTGCTCTCCAAGTGTGATCTCCACAGGAGGGATGCGTCTCCCAGCGCTCAGACCGATTAAGACTAATCCTCACGGCTTCGCTGAAGTGCCAGTGGAAATAGAAGAGGAGGACCAGGAGCCTAACTTTGATATTCCCTTGTCTCGCGAGGATAAGCCGGCCGCATACCCCAATGGACCTATATGCATATATGAAAGTGGAGTGTACCTTTACTTCGAACCCACGGTCGAACAAGCCAGGACATTTGATGTCATTGTGAACGTCGCGAGTGAAGTCAGGAATCCTTTCAATGCAGCCCTCACGGAGACGGAAAAGGACATCAATGCACGACGTGTGGATGGTCCTCCCGCGGAGAATGTTGATTTTCGGTCCATCTCTTTGCAAGCTAAAAAGTCTCTTGACGCGCAAAATAGCTCTCCAACAACCCCCAAGGCGACTCCTGTCATGGAGACAACTAAATCCACGGAATTAGTTGTCGATGGCGTCAAAGTCCGAAATCCGGAATATATTCACATGCCATGGGAACACAACACAGACATTGTTCCAGATTTGCATAGACTTGTAAGGACGATGGATGACCGAGTGCGCGAGGGCAAACGCATTCTAGTTCATTGCCAATGCGGCGTAAGCCGCTCCGCAAGTCTAATCGTTGCATACGGAATCTACAAGAATCCGGGCATCAGCGTACAAGAGGCTTACGACTCGGTTAAGAAGCGCAGTAAATGGATCGGTCCGAACATGAATCTAATCATGCAACTGCAAGAATTCCGCAATGGCTTGTTGAGGGCAAATGACGGCAGACACAATCAAGGGTTCGGAATGCCCAGGAGATCTGCTGGTCTATCAACTGGAATTTCAACCGGAACAAGCAGGCACTCTCCCTTCGACAGGGACAGTGCATCTGGGTCGAGGACTCCCCGCACTGCTCCTCTGCCGCCGGACACCGATATGAGCATGCAGCGAGCGAGCACTGGGAATATGATGGCCATTTCACCTGGGCCACTTTCCGCTCCATCTGGAGTGTTCTTCTCACCTGGATTCCGTCGGTCATGGGGATCCAGCCAAACCAACTTTGACATTTCACCCAAAGCGTCGCCAACTGCATCTTCAACGCCATATGTTGATCCAAAGGGACATTTGGTACCGGTATTATCTGTGACCCACGATGACCGCTCTACGTCCCAAGCCACTATCACGCCCGCGATCAATCACCCAGAACCAGAAAACTCAATGGACTCGACGTCGCCTCCAGTTCCTAACTTTTCACGCCAGCTACCTCCCAGAACTTCATTCGTCAACGGTAATATCCATGGAGCGATACAGGATTCTTTCCTTGCTGCACCAACCAGCCTTGGTTTTGATACTATTATATCTCCAACTACGTCCTCGTTCCCAAGTCTTTTGTCGCCCAGAAAATCCGAATTCGGCATCGACCCCTCGTGGCCTAGAAGCGATGAAAGTGACGTAAACTCGTCGCCCCCACTGTCTCCGAGATCTTCTGAGTTCCATATGACTGGTTACAACAATACCACTATGGGCGATTCGTTTGGACTTCTCTCACCCAGAGCTACAAGTTTTGAATTCTCACGATCCCCTTCAAGTGCTGGGTCACGGCTATCCGAAGATTTCGATGTCGCCTCGCCCACCGCAACCGAATTTCCAAAGGATCCTTTTGCCATTCGCAAGGATGTGGTTGATATTGAGATCACCTCTCCTAGAGCCACTGAATTCCACATGACTCCCCTGCTCCCGAGCGTCGAGAACGATGATGCATTTGGCTTAACTTCTCCTAAGCAGTTTGAGTTCCCAAGCACCATATTTGACAAGACAAACATGGTCCGGGCTGAGACAACTGAATCCGAGTTCCGGCGCCCATCTTTCCAGGCTATCTTACCACCCTCTACTCTCGCGCAACCTCAAGCCACGAACGGCTTGACTTCCTTGAACGGCATTGCACAAACACAGCCAGCAATGCCTCTCACAATGCTTTCTACTGATGACGTTTCTGAACTTGCGGATCGAGTTGACAGCCTCAGCTCATCGCCTGATTCGCAGTCATCAGAACCAGAGGAGCCCCAAACCCCAGGTCTTCCGGAACTCCCGCACTTGATTAGCTCCAAGGTACCAGAAGTTTCTCTGCTCTCCACACCACCAAGGCACTCAGCTATTCGAACCCGGTTCTCATCACCCAATCTACGTGATCAGCGTCGCTTGCACAAGATTCAAACTGAAATGGAATCTCTTCTCCCTCACAGAATACCTCGCATCACCCAGGCTCAAGACGACATTGATGCACTCCTGTCCCCACGAGCAGAAGAATTCACCAGAAACCCATTCCATTTTGAGCTTAGGCCTTCAGTTGATGACACAAGCCCAGCCTCATCTACGGAGACGATAAAAGAAGACAAGAGCCATGCTTGGAATGATCCTCTTCCCATTACACCACAGAAGGTGGCCGAGGATCCACGCAGCCCCGTTCAAACTGGAAGCAGCCCCATCGTCAGGAACATCTGGGACGTGCTTTGAGAAATTTATACCACCCAACCAGATCTCTTTCCGGTATAGACACGAGGATTCTCGGGACCATTTATATCGAGCCTGGCTATGTTCACGCCGTGTCAATTACCAACAGGCCCAGACCGTGGTTCTACAATCGTTTCAAACTATCCACGCCTCACAATGGAGATAATAAAAAATCTCTCCGCTAGACACGAAGGATCTGCATCCTGAACAGCCATGATTGTCCCGAAGGGAAGGTTTGGCGAGCCAGCCACCAACACGGCCAACCGCCCATCAAAACACAGTGTTTCAGGCCACCCCCTGATTGCGCAGACCGCCTCAAGGCGATGCGTTTCAAAACACAACATCAACACACCGCCATGCTTGGCAAAAGTACACATGCACAAGATGTGCACCACTCTATCATTTCTTTTCAAATGTCCTGGAATGTTTCTATCATTCTTTCCTATTGCCTTGGGCATTCACGTCTCGCCATTTTATACAGAGGGTTTGGGCTTAACCGGCTACCTTAATGTCTTCATTAGTAGTATAGTAATGACCCACCTCGCGCCGCTCACTCCCCGACCATAAATCTACTTCACTCTCACATCTCCTATTCGTCACAATTTCTATTTCCCTCCACGCCGTCTGCGACTATCCCGTTGCATTAAAACCATCACCTCACGCTACAATGTCTATACGCGGCTACGTGCACCATCGCCACACGAGATGCCGATGGGGGTATGCAACTAGCACTCTTTTCCTTTGTCACATGGACTTTGTCTTTTCTTTTTCTACGGCTTTCACATTTTGGGACTGGCATGTCCGTCCCCGGCGTTTGACGGATGGAAGGTAACCGTGGGGGAGCCGGGTTGGAAGGTTTCCTCCTCCCCGGCCCTTTGGAAAGCAACGAATAGGGCCTGGAAAAAAATCCGGTGCTACAAACATGTTTTCCTGGTGTTCTTCTTTACACATGTGGTTTAGGGCGGATGGATATTGGGACAAACAATGCCAGATGTAGATGAGAGAATTGAATCTATCTGTGTATGAGAGGTTTTGGACCTTGAGATATTGATGTTTTGTTTGTGATGTGATGTGATGTGGAATCGATATAGGATCAGTGTGAATTGACCAATTAATCAACGAATGTCAAATGTGCTGGGTCATACAAATCGTAGAATTGGCCATGGCGCTTCTTCGTTCCAATCATTTCGAACATTGGGAGACCGTGTGAATAGGTATAATTACATGAATCCATGTATGAAGATTCCACGTGCAACCATCAACCCTCTTTCGGGACCTTATCAATTACCACTCCTCCCCGATCCTAGCATGGTCCCATTCTCCCCCCATTCGTACTTGGCAACATTCCCTTGCCCATTTACCCCATCTCACTTCCATGCTCACGCTCACGCTCAAGCTCAAGCTCAAGCTCGCGGGCGTCCCCGCTTACACACATCCATGGATGCATCCGATTACCCGATCCGGATCCCTGGATCGTACGGCTTATATGTATGTTCGTGTCTGGGCACTATATCTCTGACGGAGAGATTGGACAGGCAGGCAGGACAGGCAGGCAGGCAGATAGGCAGTATATAAGTAGCAAGTGGGTGGGTAGGTAAGTGGGAGGACGGATTTAGACATGAGGGAGGGTTCAGCATGCTCGCTGCTTTGTGAGGTAGTTGTTGTTCCTGGATTTGGGTGAGTGGGTGGGTTTGTTTGTTTGTGGGGGGGACGGCGCGACGGGGTGATCAACCGGAGGCAGGTGGGAGATGTAAATGGTGAGGTACAGAGCGGGATTGGACTGCGTTGAGATTCCTTGAGGCGGAGATGGTCGGGTCGAGTGTATTCACATGACGATGTTGTCCATGAATGTTGGGCAAAGGCGCCCGGGAACCCTGCGGGGTGCAGGAGAGAGGGGTTGCTTGCATGTACGTTTTATCTCCCTCTCGTGCATGTGTGTCATGGATCCCCAGGTCCAGACCAAACCAAACAGAATAAATCTAGTTGGGTATATTTGTGTGTGTGAGTGTGTAAGCGTACATAGATATATGTATGTGGGGCGGGGAGGCGGATACCGGGGAGAATTGTTATATTCGGGAGTAACAAGGAAGTTTCATCTTGAGTTCGGTTTCTATTTTTGGGGGTTTCTGGGGATTGAGTGGAAAGCGAAGGGAAGACATGGGAAAGGTAGGATCGATTTGTGTATTATCAGAAAGCTGCTGTGGGGGTCGGTCTTTTATTAGTCTAATATAATACATTTCGAAGTTGCTGGAGGGGTATCTGCAAAATTCTTCGTGGCCATTGAGAGGATATGGGAGGTGAAGATCAGATGAGAAGCTTATGACGGGCGGATATGTTTTCATCAACCATACTTGTGACTACACGAAGCATATCAACACAATGATGATCCAGACGAACTGTCACCCACCGCAATGCATCAAGACAGTTTGCGTTTGTTTATTTGTATTCATTCGTAATTCGTGGCACAAGAGGGGAACTCCTAATCCTATGTCGAATCTCCTCTTACTTCATCCCTTGGCCCGTGGCCGCGGAGCTCGAATCAAATCATGCTCGACGCAAAACGTTTCCACCCATATACAGAAGTTTGAACTTCATCTCCCAAACCTACTCAAGTCCATACACGTCCACATCTCCTCCCCAAAAGCTGTGATTGCCCCGAGCACATCCATCTCCGGCAAGGCAATTGAGTTCTCGGATCCAAAGATGTCGACAGGTCGTGCAAAATATATCATATATCATTCATTCAATGAGCGTACCGGCCGTTTGGCGCATAGCGATCGTGATCCATGTTGTTTGATCAACATGCTGTCGTACGCAAATGATCGTAGTGAGGTTCGCAACCTGAGTTGCACCCCGAGGAGCCATGCATCCAAAATCAAAACTAGACGAAAGCAAAAAAGCGAGCGAAAACGCCCAACTGATCCAAGCGACCGACCCAAAAACAGATGCAACCGCCGCCGAACCAAGTACTGAGAACAGAGGAAAAAGATGATTGAAAAAATGCTGTCACCCCGATGTGCATCTTTCGGGGATCTGTGATAACAAAGACAGATGTGAAGAGAAGAGATAGGAATATCTTAGATGAACTAAGAAGGGAGAGAAAGAGGAAGCAGAAGGGAATATTTATCATTTACAAAGCTTGTAAAGCCCCTTCGCACTCTGATGGATTCGTCATCCATCGTGAGTGGTCAGGTGGTGGCGGGTTTTAAAAAGGTTGTAGTAATCCATAGAAAGTCGTATGCAGTGAAAAATGGAGGCGGAGGTATAAAGAGTTAGGGGCCTGCTCGAGTGTCCTTCTGTCATGTGGCAACACCCAAGGATCGAAATATTCAATTCCAAACGACACTGACTACCATCGACCGTGTGGATATTGTGGGGCGAAAAGGCCACGCATCATGAAAATATCAACTAATAGACGGGTAGAGTAGTGCTTCGGCTAAGGCTAGGCTTGGTGTAGTCGTCACGAGACCGATGGGACGACCAACTAATGTCTTCAGGGTTGATCTTTTTCGCGTACAAGACCTTCTCAGGGGAATAGCTGGTTTCGCGACGTAATTCAGCTCGTCTAAGGGCATCTGGAGTGGTTTCGCCGAAAAGTCGCCTTCCTCGTTCGTTGTCTACGAATGTCTGCGATCGCTGCATTTGTGGCGGAGTGTTCAAGGAGGTGGTGCGTGGTGGTGCAGGAGCTTCCGTGCGCCTGTTTTGACCAATGGGTGGTCGCGAGAGTGGCGATGGAGACCGTTGGCGGTGGCGATTGGGCTCGCGAAGAACTGTAGGACGGCCATTTGCCACATCCACTGGCTCCACGCCACCACCACTGGCGGTCGGGTAGTAGTACTTCCTGGAAGAAGATGACTGTGGTTGAGCGTGTGGGATCGATGCGTAGGCAGCCTCAGGTGGGCTTGTAGAATAAGGAACTGATTCGGATTTTCGAAGATTGGAAGGACGAGGAGGATGCTCCTCCTTCCTACGGGATGATGTCGACGAGGGCATGGTCTCGGAGCGTCGAAACTGCGGCGTAGGCGACGTTTCTGCGCGACGACTGTCCCGCGGAACTTCGGTGTAGGATCGCTTTGGAGTTGCCCGCATGTTGTGTAGATCCGCTGGCGACGAACTGGATTTTAAGAACGATGGAGGGACCCTCTTGTCTTCTGGATCCCACTCAACGATTTCGGGCATCACACGCCCAGAGGAATCCTGGCGTTCCCTCGGGCGTGCCGATGAGCGGCGAACAGTGTCGGAACGTGGTTCGCGCCGGCGACTGTCGTAGGATGTTTCGTGACGTACATCGCGAGTGGAGGTAGTTCTGCTTGCAGAAGGTCTTTCGGATCCAGGCACACCGCGCGTACGACTGATGTAGTCGCGGGCATCGGCTTCTTTTTCGTCGAGATCGTTCGTCTTGCGGTGGTGATCAAACTCGCGCTCGTCGCTACGTTGTCTACGAGGCTCTTTCTCCTTGACCGTCTCGCGATCCTCGTACGAACGTCGCGACTCTGCCTTTCGGCGAGCTTCGGCAGCAGCCGCCTTGGTACGGTTTTCCTCATCCCGTCGCTTGTAATCGGCCTCGTAGCGTTTCTTCTCGTCGTTTGAGGACATGTCGTCTTCCGGATGAACGAACTTGTCAGTTCGGCTCCGACGCTCTTCCTTGTCCCGTGCCTTGTTTCGATCAGAGCGTGTCCGATCTGAAACACGCGTGACGCGTATGGGCTCTTTCTCCGGGCGAGAGGTGCGAGTGGAAGTACTTTGCTTGGGGAACGGCTCGTAGGTGTCGTACTTCTTCGATCTCGATTCGTAGTAGCGGTTGTCGTCTTCGAACGATCGAGAGGCTGCCGGCCGGCGCTCTTCATGGCGATAGGCCCCGGCGGGAGGGTAGGAAGTGCTGGCGCCAGCGGGGGCAGCAGTGCGTACGTCGTAGCGGGCAGATCGTGGGTCTGCACTCGGTCTGCTGCCGCCTTGTGCGAGCCTCGTCCTCCGCGCAGCCTCCATGGCCAGCTCGGTCTTGTAATTTTGCAGTTTGTCGTCATCGCCAATGAGTTCGTACGCCTGCTGGATCTTGTGGAACTCCTCCTGCTTGACCTTCTTGAGTGCTTCGTCAGCCACCTTGTCGGGGTGACACCTGAGCACAAGTTTCCGGTAGGCGGACTTGATGTCGGCAGAGGTGGCACTGCTGGGGACACCCAAGGCAGCAAAGGGATCGGGGGGAAGTGTCGACTCCATGGCTCGTGTGACGGACCGCTCTTCTGTCTTGTGTAAGAGGGACCTCTATGTGTCCGGGGAAGAAGAGGCTTAAGAAGAATGGATGGGGGTCCGAAGATGACGGGGGGGTAAGGTTACGGAGAGGCGGGGGTGGAATTATATGGCGGAGGTGGTACAGTCTGGGGGCGCACATGCAAGAAGGAAGCGCCAAGGAATCCGAGGGACAGTGCAGGGCAGGTGCGCAGCACTGTGTACGCAGTACGTGAGGGAAGGAACGGCGGAGGAACAGGAAAGGGCAACGAGAGTCAGGCGGAGATGTGGCGGAGGTAATACAGTCGTGGCGATGGGGGGCTTGGAGCAAATGGCGGACGTTCGGCGTTCGTGCGGGAGCCTTAAATGAGAGACGGGGGTCGTCGAGGACCGTGGGAGACTGGCGATGATGGAATGCGATGGTGGAAGTGGGAAGAATGGGATTGGGTTGCGGGCAGCCTTGATTTGCAACGTAGAAATGGTTGGGGCGGATAGGGAGGGATGGGGTGAGCGGGCTAGATGAGTAAGGTTGTCTGAGTAAGGTTGTCTTCGTAAGAGCCGGAGACGTTCCTGGGCCGGCGTGTCTCAGGGAGAAGCGTGGCGAAGAGGGCAGAAGCCGATCGGCGCTCCCTGGGTGGTAAACCTTTGTAGTGTAGTAGTGCAGTCTTGTTATTAAGAGTTGAATAAGCGCGCTGAAGAAGAAGGAGAAGAGAATCGCGAGAGCTGGAATTGGGGCAGTGTTTTCCTCCTTGCCCTCTCTTGTTTTGACGGTCCGGCCGAGGCGACCCGATGCGATGCTGCTCCCTCTCGTCTGTTGTTATGGGCAATCGAAGCGGTGAGGGCTGATGTCGTCACTCTCAGTTTCAGCAGCCCACTCCAGCGACACCAGAAGGGAATGCCCAGAATCCGCGAGTTTATCGACGGCTGCAGCGCTGCCGGGTGCTGCCGAGTCCAAGGAGAAGAACAAAGGGGTACGAAAGCGAATAAGGGAAGAAAAGGGCCAAAAATACTGGTGATGATGAGGATGCAGCAGCGAAAATTAAAAAGGTCAAAGGTCAAAAGTCAGGTAGGGTCAGCCTGCGGGGGGCAGCAGCCAGAGGGATATTATCTCTCACTCCTCCCTCGCTCTCTCACACAGGCAGGGCGACGACAAGGCTCGCCTGGTGTACGAGGCACTTTTGGGGCACTCGATCCAACTACCGCATTCTCGTTATTATTCCTTGAGCCTTCTTTTCCGCTTTGGTCGCTGGGGCTTTTGGGCCTCTGCGCAAGTCATGGCCGCTCAGCACGCCTCCCCGACAGGCAACTCTACCCATCACCACAATCACCCTATCTAACCAGGGCGCTGCATTTCTGGTGCATCTGCTGCGTCTGGTGCGTCTGGTGCAGCTGCTGATGCAGCGAGCATTAAAGCCAGCTCTTGGTGTAGCAGCCCAGCCAGGCCACTGGCCAGCTGGGTGCTGTCATGCAGCACAAGACAGTCCCACTCGAGAGGGTAACTCTCCTGTAGCAACTTAGCAAGTGATGCTAGAACTCCACACCACCAATACTGTGCGCTCTCGCTCCAGGGCCCGTCTCGGTGCCCAGAGCCAGCCCAGCTCGAGCCACTTTCGAAATCGAATCGCGCAAGCCGCTGTGGCCGAGGTGCGGATGCAGGCTTCGCATGTCCTCGCAGGCGGTTAAGAAACACTGGCCCAATGGCCGAGTGAAGCAGACGTCTGCTCCTGTTTTGGGACCTGCACATCGGCGGGTTTGATAGACAGGCCTGCACGACGACACACGCACCTGCAGATGATCTAGAAACCCAAGGAAGGGATCCCACGAGCCGATTATTGTACGATATACTGTAGCAAAACCCGCTGCTTGCAATGTGACCTCCTCTCAGCGTCCAATGGGGGGTAGGCTCGCTGCAATGATCGCGAGACCCGGAGCGAGACATGACCAAGGGGAATGTCCATGGCCCATGCCATGGGTGGTGGGTGTGACTGTCATGGCAAGAGGGCGACGCATCTGGAGGGAGAATGAGTAGAGAAAAGAGTGTAGTGCCACGAGCACAGCCTCAGTGCCACCATGGTGTGGGCTATTTGCTATGCTATCCCATCCCATCGACTTCTGGTCCCCATGTGATCCCATGTGGTCCCCTCTCGTCCCCTCTCGTCCTATCTAGAGTCGTCGACCACTAGCAAGTAGAGCAGAACATGGACTGTACTGTACTGAGAGTATACACAGTATGTCCTGTAATGTATTTCCTGCCTCCACTTATGGCCACCGGATCATCCTGCCAATACCCCACGAGGATCCACGAGAAATCCACGAGGATTAACGGGGTTTGTCCTTGGTGGATGAGGAGACCAACGCAACCGCCAGGCAGGCATTCGTCCATTCGTCCATTCGTCTATGATTCCTTCTGTCAAGTCGATGCGGTCCGCGATGGCACACGGTAGGCTATGTTAGGCCCTGTTAGGCCCTGTTAGGCCGTGTTAGGGTTCAGTTGGGGCTTTTGGGATGAGTGAGTTGGAGTCGACGTGAGTGGACGACACTGGGGCAGAGAGGGCGAGAGAGCAGCCCGGTGCGGGGACGGAACTTGGGCTAAAGCGGGGCATGGCCTGTTGGGCTCGGGGAGCCAATGGCGGCAACCTCGTCCCATCTTTCCGACGCTGTCCTTGCCAAAAGACCACTTGACACGCCAGACACCCTACAGGGCTTACACACTGCACACGCTTCACACACTGTACTCTACCACTCTATTACTACCTGGCCACCAGGCCCTCCCTCTACGTGTGTTGGCTTGATTGACCGACATCCAGCGAGTGAATGTTCATAGAAAAGAGCTGAGACATGAGGCAAACGGAAAACGGGATACGGCACATGGAGATTTTCTTCCAACACCCCCTTCTTTCACTCTCATCATGACGGATGACGTCCGCCAGGCACCATATTTTGCAGCCCCACGACATCACTTCGCATGACTGACTGTATTGTGTGTACTCGGAGTGTCAGAGCAAGTAGCTCAGTAGCTCATCTATTCTATTCCAGGTCCCACACGGGGAGATCTACATCCACCACGATCGGCTTGTTAAACACTTTGGGTCCGCTGTCTCCACGCGGGCCCATGAATGCTGCGTTAATCATAGCCGTCTCTAAACGATCTCTCCGCCGTTCAAACCCTTCCACGTCAGGAGCCGCCGCTGGGAACCCGATATCGCTCTGCAATGCTGCACCTTGCTCATATGCATTTGTGCTTCCCACTCCCAACATTGCCCTTTCCACTGCTTCACTATCTGCAGTGCCCTCCACTTGCAAGGTTGATTTAGGGGACCCAGACTGAGCGGCCCCGAGCACGTCAGACTCCTGGCCCCCAACTCCCCCGCTGATAAGGCTGGATGTATCGTTCTGACCTGTCAACATGCTGTAATTGCTTAGAGGGCGCCCTCCTTTTGCCGTGAGGTCGAGAATCGATTGCTTGTTCCCCACGCCCGGGTCTTTCCATTCCTCTACATTTTCCTCCCTAACACACCCATCGTCTGGCACCGAAAGGTCCCAGCTAACCCGATCGACTCCCCGTCCACTGTGTATATGCCCAAAGACAGACAGCATTGGCCGCACCCGATATAAGGTTTGGAGGAGGCTGTCACAGCCTACTCGAAAGTCCTTCATCGCCTGGTCGCGATGGCCCCGTGGAGGGGTGTGACTTATGACAATATCCACATCCGAAGGGACAGCACTCCATATCTTTGGCCCATCCTCGGCAACATACTTGAACGCCCAATCTCTATTGTTAACTGTATATGGGCTTCCAAACACTTTGAAGCATGTATGCGGCCCCTTTGGCGAGGAGAGATATATAGATGTCGACTCGTGCTCCAGATAGGTGATTGACGGCGACTCTTCGAGCAGCTTCCGACATTCAACGGTATCTTGAGGTCGAGGCCAGCGCCATGAAGCGCCGTGTTTCTCATAAAATGCTGCATCAAGCGTCAGGTCATGGTTCCCTAGACTTTCATTAGTCTCGACGACGAGAATAGTGGGAAATCGTGCATACCAGCAATCACGATCTTTGCTTCGAAATCCGCCTTTTCAAGCCACTCCACTGTTTTCTTAAGTTCAGAGTAACTCCCTTGATTGGTTAAATCTCCAGCATGGATCAGGACGTCACCCTTTGGGAGTTTTGGCGTCTGATTGTGAGTGTCTGAGATGCACACTATCCGCGTCTTGCGTGTTCGCGTCGACGAAACTCGTGGTGATTCCATACTGTAGTGTGTTAAGTTCCAAAACATCCATTTTCTGTTCTAAACAGATTATCATCGCTATAATATATAACACTCTCATTTCGTCGTGACTCAGACCCATTGACTGCACAGTTGCTAGAAGCCTTCGAGTCAAAGAACGCTAAGCTAAATTAAGCATGGCAGATCGGCCGCAGTCCTTCCCGAAATCAAATCTGGATCGAAATCTTCAATTCCATTGTCTTCGTCAATCAATAATCAACACACTTGCAAATTCCGTGACTCTCATTTCTACGTACGAAATAAATTTCTGAAGGGTATATCCTGAATCCCCTTTATGTGGCGACAATACACTGCGCCTAGCACCGACGCCAATGTCCGCCCAACCTTGGAAGTGTGAGATCATTGCCTCCACCCGACTACTTCCTCTTTCAAGCAAAGATCCATCATGTGCAAAGCAAACAAGAATAGCCCCGAGAACGTAACCAAAGCCAAACAGAAATGAGTCAAAAAAGCTCATTTGTTGTCAGCAGAGTTCCCAAGCTATCCACAATACGCCTCATTCAGCTTCAGCTTTAGACAAGGGGACCCAACGCTCAGCCTTCACCGCAACAGCCACCCCATCGGGACGGTGAACATGATTATTCCGAAACCCAAGACATCCCCATCGAACAAGTCCGCTTATTCTATTAAGATGTAACGTCGCTCGGGATCTGTATTCCGCATGTATGTTCGTGGTGGACAAGCAACTCCATCTCACTCTGCGCCCAACATCCATTTCAGCCTCATCCCCGTCCCTCCACCTTCAGATTCACCCCTCCCAACATTTTTCCCAACTTCCCCATCTCTCAATATGATCCTTTTCCGTAAGCGCTTCCCACACTTCCATGTCCGCTCATTGGCTCCATCACATTCTCCCATCACATTCTCGTGCTCGCCTCCTAGGCAGCAGTCATCCAAGATCCCAGCCCTGGAGTCCTCCACTATCATGCCCACCATGTCCTCCACCACCACCACCACCACACCCCGCACCCGTACTACCAACGGGTTCTCAGCTGCACCCTCGTCTTCCAATCAGCATATCCCGCTTTCCGAATGTCTGTTCTGGTTTCAGTCTAGGGGGACTTGGATTGACATTTGCTCTTGGCGGGTAATGGTACAAAATGGTTCGGATACTAGTTGAGGAACGGCTTTCGGCGCTGACCGCAATGTTGGCCTGTGTAGATCGATAGCTTGGGGAGGGGTCTTACGATAAGAGGGTTAGGGGGCGGTGTGATGGGATTGTGAGGTCGGCATGAATAGATGGCCCTCAATGTTTGATCCTGGAATCTGAAGGGTCTTCGACGCTCTATCCTGAGGAAGACCCGAGTAGTTGGAAACCTCAGCCTTGTTCACAGTAGAGCAATAGTTGTATACCATACAGGCCATTTGCTTTAAAAGCTTCTACTTACCTCAATCTAGAACCGTATATTTCTTATATTGTCGCGAGGGTATGACCGATTTCCGTATATCAGCAGATCAAGGTCTCTAATACGTACAGGGGATGAGATGGATCCACCACTATGAAATTCAATGGAGAAATTACAGGAAATATCTGAAGGAGCCTGTTTTAGATAGTTATACGCCACAAGTACCTTAGCCACTATGGCAGGTGGCTTGTGGATAATGAGCTACTTCATAGGATAACAGAAAAGGGATAGCGTTGTGTAAACATGTACTCTTTTACCTATTCTATGTCATAATAGGAAAGACCAATTTCCACAAATACAAATACGATCAATAGCTTATAGTCATCTATGTTGGTAGAATGTACAGTTTCCGGCTCACATAACTGTACAACTCTTGGCATGTATGACACATCTCCACTATGTAGGTCGGAGTTCAGAAGCTCCTCACAATAATCCGAATCCCTATCCACATCCCAAAAATTCCACTTCTCTGCACTCCACTAATTAAACAAGGAACCATAAACGCTCACACCCTGCCACCTGGTGAAGGGAAGTTTCCACACACCTGACAACTACTAAAACACCGCGACTCTCTATTTACACATCTTTTCCAAAGGAGTATTCCAACACAACAAGAAATACTACAATGACAAAGTCTGTGAAGAAACAATTTCCTTTTCAAGAAACCTCACTTGATATGTTCAGATTTAATTAAAATTCTGTCGCTGTGAAATCAACCTTGAAAGAGGGTGAGTTCTCCAAGTGAGCGGGAAATCCTTTCCTGCTTGCCTGCACGCCACAATGCTTCTATTGAGCGATATAGGAGCCGGTGACGAGCAACATCATGCATCCAAGCACCGAACTCAGAAACAATATGACAACTACATTGGTTGAGAAGATTACAAGCAAATTCCGAAAGAGCTCGCTGAAACTAATGTTCAAACATAAGTTATGGTATATGCGGCGAAGGGGAAGCACCTATGTGGCACATGTCAGGCACAGACTACCTTGGTATGTGACGAAGCCCCCAAGCGCCGAGTGGCACATCGTTCTCTAACGTTCGCACGATCCCGGCGCTTAAAGCGATTAACGCCGATTTCTGGGATAGACCCATATATGTATAACATTTCTTGCTGCGTTGATTGAACCCTACTCCGACATTTTGGCGATTTCACAATACAGAAACTTTCTTCCCCCGATATCCCTCTCCCAACTCTTCATCCAATACTTCTCCTGCCCATTTAAGCCGTCAAATCTTATGTTTGCAATGTACTGGAATCTACTCATTTCTTCACTTATGCTGCCAACATTAGCATTGTCGACTAGTAAGGATCCTTTCCCTTATGCCGTTGTTATTCGGCCATCCCAGGTCACGATCTCCCGATGGACACGCTCTGGGGATTTGGAGATTATGACGGTGCCTGGAACCGAAAACTACCGTGACTATATTCGCGACGCTGCCATCTTCCATTCCAGGATCGTGAAAGTTGATCGCAAGGAATACTTGATGGAAGGCGAAAGCATGATTCCTTCCCCACCAAAAATTCACGACCTCGCAACAGCTACATCGATATTACGCGAAGTAATTGACTCGGCGAATCAGAAATTCGAGATGAAGTCAGACTATGGAGGCCTTTTTGTCCCAACCTGTTTTAACTCTAGCTCCCTCGAGGCCGCATCCAAATCAATGTTCGTTGACGTTGAGAAGTGGGCGAGCGTCCCAGTAAAGATAGGTTATGTAGCGCCGGCAGCATGTTTGGCGTACGGCCTGGATCGTTGCGAGAATCTTGGCCGGACACATGAAGAATGTACAGGGAAACATGAATCTGAAAATTACATCCTCTTCATTGAGTACGAAGAGGAATACATGCACCTTAGCATTATCAGCGCTGAATATGAATGGGGTAGCTTTCCATCCGTCACCGAGAAGCTCACCCAGGTCTTCGGAACACGAGGAAGTGAGGACATTCGAAAAGTCAGTATATGCCAAATGAAGCTTTGAGTTCATTCAGATCTCTGACGTATGATTTCTAGAGAGTTGGGCCGGATTCATTCCGTCAACAGCTACTTGACTATATCCGGGATTTCATCGACACTTCGATCTCTGGTAGAGAGGAATATCTTCAAAGGAAGGACATACGGGCAATAATCGTCAGCGGAGATGCAACAGTTCATAGGATTACAGAAATCCAAGAGACGGCTAAACAAGCCGTAGGAAATGGTGCAGTCAAGGTGCTAGATTCAATTTTGTCGTCCGAGGTGGTGGCCTATGGTGCAGCAATATATGCGCGGAATACTGTGCTAAAGCCACATCTATGGGGTCTTCCTCCTCTTGATGAATCTATTCATGACGAATTGTAAACTATAAATCATCCAGGCAACTGTGCTGGACGTAGATAGTTCAATAAAGATAGACGATCATGCCTCAAAACATATTTGAACAAGTAACATAACGAACTCACCCGAAAATATGATAGCAATTTGAAGGCAACTTAAGCATGGCCATATGGACCAGTGGCAAGTAGGTCATCCGTTATACCCAATCTTGATTTCCTTAGACTTGTGAGGAAATCAAGGAGGTGGCGAGGATCAGGCTGAGACCTTGGACCTCTTTTTTGATTTCTATGCCAAATAACCTGGCTGTGCCTTATGAGGCGAAGGTATACCTGTCTGAGAGCTGAGCGGCTACATGCAGTCAAATATAGATGTCTAATATGGACCAACGGATTTTGCTATAAGAGCAACCGACGCTCAAACTTAGGGTTTAAACTAAAGCATACAATTTCTACGCACTACCTACATATATTCAAACACAATATCCCCGAAAATACTGTTTTCAAATATACTAATGCAAAACTCTTTACATTGTTCAGTACTTTCGTAACAAAATGAATTTACACATTATTTCATTGTATTTGATGCTGTTTGTCGGCTCCAAAATATCTGTGGCTCGACCAACAGGATATTCATCCATACAAAAAAACCATGATACCGCCACCAAGAAAAGAGCACATTCTTGGGACACCAACGCCCTCTCTAAGGAGTTCAAAGGAATTTATTGGGAAGATATGTTCAAAGACGACAATTGTACTCCAGAGCAGCGGGATAAAATCATATTTGCCACTCGATATACAATAAAGTTGGTGCAAACCCCAAAGTCAGAAGACCGTTACTATGAATCAAAGGCCTGGGATCGTTATTTCGGTCCGTACGAGAGTTGGCTGTCGTATGGAATAACCCTTCGAAACACAGCAAGCGATATCATGAGTAAGATATGAATCTAGTTGCTTTTCAGCAGGTTCGCTGACACGCGGCACTCTAGATAACATACGGCTTGTGCAAACCTACCCACAGGATGGACACGCAACAAGAACTAGCGAATCCCAAAAGGTCCGCTATACATGCAAAAGTAATAGTCTATTCGAGAACTGCGGGGATAAAACGTAAGACATGTCGGTCACTTATTGTAGACGTTTCTAACTACTCAAAAAGTCGTGCAAAGACAATAAGCCCTGGTGGAAGTAGTAGTAAGTATAAATCAAAGTATTTGGACATGTACAAAGCCTGACATGCCATTTCACAATACAGGCGAGCGATGGGAGATATACTTTTGTCCCAGCTTCTTCACTGACCCTGCTCTCATGTATCTGGAAGAAAGGACGAACGGGAGAAGATCAAACCGATGGGAACTCGATGACTTAGAAACATATGAGCGTCTGATTGCACACGAATGGATGCATGTAAAGATATTCGGATTTCATGATACTAGTGAGTTCAATAACAGTTGATCGAAAGAATTGCTATCACTTACTCATGTTATACAGTAATTGATGCAGAGGGAATATTGTTCAAGGGTACGGGCCAGCGCAGTAAAATATATAGAGATACACTCTGTAGATTGTTTGCGGCACGAGATGGCCACAAAGCCAATCCCGCCACAGCTACCAACGGTAAATGATCCACTACACCCTTAATCTCACAAAATTTGCTAACAGCATCACGAAGCGGACTCATATGCCATGTTCTTCAGTTATTACTGGTTCGATAAAGTATGGGAATGGAGCGGAGACACATTCACGGCAGATGATCCAGAAAGCGATGCGCCAGCTTTTGTGTATATACCATCAGACGATGAACTACCAGAGCCAAGCTTCCCAGTGAGGGAAGAAGACATTGTCACAAGTAATGAGTTTCCCCAGAATTGCCAGATCGACGAGAGCATGACACCGCCACACATTCACTGCGACCCAATTGGAATGGAATATGACGAATGGATCCAGGGACTAGGCTCACCTTTCCGCTCCTATGGTGGTTGTGAGTTATCGTAAGTGCACGAAATCCAAAATTCACAAATATGATGCTGACTAAAATGAAGCATGGAATGCCATAAAGCTGTCGGGTACAGTGTTCATGCCGGCTGTACATGCAAGTGCGGAGATGTGCCGACCCCTCTGGTAGATGAACGATGTGATGGGTTCGCAGGCGATCCAAAACTTAGTACTGATACAAGACTTGTCAATAACAACCCAAGCTAGAACTGGAGCTCCAAGGTGCGGTGGGATTAAAAGACAACCTTGGGAGTCAGGAATTGGTACTGATGAGAATGTAGTGGCTGGTTAGGTAGTCATTGTATAAAATTTCAAAGTGTGATCGTTAAAATTTATAACAGACACATGTCTTTCTATTAATATTGTTAGTGGGAGTGGCTTGTTCTGTACATCTGTGAGATAATAGTGTAGATCTATGCGACTGATAAAAACTTAAGAATCTTTGAGAGAAGTCTTGGAAAATACTTCTTACGGTTCGTTAATTTTTCGCTGGTATGATTGTAGCGTGCATTCTGTTTGTCGCTCTACAGTTGAGATTGGCATTAGTAGCATATCAGGAACAGTAAGATGTTTTCCCTATAGCTGGGAACGGATCGGAGAAGGCAGGTGGAATTGTTTAATGTAATACTGCGAGGCAGTGTGTATTACATTCAACATGTTCTTTTGAATGAATCCACATAATTCACAAGTCGGATCTTCACATCCCAAGATCGAATTCCCATTAAAGATAATCACTGCCAAAGATGATCGTTCTGCCGTATGAGAGATCGCGAATATGTAAGATCTAATCTAATCTCTTGGCACAACTTAGCTCCCAGAATCCCCGACCTCACCTCTCGCTCCGCCGGTACCTGCAGCATACAAAACCGCACATCTACCCCGCAACAATGGCTTCAGGATACGGATTATCTGGCGGTAAGTGAAAGCAAATCGCCTGAGCTACATGGAGGTGGAGTTTAGGACTCGGAGAGGGGTTGCGGAAGGAGCAATGGCACGAATCGAATGAAGAATCGACGTTACCAACAACGACGACTGATGATGTCCCGACGATGGACGGCACTGGAAGAGGAGACATACGAGAAACCCCGATGATATGCTCTAATTCACCGCATCCACGTCTCACATCCGCACCATGGTTCAAATCCCACGACCCTCCATCTCCGCAACCCGCCATCTCTCATCCTAAAAGACTCCTCTACGAAACCTCCATATCTCCAACCCACCGAACCCTCCCCCGCCAATTTCACAATCCAATACTAACATCTCTCTCCTTAATTCAGGTCCCTCGCGCTGCTTCCCCTTCTGGCAAGAAGTTCTCGCCTGCTACGTCACGAACACCAACCCGGAAGATGACAGGGGAAAAGTGAAATGCCAGCCCATACTCGAGGATTACTATGAGTGTCTTCATCATAAGAAAGAGGTATGACAAAAATGCCATTATTTCGCATACTATTCCACCATCCATATTTCTCTCAAATCCGCGTATCCCCCCTCCTTGCCCCTCAACAAACCCCCAAACCCGCCCTTTTATTAACCAACACAAAACCAGTCCGCACGTACCCTCGCCCTCCAAGCCGCCTACCGCAGACAACAAGCCAACATCAAACGCGACGACGCGCCGTCCGCCGGCGAGATCAGACGATTGGGTATATTGGATGCGCCGCTCGAGGAAAAGAATTTGAAGGCGAGCAAGTGGTTTCCGCATAAGGAGATAAACTGAAATGGGACCGGAGGAGGGGAGGATGGATATGTATGTATGGAAATGTGATGTGATCGATTACATACATGTTAGGACACGTTCTGAATGAATGAAACTCACAGGACGTTCCTCACTGAGGATGTTTTTCTTCATTTTCTTCCCCTTTTGATGTGCTGTGTATTTGACTCGAGGAGACTCAGTGAATTGTGTTACGCTATATCGTGTTGTATCATGTCCCTCCCGAAGGCCCAAAAGACACACCCATCTCCTTTCTTCCTTCATACCCCCCAACCTCGAAGTCACGCAAGAAGACTGTCAATTAATTCACCCATACACTATCCCCGTAACTTCCTACCAATCACACATACTTTACCCATCACCAATCACACAAGCAAATCCATCAACTAGCACGTCTTTGAGAATCTTCGAGTTTCATTATATACCATATTAAGCATTCATACCACGTCATGCTGTAACACGCTACATCTCAACGTCACACTCACCCACAACTCCCGCTTCCGCTCCCAGTCCCCGCCTTCCATTCATTAGAAAATAGAGACAAAGACCTAGAAATCTCTCTCTCTCCATCGAAGAGTGTAAAATTCAGGAAGGAAAAAGAAAAGAAAAACAGGGCTGTAACTCGTTTCGGCCATCATTCATTAAGAACGCACTAGCCCAGTACCCATATCGTATCGTATAGCCCATTGAAAGTTCACACCTGAGTCTAAACGCCTTTTTGGTTGGTTCTCCCCCGGTTGATGCAAAAGACTTGAATTCGAACACTCGAACCGGAATACAAGAGAACGCGTAGATACGCACTCATTTGGAGGGGAAAGGAAAAAGGGAGAAACAATCACCCCAACGCCTTTGGAAGAAGAACACTCTCCCGCTGATTAGATGATGATGCGCCCGCGACTCTATTGATCGGTTCCCGACATACAAGGGAAAAAAAGGGAGAACCGAAGGAGAGTCATTGTACGGGCGTGAGAAGAAAAACAGAAGTGAGAGAGGTCTTTGAGAAAAGAAAACAGGGGAAATGTAACACGGAGTATTCATCGCCAAGACTCCCCGGGAATAAAACATAAGTATAAATCTTGTTGGTTTTTCTTCTTTCTACATGATGGCAGACAGTCGATGATCGTGTACCCAAAGCTCGAGGAACTGATGTACGAGATACGTGTAATGTAGCATTATACATTGTAGCATGCAGCGGGGTAAAAAGGTATGCCGGTATCAGCGAGTGTGTGCGAACGCTAATTGGTATCGGTCCCCCTAGAGACGAGCGTTATAATTACAGGGAACAGTGTTGATAGCGACCTATGCCTGTGGTTGTTGAGAAAGTGAGGTATGGGCTTGCATGTTCCGGTGGAATGAGCCAATCTTTTGAAAGCCCCTAGATAATGATCAGTACTTGAAATGCAGATTACAAAAGTGTGAACCTACTTGGCTAGATCGACCTCGCCTTCGTCCTCTTCCGCTTCGTCAAAAGATCCAAGACTTGCGCCACGGACCATGCCTCCACTGGTAGCTGCGGACCCAAAGCCATTGAGGTTGCTGTTTGATCTTGAGCGTGGCGGTGCTGTAGCAAGATGAGCTCGGCTGACAGGCCGTGAAATGGTACGGGTTGGACTCTCTGGTATGAGATCTTCCTCTTTGTCAATTTCATTGTCGTTCTCAGGGTCATTCTCATTGTCGTTCTCAGGGTCATTCTCAGGTTCATTCTCAGGGTCATTCTCGGGGTCATCGCCATCGTTCTCTTCGCCTTCGCCATTGTGGCCTTCATCATTGATGAGAGGAGGCGAACTAGGTTGAACAGGTTCAGTCTCGGGCTCTTTCTCGGCATTGCCACCCTGCTTCATCTTGATCGGACTCAGATCCAGCGACAATCCCTTTGCTGGCGTACTGGGAAGGTCAACATATTTCCAAAATGGCGCAGGACTGCTGAAGTTCATGTACTGGCTAGGGACTTGCGATGTCGACGGCGGTGCTAGCCTGGGAGCCTGTCGGGCTACAAGAGGCGTTACGAGTCCCCCTTGTGGAACGCCGTTTGGGTTGTGTCCAGCGTGGTCCGAGTATAAAGTTGGCGGTGAATTGGCCGAAAGATCTCGCATACCAGTCACATTAGATTTTGCAGGGTCTCCGTTGGGGGAAGAAGGGGCATTGTCAACATCACGATGACCGAGACCTCCCGAGCTCCGGTTTATAGCAGCACCTGGTCCATGTGGATCTTGGAAGAGTCGCTTTGCTGGAGTCGCAAATTTAGCGTAGTCATTCTGTGGTGGAGACTGCCTGAATGATCCGTAGGGGTTTGGGGGCCGAGGGCCACGATCAGGCGTATAGGACTCGTTCGCAACTGGATAAGATGTGAGCGGTGGTGTGGTGGACCGTGGGGGGGATTTGATACGAGAATGGTGACGCTCCTGGTTGCCGAATGGTGGAGGCTGACCAAGAGCTTCAACAAGACGCTCGGTAGCGTGGGATGGTTGGTTGAGTACCGCAGGAGAGTTGGGTCCAGAAGAGTCCAGTCGCAGAGGAGGTGCTCCCTTGCGCGTAGTGAAGATTTGTTTCTTCAAAAAATCATCCTTCTCTTTATCTGCAATTTTCCATTTCATTCCCTTTCCAGGCTCATCTGTACGGCGGGCGACTTTCTCAAAAGACTTGCTAAGTGAAAGGTTATGGCGAATGGAATTCTGCCATCCAGCACCTGTGTGACGGAAAAATGAGTATCTTTCCTTGATAAAACTGTAAATATTGGAAAGTGTGAGCATCTGCTCTGGACTTGACAAGATAGCCTGTCCAATGAGTTGAGCGTAGCTGTGCGGTGGTTTGATGTCTCGGGCGGCTTCATCGCTATAGTCAATGTCATCGACTCCGTCCAGTAACATGGGCCTATTTCCATAGAACGGAGAGCCTTTGCCCAGGCGCCCCTTCTCCGATGACCGTATGGCCAGCGGCGTTTCAGGTGGGTGGCCGGGGGTAGATGTCAACTGGCTGCTGAAGGCTTGCGCTGTCTGTTGGTTTCGCGGGTGCGAGAGTGGCGGAAAGGGGTCATAATTCTCACGCTTGGGGGTAGGACCACTGGGATGAGCGTGAGGCAATGCCTTGGAAGGTGGGTTACCCTCTCTGTCCGACTCGCCGTCCGCATCTGGACCATTTTTCACCTGTCTCCATAACATAGGATGGAAGTGGTCCTCTTGGTTGGCTAGGAGGAAGAGCATCTGTGTTCCTAAAAGTCCAATGCAAATACCAGAGTGCAACCATTCGCGACTGCCCTTATTGAGGGTACGATCATCGAGCTTGAGGCCGTTGCGGCTATTCACCGTGATGAACCATTTTTGTTCCGTGGTGTCAAAGTCGATTTGGGCGTGTACACGGGAGACAGAGCGGTTGGGCCCCAAGTCTATGTCAATTCCCCACTGGGCGACTTGATCTTCAGGATCTTGCGCCGTGGAGGCCACATCTTGGGAGCTGCTCGGGGGGTTTGGACGGGTTTGAGCGTCGGAGCGGCCGATTAAGAGAACTGTCTTCCTAACAAAGAAACACCAATCGCGAGCGGCAATTTTAGCATAGGCTTCGATGTTCTGACCGTGGTTCCTCATCGCCTGTAGGTCGTTTGAAAAGTCGTAGGTTGCGTGAGGGACGTAATCGGCGGGTGTGCGGAGGGACATGATGATGAGGTTCTGCCTCTCGACAGGATCTGTGGGCATGTCATCGTCGGCGCCGTTTGGCAGAGTCGCGTTGGAGTCGTTGCTCGCCATGGATTCGGTGATGCGAGAACGAGGCCTGTCTTCGCCATTGGAGGCGGCGACGGTGGGCGCGCTGGCAGCATTGTCGGAGCCGTTAAGCTGGGGGGAGGTGAGCAAGAATGGGCGGGGAGGAGTTGGGTCAGGCGTAGTTACCCGTCTGCGCTTCCTCGAGGGGGTGGATATTGAGTCGGGGGTATCAGCATCAGACTGCTGGTGCGGATCTGGGTCCCGGCGGGAGCGCAAGCCCACTCTCCTGCTCGAAGAGGGCGGCATGGTGCATAGGCGGGGGACGCGGAGGTTGTGTGCGTGGGTATGTGTATGCGTATACGGGAAGACGTGTGAGTGTTAGTGTGTGCCTCGCGGGAAGTCGAAGGGGTTTTTGTGTATGGGGGATAAATATAAAAATGTCGTGGTTTTGTTGAAGAGTGCAAACAAGAGAGGCGAGTGAACCACGGATGAGATGACGAAGGGGTTGGTTCTTTGACAGAAAAGACCCGCCCCACCCGCACTCGAGCGAAGAATAACACTCAGGCTGCCGACTCCAGCTTCCCCTGCGCCTTCGCTCCAGCAGGCGGCGGTGGTGAATGGGCGGGTAGCGGCGGGGCAGATGATGTGCGATAGCAGATAGGCGAGTGCGATAGAGTAGGCGGAGGAGTAGGAGGAGGAGTGGGTGAGGAAGTAGTGTGTGGGCGGGTGAGAGAGAGCAATGCAGGCGTCGTGTCTTTTTGGGGCTTGTTTGTTGATTTCCAGACGCGAAGGCGAAACAGCGGTTGGCGTAGCGTGCGCTGCGTGCGCTGCACCTCACGAACGCATGTATGGACGAGCGACGATAGGAAGCAATGGACCGACCCGTCGATGCTGTAGGAGAATATATCAAATCGTCGCATGGGCGGCCGTCCTGGCACAGACAGAGACGCAATTGACTTGATTGCCCGGGTTGTGCTGCTAATCCGCAAGAGGCGCGCATCCCGTGACCTGAGCAGCAGAGCGTGGACCGTGCACATGCAAAAGCTCGGTGTCTTTGGAGCGGAGAGAGAGAGGGGATTCTTCCTCCTCGTGCGGCTGGTCGGCCATGCACCGGCTCAGCCCTCTAAAAAAGAAACTCTGAAGAAACTCTGAAGAAACTCTGAAGACACTTCCGTCTTAGGCCGCTTCTTTCTCTCCTCGCAGATGATATTGACTTTGGACGGTGTGCTGCGGGCCTTCAGCTTGCCCACCGAGCACGCAGTATCTACCGCGCCTTTTGTTTGTCCCTGGGGGGTAGACGCGCCTGTCCACCCATCTCGTCATCGAACATTTTACGCGACAAAATGCGCCAGCAATGCAAGTCACCGATGCGTTCGCAGCCCTCGTCGAATCAAATCCAATCCCGTTAGCCGTTATCGACAACAACAACAACACCACCAAATGCCGACCCGGCCGTCGGGTTTTTGGTTCCATCACCTGCAATTTGGTGCACCTTCACAGACAGCATTCTTGTCACTCCCCTACTCCATTTACATTTGGTACAAGCTGCTGGCCCCTGGTGTACTTATTTGGGCCCTGCGGCATCACATTCGGGGGTGTTGGGTGAGGGATGTGCAACATTTCTCCGCGCCCATATCCGCTCTGTCAGCAAGTAAGCATCACACCTTCTGAGTCAGCTGCTAAGGCTGGTCTGCGGTGCACACTCACACTCACACTCACACTCGCACTCAACTTAATGCACCCACACAAGCACGTGTGTGGACCCGCAAACAAACAACTTTTTCAAGTCTGTCAAGGTTCAATTAAATATCGTTGCATTATCTGCTTCCACCCTTTTCCCAATAGTTTTCGTTTGTAACCAACCAACGAACCCTAATCAAACAGGAAGAACAATTACGATTGAGACACTAAAATAATACCGTACTCATTATATTCCAACCAGGCGGCTTCTTCATCATCATCATCAGAAACCTGACAGGTCCAGCTTCGCGCTCAACGGCAGCGTCCGCGAACTGCTGCCTACATATGCCGTCTTCGCATGTTGGGTAATCACCCAGTTCTGTGTAACCGTGTCCCAATTGGACACATCTCGCCTGGTGATGTCGGCCGTGAAGGTAGCTGACTGCCCTGCCTGGATGCTCAGGCGTTGGAAGTTGCGAAGGACCACCTTGGGGTCGTCAGGTCCTCCCAGGTTAAGATACAGTTGTGGAATCTCGTCACCGGGGACTTTACCCGTGTTCTTTACAGTCGCTGTGACCGAAAACAGAACATCCCACAGTTGAGGATTTCCACCTGGTGCACCACCGGCTGCGATGCGGGATTGGGGTGAGCCATCTTGGGAGCCTGCAGGCAGTGAGACGTTGACACCGTACTCCGGATCCATCGAAGCTTGGCGAAGGTCAGTTCCGTTGAGATAGGGATAGATGTATTTGTTAACATAGGTGAGGTTCGCTGGCCACTGGTAGTCGGCAGGGTTGGTGCTGAAGTTGCCCAACACCGGTGCAGCTTTAGTTGTACCAGTCGTGGGGTTATATGGACCGGCGGGCACCTTGACAATGTTAAGATTCGAGTATTCAAATGTAGTGTAGCTCAGCCCGAATCCGAATTCGTAGGTTGGGGTAATGTTCTTCTTGTCGAAGATTCTGTAGTCAATGAACACGCCCTCGTTGAAGTTGTCCTGCGGCGAAGCGGAACCGTTTGTTGGATTGTAGATGAGATCTGGACCAAAATCCGACTCCTGTTTGCCCCAGGTGAAGGGAGTCTTGCCGCCAGGATTGACGCGGCCGTAGAGGACATCTGCGATGGCATTTCCAGACTGTTCTCCTGGAAGACCGGCCCTATGTATTGTTAGCACAATGTATCGAAAACCTGAAGTGAGAAATGTCTAACTTACCAGACGATGGCAGTGACGTTGGGGTGGTTCTTGTACTCCTCGATGATGGTGGGGCCGACTGAATGAATGACAACAACAGTGTTGTTGCAGTTGGCAGTGACATTTCGAATGAGCTTGTCGCCATCTTGCCAGAAGGTGAGATTATTACGATCTCCCATATTGCCATCAACTGTGATGTAGGCCTCGCCAGAGTCTGCGTTAACGAACACAATCGCAACTGAAGCTTGCTTTGCGAGCGCTGCGATCTGACTATAGGCCCAATTGTCAACAACAGATTGAACAACGCCACCCCTGCTGGCCACCTCACTCTTGATTGCCTCAAGGGGAGTGATCAGATAAGGATAGAATGCAGTACCAGAGCCCCAACCCATGGCGAGAGTGCCATTATCGCAGCCATGATCGTTACAGCCGTTGGGTCCGTAGGGGTTCTCGGTACTATCGTCACCGAAGACAGCGGTGAATTTTTCGCGGCCGTTCAGGGGCAGAACGCCTGTGTTCTTCAAGAGGACGGTGGAGCGTGCAGCAGCCGATCGAATAGAACGATAATGTTCCGCCCGAACGTCCACGTGCTCGTTGATGAGGCCATAGCCTTTCTCTGCAAAAGCATGTCGATAACCATATGTATCCAATGACCAACTGTTGAAATTAACTGGAACGGCGTGCTTATCACGACCGACATAGTAATACGCAGCCATGATTCGAGTGGCTGCGTCATCAAGACGCCACTCGGGAATAGTACCGTTGAGCACAGAAATAGTCAGATTGGGACCCCAGAAGGAGAGACCACTGTCGAAGTCGGTATCACCAGGCATAGTCATGTCAAGACCGGCAAGGGTGGAAGCAACGCCCGAGTGTTGAGCATCCCAGTCGGACATAATAAAGCCCTGGAATCCGAGTTCGCCTTTCAAGATATAGTTCTGAAGATATGAGTTCTGGCAGCCTTGGGAGTTGTTGATCTTATTGTAAGAGCACATGATGGATCCGGTACCAGCACGTACTGCATCCGCAAACGGCCAGAGGTACAATTCGTGGAGCGTCTTGTCGTCCAGATTGGAACTGACGGCGTCGACGAAACCCTTGTCAAGGAAATTACCCGGTGATCGGAAATGCTCTTGTTCGTTCATGATGTAGTGCTTTGTGCAGGCAATGACACCGGCATCCTGGATGCCACGGACAGTCTCGGCAACAGCAATGCCAGAGAGGACAGGATCAGGACTGAAGCCTTCCCAGTTGCGGCCGCCCTTGGGATTTCGGCCTAATGGGCCAACAACGGGACCAAGCTGCACATCAATACCTTTCCCACGATGCTCCACGCCCATCTGGTAGCCTCGACGGTAGAATTCGCCTCGGTCCCATGAGGCAGCAATCGTTCCGCCAGCCGGGAAAGCAGAGACGTAATCAGCGAATCGAACACCCAATGGCGAATCTTGCAAGCAGAGCGAGGGAAAACCTAGTCGGGGAAGAGAGCCAGTATTTCCCACACTTGAGCTGATCAGTTGGGAACTTGGAAAAAATGTATGGATAACACTGACCATGCTTCACCTTCCCAGCCAACGCCGGTTGTGAGGTTGACCTTCTCTAGCAGGGTCATTTGGCGAACAAAAGCTTGGGCCTTGGCATAGGCTTGATCCCATCCCCCTGAAGCGTCCATCCATCTGCATCACATTAGTTTCTGGCGTCGCCAAGGGCTTGTGGAGAGTACGAGGTATACATACGGACTTGGATAGAATGGAGGGCTATAGGCATTGTTTAATTGTGTGGGCGAAGTAGCATTTTGTCCCGGATTAGTAGTGCTAGAGAACTTGTTTACGAGTCAGCGAAGGGTATAAACAAGGCGGCGGCACGGCATAGTACTTGGGCAAGGAATGGGAACAGGCCGACAACGAAGTCTAGGAAGTCGCGCGTCATCTACGCAGCCTCCTCATATGCTTTGGCTGAGGATATAGGATATAGGATGTGGTGCTGGTGCTGGTGGTGAAGAGGTAGAGAGACGGCCCTGGAGCGAGCACAAGAAAGGAGATGCTTACTGGTACGGATTGAGCCTCAGCAAGGCTGATGACGGCCAAAAATGCTTGTCCAAGCCACAACATTGCCATAACGTTGGGCCAACCCGGATAGCGAGGAACGCTAATCCAACTATATTCTAATTACGATTAAGGCGTACAGTATACGAGTACTGTGTAGGAGGAGGACGACGGAGATGGGCTCACACACGGGCGAGAGAAGCAAGGAAACAGGCGGCCTTTTATTCTCTGTGCCTCTCCCTCTTTTCTCGCTCTCTCCCACACCCCCCCGGTGGGAAACTACTGGAGGCGCAGGGAAGGAGCTTTTCTTGACGCGTACACGGGCAACCCAAGCCACCCTAATGCTGAGGGCTCGCAGCCCATGCTCCTCCTCCGCAACTGGGCAGTGAACCATGCCAGAAAGCCGAGCATTGCCATTGCGGGGGAAAAAGAGCGACTTGCGCTCGGTGATGTGTGGTCAGTTGTCGTCGGTGTGGTCAGTGCCTGCTGATCTCTCTCCACCTTCAGAGTGCTTCTGCTTGGGCAACCCCCGTCGCTCTCCCCATCATCCCGTCACATCGTCCCGCCATCCCAATATTGCATCTTCTACTACGGCCCATGCCCTACAACTCCGCCCCTAGGGCATCTTCTCGGCGCCCTCATGTATGGCTCCAGTCTGCATGATCCGAGGCCGTTTGCATCCATAAAGTCCTTACGTCAAGAAGCTCTGCCGTCTCCAGCGTTACTACGACTGCTCATCCATCCCGTCCTCTGCCCTGGATATCTACAACTCCCACGGGAGCACGAGGAGGTACCTCTGTAGGTATTGCTGGACGAGTATCCATTCACCGTCATGCCAGATTACATATTGCCCAAGCAATCCCCCATTTGCTGGCTTCGGTCCTTCAAGGACATGGACAGAGACCGCGCATGCACAATGCGCTCGCCGCCCACGGCCACCTCCCCTCCCCGTCCCTTGGCCTCACATCCCATCAAGCTCTTCCGTTCAAGCCGTTTCCGCCGCCATGCCCGAGTCGGCCTGTGGCGCCTGCATTGTTGAGATGGTACTGATGGCAATTGCAACGCTCAAGACAAGCGGGGTTGAGGTTGCACATCATCGTCACACTGCAGACTTCTCCGTCTTGAGATCTGTAGGCATATGTCTGTCCTGGCCGTCGTTGAGATGCATGAGAGAGCAGCAACGGTGCGCTCGGCTGATGTACTTTGATTTGTGGAAAACCTGGGAGAAGCATGTCAAGCTCTTCCCTGCTGACGCCTTCCGCCGCCGCCCGCATATTGGCAAATCTCGGCCACGACCTGGGGGACCTTTTCTCCACACCCGATGGCGCTAGCAACCTCTTCTTCTTCTTCTCCACCACAATATCTAAATTGGTTGGCCGAGGTACTTGCTTGTACACGGTACTGCGAAGGCATCACACTCTCAACTCAAGCCCGTAATCCGGATTCTGCGCTTGTTCTTCACAGCTGGCCAGCCTCAGAACGCGTCGTGCTAGGTATGGAAGGTAGTACATGTCGTGTCCCGCGTGTCTCAACCGTCACAGGACCCCGGCTGCCAGGTCATCTCACGATCGCGAGGCACACGCAAGGTGGTGTTCTAATTTCTTTCTCTTGACAATTCTGATGTCTACCTCCTCGACGAGAGGTGAAATGAGAAACATTCCTCCAAGATAGGGAAAAGTTAAGGAACTCTGCAGGCCAAGCACTCAGCATTCCACAAGTTTCATTGTGACGATCGCCAGCGCATTACCCGTCTGGGCTGGTTTTCGCTGTCCCTTCGATGAGAAACAAGCTCCACTACGAATACTAGCCATATCTGCTAAAATGTTTGTAGTTGCTATGTACTTGGTGCCGCCGCGGCACTTGTTGTTACCCCAACCTGGTAAGTACGTTCCGAGACCCGCGGAGTATATCTGTGATTACTTGCCGATGCTCCTCGTCCCGTTCGGCTTGGGACAATCCTGCAACCTGATGTCGAAATAAACGCAAGGCAGGTGCTAGTGCCAAAAGACGTCAGCATATCCTACTTCTGGCCTCTAAACATGAGCTGATAGACGAGAGACGATGTATCTTTACCCACTTACTATCAGCTGTTGTTGACGTTATGTCATGTCCTCACTTGGTATGTTTCATAGCCTCTGTATGTTCTTTGTGGGGTCCGAACATAATCGAACTAGTCGCGCAAATAAATGTGTGGTTGGTTGATAACGTGCCTCTTTTTTAGCCGCGGGGACTATCCTTTCCAAGTTCTTGCCTGCGCGAGAGACATGTACCTTTGTAGTACCTTTGTAGTACTTTTAAACGCCTTGAGAAGTCTGTTTTTGGTCACAAGGGCTAAACAGATTCGTGGGTTTTCTGTCATCCAGGTTTGATTTTGACCCCGGTTAAAAGAAATGTTGTACCAAGTCTGGTAGTCTGCTGTGTGGTTACTTGATGCTAGCTTGCGACATAAATAAGCTCTTGTAGGGCAGGTTTCTCCAGTACATGCTTTCTTGGAAGGTAGGCAAAAGGGAATGTTAATACTATGTTGAGTCTTGTATGAATTACACAAGCTATTAGAGAGATCAAACGCGTATAGAACAGTAAGTTCGTGTCGTGATACTCAGGGTGGTTCGTATATGCTAGTTCCAATCAAGCTAGCTGGTGATCTAGTCGACCTTCGCACAGACGATTGGGGGACGCACGCACTACCCTTGTACGGTATTCCAACCTCTCCGATGACTCCAACGACACAGCCATTCTCATCACCGTTAGTAAAAGGGCGAAGGGCGGTGCTTGCATCGTCCGATTTCTTCAATCTTGAATGCGAGTGAATTTCGATCTGTAGCATGCACTTGTGGCTGGGATGCAATTCCACCTCGTTGGAGGAGAGTGTGGAGGGTCGAGCAGCGAAATCGTCAGGATAAAGAAGATTCTTAGCACTGGCGCTGGCCCCGTCCTATTGTCAATATTCATGGCTTATGGCTCGAGGGAAAGAAGACTCTGATTCTGATGATTCTGATGCGGCTATGCTTGCACGTCAGACACAGTCTGTGGGGAAGCTGAATGTCGTCAGACATTGGCCAATAATACGCTCGACTGCGAGGCTGCCTGTCAGGCAACGAAGTCCGCCCAGGAACAAGAGTCAAATGGTTGAGTCAGTCCACCACGCATTGACTCTCTACCATGCATTATATTTAAACTGATGCAGGATCATGGGACGAGTAGATTCACTACAGCAACTTTTCGCTATCCCTGACAATGGGTTCCAAACTGTCCAAAGCTGCACGGCAGCCGCCTCCCATGTCCGTCACGACAACCAACAAGGCAACCGGTAACATCACGCAACCAAACACAGCTTCTTCAGACGAGCCTCACCAACAAGGTGCCTGCCAAGCCCCCACATTGCCAGAAGTTAAAGTAGCCTCGCCTCTTGTTCTTCTTGTTCCCACGCCCAACGATACCTCTTCTCTCAATCTCTCTTTACCGACAGCCGGCAACGTCAACAGTACTGCCAGCGAAAACATCAGCAACGATAACGGCGACAGCGGCGACAGCGGCGATAGCGGAGGCGCCATGGACATCGAAATCCAGCTTAATGCAGCCGACGCCGTGGACATGAATGCTGCATCTACTTCCACTGTCACCATCCACTTCGGAGAGCCACTCAATACAGGGCAAGATGCAAATGCTGCAATGGACACTGATCCGTATCCCGGTAACCTTGTAAACTCATGGGATAGCCCTCCCCCTCCTCCGCAACTCCTTCCAGAATTCCTAGCTATCCCTCCACCTCCTCCGCCACTGCCACTCATGGAAACCATGGCGGCCCCCCCTCCTCCGCCTCCGCCGCCACATGCACCATATCTGGACACCATGCCATTTCCACCACCAGTCCAGACGGAAATCATCTGCATCATTTGCTGCGACAAATTCCCTCTCTCGCAGAAACACATCGACGTCATCTTTCCCTGTAAGCCCTGTGGTGCTGCCTATTGTGTGACATGTGTCAAGGGCATGTTTATCACGGCTACCGAGGATGTGACTCGTATGCCTCCTCGGTGCTGTGTACAGATCCAGCTTCATCATGCCCGCCCCCATCTTACGGAAGCTGAAGCTGCAGCATTCAGAACAAAGTACGAAGAGTGGAACACTCCCCACCCCTTTTACTGTCCAGTTCCAGCATGCTCGACTTTCATTCCACTTAGGCTGTTGAAACTGTCAGGCGCGAGTGAGAAGGGGAAAACGAGAGTGGATTCTGTAGTGGGCACTCCAACTTCCCCGGTGATTGCCTGTCCCAAGTGTAGCACTGATGCTTGCACCAACTGTCGTGAGCTCGCCCATACAGGCCCATGCAAGAATCTCGACTTTGGCCTTGATGAAGAGACGACTGCCTTGCTCAAGAGCTGGGGCTACAAGAGATGTCCCAAATGTGGGCAAGGAATCCGGCGTATGTATGGATGCAATCATCTTGAATGCATTTGTGGTGCTCACTTTTGCTGGGTGTGTCTACGCTCCAGGGATGACTGCGATGGGGGAGCGTGTTATGAAGACGAAGATGAGGATTACAGCAGTGAAGAGGAGCAGGACACGAATGAAAGCGAGTCTTCCGATGAACATCCGCTAGAGGTTATCGACACTTCCATTACAAACCCTGCTCCTGAGGGATCTTCCGGCGTCGACGCTATCAGTGCCGAGACAAGTGAATCATCCTCTACAGCGAACGCGGTCGTTACATCTGTAACGATTGAGCAGCCCACTACTCCCCTGCCTGTTCCGCGACGTCGAAACTTGGACGCAGGCTCGCACGGCTACTGGGAAAACCAAGGTCTCGATTTTGGAGAAGAGCCAACAGATGACATTGAAGATCGTGCATGGTCTTGCTATCACAACTTCTCGACAGTCAAACTCAACCTTGAAGAAGCGCTTCGAGAGACATCTCGCGCATCACTAATGGAGTGCACTCGATGCTGGAAACCCGTGCATCCAGAGGTCGAACTTCCAGAAGGAATCAGTCAACAAGGCAACCGAACAACTCCAGCAACTTCACGACGGATCCAAAACCGAAGTCGAAGCCGGGGTCGGGGTAGAATCGAACGTGTTCGCTTTCAAGCCCTACGCGATCAAGCATGGCGAACTTCAACTCTCGGAACCGAATTCTTTTCGACGAGTGCACCTGCCCACGACCCCATGGAGGACGTGGTCTATAGTAACAATGGTAATCGCGTAGTAGACACCTACGGCAACGTCATCACCTCGACCGATTTCGTGATCCAGCCCCCTCGACGGCTGTCCTTCGACTTCACGGCTGCGCCCTTCTTGGATCTTTCCCAGGCCGATCAGTTACATTTCCATGGAGGCAAGGCTAAGAGCAGCTCCGAGAATGATAGCAAGACTGCTAGCTTCAGCTTTGCGTATGGTTGTCTGAGCTGTGGGACTATGGTCTGCGATGTCTGTAAGGAGGAGTTGTTGGTGGAGTAGGAATCGTGATGATGATGATGATGATGAGTAGGGGAGGAGGAGCTCGAGATTGTTCATCTGAGTTTTTATTTGCCAGATTGAGTGAACAGCTTTCAAGGCTTCTCCATTCCAGAATGTTCGAATACAAATTCACGTTTTTCAGATATCGAGGATGAAGAGATGATGAGAAGAGGAAGAGTCAACGAGCGAGGCAACGACATTACGAAATTTCTTTTCCTCTTCCTATTTCGTCGAAGCTAAGGCGGGGTGCTGGTCATTTGTGCATGTATCTGTTTTCTTTTCCTTGTCCCGCCTCGCACATTACTTACGATTGTGTTCGACTGGCGAAGTCATATTGTAACCATTTTTCTTTCTTTTTCCCCTTCTTCGACAAGGCATAGCGTGGCGTTTATAGGAATGGGCGTTAGATACGTTTTTAGTGAGCTAAACGATGCTGCTTCCATATACACTTTTACAGTTTTTACTCCCAGTTTTAACCAGAATGAAGTTTAACGATATGACGAATGAAATATAAATTGGACGTAATATGAGCGGATACTCCCTATGTTTGATTCTTTGATATGTTGAATGATTGACTAACACTTCCACCGATGCGAGGATATACACCACGTATCTTGCCTGCTCTGAAGTACCTCGTAGACCAACTCGAATTTAACTCACTCAGCATATAACCCCGGTGCTCTTTCGCACTTTCCTTTGATATTTATCACTTCTCTTCCACCCAACCCTCCTCGGAACCGACGCAGGCGCCAAACAACGATTTTGCCCGAGACGAACGAGTCAAGCACTTGCATACGTCTGTAATCCCATTTCGGATTCCGGATTCTTAGCAAGGTGGTTCGTTTTTGGGCACAGTAGGTGGAATAGATGGATCGAGGATCTTCTGGATCCAGACCTGGAACAGCAACAGGAACAGCGGTTACATGGTATCCTCGTTGGGCTACACCAGTTGAGACCTCAAGCTAGAGTGTCGCATGTTGAAACCACCACATCACGCTCATCATTATGTTATCATCACAACACTCCCCTTGAACAGAAACAGCATGTATTTTTTTTTAAAAATTCTCTCCGCGAGGTTCTCCCAATACTACCTCCGCGAAAAAAAGACATGCGAGACTACACTCAACACAAGAATGCTCACCAGCCAGCAAAAAACAGGGGGGAAACATGGCGGTGAGGGACACAAAGATATCAGTGAGAAAAGGCCAATTAAAAAGAAACCGTAACATTTCGTTCTTGTTCCGAGTATTGACAACGGATGAGACAAGTAGGAAGAAGAGGTAAGAAACAGAAAGCAAGAAGCAAGAAGAGAGAAGGTGTTTTGCAAGTTGAAAAAAAGATCCCTTGTACAAAGATTATCTTTTGATTTCTCCCCGCCCAAACCCCCTGCCACCCGCGCCCTTCTTCCCATTCTCCCACCCATGCTTTTTTGATGTGTGTTGAAAGTGCACTTGATTCTTCCTAAATTCATTTTTGTCGTTTTCTCACGCCCTGCCACCACCACGTACTACCTTGTGCTGACTAGGAATTCGCCTGCTCGAGATTGTCTCACATATACTCCATTGACCACATGTAATGGGCCAATTTTTCCTCTACTGAGATAGAGAGGAGCGCACGATGCTTTGAAATCGTACGACTTGTCGACCGGAATGTCGACAGGGGCGCTACGAGCCCAAGCTTGGGAAAGCGTTGGTGTCGGCAACGTTGACGTTGGCAGACTGCTGGCCTCCACGGCCACCTCGTCCACGACCCTCGCCACGTCCACGTCCTTCACCACGTCCACGGCCTCCACGACCGCGTCCCTCGCCGCCACGGAACTCACCACGGTCGCCACGGTCGCCACGGTTGCCACGGTCTCCGCGATCACCACCACGGTCACCACGGTCGCCACGGTCGCCACGGTCACCACGGTCACCACGGTCACCACGGCCGCGTCCACGTCCACGGTAGCCTCCGGGCTCGCGCTCTTGCTTGATCAAGTTGGCATTGTCAAGTTCGACGAACTCCTTTTGGGCACGCTCGCGGACACGCTTGGTCTTGCCGCCGGATCCGGCGATGTATTCAGCCTCCTCTTCGTCGCGGGCAATAGCCTTACCCTCGGGGAACTTCTTAGAGCTGCCCTCGTTGGCCTTGCGAACGTTGGCGGAGCCAAGGGCGAGTTTCTTCTCGGCCAGCTCGGCGAGGTATGCGGCATAAGACTTGGTGTTGTCTTCCGGCTCGGGCTCAGCAGCGGGCTCGGTGTTCTCTTCAGCAACGGCTCCATCTGCTTTCTCATCTGCCTTAGCAATGGCTTCGCCGGCCTTCTCATCGGCCCACTCGGAGTTGCCGTCATTGCCTCCCCAGCCATGAGCGGCTTGCTTCTCGTGTTCGCTATGGAGAAAATTAGTAGGTGCATTCAATCGATTATATGAGAGCAACATACGCTATTCCCGTCTTGCTATGACGGTCGCCGGCGATGGCACCACCGGAACCACGTCCGCGGCCACGGCCACCACGGCCACGACCTCCACCACGTCCAGAGTACTCGCTCGGCTCTGCTTGAACTGTCAATGAATGAATAGCTTTAAATTGACTTTGAATCCACTTACCACCAGAGCCCCTGTTGCGGTTCCTGTCAGAGCCTACACCACGGTCCCGGAAAGCTAATTGATAGTTAGCGATTGGGCTACAGAATTACCATGGGGTGCTCAACCAGACATCAATTGCTCAATGTCTCCAGGTGGCTAGCTCAGGGCAGTCATACCGTTGTCGTTCGCATTGTTTGAGTCACGCTGGTTGCTACGGCCCGTAGAAGGGGCATTTGAAGCTCGGGTGGGTGCCTCCGCGGGGGCATTTCGCTTTCCTGACCTCGCAGCAGGCTTGTCAATGGCCTTGGTGGGCGGCTCTGGCTCCCTGTCGGGGTCGAGCTCGGGGTCGTTGCCTGTGCAAAAAAGTGAGTGAGGGGTCGCTTAAGGGCGATGTGGTGCATCGTCATACCGAGCAAGTCGTAGAGGTTCTGTAGATAAAGTTAGTACCAAAAATTAGAGGCAATTGCGAGAAATCCGATGAAGAATGGCAGAATAGAGCATTCTGAAAGATGCAAGAGGAATAAAGCTCACCTTAGAGGCGATTGACATGGTTAATGAGTTGAAGCGCCTTTCGCGCTGTTCCCTCTAGACGCGCAATCTGATGGCGAAATCAAAAAAGAGTGAGAGCTGACTCTATGAGTATAGAGTCGTGGCCCTCGTTGGTGAAGTTACGATCGAGTCGGGGGGGGGATGGGATTGCGGGTGTGATGAGGTTGGTGCCGCTGAAGAGAGCGGTGGACAACTGGGAAATTCGTTCGTGCGGGAAAATAGCGCACGGGCCACATCCACCTCGAAGCGGCGGGCGGAACAGCGATGATGCGCTTCCTGTCAACATCCTTGAGCTGGCTGGCAGTCGTCTACACTACGTCACATGAGCCAGCAATCCAAACAACGCCAGCTGGTATATCAATTTATTTGCACCGGAAGAGGACTCGTCGCCTTGAAGCCACACTTGAAGCCACAGCAGAATTGTCTTGACCAATGGCTCGACTTCGCTTAATGGGAAGCAACATGAGGCTTGGCATCAACCTCAAGGTAGACGTAGGATTATGGCATAATTTTCAGAAATAGTCACAGTAGTAACAGCAAAAGATCGAAGGATATGGTGTTGTATTGTAGAGACTTGGCATTCATCTCGAATACATATATACAAGCCGTGCTAGGTACAGATGCATGCGCATCTTGACCTGCGTCTTCGGCATTATCCATAGACAGACGATGTCTTTATCCCCTCAGTTGGTAATATCACTTTCCTTAAAATATTTGAATCATAACTTTTGAATAAAAATGATAATTCCACCATTGGTCGTAAGCAATAGATTGCAAAACGCCACTCTGGTCATACCGTTGCCCGTAGTCGCATAAAATTAAAAAGCCTCCTACGCCCGCTAAATCGACAGATCATCAGCCCGTTTGGAAACCCATCCATCTCTTGATCCTTTATATGGTAATCGTCATAAAATATCCCTGCTCTTAAATATACCGGGGGGTTTTCTCATCTCGATTCGTACAGTGTTGGAAAGTGCATGGAGGCGGATAATCCGAAGGGGTCGGCATCGAGCATCGGGTCATAGGGATCAAAAAGATGGTTCATGCCGTTGAATACGGCATTATTTACCCCACCTGAGTCGTTCGGTGCGATCGTGGTCGGCGACGTATACGGTTGGTTCTGGGCGGGGGGCATCGGGGGTTGCATAGGCTGGTTCTGCATGGGTTGCTGAGCAAAAGGCTGCGGGAAGGGGCCGGGGCCGGCAGATTGGTCGCTCGGTTCGTCATCAAGCATATCGGCTTGTTCATCGTACTCCTGGTCTGTACTCACGGAATCAGTCTAGGACGAACAGAGTTCTATACAGTTGAGGGGATAAGAAACGGGACAGCTTGCCGAGTTGATTCATGTGGTTCTCGAATGGAGAGGTGTAGTACGAGGGCGGACCACCGCTGGTGCTGCTTTGCGTCATCACACTTCCTGCTCCGCTGGCAACAGTGGATGCGCTGGGCAGTCCATTGGCTGGAGGTTGGTTCGTAAGGAGGGGTGTACGCTGAGCACCCATGATAGGGGTGAAGTGTGACCTAGGTGGTTGTGGCCGTAAAGGCGGATGACCCTGCTGCTGTGGTGGAATTGGCCCAAAATTGGGTGACACTGATGTACCTTGAGGCATGAAGTTGGGTGACTGCGTCGAGGACGCAGTCGGCGAGGGCAAATGGGAGCCGGGAGTTGGCTGGGAAAGTGGTGATCGATTTGGCACAATTCCATCAGGTTGAATCATTGGCAGACCATGCACGGCATCGGCCTTGGGTGGGCCTCCTATAGAGCGTCGCTGTTGCTGTCTATTCAAGATGGCTCGCTGCTGAAGCGGCGGCTGGATGGGAGACGCATTTGCAGAGGCAGGACCTCGAGCTGGGCCCAGGTTTGGACTCCCAGTCTTTGCGCGTAGCTCGGCCTGAACATCTATACCTGGAAAGTGGGGACGAAGAGTCAGTAGCCAGAGCGAGATAGAAAGGGGTAGAGGTGGAGAGGGAGGTGGGAAGAGAAAAATGGTCTTATCAAAGCCATTGGTGCAATTGTTCATGCAAAGGAAGTCAAACTGGGGGTGATTGATTGATTGATGGAGGAAATTGGAAACGTACCTTTCTCGAGCAAGATCCTCTCAAGTAGAGAATTCTTGTATCTGAGCATAAGGCATTCGTCGGCGGCGGTGCGGTGACTGTTCTGGAGGTTCTGCAGCGTCTCCTCATGGTGCTTGATGGTACTCTCGAGCTGTTTGATGTACTCTGTGCGGCGCTCACGAAAGGCGGCCTGAGCCTGGCGATTGCGCTGCTTGCGCTCCTCAGAGGTGGCATAGATCTTACGACGCTTGGTTAGTGCTATCTTTGACATTGTGATTGTGCAACTGCTTGACATGACTCCGAGACAAAGCAGGCGGAGAAAGGGTGAGGCTCACTGGTTTGCGGCCGCCTTTGCGCTTTTGCTGCTGCGGGTTCTCCTGGGTATATGTGCCCTGGGCCTCGGGCTCGGGCGACGAGGCGATAGAGCTCGTCGAACCATCGCGCGAGGGCTCTGTCTTGCCCACGGGGGCCGTCATATCTGTTACGCTACTATCTCTCATGTGCAGTCACTGTACCCCTCGGATCTGATAGAGGGGCACACTGGCCGCCAAGGGCGACGACGACGGACACGGCGATACAGCGAAGAGGCGACTGACGGGCACAGAGGCTGGCCGCGGTGGCCGACAAGAGGCTCTAGCCGTCTAAGCGCGCGGAGAGAGGACAGCCGCAGCGCCGGGTCGAGGAGAGAAAAGCGTGTGTAGAGGGGTTTGATAATGTCTGATAACGTCGCAGCGGAGGTCGCTGTATGGGTGGTTGAGCAGTAGTTGTGAGGTAAGCTCTTGGGTAATGAAAACAGAAGACCGCAGGAACCTGAGCGGAAGGGGGGTGGGCGGAGGTGCTGGAGATTTGAGAGAAGACACCTGAGCGCGCACTTGGGGTAGACTCTTGGGAGGGGGAGGGGGGCGGGCCCAGCTTTTTCCCAGCTTGGTCCTTTTTTTTTCTTTCCCTTCCTTTCCCTTCCTTTCCTCTGGGAGGGGGTGTGTGTGCAAGTGGTGAGCAGCAATGGACAGTGCGGGAGAGCCGTCTCGGTGTGTGTGCAGTGTGCAGCAGCGAACGATGGCCTGGCTGGTTGGCTGCAGGTATAGGTGTAGGTGGGTGTGGATAAGTGGTCACTGGTTTTTCCTTTTCTGGCTGCTTAATAGGTAACTGCTTGAACCCGTCTTGCTCTTGCTCCCTCTCTCTCTCTCGCTTTTCTCAGTCTCTCAACTCGAAGGAAGGATCGTTCCGAAAGGGGGAATGGGCCCTTGGTGGAGTGAAAAGGAGGAGAGAGGAGGTGGAGGTGGAGCCTTGCTACTGCGCCTGCAACTGCAACTGCACCGCACTGCTTCTTTTCTGGCGGCCGGGCAAATAATAACAGACAGACTGGGATTGCAGGGCCACCAACTGGAGACTGGAGCTTCAACTGCACACACATACACACATACACACACCACCACTCTCGCCGTCCTTCGCTCCCTGGGAGCAGCAGAAGGAAGAGGCGGAACAGGCGAAACAGGCGAGGCCACAGCGCAGAGGGGGAGGGGCCAAGGCACGTCGCGTGCGGAGAGAGGGGATTGGATGGGCCAAGCTGGGGCACAGAGTTTTCTTCACACTTGGGGGGGCTGCTTTTTGCGTGCACTTGCCTGCTTGCTTGCTGTGCTCCATGGACGGCGATGCAGGCGTTATGGGGGGCGGTATGTCATGTCGTTCGTTGGTTCTGCACGCCATCCCGGTGTCTGCCTATCTGCTTGTATCTGCTTATGTCTATCTTTCCCAGCCATCTCTTCCTTTCCCTCTCTCCTCTCCTCTCCTCTCTCTCTGCCTTTTTGCCTACTGCTGCTGCTATCGCTACGACGACTACTACTACTGCTGCTCCTCAAAAAGGCTGCCCTTGCCGAGGCGCTGTCATCAGCGGCGAACCCCAGAAGGCGACCAATGCGCACATCGGGCTGGATCGCTTTGCCCTTTCCTGCATGGCGCCAGCCGCTAGTCGCTCTTAGCTCCCGCGTCGCCAACACTGCTGGAACCCGCATCTCCGGCTTCTCCATGGGAACATGTCTACCCGTCGCCCTGTGAAAGGACCCTTCTCCAGTGCCTCGCAGTCGACTCTTGCGCCCCCGACCTACAAAGGCATGTCATGTATGTAATTGTGTGTCTGTGTACCGGCCAGAGTCTGGGGAATTGGGGGAACGTGCTTGAGCACCGCGATGGCGCTCTCCATATATCGTCCGCACGCCTGCCCTTCATCATCTTCACATTCGCAACCCTCCATGCGCGTTGAGGCATACAAAGTATTGCACCACAGCTGACACCAGAGGCTCCACCTCAACCACCATCGACCATTAATCTCGCCGAAAAAGCAACGCTGGCGCTGGCGTCCCCGACGTCGGAGGGCCATGCCAATGCCATGACCGCCGTGAGACGCGGCACTATCGTCAATCGTCGCCACAAGTTGCAGGGCCATCACCCATACACTGGCGACTGCACTGGAGGCACTGGCACACAATTGCCTCATCTCGTGTGCGTGTGCGTGTGCGTGCAAGATAATGATGATGATGCTCAGTGCTGATGATGCGAGGTTGCGTTGCCAATGGGCCGGCAATTTTCCGCTATCGTAGCCGCATCTCGCCTGTTCGTTCGCCTATTGAACCATCTGATAACGATAGCGATAGCGATAACGCAGGCGACACAGGCCCCGATCTCTCTCCTCTCCCTCCAGTTGTCCCTAAGGGCTCCCACAACAAGACGCTCTTTGCAGCCGACCTGCCCAGGTCTATAGCACATCACATACTATATCATCTACCCCCTCCGCTGCAACCTGCGAGATGAGCTGGTTTCGACCTGCAGATTCAATTTCGCACCACTCTACCGGGACCTCGCTTCAACTCGCTCAGAGCGCTCAGTGCAAACACCGAAACGGCAATCCGGCCTGCAATACTTCGGAGGCGCCCGATACGCTGGCCTCCAACAAAGTCCTTCCAATCCCGCCGGCCCTTCGACGCTCGTGGAACTCTCGGAATGCCGGACTCGCTGGAGGGCTTGCTTTTATGCAGCTCGTGAGCCTCGTTGACCGTTTGAGGAATAATCCCTGATGACCAGTGGAGCCACGCCTTTCGTCGGCTGTCTGTAGCAGGTGACTTTCTTCTCTAGCCCCTCACAATTTGCCTCGACTCGCTTTCCACTCAATCCGGCAATGCATCGTGTGCTCTGCTGTCCCTGCTCTCCCGAAACTTCCCCCCCCCGCCCCCGGTTGTACCTGTGACATCAACCTCAAGCGGGGATGGAGCCAATTGCTATGGTGCCGCTTACTGATTATATTGTTAATCATGAAAAACATGAAGATTCCAGGTTTATTCCACGTGAACCGGATGAAACGGATCCAATCCATGGATTGAGTTACTAAATAACATTCGAAATTAGACTGTCTAGGAGGTTCCGAAAGAGAGCAAAAGAGTAAATGATTGCTATCCTCGCCTATAGGCGCAGCCTTGAAAGTAGTTGTAGGGGAACGATCATGTGTTTTCAGCAATCAACGGTGAGGTCGAAATTTGAGCCTCAGAAATGTTTCCCTGAGCAAATGATTCCGTTTCCCAAATGGCTAAGTATCGAAATCTCTCATTGTTATTTCTATTCACGTTGTCGTTTTATTTCTGTGTCTTTTGTGCTATCAATATTCCTAATGTCTACCTTGAAATGGATTCGTTATTGGAAGAAATGGCAGGTACACTGTCTTGCTCCTTCCACTTTCCAGATGTCCGCAACACAAGATCTCTCTCGCCATAGCAACATCATGACAATGCTTCCGATAACAAGCGACCCTCAATCAACCACTCTCAAGGATATCGAGCATCGACATAGTCTCACATGCCTTTCCCCCTCCTGATTCCAGTAGTAACGGTCTCCACATCCATCACTCGGTCAACATCTAACCGCCTACCCGTCAGTGAAGCGCAATATCTGTCGCCCGCCGTGTCCCATCGACATTCTCGGCACCAACTATAGCATATCAGCGGACGGTATGCTGGGTCTGACCCTCTCCGAGATCGCGAGTCGCATGCTGAAAGGATCAGGTTTCTCCGTGCCTCCACTTGAGAAAGACCTCCACCTTGAGCCTCGTCCATCCTTTGAAAGAGCAAAATCAGTGCCATTGCCAGTCCCCCAGCTTTCATTTGAACTCGAAGCCAGCCAGACCATAGGCTGCGGAGGCATGGTCAATAACACATTGGGCGAACAACGAGCCCTCTCAGTCGGCAATTTACCCTGGGCGAAGACGCGTCCTCTCTCAGACATTAGAGAACTTACCGAACCAAGCTTAGTCGAGACAATACCGCAGAAGCTTCTTTCTGATAATTCTATAGTGGGGACTGCGTCTTTGTCTCATAAGCCCTCTGTAACTTCTAGGCATCGGCCTAGCATTGATAGTCGACTTACAGAGAACAAAGATCCCGAGAGGAAGAATGGTTACGATGCGGAACGAAATGGCATTAGATCTACGACCCGTGGGCGGGAGGCCTCTAGAACACCATCACCACCAAGCCCCGGAGAACATAGCCTATCAAGTATATACAGCATTCCGCCAGGGAGTGTCCCACCGCGCTCCTCTTCAAAGGCACGGGCACGGAGCATCTCTCGAACAAGAGTACCTCCACCCCCCATGTCTCTACATCCTAACATGCAGCGCCTACCGGCACAATCTTCAACGAGTACATCACATCCTATGATTCCCATTCCACCACCCATACATCAAAGCTCTGGTAACACTATACCGCGTCGAGGGCCATCCCAATCTCCTCTGCGGCAAGTTGCCGCAAGGCTCGATCCTATATCCCACGATACCCACAGGCGCATACCGTCGCGAACATTTATCAGAGAACCTTTATCAGGCGAACTTTTAGAATTCCCCATTCACCGACATCCCCGGGTTCAACTTGGTCTGGACTTATCAGCAAGTATCTTCGTCGGCGGTGGCTCCATCGAAGGAACAGTGCAAATCGACGTTGACGATGCTGAAAGAATCCGCCACAGGAGAACATTAGATATCGGTAGAGTGTCCGTTGATTTGTTAGGTCTGGAAGAAATGACTGGAAACAGACGTTCCGTGTTCCTGAATCTTGCGACTGAGTTGATTGACGAAGCCAACCCACCACCGCAGAACATGGTTGACAGCCAAGAGCAAATCGATAGACACGAACCGTATTGGCATCTTAAGCCGTCACTAACCAATCTTTCTTTCATCATGAGCCTACCTCTAAATGTTGGACCGCCACCATTCCAATCGAAAAATGCAAAGATTCGATACTCGCTCTGCGTATCCTTACTCATTCGAGATCACGGCAAGCCTTACATTGTCAGAACATCAACTAACATCACTGTTTTGTCTGTGTATGACCGTAGGTTGGCATGTAATGGACTCTTGGTTATTTACTGACGGAGAGCAGCTGAAAAAGCACTGGTTTCCCTACCAAGTCCTCTGACTGCTTCAGACGAATGGACGAAACCACGAGATTGCACGGTGGAAGTTGTTCGCCTCACGGCAGGTTTGCACCGTCAAGTCTGGGTCAGCGGGACCAGCCTTTACGTTGATGTTCATATAGTGAACAACAGTCGCAAGCCACTCAAAAGGATTGAACTACAACTAGAAAGAGATATACTCTGCTATAAGCACGTTCGTTGTGCTTCAGCTTTAGATTCGTCTTCCAATAAAATCTAACCGTGTGCCAGGCTGCTGCTTGTACGATGGAGAAGTCGGCAGGGCAAGCGCGAATATTCGACAGCAACGAACGATCCATTCTAAGCAAATCAGTCACTAAACATGGAACTGCTGGATGGCATGGCGTTCCTGCGCACAGTACTCACATACGCACGTGTGATCTTGAGGTACCTCGCGGACACGCTACAGTCAAATGTGGTATGTATCCCTACACCTTTGGTCTGCAGTGATTGACCCTGGTCAAAAAGGGAAATACTTTGAAGTGCGATATTTCCTTAATGTCGTTGTTGGAACATCCCACACGTTAGTGTCCGCTCTCCCAAGCATCTTATCATTATGCTAACCAATGCCAGTAAGCTAGTGACTGTGCAGCTCCCAATTGTTCTCATTCATATGGTAAGCTCCCTAACCAGGGTGCCCTGCACTACACTGACCAATAAATAGAATTCACTCGATGTAGTGCCAAATTCTGTTGCACAAGTTGCGGCCGCGATTGAAGAAAAGCGAATCGCACATAGCCATACTCGTGCTCGTTCCCCTCAACGACTTGGTCGTCGACCTTCGCAATCTGTCCAAGGCCGCGCATTCGCAGCGCCTCGCATGCAGTCCCTAGACCGTATGCGTGCTCAAGCTGAGGATATTCAACATCTTAGTCAAATCCTGGATCATTCACCTCGCAAGTATAGTTTGCGACGAATGAACTCCAATATTGACTACCATTCACCTCCAAGTAACCGTAACGGCCGATTTGTTGGGGGTGAAGAGGTGGCAGACCTCCAACGACAACTCAGGCATATAAAGTCCAATGAAACATTAGTATCGAAGGCAGCAAGTGTGTATAGAGGCAGTTCAATGCGTTCAAGGCGAGCAGAAGGGTCGGCACTTGGATTTCGAGACGCTGAAGTTCGTGAGGATTTTGAACTCGGGGGCTTGGGGTCTGATGGAAACGTACTCTTTAAGCAGCGGCTTGAGCAAAGCCGCGAACGACAGTACCGCTTTAGCAAGAAAAAGAGTGTGGAGCGATGGAAAGGTGTCGCTCATGTTGGTGTTGGATGGCTCAAGGGGAACGCTGGGGCAAAAGACGAACGAGAAAAGGCGGATTGGATATGAGTTGCCATTTTCTCATATTCTACGACTAAGTCGCACTTGTTTGGTTGGACCTGGATACCACTAACTCTCTTGGATAGTCATTTCTATCGGTCATAGACTCAGAAAGCTCATTGAAGCCTGTTTTATCTTCCCTAGACTACATCTCCTGGTCATGTTTGAAGGGCTAATCGCTGATTGAAATTCTGCTTGCACAGCGAACAGGTTCCCAACCACTAACGGCCACACCAACCATAGGTATTACCTAGGGGGAGTATGTGAGGATAACAACCACTACAACCACCAACTCCAGCAAGAATTGGTATCAGTTCTTTTTGGTCCCACACTTTCAGTTTTACCAGTGCAAGTGTCCAATTGAATCGAATAAGAACAAAGCCACCATAGAAAAAGAGGGGCCGTCCATTCATTATACATTCTGGCGATATTTTCAACAAAGATCTACTTCTAGGTGACCAATCCTCCTTCTTTACAATATACAAATACAACACATCATCATCATCATCAAAGCTCTCTCCCAACTCTACAACCCCATCTCTACCCCTGCACCCCCCTCATACCCACCCAAAAACCAACTTTCCGGACTCCCATCCACGTCAAACCCAAATCCAAAATCCAAAATCTCATCCCTCATCAAACTCTCCCAATCCATATCCTGCCCACTACTCCATCCCACCCCAGCCGTATCTCCATCTCCACCACAGCCCCTATCCACCACGGCATCCACATCTGCATTCTCCCTCTCCCCAACCCCAACATCAATATCAACCCCCCACTCGTCCCGATACGCCTCCCTCATCAACCGCGCACACTCCTGAATCGACTCCCTCGCCGCCTCCAGAATTCGCGGATCGGGATCTCGCCGCGCGGCCATGGCATCGATGCGCGCAAGGGCGCAACAGAAGAAGATGGCGGCTTTGGAATTCGGCTCGCCGCAGCGGATGCGTTGGTAGGAGTATTTTTTTAGGCGGATGATGGTGGAGCGGAGGGTGGGGAAGGTTATGGGGAGGGAAGGAGTGGTGGCGGTGGTGGTGGTGGTGTTGTTGTTGTGGAGATGGTGGTGGAGGGGATCGTGGAATAAGTCTGTGAGCTGTTGGATCAGTTCGATATAGACGGTACCGATGCTGTAGAGGATTAGGTGTTTTAGGAAGCCGACGCTGTGGGTACCAAGCCGGATCCAATCATCTTCTTCTTCTTCGTCTTCGTTTGCGTTTTCGTTTTCTGCTTCGCCGGCGGAAGAGGAGGAATCAGGAGGACAAGGCGCGAGAATAGAGAGTGATACGTCGAGGCAGAATTTTCGTGAGTAGTAGTATCTGGGATCTGTTCTGGCACGGAGGAAATAGGGGCGGTGGAGGCAGAGGGCGAAGCGTTGGATTAGGGTTGAGTAGAGTTTTAGTATGAAGGGGGTGGGGGAATGGAGGGTTGAGGTTGCAGAGCTGGGTTGGAGATGGGACATTGTGATTCTGTATTGTGTGAGGAGGTCGGTGCTGAGGCGGATGGTAGTGTCGTAGGAAGGGGGTGTGTGGATGTTGTTTAGGAGACGGGTCATTTCGAGGCGGAGGGGGAGGGTCTGGAGGAAAGCGAGTTGAATTGAGGTTTGGGTGAATTCATGTGGAGGTTTGGGTGTGATGGTTGTCTTGCTTTCGTGGATGTCTTCGTCGTTGATGTTCGATGGTGGGCGGGTGTCGTAGTCGGAGGGCGATATCAGAGGTGACATGCCCATATCGAGACTTGTATGGACCGTTAGCTCGAGCACTGTTGCCCACAGTCGACGTCGCATCTCGGCGTGGAAGACGGATATTTTGGAGAACAGTGAGGGGTCGCGGTGCAGACCAAGATGCATTGAGCTTCGCAAGAGGGCTCCGGCGGATATCCCGACTAGGTCTCCGTCGACCTTGCATACTTGTCGTGCGAGTATGAGCAAAATGTGGATTTGGACTCCGGTCAAGTTGAGTCGAGACTTTCCGTGAGGTCCGTTTAGCCAGGTTTCAGCGGCTTGGACCCATCGTGTGCAGCGGGCTCGGAGAGATGCTTGACCTTCACTTCTGTAGAAAGGCACGCCAATGGCACAGACAAGCAGGATCTTTATCAATACTGATTGCCTTACCGTGCTCGGATTTGTCCAGTAACTCTCATACTCTTCAACAAACGATGGTATATGCAGGACCCTGAACGCGCCTTCGAATGTTCGGAGATAGCCTTGAACGAGCTCGTCACTGACAGTCCTTGGGGGCATAGTTGACTGTATATCAGGAGAATGCGATGAATGAGATAGGCGGGCATTTTTGATCACGCGAGCCATATTTTTGCATTCCACAAGTGCAATGTATAGCTCGGTTGACTTGTTCACTTCAACTCTGTCTGTCTGGGGATTCGTAGTGACGAAGGATCTGCCAAGTGCATCATACTTGTGGAATGTATCAGTCCATAGGAAGCAAAATGATGATTCGAACAGAAATACTCACAGGCTCAATGGCGTTCACCCAATGAGATTCACCGAAGAATTTGAATTTGACGAATTGTCCATGTTGATGGGAAGCGTCGCCTCGCTCGGGAGACGTGCTTTCGTTCCCAAGTGAAGCTAGTTTGCCCTCGAGTTCGTCCACCTTTTTTGCAAGGGCTTGAATAGTAGAATCGGATTCGAAAGCGTTAGCACTAGTCCTCGTAGTAAAGTACTGATCCAGAGATAAATCGTGTCCAATAGGATTCCCCTTCCCGTGAGGAGAATACTGGCTCGACTCTCCTTGGCGTACAGAAGTAGACACAAGCGATATCATCCTTCCTTCATTGGTGATCGGTCTATAGGTACAAGTGGGTGATTTTGTCCGAGTACATGGTCCACACGGCTTTGCGCGATCGCACTTGACTTTGCGTTTTCGGCATTCGACACATGAAAGTGCAGGACGGCGTCGCTTGACCGACCCAGTGCCGTCGGTGTTTGACGTTTGGAGCGTCGGTGGTTCTTCATCCATGTTTGTAACGAGTAGGGGGGGAATAGTACTTCAGAAGTCGAAATGTAAATAAGTGGATGGAATGAGGAGCATAGCAGAAGGGTAACCTGCTCGGCTTTTTCGCTGCTTGCCCTCGGTCATTTCAAATGTCCGACAGGGTTCAGTGTTGGAGGATCGCAGTATCGACCATTAACCAGTGACATATTCGGCAGCGGTCCCTTTTCTGTACTTCACTAATAGGATTTTAGGCTTTCACTCGGCTGAATAGTTCGATGTATATTCAGTCGACGTTGTTCAGCAATAGCAATGGAGCTCATGTACAGGAACCGGCTTTACACTAAACCTATTCGGGAAGAACATCTTCTCGGTCCCAACTTTGAAATACATATTCACTGTGCCAGATGTTTCCTTCATAACGTAAATATTCATGCCAAGGTACATGTATATTTGCTATTATAGGGTTTGCCAGTCACGTATCACGGAACATTTAACATAATCGTACAATAGTGCGAGCAAACCAGCTTGTTGCAATATATTGAATGTGAAATCCTTATAATCCAATGTAGCACATTTCTTTCCCTGTGCTTCTGAACTCCGAGATAGCCATGTAAATTACTCCTAATTTAAAGTTGTGCGGTCAAATTAACCTTTATAGAACTCTGTGGCCTCCTCTTCAGTGACATCGGATGCAAAGCTTCTTTTGCGATCTATGAGGCCGTACTTAGAACCTCTTATGCGCCACCAGAGCTCACGTCTATCGCCCTTCAGATTTCCATCTAGGATATCCTTCTTCAGTTCTCGAATAAATGCGTTGTAAATGTCTGGTTCCTCTAGCTCTGTGATTTCATCTCTCAAAACACGTATCGCCTCAAGTGCACGACCATAGCCAGACTCACCAACCGATGTACTGATGTATGTTCGAATATTCTTGCCCATTTCGTCGGCTGCAGATTGAATAGCTTCGAGGTCGTCTGTGGCAGCAAGCGCCTGCTTGAACGAAGGAATCAGGTTCTGAGAGTCGATCTTGACTCTCTTGGGGTTCCCGAGGAGTTCGTCCACATCTAAACCACTTAATGGCTTTTCCCTATCTCGAAGTGTACGTTTTCCGCGGCCCTTCACCTTGGGTGGCACCTTTTTCACGTCGCCGGCGGTTTTTAGCGCATCGAGCTGTCGCGTAGCTTTGTCAAGGAGATCGGTAGGAGGAGTAGAAAATTTGGTCAGAATTTGAGGTGGATCGGGTAGTTTGTCGTACACATTATTCGTCGCCCGCCATCGAATAATATGGTTAATCCGGTGGAGAAGGGGCGAGTAAGTGTCCTCAAATTTCATGTATTCGTCTGGCTCGCCATCCTCATCTCGGTCATATGTCGACAAATCCATAGAATCAACGTAATCACTCATTGCTTGTATGAGACTGTCGTTTGGTATGTCCCTATGCTCCGTAATGACCTTTCCAGACACTGTGAGTTTCTTGTCCAAAGGTGGGAACTTGTAGCGTCTCATGTCTTCTTCAAAGGGGAGTTCGACGTCGATTAGAGCCTCGAAATCGCCTTTAATATGTGGAGCGAGTAGTACGATGATAGGTGGCTTGAGTTGCTTAGTGACTAGTCGAGCGATCGCATAATCCCCGGCTTCATAAAGAGCATGAATGAAAGACGATAGGGCAAGCTGTGCTTTATCGTTGCCCTTCTGTGGCACGATAAAGTTGGTGCGAGACATAGGAAGGTAGCGATCGAACTTGGAAAAGATAAGCATAGTACTAGCGTAAGTTGGAGTGCAGTCACGGGATGTAATATACCTTAATCTCTGACACGAAACCCATGATCTCGAAGCTAGGCTCCGTCTCGAGCTTGACTACATTCATGTCTCCTTCACTGATGTGAACCGCAGTTCGACCATATTCATAACCTCGTTCAAGCTCATCCAAATCCACGTTTATTTTTTCGCCAGGTTCATCTACGTTCTCCACCTTGTAGACACGTTGATTTCTGACGGAAGAAAGCTCGCCATTCTGCTCATCTGCGTTGACAGTGGCTGTAAATTGTGCGCTTGTTCCAGCACCACCTCCAAGTTCCGTCCTAATCACGAAAGAGCTTGCCGTTGGAGGCTTCGCGATCATGGTGCATGGGTAGCGCTCAATGTCAATACTTATGGTATCGTCGTAATTCTCAATGTCACCTAGCGTCAAGGTGCCTCTATAGCTGTGGACGGGTCTTGTCTCTTTGATGCGTGGAATATCCAACTGATCTATTGCAGCAGCAAGGGTACCAAAATTACCATTGCATTTGTCGATGAAGTCTCTGAGAACTACCTCGTGTTGTTCCTGGTAAAATTTAGAACATGTTTGGGTCATGATTGGTAGAAGGCGATGTGACAAACTTTGATGGGGTCCTTATCTTCCTCTTTGAAGCCGTAATCAGGGTCGTCAAAGTCTACCCCCCTACTTAACATGAGCATATTGAACGAATATGTGACCCCTTCGTGGGTATTTATACTTACAATAGAGTAACGTCCACCTTTGCATGTTCATCGTTGATTTTTTGAATAATTTGATCAAGATCATCGGTGTCCATGTATCCTTTGCCGTCTGTGACGATGATGATTTGGCGATCATACTTCAAAGGGTTTCCAGCCTTACCCGAAGTTGCGCCATCAATAAGGGCAATCGCAGCAGCCAATGCAGAGATCACTACCTGGCATCAGATAATGACAATGATAGGATTGAAGGATAACTGACCATCACCGTCATTTGTGTTGCTCGGCTTGAGATGAGTTTTCAGTTCGCGAATATCGGGAAGCAAAAACTGCTTAGGATGAGATAGTACGTGAACATTGGAATAGCCTTCCTCATCATCACCTAGAGCGCCGTTGAGGTTGGTTTCTTGTTTAGGTCAGCTACTTGGTCTTGGCAAAAACAACATGGCTATGCCACTCACCATCTGTTCGATATCCCACCACCCCTATCAGAGCAGTTTTTCGGCCAGTCCCCACCTGTAAGATTGTTAAATTTCACCAGCACATCCGACATACTATAGAGACTAACCGTGGTGGTGATCTTGTCCCACACGTACTCCATCGCCCACTCAAGATTGGTCTTACTTCTCCCATGGCGCTTCTCGCCCATTGACCGCCCGAGATCGATAATGAAGACTGTCGCCTCTTTTTGCGCCATTGTTGATGGTAAACGAATGTGTGGGAATGTAGGGAACGTTAAATAGAGGCGCTGTCGATGAGGATGCCTTGACGTGAACTAGGCAAACGTCGGTGCACGGGCCTTAAACGCGACCTCCGAAACGCCAATTCACCTGATGACCTGCTCGTCTTGGCAATCTGGACGAATATCATCTAACGAATCCAGAAGACACAGGCCATGACGCACATGATAAGAGGGTTAGATATACCAGCAGATCTTCACACTATGTACATGAATGTACATGGCTTGACCAACCCGCGTGTCTGATTTTGGCTGGCTATCACTAACCAACTGCCGGACTTTGATGGATGTGTGATGTAGATGGAGTACTACTACGCTACAACGACAAAGTTGAAATATCCTGCGCAGTAACCTCACGAATCTTTCTGCCAACATATATTACATATTCAAACCAAGTTCGTACCTCCTTTCCTGTAGCGTAGCTTAGTGGTTGTGCTTATTTCTAATACTCGACGAAGTCGAAGAGAGATCCACCCCACCAAAGTCCCCAGAGTGAACATCGTCTACGCCCGTTTATACAATCGAAACGTTGTGCGTTACTTGACCTCGCGCTCACAAATTTTTACTAGACAGCGTTACTTTCTGTTTATATAAGTCCTAGCAAAAGGAAAAGTTGACGTGATATTCAGCACGTACTCCAGCATGACGATTAGTTTACCATATGAGCGATTCGAGATTGCTATATTGCACCTCCCCTACCACGCTAAACGAATATGTGGATGGAACCTGTTGCGCTTGGGTATAATGTCTCTCGGTATCCCAAAACCACTATAGAATCAGGCGCTTTAGCTACTGCTCATTTACGCCCTTCTACCATGACGATATGATAACCCTCGCTAGTCTTTACTTCTCCATATTTCGGGTTGCCCGTCGTGCTTGGTTCGAGTTCGTACGCGACCTTTTCGAAATCGACGAGGAGGGAACCTCGCACTTTCCATCCTAGGGAGCCGCCTGGTGCAGCAACGTCAGCTCGTGTTCGCGGTGGATGAAGGAGGGGTAGAGGGATTTTGTTGCCATATTTCCTCGCGCGTTTTGGAAACTCGTACCTTGTCTGGCTTTATCCTCGCTGAATTCGCGTGCCACCTCATCGAACTTCGCGCCATCTCTGAGCTTTTGAAGTGCTTCCTCTTTCTTACCGTGCTTCTCGCAGAGGATATGTCGTACGTTGATACTTGTGGCAGGCTTAAGTTTCCCGCCTTTTGCAGAACTTCCCTTGTCACCTGCATCTTTGGATGTGTCCTTTCCCTTTCCTTTGTCTTTGTTCTTGGGCGCCATCTCAGTCAATCTGGTTACTTCGTTGGCGGGACACTTGGGAATTGACCGGTTGGAGCTTGACAGCTCAGATGCCCTAGGGAAGACTAGGAAGGCGGTGACCGTGCAGATCATTATGTAATCGCAACTAGCATTGCATCACTGCATCTAGATTCTGCCCCATTAGGTGACCGCCCCTCGCCTTTCATCACCCGGCCTGGATCCCAATAAACAAATTTGGAGGCAGATGTTGTGCAGAAGAAGTTTTCTTCGATGGAAGCTAAATTTTACTATATAAACGCCAATGGCACCTCATACGCGGAGTCGGACCGGATGTTGGACGTGCCGCGAAGCAGGGTACAAATGCGATGAACAAAGACCGCATTGCGGGCGATGTATTCGACTTAATATAACATGCAAAGGATATGGGGTCAAGCTCAAATGGCGGAATATACCTGCAACGTCTCCTCCAACTAAGCGTGCTCGCAATGGGCGAGGCAAATCGGTCGAATCACCAGTAGGCGATAGTCCTGTCTCGACATCGAGTATCTCATCTGCTCCCGCGATTCTAGGGTCTATGGAGGCGAATCCATCTTCAGAGTGGACTAAAGGCGGCGTAATGATATCAATATCAACCTTGGACACGACCCCTGACTTGTCCACCGGTGATAAGCGGCTGTTGCACTATTGGACTGAAAGGCTATCTTCGTTGATTTCAGTTACTCCAAAGAACGAACAACCTAGTCCTTTTCAGCAACACTTAACCTATATGGTCTATCTCCCGGGAGCCTTAAGGTCCACCATTCTTTCCATGGCTGCGAACCATCTTTCTCTTGTCTCAAATGACAGCTCGCTTCGTCTACATGCATATCGACACCAGCGAGATGCAATACAGCTGCTACAAAGACTCATAGCAAGCCCAGCTGAAAACAACAGAGAGCCTGCGCTTGCCACCATCCTAATGATGCAGATATCAACACGACTATTTGGTGACGATGATGCAGAGCCACATGCGACAAACCATCTAATAGGTGCAAAGGCCATGGTATCGCAAAGAGGGGGACTGGCAGCCTGGAATACAACACCCAGCGCACGATTTCTATTGAGTGTGTTCGCATACCACGACATTCTTTCATCGGTGTCCCGAGGCTCCAGTCCGCTCATCGAACACGGCACACGATTCAATGCTATCGAAGGCGCCACCAACATGCACAGCATTGCAGAAGTACTCCAGCTTGTTGCACGTATCAGTGAGCTACAACATATGACAAAATCGGGGACTGATGATGCCGGATTTCCAGACCGTCGACATGCTATCAGCCGCAATATTGAACAGGCATTACTTGATCTGAACTTTCTATCATTATCAAACAATGATGCCGAGGCTCTAGACGTAAAACTCACCGCGGAAGCATATCGACATGCTGCCTTTATCTATCTCTATCGAGTTTGGCTCAACGTTGGATCGCCAAATCCGACCACCATCCATCATGTTGAAAGATGTCTATCATGCATTGACCAAATTTCTGTCAATTCTTCACTTGTTTCTTCTCATATCTGGCCCCTCTTCACTGCGGGTTGCGAAGCAATCACATTTGAACATCGAATATTCGTGCGAGTCCGCTTTCAGGAAATGTTTATTTCGAGAAAGTTTCCAGCTCTGAAGAGGGTCGCTAATGATATTGAGGAGGTCTGGTCCTCTAAGGATTCAAGTGGACATGAGGCCATGTCGATAGATTGTATATCTGTTATTAAGAAGAGGGGTCGGGAAGTTGATCTTGCATAACATCGTTTTTCAAAAAGTACCAAGAACTTTCTGGCGCTGTGAGGTTCAAGATACAATGCATTCGTACTTATGAGGGCGCTTTCTCTCTAGCAAACCCTTTACTCAGCCCTATCCTACAATGACGGTGTAGCTAGAGGGGTAGGAACATTATCTTGCTCAAGCCTCCGCGATTAAACCCCACAATGGAGCTAAGAGCAACTACCTGGATTCCTTTATACAGACTGGCTAATGGATTTTATTGGACCGGCATAGTCTATGACCCACACATACAGTTACACTATCGATGTATTCGGCACTCACCCACTACCATGGCACGGGACTTACCCCATATTTTATACTTGGCCAACGGAATTCCATCTGTAGCCGATACAAACTCGCCTGCATAGTCTTGGCGTACATTACACCAGAAGTCAAAAACATTTATAACAATACTAGTACGGAGTCTTTTGATTCCTATAGAAAGGGTTCATACAATATTCCATTAATGTTCTACCATTTCCACTCTCATTTGTTATTGACATCCTTCCGTTATGTCTACCTATGCACATATTTAGACACCCTTCGGCGTAGGACCCTCCAGCTTCTCGTTCTGTCTGTCTTGCTCCTCGGCAATTACATCAGCAGGGATGCGATCTGGTGTCTGGTTCACGAGGATCAACATCGGGCCTACAGCAAGACCCATGAGACCGAATGTGACACAGCTAGTTATTGAGTCAGTAAATCAGGTGGTATATGATAAGGAAGTTAGGGAAACCTACAATCCTATAAGAGGACTAGTCTTGATCTGTGTGTTCATACCGTACGAAATGGCTTGGCCAACCGCTTCAAGACATCTGAAGGCAGCTCCGTTACGAACATTCGCCTGTGCGTCAGTTGCAAATGACGACAAAAGCCAGTACATATATGACTGGGAAAGGGGACCGGTGGTCTGAACGAAGAAATATGGGAGAAATGATCTGGCGTAAAGAGAATCATCCCAATCAATCTTTCCGGGGCTATTTGCGTTGAATCGGACTTGCATGATGATCGACCAGATATACACGCCGAGGTTGAGGATCACAACCGTAAAGAGACCCATCTGAGCTCTGCGGCGTTGTGATACACCCTTAGAGTCGAGGATAAAACCTAATCCGAAACAACCAACAATGCAAAAGAATGGAGAAACTAGCGAAGACAAAGCACGAGCGCGGACGGCAAAGTAGGTGCCAAGATACGTTGACCATGTGCCACTGTTAAATTAGTTAGTAAAACAGAATGATGGGATGAAACGGGTGCCCACCTGTAGAAGAACGACCAGATCGCCCAGAATGCGGAGAGGAGAATGAGCTTCGAGGTCATTGTAACCTTGATACGCTTGAATTCCTGTTTGCTCGACAACTTTTCAGAGACAAGAATTCTAGTTCCGTCTGATCGCACAACACGTTCCAGAGGCGATATAAGGAAGGCAAATGGCAATGCCATGCACTCAATAATCAGGAATGCAACATATGTGTCTGGAGTAACACCACCTGTAACCCCCTTCTCGTGGTTTTTCGACAAGCTTCAACAGTCAACATTGTCATAGAGCCAAAACATACTATGGAACTTACTTGATAGCACCTCCGACCAACTGCCCTAAGTTTCGTGCCACAATCCAGAACGCCAGGTACTTGCCTCGAGCTCCGGTTGGCGCAAGAGACATGATGGCACCCGATTCGGCAACATACCATGTACCTGTTCCGATACCTGTAAAGAAAGCACCCAGGATAAGGTACCACTGGTTTCCGAATTTGCTGTTGCAATAATACGAGGAGCCACGAATGGGAAAAGAGCACGCTCCGATAACCAGTGACCATTTGACGCCGATCTTGTTGACGATAGGTCCACCGCAAAGACAAACTAAGCCATGTCAATGACTGGAATAATAAAATATACAGAGTTCGAAGAGAAGACATACCCATAGCAAGCATCGTGTAGTTGATTGCAGTTGCAATGTTGCTGGTCTGAGGAGTAGCCAAACCACCACCACCCAGTCCGGCAATAGCATCGGCCATGGCTGGACCACAGAAAGACTGAACGCTCAGTAACATCATTTGGGTCAAACTGTGTTGGTAAATTCGCTTCCAACGAGGAACATTTTGCGCATATGCAACCATGTCGACGTTAGCGTTGTCGTACGCCGGCGCAGCTACTGGCGCAACCATAGGGTCTGCACCTTTTGGGCGCAGAGCATCGTCGTTACCACCAGCATGGGTATTCGGAGGAGGAGCATCGAAGTGAGACATGGCTAAGATGTCAAGGAAGAACGGAAGTGGAAAGAGATGGCCGCAGCTGGAGAGATCTGAACTGGCTGCACATGAGGTGTCTTTATACGATGTCGGTATCTCTACCCCATGATATAGCCTCGCCTAAGTCACAACCCCATTTCCATCTACCCATGTTACGCTTATCTGTGGAGATGTACCAACCGCGTGTTTTCGGAAACGAACTGTTACTACAATCTGGGGATGATAGGGATGTGGAGGTCACAGGTGGTCAAGGCGTGTCCCAATGATCAGTTTTGCGTTCTTCGGCTTTTCCTATTTGAGTAGAAATAACAGTTCGACAGAGTCAGGTCAAGCTAAAGCTTTGCACTGAGCTAACGTTAGCGCTCCCGAGTCAATGGAAGCTTGTCCCGCGGAGCACTCTGAATCGTACTCGTGTAGAAGAGAGGCATCCACCAGAAAGCAATTCTGGCAATAATATCAACTTCATTGTGTGTAGTTTCGAGGATCAATTTGATATTGTACCATTCTCGAGACTCTATCTGCAGATATCTATCACGCGTTCAACCAACCGCCATCGAAACTGTTTATATCCGAAATCAGGCCATCCACGTCTATTGCCACGAAGGATCTCCCATGTCCAAAATCGGAACAAGGAACCCACATCCTCTAGTCCGCAAACGGTAATCATAACAGTTCCGCTCATCGGCGTCGGCTAAACAAGCCGTGCTATTAGCTACTTCATGTCCCATCTGCCGACGTCTTTTCTCTATCTTGGAAGATTGCCAAAGATACTTGATAGACGGAATATTTCACGCGGCAACAGAAAACTATTACTCAATCATCTACGGCCAGATTCGACCCGACTCGTATACTTGCCTGATGCGAATGAGGTTTGAGGTGGCGTGAACGGCTTTGGAGATTTTACTTAAGCTCACTTCGTTTCGCTTGCGCGGATAAGGTGTAACTGCATTTCTACTACTATTGTCTTGTCTTGTCTTGTCTTGTCTTATCTTCAATCATCTTGAAATTCCGAATTAGACTCAAGCCTGAGCATCATGGCGCTCTCTCGCGAGAACACTAAGGTGGTGGTGGTCGGTGGGGGTGGCACAATGGGTTCGTCGACTGCCTTGCATCTTCTACGTTCTGGGTATACACCATCCAATATCACAGTGTTGGATGTGTATCCGATACCTTCGGCACAGTCTGCCGGCAATGATCTGAACAAGATTATGGGGATTCGGCTACGGAATAAAGTCGACTTGCAATTGAGTATAGAGGCCAGAGATATGTGGCGAAACGACGAGCTGTTTAAGCCCTTTTTCCATAATGTTGGGCGGGTAAGTTGTTTTACCTCAATCTTACACTGATATTGCACACCATGTACTATCATTACTTTTCATTAGCATAATACCCTTAACCTCCAAACCAGTCTGTGGATCTTTTGGTCTCACTTATGGGAAATGATCACGAATGCTTTGCTAACTCGACTGGAGCTAATCGAACCAACCTGATCATTCCTGCTTTGATGGATATGTGGAATAGACCGCTAACGAAACACAGCTAGATTGTGCACACACTGAACACGGCCTCAAAGACCTCAAACAGGCATATCAAGCTCTACTCGATGCTGGTGCAGGTCTCGAAGATACCACTGAGTGGCTTGATTCAGAAGATGAAATTCTGGCCAAACACCCCCATCTAGACCGGGAGCAAATCAAAGTAATCCTTACCTATTTCAATTTCCACAGGACATACTGACACACTGTTCACAGGGTTGGAAAGCAGTCTTCAGCAAAGATGGTGGGTGGTTGGCAGCAGCTAAAGCCATCAATGCCATCGGAGAAGAGTGCAGAAGAAAAGGCGTAAAGTTTGGTTTCGGAGGGTGAGCCAGCATTTTTCTCCCTTTGTCCTTTCCCAAACTTCAGCATATCTAAAACCACCATACTAACCCTCAATCCAGCGCCGGCACCTTTAAACAACCCCTCTTCGCCCCGAACAGCACAACATGCATCGGCGTCGAAACCACCGACGGCACCCACTACCACGCCGACAAAGTCGTCCTCGCAGCCGGAGCCTGGAGTCCCGCACTCATCGACCTCGAAGACCAATGCTGCTCCAAAGCCTGGGTCTACGCCATGATCCAACTGACACCCACCGAAGCCCAACCCTACCTCAACACCCCTGTTGTCTACAACAGCGACATCGGCTTCTTCTTCGAACCCACCAACGACGGCACCATCAAGATCTGCGACGAGTTCCCCGGCTTCACCCACTTCCAACAACACTCCTTCCCCTCCACCCCAGACTGTCCCTCTCCAGACAAGAAGCTAATCTCCATCCCCCGCTCCCACGCCTCCAACCCCACAGACACATACCCCCACACGTCTGAACTCTCCATCCGCCGCGCCCTCTCCACTTTCCTTCCCAAATTCACCCAAAAACCGCTCTTCAATAGAGCAATGTGCTGGTGCACCGACACCGCAGACGCCGCACTGCTGATCTGCGAGCATCCGCGCTGGAAGAATTTTGTGGTCGCGACCGGGGATTCCGGACATACGTTTAAGTTGCTGCCGAATATTGGGATGCATGTTGTGGAGGTGTTGGAGGGGAGACTGAGTGAGGAGTTGAGCGAAGCGTGGAGGTGGAGACCGGGGATGGGGGATGCGAGGAGGAGTCGGAGGGCGGGGAGGGCGGTGGATTTAGCAGATGTAGGAGGGTGGAAGCATGATAGAGAAGCGAAGCTATAAAGGGGTTTGTTAGGGATGAGTGGGAAGATAGTAGGGTTAGGTTGTGAAAAGGAGGTTGTTTATTGGATAGGATATTGTGTAGGCGAATTACATTTCACGGATTACGATATACTACTATCGATCTTGTTTTATAAAAAAAGGGTAACATAGTACAAAATTCAACAGCCAGAGGTCCCTCTCGCAAGGACATGCTCCAGAGAGATGTTGTGGAATCCTAGAGGTTGTTCAGACCAGCCTATCTCTTGTGGGGCCATGAAGTACGGACAGTTGTACCTAGGATATTGCTAACTTTTCTTTTGCGCGTTCTTCATTTGCAAAATTCGTAAGGAGCAAACGGTGTTTTATAGCTCTTACGTTGTCCCTTTTGCTTTCTACCTTTGAAAACTTGTGATTGCAAAATTCTGGAGAATTCTACTTTGCGAGAGCCTACTTTATTAGTTGAAGAATAAGGTCTTGTCTAGATGTATCAGAATTGAAGGGTGTGGACACTCTCGTTGAAACATCAGACGAACATCAGATCAGTTTCACCGAAGATGTAGAAAGAAAAAATATTGGACATGTACCGAATAGTCTTTTTGAACAAGAATATGCCATCAAGCCATTTGGCTTGATACAATACTGCTATACATGGACAGACTGCCGTCTCAATCATGCTGGTCCTGTCGCCGCCACCGTTGCCGTCTTGCCAAAACCGTAAAGAAACAACCCCCCCACCAGTATCTCGCTTTACACGTTCCAATACATACACAGTGAAGGAATTTTCTCAAAAAGATCGTCACCTTATATTCCACCCAAACGTCTGTGTATTAACAGAGTCGGTTACAGTTGCACATATCCCTGCCACGGCATCTTGCGATAAAGGAGAAAGGATTTAAGGGTTCGTCGATCGTGTTGTTTTGAAGTTTTCGTCGTGTTCAATAAGCTCTCGGTCATTCGTCAATAAGCCTGGCCGTGAATGATCTGAAACTTGTTCAGGAAATCTTATTATTACCGCGGAGCAACAAGGTGGGTTGAAGTAGTAGGTGTTCCACGCTCGATGGTGGAGGTTCATCCGTTGCCATTGACATTGGCGGGGACAGTAGGAGGAGGTGTTTCAGCGGTGCTGTTCTCACGGTCGCGTTTTTCAAGAAGAACGTCCATGAAGGTCTTGCCTGTGCGTTTCGGCTCGACTACGTCAACCGCCCACTTTGTGCTACGGTCTTTGACCTGGTCAAGAAGAGGTAGCAGGTAGTCCACTTTTTCGACTTCTGATACAAGTACTGAGTCCTCAATCCAGTACAACCCTTCCATTTCAAGAAACTGAGTTCGTGCTTCCCGAATCATTTCAAGCCGCTGGGCGAAGGCTTCCGCGGTTTCTTTCATGGGGAATCGGAATTCTTGTGCAAGGCGACCTACGTCGTACTTTTGCAAGAAAAGTTCTCGCTGCTGGCGTGTAACTGGTATGCGATCCCATTTCGAATACGGTACGTCCATGTGAGCGAGGTCTAGTTCGGGGAGGCCAAGAATGCCGACGGCTTGGAATGACATGATATATGATTTCGGTACAGCATCCATGGGCTCTTCTGGTAACAAATCCTTGGACTTTGCGAAACGTAGAGGCAGAAACACTAGAGATATACCCATCTCTTCACCTTTGAAATGCAGTGGACGATTGTTTCCTCGCTCGCATGCCACTCTCAACGCTCTGGGCAGTTTCGATATGCGGTCACGGCGGGCTGCCAGTGCTTGTTGTCGTCGGTCCTCTTCTTCGGCTCTCCTTCGCGCTTCCTCTTCTTCAAGTTTGCGTGCCGCTTCTACTTCTGCAAGACGCTTGGCTTCAGCTTCAGCTGCTGCCTCTGCCTCAGCCTTCTTTCGTGCGTCTTCATCAGCTTTCCTTTTAGCCTCTTCATCAGCTTTCCTTTTGGCCTCCTCATCAGCTTTCCTTTTGGCCTCTTCATCGGCCTTCTTTTTCGCCTCTTCATCAGCCTTTCGCTTTGCCTCTGCTTCTTGGGCGGCCTTGCGAGCAGCTTCGCGAGCAGCTTCACGGGCGGCTTCTTCTTCCTCACGCTTCTGAGTGGCGGCTTTGGCGGCCTTCCGAGCAGCTTCTTCCTCCTCTTTCTTTCGAGCTGCAGCCTCGGCAGCTCTCTTTTGTGCTATGACCGCTTGACGTTCCTGGTCCTCACGCCGTTCACGACCAGACTCGGGCGTGGAAGCTTTCTCGGGTGGTGCAGGCGTAGACTTGGCTGACACTGTTGGTGTTTTCTTGACCCTATCGTCAATAGACACATCGGATGCCCGTCGTTTCTTGACCTTTTCTTCCATTATGCGTGACCGAATTTTGTTCTTTACAGCTTTGCGTTCGTCGGGAGATTCGGCGTCTGGTGTCGGTGTGGATTTGACGTTGGTTAACTTTGTTCGAATTTTAGGGCCGGATTTTTGTCGATGTGTGTCTTCTTCGCTATCGGCGGTACCCGCACGAATTTTTCGGTTGGGATGGTCATCTTCCCAACGACCCTTGGCAGGCTTCTTCACAGGCTTGTGACCTTCGTCTTCACCTTCGCTAAATGATCTTGGCTTCGCCGTGGCTTTCTTCATAGGTGGTCTTACTTCGTCATCGTCATCTTCGTCCGAAGTCTCTTCTGATACAACCCTGCGTCGCCGTTTCACATCTCGACTAGCCATTTCTTTGCCGGTCATCAATCGCCTGGATTTTTGAGGACCTTGGGAAGCCGTGGAGGATTTCGGTAAAGATGAGCGTTTCGACTCTGGTCGAGGTGAGGACGACTGTTCACGAAGAGGTGATGGTTTTCGTTTGGCACGAACAGCACCTGGATTTGGAGCCTCCTTCTTACTCCTCTTGGGACTCTTGTGTTTTCGAAGGTACTCGTCATAGGCATTCTTTAAAAGTTCCCTCTCTTGCTCCCATTTGGGCCCTCGTTTCTCTTCAGATATTTCCCAGTAGGTTTGGCCTTCCCGATTACGCCTCGTGGGATTGAAGGTATCCTGCGCCAGTAACAGTTTGATGACCTCCAGATTGTTCCTCCCAATAGCGACTACCATAGGCGTCTCGGTATGTTTCGAGGGGTCTGGATCCGGCTTCAGACCACTTGCAAGAAGAATACTAAGAATCTCATCGTAGCCTCCACGAGAAGCAGCCACGCCGCAGGCAATGTTGGGTTTGATATTGCTATTAATGAGCTCTCCAACGGCTGCAATGTCGCCACTGCCAGCCTTTTCAATGAGTGTTTCGAGGTTGTACTCGTTGTACAAGAGGTTCGGTGCTGTTTTCTGTTGAGGGAAGCCAGGAGTGGTTTCTTCTTCGTTTTTGAATGGAGCAGATTCTCGGCGCATAGCAGTTTTCAATTCTCTTTCAATGTCCTCTGCATCGGAATCTTCCGGATCCAGTACGTCAATGGCCCGTTGACCTTTTTTGTTTTGGTGGTGCGGGTTCACGCGGCCTTGATTGAGCAAGATTTTGACAACAGCCAAGTGACCATTTTCCACGGCGTCAATCAATGGAGTATCCCGATCATTTGATTCGCAATCAGTCCGGCAGCCTTGTTGAATAAGGAATGTGACGACATCATCATTGCCTTGCAGAGCAGCCTTCTGCAATGGTGTGATCCCGGCAAAGTCTTCCTGATCCAACTCTTCCGGTGCAGAAAAATATGCAGCCTTTACTGCAGCCAGGTCGCCCTTTTCACTTTCCCTTGCTAGTCGGGTGGCTCCAAACTTGTCGACGTTTCGCTTGTGAACCATGTTACGCGCGGGGGAGGTCAAAGCTCGATGGGAGGATCTCTTCACTCTGTCATGAAGTAAGCTGGGAGTTTGCACTGGGCGAGGAGACGAAGAAGTCTCTGAGCCAGAGTCAGACCAATGCCTCCTGTCGATTGGGAGCGCAAGAGCTGTGAGATCTTTGCGCTTGCGCCCTGGACCACTGTGCAGAGCAGACTGTGTAGACTGGGATCGTTTGTGTGGGCGCCCAACTCCAGGCGCGTCGGGAGAAGTTGGTTGTATCCGTGACTCTTTGGGAGCTTCTGTTTTCGCTTTCTGACGCGGCGGTTCTAAAGCTTTCGGATGCGATTCTTCGCGCAGCTTGCGTTTGCGGGAATCGACTGTTGACGCGCTGCGGCCGCGCGTGCCCGACTGCACTGGGGACGTGCCTGGGCTTGTTTCTTTGGCATGCCGTGAGGCGGTCCTGCTGCTGGGAGACGTAGGCACGCTCTTCGCATCACGGTCAGAGCCGTGCTTCGCGCCATTTGTTCTAACTTCTTTCCCTTCCGAAATGGAGTTCTTCCGCCCGTTTGGAACCAGCGAACGCGGTCGAGAGTGTTCTTTGGTAGATCGTAGCCGTGCGGCATCGTCATGGTCATCATCGCGCTCAGTCTTGATCACCTTCTTCTTGGTGGCACTGAGATCTTTGGCGTCGTCCAGGACAACGGTCTCGGCCTCGGATTCATTCTGACCGTCTTCTGAGGCGTTGTCGCCATTCTGCGGACGGTGGATAGATGCCGCTTGGTGGTCTCTACGGGATGAGGGTGAGGCAGGCTTCCGTATCTTGGGCGAGGCGGCTCGGTCGAGAGAAGCAGCAGCAGCAGTAGAAGGGACGGTGGATGGGTTCAGCCGATGTTCGCCATTACTGGTCATCACGCAAGACGGGGACAGGACGCGATGGATCCTGCCTCATGGTGTGAGAGCGGTAGGAGGTTGTGGGTGCGCGAGAACAAGGCGCTTGGCTGCCTGCACGCCGTCGACGACGGAGGCCAGTCGCTTGTTTCGCTTTGTGTGTCGCCTCAGGGGGTCGGCCAAAGGCCTGAGGGGAGGCCGGACGGAAGGCGCGCGATGGAGAGAGGCGGGCTCTGGGCTCTGGAGGCTTTGCAGCGGATGAGGCAGCGCGTAGCAATGGGAAGAGTAGCAATGAACGGCAGACAGCGATGGATGGGAGTGTCGAAGAAGAGAGCGACACGGGATGAGAAGCGCATGGCGAGTGAGCACTGAGTCGGCGGCGCCCCAAGCAGCCAAGTGTGCAGGCCACAGCGCTGTGATTTGCCCCTGCAAAGTGCCCTGGGCGTGCAGGCCTGCAGCAGGAGGCCAGCGACCAGCGACCAGTGAAGAGAGTGAGCGTGAGCCCTGGAGGCCATCCGTAGTATGTACAATACGTGGTAGATGATAGGAGAAGTCATATGGGGGCCTTTATCATTTCCAAATGAATGAGCCACGGCCACGGTGATAAGGGAGGGAGCAGAGAAAGGGGGTGGAATGGGGGGAGGGAGTCTGCAAAGCTTCACCTGGGGGCGCCGTCAACACTCCCTCTTTGACTTCCGCTCTCACATGGCAAAGGGCTGCTGCTTGTTATCTCCTTGCTGGCCGGCAGTCATACCTAGACAGCCTGTCTGTAACAGCAGTCTAATCCGTGTGTCTGTATGCCTCCAGATGTCAGGGCCTGCCTGTCCAAGTGCAGCCTCCCATTGTGTCTCTATGTATCATTATGTATCTGTGTGTTCTGTTCGGCTTCGCTTTACCTGCCTCGTCCCTGTCACGCGTGGACAGGCTCGCAGTCCCGTGTTTTGGCTTGGACATGCCCAGGTGGCCATGGGCGAACAGACGCCGTGATCGACAGAAGAGCTATCCAGAGTCCATCCTGGGCATGAACTGCGCAGCACCAAGGGGGGAGGGGGGCCATCTGGTGGTAGTGGTGGTGGTGGGCACACCGCAGGACAAGAACAGGCAGAGGGGCGGTGAGCGCATCTCTCCATCCCTCCCTCCATGGTCCATGATTGATCTTGGGGTTCCATCCATTCAGGGATGGGATAGGATGCTCACATCACATGACAAGCCGCTAGTCCTCCGAAAGTCACATGCATTGCTTCTCAACAATCCATCCTTGTCTAATTACGTACCCTAAGTGCCTCAGCCTTCGAACCTCTCTCACTCTGGAAAGAAAGCTGGAGGGAACCACCACATTCCGAAACCTCCACTCCACCAACACAATACTCTCTGTTCTAGAAATCACGACACCTACTGCTGCTTACCATTGCTGCATGGACAATTGATCATCTCCCTCAATGGACTCGCCAGGCTTCTGGCGGCTGCTCGACCCCGTCCTTCTGCTGCGCACCTTCTACCTGGCCGCATCCGCTCTTGTATCCCGTCACCATCTCTCAGCACTCGGCAACCTCACTAACCTGTCCTGCTTACTAGATTCTTGTCATACAGGTCCTCCCAGCGCTGAGAACCCGCTTCCTAGCCTATGGCTCTCGTGCGACCCTGATCTCGGAAAGTAACTCTGCCTCAGAACCTTCGCAGCCTGTAGCGCTCAGCTCACGCCTCCTCGACTTTGTTGCCAGCATCACCGTCCCGCACAACTATTTTACACACTTCTACGTCGTGTCAGTCTTGAGCTCGGTGTTCTGGATATGGCTGTTATGGCTGTCGGACCGCGAGAGTATCCAGCCTTCGTGGAATCTCGCTGGTGCTGAGGCTGCAACGGTTGGGCTGGCACAGCTTCTGATGCTGCTCCAAGGCACCCGCCGTCTCTTCGAGTCCTACACTTACACCTCCAGTAGCAAAAGCGAGATGTGGTTTGGACACTGGATTCTTGGTTTGGTCTATTACTTGGTCACCAACATTGCGGTTTGGATTGAAGGGGCCGCCGCCTTCCAAGGACGCATCTCCGGAACCTGGCATCAGTCAGAAGATGTCACTTCTCCGGCCCAAGCCACCATAGGCTGGAAATGGGCTATACTCATCCCCGCGATCCTGACGGCGCATATTCTGCAGCACTCGTACCATTCCTACCTATATCGTCTGCGCACCGAGCACACGACCTACCAGTTACCTTCTCACCCTCTGTTTCCAAACTTGCTCTGCCCCCACTACACGTGTGAGGTGGCCATATACCTGCTCCTCTCCCTCCTAGCAGCACCAGCGGGACACGCCGTAAATTGGACTCTGCTTTCCTCTGCCATGTTTGTTCTAGTCAACTTAGGCGTAACGGCAAGCGGAACAAAAGTGTGGTATTTGGAGAAGTTTGGTGCAGAAAAGGTAAGAGGCCGGGCGAGGATGGTCCCCTGGGTCTGGTAGCATCATTATTTGAAGGGTGGGGGTATGATGCAGTGCACTTTTGAAGATTTGAAGTAGATCGAACACTCTCACATGAATAGAAATCCACACATAGGGTCTTTTTATGTCGACTTCCTCCAATTTTGCCAACATGAAAGTGACACTTTGTGAAAAGCATAGTCCTATTACTCACTCGAAGCCAAGAGCGCCTTTAGTATCAATGTGGATGCACACACGATACTTTACCTCATGACAGGACACATCAATTCCAGTTTACACAGAGCCTACAATTCCTCGACCTTAACTAGCGGTGATTTCGTGACCCATTGAGGATTGGGGCAAGAATGACTTCGTGCCTGCCTCTTTCTCTATAACCTCACGTCACTGCATGAACTCACCTGTCTCACTTCCCTCTTTTTTTTCATCTCTCCTCCATCACTATCAGCCTCCACGCCGAACGTTGACTGTCGTTGTTCACTGTGAGAAGATCACTGTGAGGACAGGCGAGAACTGTTCGAAACCCAGCACTGTTCGACATTCACGACACTATTCGTTGGCGTATACTTAAAAAATAGATTACGTGTTATTCGGAGAGATCTAGCAGGTTCGAAATTCGGCACTATCATCTCGTCCACAATGCAAGCAAACAGTACGTGGACTCTTTACAACCATGTGTCGCCTTTTATAAAAATAAAATAAAATTGTCATAAGGTAGTGATGACGACTCTTCCAACCGACTAGATTCATCCGCAAGTCTAAGGCTCTAACGGAAGTTGACTACCAGGGACTGTCTCCAGCGGGCTTTCTGTCCTTACAACTTCGTGCTTATGGTGACGGTGACACCCTTTATACATTATATTACAATTTGACGCTACTAGTACGCTTAGTTGAAAAGATGTGGGACAGGAAAAGGAAAATACTGTTCAGCTGGATCAGTCAAAGGAATTCGTGGGTTCGGTCTGGTATTTTGTGCTCATGAGCACTGCCATATTATCTTCCTTCCGATACTGATCCCTGTTACACTTCTGCTGATATCATCGCTATGATTGCCCTTGGTGTTCCTCTTAGGGCCATGTTTTTGAATCTAATGCCAATCTTTCAACCCAGTGGTTCATGTTGATAGATGGAGTATTGTGAGGGAGGGGAGTAAATTCCCCAGCGTTGTGTTAAGATGTATCCGCATCACTGAAGGATGAGAATGATACGGGACCACTTACAAGAGATAATACGTGGAGTACGGTTTCCTAAGGGAACCTGCCACACCGCTTCGGCGGAATTATAGAAGATTCGTTGACTCAACAAATATCTTCATGTCCACGGAACTGTGTTACTGACAGCTCAACACCGATAGAATTAACGGGCTTATAAAGTCTCCTAGGAGCACACAAAACACTTCAATCCTACAAGTTTTTGTCTCCAAGCCATTTAAACCCGTCCTCCTTCACTGGCATTTTCCGACATCCAACATCCACCGATTATTCTCACAATCTACCACCACATGCGCACTCCCACGACATCATGGAATCAAAAACAAATCAAATCAAGGATGCAGCTGCGCCCACCCACTGTACAGTTCCCACCCACATCACACTGAACGACTCAATATCACCTGTCAATACAGTCGACACTGAGCATTTTGTGCCTAAGTCACACAACTCAAACCCCCCCGTCTACTCCCCACACCACAGCACCCGCCCTTCCCAAGACGCAGAAAGCATCCACACCACACGCAGTGACTCAGTATCATCTGTCAACACAGAGCACCTTGAAATCCGGTCACTCAATATGCCTTGCCCGGCCTACCTCCCACAGCACAACCCTCTCGCAGCCCAAGACGCGGATCTTGAAGCGGGACGTACCTGGATGGAGCGACGACGCATGCGACGCCAGCAACGACAGACACGGAGAGCGGAGACCAGTGCTGAGCGGCGAGCCCGGGTTCAGATATGGGGCTCGTTGGTTATTGTCACGGGTATTGTTGTGGTGTTTGTTATTGCGACGTTTGGATTCAAGAGGATTGGGGGTCGGGGTTCTTAGGGGTGGTGTTGTGAATGAAGGAGTTACTGACTTTTCCTTTTGTAGGATTTGATGCCTGGTTTCTGTATTACTTTCCGGTTTTTTTTTTGGATCGGAGAAGAAAAGATGGAGTGAGAGAAATAATGTCTTGAGAGAGGACAGTGGGACGTCTTGTTGTTCCCTCATCACCATCGCCTTCTTTCATTAGTAGAAACATCTCTAAACCCGCGCTCTAGCTCATCTCGCCAGCAAGCTTCTGTTTCTTGAATCCCAGATTTGCAAGAGAAGAACTGTAAGAAATTGTTGGGATCATAAGATGCTAGTTGGGATTGCGAAATATTGATACCCATTCCTAAAATCTGTCTTCGTGGCCTGTAATTTTTGTTGGTGACTGAGTTGTGCTACACATGTGAATGGGAATTTGGTTGAGTCAAGAGGGAGAGTGCGTTTGGGCACATGTCTAATGACTGATTCTTTCGATCGTGGTTAGTGCAGTAATTTGGTTTTGGAGATGAGTGGAGACGGTGGAAATTGACCGTAAAGACAGACTATGAATGAGATTCTACATAGAATAACGGTTTTTGAAACTGTTTTTACGGCAAACTTGTCGTGACTATGTTCGCTGCAGCCACCTCAAAAACATTCATATTCATGTACATCCCTCACCAGCAAGATACATATCTATATATCGTTACATGTTCGCCCTGCGTCATCCTCTCATGAAAATTTAGTAATATTTCCTTATGGCTCTATTCCCTGCAGCCACCTCGCAGACACTCATATGTGTTGTTGTATTTCTCGACGTGTAAAAAAGAGGCTTCGCCAGCCATATATATGTATTGTCAAAAAGCCCCCCTGGTGTTATCTACTCGCATCCAACCTTAGCAATATCTGCTTGCTAATACATTTCCCAACTTGGACCTTCCCGAGCACTGTCCCGATTCCAAATCCAAGATACCCCTCAGGTAAACACTAGGCTACATACACCCGAAGCCAAAATGACAATACCTAGGTATGTACCGAGGTATCCTATCAATCCGACCCATGAGAAGGAGGAGAAGTACATCTCTGATCAGGCGAGATCCTGTCCACGGCCCCACCGCTTGACTCAGCAGTTGCTCGTGCACAGTCACACCGCGACTCATCGGGTACTGTTCCGGTGAAACTATCATCAGAATTGCGTGTGTATCATTTCGTGCTCGGCGGTAGTCACGGTAAAGACGGGACGGACGAGAGGGACTTAGAAGCGAAAGATTTCCGAGGTGAAAGTGGGGATTTGGTGTGGATTTTTGCTATATTGGTCGGACACGATGTGCTGGTAGACTGGTGAATGTACTCTCTGAGAATTCGCAATGTCTGACAGCAGAGCGAAGCGCGAAGATATTGGTATATGTAAAGTAAAGGGCATTACTTAAAAGAGCGTAATACACACTCAACTCAGTGTAATCAGCCCTACAGGAATGTCTTTTCACCAACCACCCACGGCTCTCGGAATCACCCATCCTCCTATGCCCGCACGTACCACTTCGGCATCCATGCTTGCGGGAAGCCCACTTAGTCGCAGCGTACAAGACCAGCGGGCAAGCCTTAGCGTCAAGGCAACGACATCGCATCACCCACGCTTCAAGTCCGAGGAGAACCGATTGTTCTGGATCCCGGAGGAGGCCTGGTGGGATATTTATTTCCTCGGATATCGCGTTTGTAGGGGTCAAAGTGGGTGTTGTTCGTGCTCATATCGGGCTTGGTGGGCTCGGTCACTCGGCGACGCTCAAGCGGCGAGCTCCATCCAGTAGGTACCTACGTTTATCGTGAGATCGGAAGATGCACCTGATCTTGTGTGAACAATTACAGTTGCCGAAGTTCAAGCGTCAGTGTTAGCGGTGGGGCGTTTTGTGGGGAATGCACGGCTCTTCTGCCGGATGAGGCATATGGTAGCAGGGGTTTATGGGAATAAGAAATGCGAATTTCGCGGATATACTGAGTGGATTGGGGAGGGGGATATGGTGGTTCAGGAGGGTAGTGAGATTGAGGCTTGATTATTGAATGTAATAATTTGGATGTACTGATTAAGCGGATGGTATCGAAGAGTAGATAGGAGAGAGTCGTTGCAGGCATCATTTTGCTTGTTTCCGTGTCGTTATTGCTTCAACATGTTCTCGTCAACCTCCCAATCATCCCATGTTGGTTTGTCGAATCCGTTGGGTCTCGAGCTCCTCAGGAAGCCATTCCATGTTCCCTCAATGTCGATGACGGGCCTTACTGTACGGACTTCGGCATTGAATCCCTTGCTGAAGCACTCTTGCATGTGACGCTCCTCGAATAGCTCCGGATGTGCCCGCCTCATGGTCTTCAGTGCTCGTTTCCCAACCTCGTCAACAGAATCGTTGTGCCTCAGGTCGAAAAAATGCCCATCGTGTTCCTCTCTTAGTTTTGCCATCATGCTACTGTCGTATACTCCTAGTTGGAGCAGGAAGATGTCGTATTGACATAGAGAAGTGGTTCCCATGTAGCTTCCTCCATGTTCCGCTCTCTTATGAAGTCCCGTCAGCGCTGCAATAGTACCCATACACCCTGTACCATAATCGCTCATTGGAAAGGGAGGGACAACGGGTTCGTCAAGGCCCATCCCTTTACCTTGCTCCCATGCCACGCCCGTCACACAGTCAGCAATTTGTTGCCATCCCGGCCTTGACGACCACGGTCCAACGTGGCCAAAGCAGTTTTCAGCCACATAAACTATACCCCGTTGCCGTTGTTTCGCAATCTTTAGTATATGCTGTGGGCCATATCCGAGTCGTGTGAGCGCACCAGGCCTGTAACCATCGAGTATTACATCTGCCGATTGCAATAGCTCTTCAAAAACCTTGCGGTCTTCAGGCTTTTTGAGATCAAGGTCTGTGGCGTGCTTGCCGAGATTTCCGTCTACCTGAAAGAATGGCACATCGGACAGATTTGGCGAAGTGACCTTGATGACATCGGCACCATATTCGGCCAGTCCCCGGCCCATTGCCGGACCGGCGATGATGCGGCAAAGTTCGAGGACGCGAATGCCGGAAAGAATTTGCGGCTTTGGTGCACTAGAGGGCTTTTTGGGCAATGGTGTAGGTGGGGTCTCTGCTTCGAGTAATTCGAGTTTCCAAGGTGGTTGCTGGATAAGCTCTTGACCGTGTTGCGTGGCTTTGAAATCCTCCCATTTGAGACACGTCACACCAGCCTGCTTGATCTTCCAGTTCATCTCTTCGAGCTCGTCTGCAGTGAATTGCTTCACATGATCTTCGATAAGCTTAATGGATTCGTGGTAATCGGTCATATCGGGACGGTGGCCGTCGAGCCCCACCATGTTGAGTGCTTTGGTAGCTTCTAGGGAGCCATGGAGATGGAAATACTCATTAGCGTTTCGTGTCTGGTATAGATTGGCGGATAACCTGCGGTACAAGATGGATTGTGCTTGTAGCAGGTCGGTGTCTAAATAATTGTTAGACATATTACTTTCTAGAAGGCTGCGTACTCACCTTTCAGTAGCTTCTTGACTTTAGGACTGGATTTATCCATGCCACCAACAGTGGCCAAATAGGTAGAGAAAAGGAATGCCGATGCTCTTTCGAGGTCAACATTGACGATTCTCTCCCTCGGTTCATCTGACAAATTGGCTATGGCAGCAGCTACGCCTGCTTCAACAGCTTTGAGAGCACCTATTGCCTCTGTCTGCTTGAGCGGACTGGGGAAATAGGGACTGCCAGTGTTTGCCGTGGAGAAGTTTACCTTCTTGATATGGGATAAGGCCTCCGATGGGAGCTGGCTCTGTGCTCGTGCCAAGAGGTGCTCCAATGCTGCCTGTGTGCCATCGAGGAGTGTGTATAGATCCGGCTTCACGCCATTGGACCTGTGATGGTCGGCTCCCAAGAAAGGGGTCATTGTGGTTGGCTACGGCGGAAAACCCTGGAAATGGAGGGAACTGAGAGGCTCAGGAAAGAGGAGGTATCAAGAAGGTTTAAAGAAGAAGATGGTGGCACACACACACATTGGAAAGCCGTTGCGAGCCTTCCGCCTTAGGGCTCATTAGCCCATTCTCAGGGTGCTCGCCGTGTGGTCGAGGCTAATATCGTCCGAGTGTTGATCGGTTGTGTCACAGTGTCACGAGCGGTTACAACCAAGCGAAAACTAGGTAGAGGCATGTAGGGCTGGGCGGCGGAGGAGGGGTCCATCATCGATGTAAGTTGTCTATGTGGAAATCTGCGCGATGGGGCAACCAGGGTAAAGAGTATGTGATCGGATGGCGCACCGACAGCCGTTGGGAGGCTGGACGAGAGGTGATGTCAACGCACGTGCCAATGCCGAGCCATCCAGGGCCTCGTTTCTTTGCACCTCACCTAATGATCGCTGAAAATCACCCACCATTGCCACCGTAGGGGGGCGCATCAACAGTCGATTATATCCTGAAACGAATGTTTCACCGAACGCCCCTCATCCGGTCTTTTATGAGATGACCATTGTTCTGCCTCTCCCAGGTCACCACCCCTTACCCGACGCTACCTATCGGGAACGTCCGACAGCAGTCGGAACACGAACTTTCATACTCATACGTGTCTTTTCTTGACCTTACCGCAATCGACCGGCATGACAAGACCTCGGGTGCCTCCGTAAGCATGCTCCAGGCATGAGTGGTAATTGAAAAATCTCGCTAATTGTGTTATTACCTTAAGAGATCAGCGGCAACGCATCGCTCAGGCATGTGAATCATGCAAACGGCGGAAGCAAAAGGCGAGTGGGGACGCTTTTTACATATTAGTTCATCAATCTGTACAGCCTGGAACCACAACAATACTTGATGATATCTTTCATCCTTGCCGGCTATTTTGTGTAATTAAACCTATTCGGCCCAGTTTCTTAGCGTACTCATGTTTCACTTTCTTCTGTTTAGCCTTCAACATCTTTGAGCCTCATCATGGCCTGCATCTTACTAGCCCTTTTTTTTATCATCAAACCTTCGCTCTAAATTCACCTTCAATACTCTCGACACTGCAGAATTTTCACCAAAGCTAACAACCTTTCAGTGCAATGGAGGGTGTCCCTGCAATACATGTGAGAAGGTTAGATATATTTTGATACTGTTGCCGAAAACCTCACTGACAGCCTCTAGCGAAAATTCACCTGCATCTACACTGAGCGGGATGCGCCGTCTCCATCCGATAGCCGACCGACTAAGAAGCGTGCGCTAGAGGGAAGTGACCAGGACAGCCAAACCGCCAATGACTTTTCGAATCAGAACACTCCTTCGAACAATGATTTCCAGTCTCCATATCCCTTACATGCCCAAGGCTCGCCCTTGGCCCAACATCATACTACGTCAGGCCCAAGCCAGCAGCACACTGTGACTTCCGATGTTAAAGAAGAGCTTCCGATCCAGCCATCCTTTGAAGGGTCTACCGCTGAAGCTGCAGCCCGATCATTACAGCAGTTTTCCACTGGAGTAGCCGAAGAGCCAACCAGACTTCTGTCACGTGGCACAACTGTTCAGAGTGGCCAAGACGAAGAGGCAGTTATCTACACGCAGACTAGAATGCTGCAAGACCCCACAGGCCGATTATGTAAGTTACATTGTACTTGATTTCCTTCGAAAACAAAACATAAAAGTACTGATGTAACATAGTATATGTTGGTGATTCGGCAACACTATCTTTTCTTCAGTTACTCCGCATGATGGTAGAGAATGTTGCAGGATCTTCGCCTTTCACTAATGATCCTCGCCGACACAAGATTGTTGAAGGCCAATTCTCTCTCCCCCCCGGCTCTAGGCATACACATCTTCTACCCGACCAGCGTACTGCTCGAGTACTAGTTGACGCTTACTTCATCAACACTCATGGCTTCCTCCAGATCTTTGATCGTCAGAAGTTTTTCGAAGAGCTTGAGAGATGTTATTCAGACCCCCTTTCGACTGAGCCTTTCTGGCTCTGCAATTTAAACTTAGTCTTCGCCATTGGCCTGACTCTTGCTACTCCTCTTTCTGGGAGCCCTGAAGCACTCATCATCGACAAGCTGAGAAGTGAACACCTAGATCGAGCAGAAGTTTTCTATCTCAATGCGAAAAACCTGAACGACCCTATTACAGGAATGGAGGACCAAGACTTCTGGTCGGTTCAGGCCCTCCTTCTCATGTCCGTGTACATGCTTGCAAAGTCGAAACGTAATACGGCTCATGCTTTGCTCGGAATGGCCGTTCGATCTGCCAATGCTCTTGGTCTTCATAGGGAAGAGACAATGGTCATATTCACCCATGATGAACAAAGTGCTCGGAAGAATCTATGGCGATCTCTTTTCGTCATGGATCGACTCCTGTCGTGTTCCCTAGGTCGCCCTACAGCAATATCCGAGGATGACTGCTCTGGAAGTACACTTCACCCTAGCGATCCTCCACCTGAGGGAACGTTTGATCCACAGGTCTCCCTTCCAGCCTCCTTTGAAGAAACTGGACCGGCTGCCTTAGAGGCTGCAGTAAGGAGCTGCTCAACTATAGGGATGATATTGAAGAAAGTGTATCAGCAGCGCAAGATCAGTACTCGATTGGCACAAGAGATTGCTGATATTTGTAAGATTTGGCCACGCGCATTACCTCCGATACTTCATTGGCGCCAAGCTGCTACCGCAAGTGCAAGCCAAGGGGTTGCAATACTTCATGTAAACTTGTTCTACTGTCATTCAATCATCCTCCTCACTCGGCCATTCTTCTTGTACATTCTCAATCTGGAAACGCAACGCCAGGCGAGCCAATCTGCGACAGGAAATCGAGGACCACGACCCTACTTGCGCATGGAGAAATTCAGCGAAGCCTGCGTGATCGCTTCCACGCATACCATACTGTTGGTGCAGAATGCGTTTGACGCTGGCTATCTATCGCGACGTAACCCAGCAGTCATATATTTTCTCTTTGCTGCCGCTCTCGTTGTTTTGGCCAATGAGTTTGCTGGATTATACCGCGTAGAGGCGTCAGATACGTGCATTCTCAATGCAGTCACCATTATGAACTATTGCGCGGAAAGCGATCAACAGGCTAGTCGTCTGGTCTACATCCTCAGTTCCTTTCGCGACGTCGTTCTAGTGCAGAAGACTCGACGCAAGCACACCCAGACTGAGCCTATGAATCTACCTAGCATCTCTTCACAGCTATACGGCGTTCCAAACCAGCAGACAACTGTCCATTCTAACCAGAATTCTAACGGGGTAGACCAATATAGTTCAAATACACCCCGGCTACACCAAGTCCCAATACATGTAAGATCGATCCTGGAAAATGGAACTGAACCTAGAACATATACTAATCACAAAATTATCTTTAGATATACCCGGGCATGCAAACTACCCCACTGCCCAATGACACATCTTCACCTTTTCAAAATCAAAATCTTCCACAAATCCAGCAGCAGCAGCCACAGCCACAACACCGACAACCATCTTTATCGGTTCATCTTTCCCCTATCCAAAATCCGCCTGGTGCGGACATTTCGAATGAACCCTTCAATTTCAATGTACAAATGTCCAAACCTCCGTCTCTCTCGAATGTCCTCGATCTTTCCGGCCTTGAGTCGACCAGAGTGCCGAGTCTTTACTCTGAAGACAGTGCTGCACCAGATGAGCAAATCGACTTTGATGCGTTATGGGCTTGGCCAAGCAACACTCCTGCGCTGGGTAGTCCGCGGTTACCAGGTGATGGAGGCCTAAATACAGGGATGATGGAGAGAGTACAAGGTGTCAGTGACAATGCAGTGCCTTTGTTCGCGGTAGTGCGAAATGAGAATGTGGATTAACCGGATTAATCTGTAGCGTCAACTTGAGGTTCTGTGCTGGTCTTTGCAGGACCGACGAAGGAAGTTCGAGTGTGTATGGGAACATTGCAAAAGATGGAAATAATAGGGCTGTACATATACGAGCAAGCGAACGCGCAAATTTGGTGTTTACATGTACCTTTTACATGATTTTGTATCATTACGTGTAGGTCAATCCCCGCACACCTAATCCAACAAATTGCGCCCAAACATCTAATCTGATTCTGCACTAGGAATTCGTCCAACTCTCCCATCACGTCAAGTCATCTCGGGACTGTTTCTCCCATCGTCCCATTTTCGCATCCCGCCCCTCGCCCCTCCACACCTACCCAGAACCTGCTGATCTCCAATAACCCAATCTTACCCCACCATGCCACCGGACCGACACATCCGAAAACCGGGCTCACACCTCGCAACCCCAGCTTTTGTACAACAAATGAATCAGTTCTGAGCCGTTAGAAGAATTCCAAGACCGACTAAATAACAAGACATGGGGGCGTGAGCTTGCGTGATCTTGGTGTCGGTCAAGCTAAATAATACGACCCCAGATGGAACTATGGCTTATTTGGGCGCGGTCCGTAACGAGTTTGGTTAGCGTGAGGAGATTCAGTGTGGGGAATATCAACGAAAACCAGTGCCAAGCGGGACGACGGAGGATTTCCTTCTTCGGCCTGGACATGTGTGGTGAATTCAAGCGGACGATGGGATTCTGTGAGTGCCATTGTTCAGGAAACTTGAGTTTTATATGTATCTTGCAATTGCAATGAAAGATCGCTAATGTTAGATAGAGATGCACCGAGTTCTCGGTACACATGTAGATTGATTAGACACGGACCTGGTGTCGAGCATCCTTGTAACCCCAGGGTTACTTGAAAACTGCACGCGGCTCCAAAGACGATCTGCAACGCCTCAAAGTCCCGGTGGTAAAGGAAAAGCAGTAAGATTAGTGGAAAAACCAACTAACATGGACCTCATACGCGCTGGACCATGTTACAGTATCTCTTGGAATACTCTAGCCGAAGGCTGGGCCGCATGATGATAGACGCGTTCATGGCCGTTCTCGCGATAAGTTCCACCGACGAGGGGGATTGCCGGTTGTGTTCCCATGGTGCGATACTCTGGATCCAACGTGTATAAAGTAGGAGGAGCATCCTCAACGGTGGATAAGGACGACCCCACGGTTCCACTCTTCTCTTCCTCAGAAGGCCCGAATACTCTATTCCATCACCATGCCTCCAGCAATTCAGGAAGGCGCTGGCGTCATCGAAAAGTTGATCCAGAATGACCATGTTCGATGGTGGAACAAGCCCAATCTTCGCCAGCTTTACCTACTCCTCGTTCCATTTTGTCTTTTCATCGAGTCGACCTCCGGATTTGATTCATCAATGATGAACGGTATGCAGGCACTCGATTACTGGAAGGAGTACTTCAACCACCCAAAAGGAGGGCAGCTTGGCCTACTTGTAGCGTGCTATAATCTTGGTGCCCTCACAAGTATTCCATTCATCTCCCTTGTTTCTGACTATGTTGGACGACGACGGAGTATCATATTTGGATCGGTGATTATGATGATTGGTGCTATCATGCAAGGCCTTTCTCAGAACCGTATGTGTCTATTGCTTTCTTTTACGAACAATAACTTATTGCATTAGTGGCCATGTTCATCTTCTCTCGTATTTTCCTAGGCCACGGTATCGTGTATGCCATAGTAGCTGGTGCTGCTCTTCTTGGTGAGCTTGGCCACCCTAAGGAGCGTGCTTTTTTGGGATCCATGTTCAACGCTTTCTACGGAGTTGGATCCGTTCTAGGAGCGGGGATCATCGTGCGTACACTTTTGATTCCAAACGACTGGAGTTGGAGATTGCCCAGTCTGCTTCAAGCCGTCCCTTCGATTATCCAGATCGGCTTTGCATTCACTGTCCCCGAATCGCCTCGTTGGCTCATTTCGAAGGATCGATCAGAGGAGGCACTCGCGATCCTCATCAAGTACCACGGAGAAGGTGACGCTTCACAAGAGCTACCGCACATCGAGTTCGCCGAAATCAAACGCGCTCTCGAAATTGAGAACGAGTCACGTCGTCGTGGGTGGGCTGAGTTGTTCCAGTCACAGGGTATGCGTCATCGATCTCTCGTCGCTGGAGCATTAGGTCTCTTCGTCCAGTTCTCTGGTAATAATCTTATATCTCAATACTTGATACCTATTCTCAAGAAAATCGGAATAACGAATCCACATGACCAGGTAAATGTTTACCCCGCCGTTTTGCTACCAATGCGCAACTAATATGTTCCAGGTCAGGTACAATGTTGGTACCCAGGCTTGGGGATTCCTTGTCGCTCTCTGCATGGCGAGCATCACACCCCGCTTCCCTCGACGCAAGGTGTATCTATTGTGTGCGTCTTGCTTGGTGGTCGTATATACATGTTGGACGATCGCACAAGCACGGAACCGCATCACAGGATCAGCAGCAAGTGGCTATGCCGTCCTGGTCTTCATATTTCTCTACCAACCGGCGTACTGCATTGGCTACAATGCACTTACCTACGTGTACTTGGTTGAACTCTTCCCATATTATGTACGCACGAAGGGCTTGTCGTGGTTCCAACTCTTCGGAAGAACTGCCGTCATGTTTGGTACGTATAGTGCATTCACACCAGAGTACCCAAACTAATATGAAATAGGGAGTTTCGTCAACCCCATTGGCCTCGAGAATGCTGATTGGAAATATCTGCTGGTATATGTATGTTGGTTGTGCTTCGAAGTGGTATTCATTTACTTCTTCTTCCCCGAAACTTATGGAAAGACTCTCGAAGAGCTTGCATTCTTGTTCGAATCTGAGAAAGAGCAAGCCGCACAGCTCGCTCAGACAACTCAAAAGGTCATGAATGATCCAACCATTACCGAAGTGCACGAAAGTCCAGAAAAGAAAGCTTAGGGGCCACTCAAATATTGCCTTAGTATGAAGGTGGCAGAATCCCTACAGTTGTTGAGCCATAATTAAGTCGCATGCTTCCAAATCGAATGTGCTGAGAAAGCAAGTGGAACTTCTCTTCTCTCTAAATCATTCAATATAAATCTATGTGGTCGATTTCATGTGTATGAGTTCTGAGATACTGTCATAATGAAACACAGTGGTGTTGTGTGTGAAATCAAGCAAGGGTATCAAGTAACTCCGCGGTCCGCTCTAAAACTCCTAAATGCGAATATAACGCTGGAAGTATGGATCTGTACCAATCATTCTCGCCATTCTTTGGCACATTTGGTGCACTATAAACCGTTAATCGCCAACCGTGAAATTGCAGTTAACATTAGACATACTTTGTAGAAAGCCGTCATTGGCTCATCAGCACTGCGAATTTGTAGTTGGTACCAGTACGCTCTGTCATTACGACATTTTTCGTTCGGACATTGCACTGCTCTATCGTCAGTGTGCGGTTCCCAGCCATAGTCATTGCTCTCAGGTAGGAGAATATACCATTCGTCTGGTCTACATTGTCCCATGCGCCCTTTCCACCCAAAATATCTTCGACCTCTTTTCTCTTGATAGTTTTGCGCTCGAAGTATCGTTTCGTGATGATGAAATGGTAGGGGCAGGTAGGGCATTCAAAGCGATTCTGGCCCACGGCGTCTTCCACAGTTGGATCGCCTGGAGGAACCTTACTTACACGCAGCATGTTGCTGCATGTTGGACAGACTATTCGGCGTTAGATATACGTTATTGAACAATTAATAGATACTTACATAGAAGCATAGTGAATCACAGTCTATGGAAGGTGACCGCGGGATCCTATCGTCGTGTGTTGTCCTGGAAGTAGTCACTGGGTGTCAAAGTTCAAGAAAAAGTTGATGGGGCATGGAGACCCAGTCGACACTAAGGCCAAAAACGGGAAAGTGCGGGGCAGGCCGCAACTTGGGCACCTCCGACAGCAACGCGTCCGCAACTTCGCAACCGCTGTCTCACGTTAGAGTTCGCGCCAGCGAGTTGCTCCGGTATAACTCTCTGAACTACTTCTATCTTTTCTTCTCCTCGTCACTGTTCTACTACGCTTTGGAGCCACCCACCTATCATCCGCCTCCCCGATCGTCCACCGATACTCAGTTTAGCCCTCACTTCGATCGAAGGGACCTCTTCATTGAGGATAACAGAATTTGCTTTGCCATAAAATAACCCTGGTCAGAGCTGGTCATTCGAAATGGCTGACGAGGAGGTGAGTAAAATCCATCATCGCACGTTACGCTTGAAAGTTTCAAGGCCTGACCAAGGCGTTAGGGTGCTTCCCCCCGCGAACTAATCCTTGAAGCGTGCAGAAGGAACAACACCACGCTCCTCGAGGAGACATTGGAGAATGTTGGCTCGCAGGCCTCGAAATCAGGCAAGAAGCCTGTCGAACATGTCGCAGAGACCTTGAATAAGGCAGCCGATGGCTTGGGCAATGGTGTTCTTCACATTGCGGCCACATATGGAAGCTGTATGTGTGCGCGATCGGCCTCCTGCAACTAGACAGCAGGAGTAGATTGCACATCTGATCTATACCTGCAGGCTAACATATTGGCTAACATCTATTAGACGATGTGCTAGATGTTCTTCTTGACCAGGAAGGTCTTGAGATTGATGAGATTGACCGCTTAGAAAAAGACACCCCCCTCCACAAAGCCGTCCGTTATGTCAATTCTCTCGATAAAGCGGACTGGTCATCTGCTGGTCACCCTATCGTCGATATTCTGCTCGACGCAGGTTGTGATCCAAGGATACGGAATAAGGCAAAGCTAAAACCCGTGGAACTGGTTGACCCTCGAAATACAGAGCTGCGAAGTTTATTACAAAAGGGCGAATATGCAATGCAAGCAGGTGGCGATGTCGTGCAGGATGACGATGACGGCCCGACTGGAAGTGCAAGTGATAGCGATTGAGTTCACGGTCACGGAAATGGGGAAGCAACAGAGTGTCAGGAATACTCCCGAGGGTGAAATGCCCGAAAGTACTTCATTCAGAACCTAGTTTGCAAGCAGACTGGCGCTCGCTGTGTACGGATATCGATCTGCGGGTATATCAGCCTCTACGTGCACATGTCGCCTTAGACATTCACATTATTTCCCCATCTTGTCTTTCCACCGACCCCGGCTCGACGAATTATCTTCGTGAATACTTTCGTATCGATGTGTTTCAATTGTCCATATATGCTGTTTGTCCGTGTTGTTCTCGTTCCGCATCATCTCAGGCTGCTTCAATCTTGCTGCTATAGGACAAATTAGCCCAGTTATCTTTTGGCTAGATTGACCACTTACCTCCGGTGGTTTGCCCACGGGTTGTATCATCCGCTCGAGCAACTGAATCCTTGTCTTCTCTCGCGGCTGTCCAATCCCAATACTCATATATTGCAGCATCGGTGCGTGTCCGATATATGAGGCCAATGAGTCGCGTGCGATGTTCGACGTCCATTCATGCTTCGTCGTGTCGCTCGTCCCGGTACCAATATATCGAGCTTGGAGGGACTCGAGCTGTTGCTGATTTCTGCAGGTCGTTAGATACTGTGCATGATAAGTTCAAAGCAAGGCATACCGGAGCTTGTCAGCCATGTTATGGTAGCCGCGGGGAGCAAAGTCTGGGGGATTGGGATGATTTGATAGGTTTAGGATAAAGGATCCTCTGCGAAATTACTTTGAGTAGATTTATGTGTTGATGCTTGCGCGGTGCTATGGGTTAGAGTGGGTCGTGGAGAATCGTTGAACCGCCATCACAGTTCCATTTCGGAGAATTATTGATTAGTCACCTATCCATCATCTATCGCAATCGGTGCCAGATCTTAGTACTAGGAAACCCTCTCATAGATTTCTGTCACCAAATTCATCGCATTGTGTTCTTTCCGTATTACATGTTGTAATATTCTGGATCAATTCTTTCATTGCCTGGCACTCAATTCTGCACGATCCAAAAAGCCATGTCCAACGCGCCTCTCACGCCTGGGGAAGACCCCGAGCCAACAGCTCCGGTTATCGACTACTCCCCGATCACTGTACAGTACAACGAGGCCTTCGAAAATGATCTAATGCGCGCGATCTTAAATCCACCGAATCCTGTCGCTATACCGCAGACCCCTCCACCGCTCATAGATCCTACCACCCTCCCGATCGCTCTCAATTCATCGCTGCGCACCTATTCCTCCCCAATCCCTGGTATCCTTCTCACCCACCCGAACGGTTATCACACCGGAGGCCCAGGCCCATCACCCTCAACAGTTAGCGACTTCGCGGAGAAATTTATCAAGGATCATGATATTCAGGATGCAGGACAGTTGGAGAGAGTAGTGGAAGAGAAGGTGAGGGAACTGATGGACATTGCCAGGGAGACGATGCGCGAGAGAGACGATGCCGTCCGAAAGAATAATGCCGTGGAGAAAGAGCTAAGGGATATGGAGGAGCAAAGAAATATAGAAAGGAGGGTTCTGGACAGGGCAAAAAGAAGAGGTGATAAAATAATAGACGAATGAGTGGGCAGCGTCGTTTGGTTCTGTTTGCTCCCAGGAGACATGGTCACATATTGTGGCTGATGCACCACTCCACAAGCTCACGATGAGAGCGAGTCCATCATTTTGATCATTGAAATCACGAAAGCACAATTGTTCGATCAGGCTGGATAACCAAGTGTACGTGAGTAGTACACTAATTTCTACTTAGTATATACGCGATGTATGAGCCGAATGCTTGGGGGCTTGGTTGAAGAGAACACTCAAGAGGGTGTTAGGCTACACCCTAATACTGCTTCCGAAGTGTGCCATAAGGGAGACCAGAGACGTGGTTCGACTGCTACCAAAGTTAACTTTCCGCAACTTAATGCCTCGGAGTTACACACTATGACTACCAGTAGGCGACGCGCTGACCGGAATCAGGTGCAAAGGCAGCCTCTGTTGTTAAGCTCGTATTCTCCTTGAGGGGAACATGTTGCATCACGTGTTTGAAGCGCCCAACTGCAGAAGGAAAGGCGCCACCAATATGTAGCTGAAAGAAAAAGCTTTTGACAATGCTGCCTTCAGGGGCTGTGGCGCAAAATATGAATTGAGCATTAGAAAAGCTGCAAGGCTGAAACTATGGATCGGTAGAATTGAAGCTCAGCCCCCCAACACGATAGAAGTATGTATATAGAACCACTGGTCGTACTCTTTTTCGCCTTGCCTCTTTTTTATCCTAATCCAGTCTGTAAATCTTGTATTATCGTTACATGTGCTTCAAAGCCACGAGGTCCGTTGCGTGAGAAAGAGCAACGTCCGAGATTCACGATCCTTATTTAGCGAACGCCTCTTCACATATAGCCTACATCCCAAGATGTCGGACCCTACTCCAGCCTCGGCATATTTTCCTTGGAACTGGACAATCGAATCGACAGACCCCGCCGTCTACAAATGTCCTACTGTATCTTCTCTACTCGGTACCTTTGCCGCTGTCAATGGAGTCGTTTCTGTTCTTGCCGTTATATTTGGACATCGCTGGGTCGTAAAGAAGCTTACATGCGGATGGTGTGGAAAGAGAGGGAGCAAATCATGGAAATACCTATGGATCTTGCCAGTTGGACTTCAACTCGCAGCGAACGCTTGCATCGCGTTACTTATCAAAAGAAGTGCAGGATACAGTGGAGATTTCAAAGTATCGGAATTGATGCTTTTCCTTGTGGCCCGACCACGATTGTCTTGGATAATTCTGGGCGGGTTTGCGTTCAAAAGCCAGAAGACGAAGAAAACCGATAGCGGAAAATCAGAGTATGCACCGACACCGAATCCCAATCAGTACCTTACAACACCTCAAACTCCATATGCGCCATGGCAATCAGCCCAATCATTCCAATCATACGGGTCGCAAACAGCGCTAAATCCCCGATCGACGGAATATCAGAATGTCCCACTTGAGGACTCAGACTTGGAGCTCGAACGCGGTCACGGGTATCTAAGTGGCATGAGAGATTTTCCTTGGTGGTCTGCTTTCATGACCCAGTTCATTGCAGAGTTCATCCTTCAGATCATTACCCTCTACATAATGGGACGAACCGCGCACTTTGCAACCCAGAAAGGCTACTATAAAATCTACGTCAAATCGTACTGGACAATCCCGGTCCCCGCCCGAATGATGTACTCGGGAGCGCTATACTATCTTGTGGCCGGCTCGCTGTTTCTGATACTCGCCTTTCTCTTCATCCTCTATACTCTTTTCAGCTCCAGGATCAAAGCATTCGGCAAAGCGAACAGTGTGATCATCTTCATGACTTTGCTCTTTTTGTTGATCAGTACATGGATGGGAAGTTGGATTTTCTGGGTTGGATTCGTCAAATTAGCAGGCAATTCTTACTGTCCTCCAAAACTTATCCATCAGGGCATCATCTGGACTTTTTTCTCGACTATCGGAATTATATTGGGCACGGGAGTATAGGTGTCTTTGCGGATTGGGTAACATCTGGCGTTCTCTTTACAAAAATTTCCAGCAAGAATCGAATTGAGACAAACAAAAAATATCTCCGGCCGTTATAGGGCATGGAATAGGGTATGAAGTGCAAGAGCGTGCATACTTATAGTTAAACTTTGGAAGGATTTGTGTTATGCCATCAGTTAGGCAAAAGATTGCTTGGAAATAAGCCAAATCAGCCACTGCCTTCAATAAAAAAATCTACAACCTTCCATTCTAGGAAGTTTCAATCTTGGAAAAACCTTTTCCGAAAGAATTCTTTATTGGATCTAGAACTGACATATTCTCACTTTCCGGTTCCTATTGGATGTGTTACCTAGCCATTGAGGCCAAGCTTTTCTGCATTCATCAACATGTGGCCAATACTGATGACGTCGTTGCACGACGTGGCTGTAGCTTTTCAAGCATATGTCTTCCGAAGAATCTATATCCGAAATTAAGTTCTACAATAAATATCATCACCTTAAACCAGCACCATTCAGCCAAAAATGTTAGGTGTTTGAGCCATGAAGTCCGTAACCCCACCAGTAGCATTCCGTGCGAAACCGAGCAGGGATCACCGGAGCACAAGCCATCGGTCGTCATTTGCACCCACGGCCCCGATCATCATTTGCTTTTCTAGCCTAACCAAGCACCCAAGCTTGTCCCTGCATCTATCATGTGAGAGGCAAAATGCGGGCACGGCTAACCACGATGTGCGAGATAGACAAATACGTACATAAACGCACACGAATGGGCCTGCTTCTTGGACCCCTGTTTGCTTTGGATTCACCTTCGGAGATTGGAACTTATCTGGTAGGCACACCCACTTAACGTACGAGCGAGCAGTAACCTTGGAAAATACCGCCGAGGTACATAACGAATACGACCACGACCTACCTGAGACTCTCCTTCCCACATCCTTCACAGCGCACAGTGCACAGCGAAACTCGAAAGCCGTCAAGATGATCGGCGAGTTCGCCGCCAAAGGCTTCGCATTCGCGTATGGCTTTACGAATTTTCTGCTCTTGACTGCTGCTGCGACGTTCCAGCATGGTGCTTTCACGAAGCGTGCTAGCAAGGAGCATGATAAGGAACTCACAATCTGTAAGGCCAGCTACCGGATTGAAGTGAGAGAGATCCTAACTGACAGCGAATTGAAGCTCAGGACAAGTACTGGAATCTCAACAAGTCCCCAATTCCCGGCTTTCGACATGCCTTCCACACGCTCAAGAACGGCGCTCAGCTCCACTATGTGATCAACAATCACTCAATCGACCAAAAGACCAAGAGCAAGAATGTTGCGATTTTCATTCACGGTATGAACAAGCACCATATTCGTCCCACCGTTCCCCCATATTAATATAATGTCACAGGCTTCCCTGACACCTTCACGCTCTGGAAGAACATCCTCCAAACTCCGGATCTGGCGAACTACGTCTTGATTGCTGTTGATATACCTGGATATGGTGGCAGTGACAGTCTCCCTTCATATGGGCCGGACCAGGTGCTTGAAGCTCTTACGGCGTTTATCCTGGCAATGCGGGCACAACATGTCGAACAGGGTGGCAAGTTGGTTATGGTGTCCCACGATTGGGGAGGCTTGATTTCTGCAAGACTGGCATCCGAAGCAAAGGAATTGGCAGATCGCTGGATCATCACAAGCGCTGTTATCGTATGTCTTTGTGCAACCCCTCAAAGAACGAGTCCGTACTCACAGTTATAGCCCGCACATCTTAATTCTAACGCAAGAACCTTCCTCGCCTCCTCACGCCGCATGCTCCACACCTTCCTCGCACACCCTTTTTCGAACTTCCGCCTCCTCAAAACCGCCTACGCGACTTCGCAACCCGTCTTCTCCCAGCTCAAACGCAGCTACTACATCTTTGTCCTCAGACTCCCGGGTCCCATTGCCAAATTCTTTATTCGCATGGGAAACTACTGGTTCATGGGTCTCCTCCACATGATCCAAGCCGGCCTCATCTCAAGGGGAAAGTTCCTGGGCAAATTCTCTGACAAAGAAGCAGCGGACTGGACAGCTATGTCGTCAGGTCCAGGTATTGCGCAATTCAGCGAACAGATCGATGGCCAGGGATACTCAGAGAGCGTGCGGAGACGCATTGCGGACTTGGGTACTTCGGAGAAGATCCGTATTTACCGTGAAGGCCTCATGTTCAATCCCTGGGAGAAGAGCATCGAGACCGTCGTTGCGCTTTCCGAAATCCCCACTGATCCCTCGCGATCGAGCTCCGGCGCAGGACTCTTCGAGAACGGGCCTAAGGGCGCGTTGCGAGTGCCTACAACGCTCGTGTTGGGCAAATACGATATTGCATTTGAGCGACGGCTAGGTACGAATGGTATCAGTGACTTCTTGGTCAGGAACAGCCAGGTGCTTTATTTGGGACAGAGCGGGCATTGGATTCCATTTGAGCCGCATGCTTTTCCTGTGGTTGCGAGTATTATTCTGTGGGCGTTGGAGGGGGAGAAGGTTTCGCTGAGGGAGCAGCTGCAAAAGTATGAGGATATTGAATACGCATTGGAGAAGTGATGCCGCCGGGGAGTGGGGTGGTAAGGACTGGGGTGAGGGGGTGAGAGAGGTGAGAGGGGTGCAAGGCACACATCATCTCAGTTTTGTAGATCATCTTGCGATGGGTTGGGGGGGTAGGGTAGGGAAGGCTGAGTGCAAATGGTTTGATATGATTTCCACTCCCTAAATGAAAACGGGATATCTTAGCGTCGATGCCATAAATGAGACTGCATATTATTGAAGAATCATGTATTCGGTGCCTATGTACGTAAAATGGGGGTTGTCACAATATACCGGATCATTTCATCTTGAAAAGTATACTTCTATCAAAGTAAGTAGCACATGATGCATTGAAGCATCGAGGATGAATTTGTTTGTCCAGCCATATATTCATTGGGAATCATTATGAAGTCTATGGACGGACCACGCCACCCACCAGGACCGACCGTAATGCGTTTATCCCATTAGAGTATCATCACGGCTTTTCCAGAAGCCACCACATCCCCAGAACCGGGGAATGGGAATTTTTTGAAGAAAGAAACAAGAGACCCGATAACCGATCGCTTATTTCTTGCCAGCCTTCTGAGCGGCCTTGGTGACCTTGCCGGCCTTGTCGGCCTTGACAACGGACTTGATGACACCGACGGCGACGGTCTGACGCATGTCACGGACGGCGAAACGACCAAGAGGAGGGTAGTCAGTGAAAGCCTCAACGCACATGGGCTTGGAGGGAACCATCTTGACGATAGCGGCATCACCGGACTTGATGAACTTGGGAGAGTTCTCAGTGGACTTGCCAGTTCGGCGATCGATCTTCTCGAGGAGCTCAGAGAACTTGCAGGCAATGTGGGCAGTGTGGCAATCGAGGACGGGTGCGTAACCAGCACCGACTTGACCGGGGTGGTTAAGGACGATGACCTGGGCGTTGAAGGACTCGGCGCCCTTGGGGGGGTCGTTCTTGGAGTCACCAGCAACGTTACCACGACGGATTTCCTTGACGGAGACGTTCTTGACGTTGAAGCCAACATTGTCACCGGGGACACCCTCGACAAGCTGCTCGTGGTGCATCTCGACGGACTTGACTTCAGTGGTGACACCAGCGGGGGCGAAGGTCACGACCATACCAGCCTTGATGATACCAGTCTCAACACGACCGACGGGAACCGTGCCAATACCGCCAATCTTGTACACATCCTGGAGGGGAAGACGGAGAGGCTTGTCGGTGGGACGCTGAGGGGTATCGATGGCATCAATGGCCTCGAGGAGGGTCTTACCGGTGGTCTTGGTCTTGGTCTCCTTCTCCCATCCCTTGTACCAGGGGCAGTTGGAGGAAACGTCGATCATGTTGTCACCGTTGAAGCCGGAGATGGGGACGAAAGGAACGTGCTTGGGGTTGTAGCCGACCTTCTTGATGAAGTTGGAGGTCTCCTTGATAATTTCCTGGAAACGATCCTCGGACCACTTGGTGGTGTCCATCTTGTTGATAGCAACGATGAGCTGCTTGACACCAAGGGTGTAAGCGAGCAGAGCGTGCTCACGAGTCTGACCATCCTTGGAGATACCAGCCTCGAACTCACCAGTACCGGCAGCGATAATGAGGATAGCGCAATCGGCCTGGGAGGTACCAGTGATCATGTTCTTGATGAAATCACGGTGACCGGGGGCATCTGGGAGGCTGTTAAAACACAATCATGCGAAACAAGACAGGATCCACCTACCAATGACGGTGACATAGTACTTCGGGGTCTCGAACTTCCAGAGAGCGATATCGATGGTGATACCACGCTCACGCTCGGCCTTTAGCTTGTCAAGCACCCATGCGTACTTGAAGGAACCCTTGCCGAGTTCGGCAGCTTCCTGTGAGTGGCATTAGCATCGTGAGAACTAGTTAAGAACTAGTGGGGTTAGGAAGGAAAGCGAAGCGAGCCGCAGAAGCCATCGCAGGTGCATGGGGGAAAAATGCAATGTGCGTCATAAGGTTGAGGTTGGCGAGTGGCCGAATGCGGACTAGTGCTAGCGCGTAAAAGTCCGCACAACCCCACCATGGCAAATTGCCCCTCAGCGATAAGCCAAAATTCTGGTTCAGCGCTTTCGCAGGCAAAAATGCTAGCGTTCCGCGGCTGTTTCTGAAAGAAAGATGGCCGCTTACCTTCTCGAACTTCTCGATGGTACGCTTGTCAATACCACCGCACTTGTAGATCAAATCTGTGTCCCAATGTAAGCTGTTGTGACCCCGCGATCGTTCGAAAGGAAGGCTGGCTTACGTCCGGTGGTAGTCGACTTGCCGGAGTCGACGTGGCCGATAACGACGACGTTGATATGAGTCTTCTCCTTACTGCATGTGCTGTTAGCGAAGCTCTGTGATGGCTGTGGGATGCAAGCCTCGGGTGCCGTGGCATCGAGGCTGCGGGACTGACTCACCCCATGGTGAAGGTTGTGCGGGATTGAGTTGTGAGGAAGTTGAGGTGAAGTGATTTGAAGAGACCTAGCGACGGCGTTAGCAAGGCAGATGGTGGAGATGGAGTGCATGTTTCGACGTACAGGTAGGGCAGCTGGGCGTGCTCTGGTGTGTCGACAACAAGAGAAAGAGCAACGCGGGAGGGAGGGACAGGCGTTAAATACGGCGACTGAGCAGGCGGCGGAGGGTAGAGAATTAGCGGCTTGGCGAATAGCGGGGCAGTTGCCAGGTCGCCCGTTGCGTTGGGCAGCCTGTGGGCAGAAAAAAACTTTCACGCTGCGAAGCGTCCGGGGGCTGGCTCATTCACTGGAGGGGCAACAGGCAGAACCCGAGTCGGCCATTGGCCTTTTCTTTCTCCCTCATTGACCGCTTTCAGATCTCCTTGCCACAACTGCACACTTCCCTCACTTGCAAGCGCCGGACTCGACGCTGCTGGTTCCAAATCGAATCTCGTCTGTGATATCGTCCCTTGGCATGCCACGATTGACTTTTCCTTGCAATCACTTCGCGGCTGTTGCATGATTCCTTCATATGCTGCTGCATCATGAGCATGAGGGGCTGTCGTGTCTGCTGCTGAGGGGCTTTGTCACATCGTCACCGGAAAGGCCTCAATAGACTGGGAATGTGGGTCCTGGGGAGGCAATGCCCTTTGTCGAACACCCATGTCCTGTAGCAGCCCCATCCAAGGCCACTTCGCCCCTCAGCCCCAGACCTAGACCCGCCAGGATTGACGATAATAATCAACACTGAGCGCGCGGGACGGTCAATTGGACGTGGTTCGACTTTTTTTGGGGCTTTCCGAGTGGATGGCTTGAAACACATCAAGTTTGGGGTAGATGGTCCGCTTAGAGTCGCCTTTCTTCCTTTCTCATTTTTCCAAGCTCCACTGCTCTCTATCTACATTTTTTTGAAAGGCTAGCACAAACAATTGACTTGAAATATTATTCTGGATTGGCGTCAGTGTCATATACCTCTATTTCCAATCACAACTATCCCAACGTCATTTGCTTCGACATTGTCACACCAACGCATGTGATTCCACGAAATGATATGACTCCTCCCGCGGGGGGTGACACTTATAACGGGACCTGACCGAACACCGCCCTTGGCTGAAACTGCAAGGGCGGCAGAAACACCCTATACGGGCTTGCTTATTCGAGGGATGTTGTGTCTCTCAGCTTGCCTTTTCATGGACGTCGCTATTTCTCACTCACAGAAGCCCGTCAAGCTTTCCTTACAGTCAACAGTTGAGAGTCTACATTCGATCTCTAGCACAGGAGTATGGAAAACCTTACCAGCCTGCTACTCTGCTACAACTGACTACATAATTATGCACAAGGCAGAAATGAGTATAAAGAAGACCACCATGAGATATACTCAATTTCTATGTAATCCGTGGTCTCGCCAATTGCCTCCGTTCACCGTGATATTTCATACCTTGTCGCAAGCCAAACACAACAGCTACTGACTACCTAAGAGAAAAACCCAGCCAGACCATAGGCAGACCAATTTTGTTAGCAAGACTCTCAAAAACATAGCCGATTTCACGAATCCCTTAGGTAGGCAAACACAAATGCGGTCTCTGTACTACTCAGTTCCCTCCTAGACAATAGCGTAAAGTGGGAAAGCGACCTCTTTGATCATCTCCTCACAGCATTGGTCACAAAAATGTAATTTACTGAACTTATCATTCTGCAACGGCCTGCATAGCCAGTAACCTACTCCTTACAGCTACCACGCCCTCTCCTTTACCCACTATCTCCGAACCCCCATGTTGCCAAAAGTCTAGATAAACCCGCCACACAAGAAAGCGACCCCATCTGGATGTTGTTGTTTTTCTCCGCAAAAATCTTCGGTATCTACGTACTACTGGGTTGGAGCCTGAATGTACTTTCTGAATTCAACACTGTGAAGTCACTATAGCTGCATGTCGGATCAAATTCATCACTGCAAGCACCGTACTTTATCCATGGGTCTTGTATGTAGTCACTGGTTAGGTTCTTCCTTATGGGCTCCACTACATATCTAGAGGTTGAGTTCGACATTTCCAACGTTACTAATCGAGTTCTTTGACCAAATCTTTCTCTCAATAACTAGTGGTTGTCGTTTAACACACCGGGCGATAAGAGCCTATGTTCCAGGGAAACCCTTACAGCTTTCTTCACTTAAGTACTTTTCTTCTCTGGACAAGATCTAAGACCAACGTTGCCGTCTTGATTATTCGTAGCGGTAATTTTCATCTGTGCTACTAATCCCTTTCTTCCTCTTCCTTAGCTTCTTACCCTTTAGCGCAGATGGTGTATACGCCTCCTCAATTGAAACACGGACAATAATCATAGATCTACTACTCAGACCAAAGAAACTGAAGAAAGTAAAGACTACTTCATGTCCAAGAGGCTCCTTAACAGAAGTAGGACATCTACTGCGAATGGTAGAGAAGAAAGGATGCAGCCGACAGTGAATCAGGGCATGGATTAGGAGGCAGCAAACTCCCTTCTCCCTCCGATTTCATATGAAGCATAATATTTGAAGGTGAGAAACAAAAATTACTTCCTGTCGTAGTGGGACACCGGGTTTGTTAGAACGAATGTTGCCAGAATTGAATATAAGATGAAAGTAGCAAACACACACAAAAAAGTAATCGCTTGACACTCAATCATACATACAGTAAGACTGTGAAGGTCTATTGAGGACAGTATTATAATGAACTAAACGAATCAATCCACGAAAGCAACTCAAGTGACAATCTGGATGTAGGTGCTACTTTGAGCATTGGATATTTTTCATCTGTATGAATTAGAGTGTTTTGAGGATATCTTTTATGCCCTTTCCTATGCTGATACGAAGGTGCCATGGCCCGCAACGCGTTAGACCCTCATATCTCCTCCTCTAACAATCTCCCTAGTATATAGACATACAATTCGCCATTTCCAAGACACACGCATTACAAATCTCCAAACGCTGCCCACTCACCGCCCCTATCCCCATCCCTCTCCACCAAAACCTCCACCACACCTACCATCTCGACACCCCTAACATTCCTCCTCCTATTCCCGCGCTCATCGACACCGTATTTCGCCAGCGCCCTCGCATCCTCCTTCCGTCGCGGTAATCGAGAAACCAAAAGGTGCAGATCCAGATACGGTGGTAGTAGGTTTGCTAGCGCGGGGTGGGATTTGTTGGAGGTGAAGATTGAGGGGGTGGGAATGGGGTTGGGTGGACGGGCGGGTTCCAGGATGGTAGCTTGTGGGTTGGAGTGCAGGTTGGGGGCGGGATGGGGGTTTTCACGGGAGGGGTGAGAGGGGTTGAGGAGGAGGGTCAGGAGGGTGTGTGTGTGGGTTAGGTGGTTTAGGGTTTGGAGGAAGGTGGAGGCGAAGGCGTTTGCTGGATCAGAGGTTAGTCTTGAGTTTGAGTTTGTATAAGATAGTGAAGAAAGAAATTGTACCTTGGATATGGTCTTTTTTGAGGAGGGGAGAGAGGACGTGGGCGAGTTGGTCGATGAGGATGAAGTCAATCTTTCCTTCTTGCTCGGAAGGTTTCTTGTCTAGCCTGGAAGAGGTTTCGAGTTCGGGCTCAGGTAGTGCTGGGGATTGTTGATGGAAAGCCTCTGAGGCTGCGGGGGTCGGGTCTGGTTGGAAGAGTATTTCCTCGTCCTCTTCATCCTCGCTGTCCGCAATAACTGTTTTCTTCTCCACTGTCTTCTTCACAGCATTTACTTCCTCTCTTGCTGGCTTCTCCTCTCCATTTCCCTCGCTCTTCTCTTGCTCCACCTTCCTCACCCCCTCAAGCCCATCATTAATCTCTCTAATCGCCTCTCCTAGCCCCACGAGATCAAAAACCCTCATAATCTTGACACGATCCAGAACTTTAGCTGCCACATCCTCAATCTGAACACCCTCATTCTCATTATCGTTCCGCATATTCTTCTTTCTCAGCTCTTCATCCTCTTTCAACCTTGAAAGCGCAATCTCATAAATCCTCAAGACGTCCAGATTCCCGGTTGAATCCACCACCGCCGCCGTACTCTCTGGCCGTTCAAGCAATGACAACACCAAGAATGAGAGACATATCTGTTCACAGAGTTAGCCAAAATAAATCCCGAATGCCTAACCCCTCTTATTCAGCATGCATGTCTCACAAAGACAGACACAAAGCAGACCTACCTCACGACCACCATCTCCTTCCTCTCCACTCACACCCACAACACTTCCCCTCTTCACCCCTCCCCCAAGCGCCCCATCTATACTCCTAATTCCCGTCTTGACCCTTTCCTCATTTCCCATGAACTCCATCTTCCCGTCCGAAACCGCATCCACAATGCGCTCGATCTCGCCCTCCCCCATCATCTCCACAGCCAGCATCGGCTTAATCGCCATCGTCACCATCTCTTCTCTTTCGTCTCCCACATAAACGATCACATTCACATGAACGTGGTCCTCTCTCTCTCTCTCTCACACACACAGGATCTCGTCGTCTCAAGTCGCGTCCGTCTGTAAACTAAAAGTTAAAGTGAAGGTCAGAAAGTTGTAGTCGGTATTATCAATCAATAAACCTCGGAATCTACTTCCGACCCAACGCCACGGCCCTCCGCGGTAGTGGCGCTTTCCCAAACAAGCCAAACCCCACTCACCTCAGTCCAAACACGACTCAACCACATCCTTCCTTCCTCCAACAACGGAAATATCGCCATGGCCAAATGCCAATGTTAATGCTAGTAACCCCCCCCCAAGTGTCAGAATCTCGTTAACGTAATATCCTGTCCGTCAATCACCCGTCCGGCCGTCCGCCCGCGATGCCGGCATTGAAGATGATGTGAAGCAGGGAATCATTACCCCTTTCGGTTTACACATCCAGCAAATAGGGAGGTCGAAACGGATGTGAAACCGTTGTCTGTATGTAGTTGTGAGGGCAGAACCAAGGATCACCCTAGAAACAATGGAATTCTATTCTTGTCTTCGCGGTCGAGGACTGTACTTGCATTGGGCGGGTGTTAACTGGTAGATCTCTAATCATGTCCCGATGAATCTGACATGAAACGAAAATGAATACAAGGTTAGTAATCCCGAAGACAACGACGAGTTGTCACATCTGCTGCCAGATTCTAAGACCAGAAGGAGAGTGGATTTGCACATTTTCATTGTATCATTGATTATCTGAGACTTCCTGCGCATTCTACCTCTCCACTCCCTCCCAATACCCCGTTTCCCCCGTTCCGATTTTTCCCATCTAATCAACTGGTCTGGTCTGAAGAAAGGAACTCAACTCTTCGCCTCACTGGTCCCGTCCTATTACAAGTGTTCCGAGAATGCCTTTTGCGCGCCCAAGTATACACCAAAGGAGTATTATCCAGACCACCTGTGTCAAAGCATGCTGATGCTGCGTGTTGTTCACGAATCGTTGCGCCTGTATACGCCTAACCAGTTTCCATATCAAAGTGACAAAGTGACAATAAGAAAGAAATACGTCGTATGTGTGTGGGTGCTCCGACTGGTGTCGTGGAGCCCTGATGAAAGCAGTGGTTGCCTACGAACTGGGCTCCTGGCCTGGGTTCTCATCCTGTATAGTGCTCATCCCCGAATATCTGTTTCTGAGTGCCTTAGGCAACGGGGCGTTCAGGTCGTGGTCGCCGACCCCCCTTCAGACTCTTCATCCGTCCAAGGAAACCACTTGGCTTTGGTTCTGCTTGAGCTTCTGCGCTGTCCGTGGTCAGAGCCCTAGCAAGAGTGTTGCGGCCACTCGGAGAGGAGGGAGACCTGATTGGGCCATTGTTAGTGCTAGATTCAGCGACTTTGATCGAGGCCCCTTTCCTGTCGTACGCCTCGTCATAATCGTCAAAGAATGGGTTCCTCTCGTTGGCCTTGGAAATACCTCCGGCGCTGATGGCATGAGGACTGTTAGGGCTTCCTCCGCCACCACCATAACGAGCTTCGGGAGATGTGATACGGCCATTGTCACCATATCCGCGCCGGGGTTGCGAGATGCCGCGGATTCTTTGAGCAATGGATTTCTTGCGCCCGAGACCACCGTCCACAAAGGCTTGCTGAGTCTCAATTTCACGTTTCTGTATAGCCGCGCGTGAAGCCGGTGCGCCGTCCAAGAAAGTCGATGTGCCCAAGCCAACCGACTCCTCTCCGTGAACAATATCGGCGACGTCTTTCGGATTGAAAGAGACAGACCGTCCCTCTATCTCTGGTCGTTTCTTGAACTCTCCAGCACCGAAATCAGTAAATCCTTCAGCACCCCTTCCGTGGAAAGTATCTAGATCCATGTGCTTGTTGACAGGGCCAGCGCCTCCGAGGGCATTATTGGCAGAACCGAGGGGGAAGGCCTCCATGGGAGCGCGGTGGTCTTTCCTACGGTTGCGGTGGGGCTGGACAGCATCGTAGGGACCATCGTGATGGATCATGCTCGGACCGTAGATACCTGTCACATCTAGCTTGTCAATAAGATCCAACCCCTGCGGTCGCCTGACTTTTCCAGAGCGAGATTGGGACTTTGAGTCTTTTGAACGTTCGTCCCTCATCTTGCGGCGTTCTCTGCGCTTTCGTTCCTCCTCTGGGTCCAAGGATCCCTTGTCCATCATTGACGATTCAGAGTTGCGCCGCGGACGCCGATTCTCCCTGCGTTCTGGGCTGTTTGGATGGGGTGGTCGAGGTCCAGGGGGCCCTCGAGGTCTCGGAGGGCCGCGCGAGCTTCCGCCGTTACGTAGGCGGCGCTCTTCTTCCCCTGATCGAGAGGGGCGGTGGCCATGAGAATTGGAGCCTGATGGTGGTGGCGGGCCGCGGGAACGTGAGGTGTCTCGCTTCTTCTTATCGTCGATACTGAGGTTGTTCTGATACAAGGCAGGATAGTCAGCGAATTGAGCTACAAATTGAGTAAAGTGCTCCATGGCGGTGGAGTAAATCGCAGCTAGGAAAACCCGTACTCTCAAGAGTTGGAGGACTTGTGATTTAAATGAGAAAGAAAAAAAAAAGGAATTAAAAAGGGCGAAGGCCTTGCTGGTGCAACTGTGAATGCAGTAGGGTGCAACAGTCGTACACTTGGCTACAGGGAGAGTGAAGGGGGCACAGAACGTACAAACAGCTCTTCGGCGCTGGAGCCAAAGGTGGCCTTCTTGGGCGATTCCTTCAGGTTGGCTGACATGTCAATGAGTTGAGGGTTTGAGGCCTGTTTGTTGAATTCGGCCTCGAAGGTAGACAAGAAAGGATTGCGCGACATGGGCCTGTTGCTGCCGCTATCGGTGCTGAGAGCGGGCGAAGGGAAGGCAGGGGAGGCTGCTCTGTTGCGGAACGGGTTGTTGGAGGAGAAGTTGATGGAGAGACCAGGCGAGGAGCGTCGGTCTGTAGATAAGAGAGAGGATATCAGCGAATTTTGTTTTCGTCACAGGCAGTGTAGGTGAAACAGAGAGATAAAGGAGCCTTACCTGGCATTGACGGCTCTGCCATCATGTTGGGTGGCCGCAACTCTTAACCCTGCTGGCGCGCCCAATCAAGACAGGGTGCCAGGGGAACAGGCAGGATTGTCAGGTCCGGCGTCGAGGAATCGCTGGGCCTTGTGGTGGGTATGACGCGCTTGCAGGTCCAACGAAGCCGAAGAGGCCAACGATGAGCGTCCAAGCGGAGTGCAGCAGGTGGTGTTGGGTGGAGCGCCGGGAAAAGGGGGTACGGATTAAGACTGGGCGAGGTATGATGCGGGTGTGTTTCGTGGATCGGAGGATGGGCAAAGTCGCTGGACTGGGAGGGGGAGACTTTGGGAGCTTGACGGGAGGACGCAGCGGACCAGGACCAGGAGGCTTGGCAGGACGGCGTTTGGAGGCGACGTTGTCCCAGCGAGACAGCGCGTACAAAGTATGCAAACGACCAAACTAATATACTTTCTGGTACTGTAAATGTATCTGCCCAAAAGGCTGCGCACGGCAGAGGAGGTAGGGAGCCGATGGTAGTAGGGGATAGTTGGGAGAAGAAGGGTCCGAGGAAGGATGTGGGTTAAGAAAGAAGATGTACCCAAGTTATTAAGTGATGAGGGGGTGGGGAAGAAGGAGAAGAAGAAGACGACGGAGAAGTAATTTGTCTAGTGTCTGCGTTATGGGATGGATGTATGGATGTATTGGGGGAAGAAGGAGGGGGTTGCCTCGGTGTGGTTGGTCGGCAGCGTAGTGGCAGCGTGATAAATATTTGGGAGAGAGTGAGAGAGAAGAGGGGAAGGGGAAAGGGAAGGGTGGTAGACGTAGGGGGGGAGTATGTATGTATTGGCAGCAACGACCACACACACACCACACACTATATCGGCATGGGAAATGCGGGAGCAGCTGTGATCATGTCTCGATCGCCGGCAGGTTGCAAGAGCGGTTCGATGGCTCAGGCCCATCTTGTCGCTCCAGCGCTGTGCGTGTGCTCGGCCAGAAAGGTCAAGGTGTTTGCGTGGCGCTGGTGCCCAGGTGCTGATTCGAGCCATTGTCACGAGAACACAGCCGGTTGCCCAGCATCGCCATGCCGCGAGGGTCTCCTTTAAAGTTGCCATGTAGGAAATGTGCAAGAAAAGGCCGTGTAGGACGACGGGTGCGTGCAAGCTGCAGCGACTGCAGGCCGTGCAGCCCTGGGGAGATGTGCAGTGTCAACAGCAGCGTGTGCAGTACATAGTGTGTGCTGTGCAGCAGTGCAGCTGTGCAGCTGTGGGGGAGGAGTGTGAAGGGAAAGGCCAAGGCGAGGGTCCGATGCAGGGGGGGATTTCCCGCCTCGGTGCAGTCCAGCTTCGCCCAGCCTAGTCCAGTCCAGCTAATGCGCAAACGCCATCAACCACGGGCTACTGTTCTTCTCTCCTCTTCTCTTAGGCCAGCTGCCAGCTGCCATCCTCAAGCCTCAAGCCTCAAGCCTCCGGCCTCCAGCCTCACAGCTTTGGTTCCTGCTTCTTTCCACCCCTCTTGAGTCGGAAGTGCCATGACCCGCGGTACTGAACATTAGTCTGGACTCTGGTGGCAGCACTGGAAATCTATAATCCCATCCCATCTGTCCATCTCTGCCTTGTGCCTCGGTCCCCCAAGCCTCCATCTACCACTCCGACCCTCTCACCTCTCCATCCTCTCATCCTCTCCCCTCTTATTACAATCCGTCCTAAAGTCTCGTCCCTTTCCTATTTCACAATAGCCTGCTCAACACAGTCCTCTTCTTCCAATCTCCCTTCTCACCCTCCCGGCCTTTTGTTCACTCGCCCACGGCGGCCCACGGTGCCCGTCACCGCAAGTCCTGCCAGTCCTGCAAGTCCGCTGGGCCCCCTAGTCCCCAAATCTACGTTAGGGATAGCCGCCGCCCCCGCAATTGAAAGGGAGGACCCTGAAATATTTCATTTGGCGACCCGCCAACCTCACGCCAACACTGAACACACGTCCGCCCCCCTTCCACATCTCCTCCTGCCAAATCCCGCCCGTCCAATCCTCCATCCGTCCATAGACACCTTTCGCTATTATTTGCCCCGATTCACGCCAAACACCATCGCCACTGTGGTAGAATCCCACCCACCACTTGATCATCTCCCGCTCCTTAAACATGACAGCCACCGAGGAACGCCGCTACGGAGGTTATTCGCGCTTTGAGCTTGAACTCGAGGTCCGTACCGGAAGCGACGTCATGCCTCCTTTTTTTTCTTACTCCACTTCAACTAACACTGTCCCAGTTTGTGCAATGTCTTGCGAATCCCGCCTATCTCAATTACCTGGCCATGCAGAAGATGTTCGACAAGCCAGAATTCCTGGCTTATCTCGACTACCTGCAATACTTCAAAGAGCCCAAATACGCAAAGTATCTTTTGTGCGTCCCTCCCTCACTTGCCCTTGTTTCCGCCCCATGCACGCTACACCTCTTGTCTCCGCCGCGGACCACGATGACTGATGCTTTGCCTGCAGCTACCCTGGTCCAACTCTCCGAACGCTAGAGCTTCTCCAGCAGGCCTCCTTCAGACGCGACATCGCTTCGCCGAATCTCGTCGATGCCATGTCTCTCGAGGTCTATAAGAATGCCGTTCCTGATAAGAAGGATTGAGAGGTAACGTTTCTCCAACAACTGAGACAACATTCCGCTGCGCCACCGGCATTTTGCAATTTCTTCGGCCGCACTCAGCCTCAAGCGATGGTGATTGGAATTGCATCACCCGAGAAACAGAATCAAGCCTGATCTAAATCCTACGCAATTGCGCGGCGATATCTTGTCTTGAGATATAGACAGGGCTGGCGCTCATGTCATCCAGACTTAGTCCGGAAGAGGGTCCTTTCTCTTGATTGCATACCACACCATCCAGACACGTGCCAGACTAGATATCTAGGTAGGGTCAAAAACTGCAACGATTTTCCAGTCAGACCACCAAGCAATGAAGAATACGATAGCTTGACATTTTCCACTTTATGCTACGGTACAATACTGTACCCACCAACATGGCACTTATCTTGTCTTCCATCGCCTCGCGGTTATTGTTCAGAACCATGCGGGCCACATCTCGTATCTCGACACGTTTTCTGCAAACAGATAGAAACACTATTCGTACAATACGAGATAGGCTGCACCAGTGCATCATAAGGTATCATCATTGTACACAATATCTATACCCCACTGCCTAAAAAAAGAATTCACTATGGCAATCACAGCCTCGTATTGTTTTTGTCTCGTTTCTTCCTGCGTGCTGCATCTGCATTCGTAACATGCAGCCTCTGCCGAAGAAAAAAGTGGGGCTGGGCTTATCGAGTACCCCTTGCTTTGCTTGCATCGAGATATTGTACCCACACAGTGCCACACCTCGTGATGAGTACGGTAGGCAGGCAATAACGGTACATAACATGTACCTACCTAGTTCGGAAAATAAATCCTCCAACCATACAAGACAAAAGGCGATGACTACTCGGCTCGAGCCACATCCTCACCCTCAAGACCAGATCCCTCCAAACCTAGCAAATAAAATAGAAATTCAAATCATCGCCCATGTCCCTCCCTCTCACCCTCCCTCCCTCAGATTCATTTTGAGTCTGTTTCTCCTCGCCATCTCCCTTCTCCTGGCTCAAAGTTGTGTGCACCCATTGAAAACACGCGGGCGTTTGCTCGCCTTGCCCGGTCAGGCACGGTCTCGGAGTCGCTCCGCTAGATGCTAATTAGGGCTGGGATGGGATGCGCCGCTTGTGGCGTTTGCATTTTTGGTCTATTGTACCATTGTATTGGATTGACTGGGTTGCGGACGGGGATTATGCTTGTTGGGTTTGATGACTACAGTTGAAGAGGGTGCGATGGGAGCGATGGATGCGATGGATGGTATGAACAGTGTAGTTCGTAATCTTGGGGCAATGGAGACGGGTGAGAGAGAGGGTAGGATTTTCCTTTTCTTATTTTTTGTTTCCCCCCGCTGGGTTTGGGGTAGGGGTGTGCATGTGCAAGTGCAAGTGCATGTGAGGTGGACGTGATTTTCTGTTCAAGGGAATTAGGTGGTATCTATATGGTTTAATTGGACCTGACGGGCGTCTGGATTGAGGTAGTCGGATTGGAAAGGTTAGATATTGGATGTTGCTTGTAGTAGATGAAAACGCGATTGGAACGAATCAAGGCTGGTGCAAAAAAGAAAATTCCAATTTTGGAGATCTCGCAATCGAATGTTTGACACTAATACGTCACCACTCTTGATGTTTCGATTCATGTCCAATGCTTCCATCTCGCTATGAATTTACTTGTTTATTCCATGGGAAAGGCCCTCCTGCTTACTGGATCCGGATATGTGTGATCGGCGCGCGCTCTCGCAGGGCCATGAAGTCTGGCTAGCAATAGCTCCGGCACTGTACTTTTTCCTAGGAAATCTTAAACAGTAATATTACCTGCTGCTTTGTACCACGCTTTCAACCTTTTGGAATGGCACTTGTAAAAAGAAAGGTAATTTTAAAGGTCTTGAATTTTCCTTTTGCTTGACTTCTGGGAAAGCTTGTGCTGGTAAGTTTATGGGGAGATGAGCCTTGCAAGAGGCGCGTCCGTTGTGGGCGACGGGAAGACCTTGACGGGAAACTGGGAGTATGGGGAGGGCGAGGCGTGCTTACTTGGTGACTGTGGAGGTCAGTTGGACAACAATGAGTGTTGTGAAGGAACGTACTTGAGCTGAATCCCTGTAGATATCTCAACTTGTGCCCTCGCGTGGCAACGAAATCTGCACAGAAGTAGTCTACTCACCGTGACAATTTGTTAGAATGACATCAGTGGAGCATGGAAAGATTTGGTTGCAGTACATTTACCTGAGAGGCAACCTGCAGGAATGACACATTACGCTCGTCATTCGCAGTAGTATGTTTTGTCCTTCCCATAGCAAATTTCCCAGTGCCAATCTCTGCAAATATATGCCCCACGGGCGCCGTGATCATATAACAGTAATAGTTTTCCTCTCGAAAGAGTTGACGAACTCAATGCTATCCCCCAAGGATTGCCATTCAGTCGTCACAATGCCTATCCTTCTAAAAGTTGCAGTCTCTCGGTCCTCTGCAAAGACAAGAGCGAAGAGCACATGAGATCCATTTTTCATAAGCGTGCTTTTCATGAAAATGCAGAAGACTCTTTCCATCGATTCAAGTTCGGCAGCGAAACTCAAGTATGGGGATTCATACATAGGGTATGGAATTACCTTTGTGCCGGTGTCAGGATGCTCGAAATGTCGGACGAGATGAATGTTGAAACCTCGATCATTAGACACGGTGTCTGTCACAAAAGCCGCCCACGGGCCTGTAAGCTCGAGATAGTCACTATATGTCTTGAACACAATGATGACATTAGCACATCCGAATTTTTGTTCGAACAGAACTCTCACCTCTTTGGTATTGGTACTGCCCTCGCTCTGGACACACAATTTACAGTCTGATTCGGCGACAAACCAATATATTTCCGGCGAATCAATTATATTGGCGTACGAGATAGAATCCAGCACGGATATCCATGACCACGAGGGCTTTAGATCGGTGGGCTCTCTATTTTCAAATATTGGTGGGATTGTCCAACAAAGGCCACGATGCAGATCCCCTACCAAAGTCCAGCATGGAATATCAGTGGATCTGCATGCGTCCTCCGCATATAACGTTTTATCCGATCGACCAATCCGGATATTGCGATCAGTCTATCCGTCTGGAATGTGAGCTCACATGTGGTGTATATGATCATCATTGAGTACCATTTGTTAAGAACTTCTTCAAACGAATTTCTGCAAATCCCCTGGGGGTTGCGAAGCTCTCCAATCAATGACTTCCAAAGCAACGGATGACTTGTCCCCGGACTTTGATCGGGCCGCGAGCCTTGGGATAAGACTGTGATATATTGCGGATTGATCTCACTGGCATGCTGTTGCCAACACTCCCAGAATACTTGCTGGGCACCGAAATGTAAAACTCGTGGAGATAGAAGCCGCTCCTGGAGACACCAGCCACGACTGATGACTTTGTTATTGTTTAACCATGTATTGGTCACAAATGTAGGTGACATTTCTTTGGAATGGCGGAAAAGTATCGGATTATGACCTGACGATAGTTTTATCTCAAGCATAGTAGGTGCAAATGATGTCACATCCCTCTCGTAGAACAACCCAGCGTGTGCATTTGACCCTGCTGTCGCTGAAATGGTCAACATCGAGTTGCTGTACACATCTTGCATTGTTGCCGATTCGGCCTGCCAATCCTTGAGTGAATCCTGGATGATACAAAGACTATCAATCCATATATATTGTGTGTCAAACTTAGTGGTGACATGGATTGCGTCTCTAAATGTTTTTGGGAGGTCATCGATGCAACCCCCCTCGCGGAATTTCTCGAAGTTGGATTGTAGTAATCGTAAAGTTGATTCCTTAGATTCGGTACCCCAGACATATGATAGAGCAGTATATCTCAAACCTGGAGCACAATCTTCGCGCTTTACAAGTTTGTATGTAGCTGGTTGATTGTTTTGGTCGATTTTGAGTAGACGTGATGGAAAATAGGTCGAATTCTGAACGGCGTTACAGTGGCCATGTGATAGGCATTTTTTCATCCATTGATCTAATGGTCAAGGCATCAAATCAGCGCTCCGTCGTTTAACAGGATGGGCTTGTGATCTCTTGTAGGGCACCAAGCTTCATAAATTTGCCAGCACAACCTTCCTAATTAGAAAGATAAAAGAAAAGATTCAGGACCATACAATATAGTTGGCCCCTTATGTGAGTTAGTATAAAGATCAAATTAGTATACTGTATAGTTACTTAGAATCTCTGGAAGCAAAAGATGACGTTGTACGTACTGCTGTCGGACTTCAAAGCCCCGAAAGATGTTATATCTTGTTTAACCTCCAATAGGCTGACCTGAAGACAAAACGAATTTGTATTGAGAGCACTCACGTATTTGACTCCATGTCCCTTGGCTACCAGTATTATGACCAAGATCATATACTAAATTTTCCAAGTTGTCGTTTCCATTCATATATTCAAGTTCGGTACTACTAATCATTCCCCCACACGTAATGACCACTGTAGGAACATTGTCTCGTATGTCAACTTGAAGCGTGGAGAAGAAGTTTGGTCCCACATTGTCTAGCCCTGTATACATAATGATTTCCACATTGTCCTTGAAGAATGAGTAACAAATATGGCATCCAAGCCCTAAAGAACCAATAAATGATTGATGTGTGAAATGATGACCATATGTATATTGTTCGGCTTCTGTCGTTCCTTGTCGGGCTGTATCCCTGAAGCCGAGACGACGAGTAATAGTGGGGTCTAACATCCCTTCCAGGGTGTTCTTGCACACGGAACACAACATTTTGCTATACGAACAGAGACGGTGGAGGACTCGAGATATTGAAAATATGGAGTTTGGCGTGAGTATCGTGCAACACCGTGGTTTGAAGAGTCTAAGACTCTCCTGACGTGTAAGAGTGTAGGTAACTGCACACCGGGTGGCCTCCCAATATCTGCGGCTGAGAGACAAAATTCAGCTACTCTTACTCGATTAAATAATTCTGATGCTATGAGTTTGCCCGAGGCGGTAAGAAAATTGAGACATGTTAAAGAAGAAGGTTCGTAAAAGGATATTGCGAGGATTACATCATAGAGATTCTGTCCATTCCGTTGATCGAGGTTGGGGCCAGTGGACACATGTGGAGGCCCTAGTCGTTAGAACCCCTGCATGTGTCAGCCTTGCTATCTGCACGTGACGCATCCCGGCCCTATCGCTAAGCGTATCAATCACGAAACTCGGAGCCGCCCATCACGGTGCTGCCCTCCGCAGGTGTTATTACCCCTCAGCTCTCCGCCGCCGGGAGACCCACAATGAGACCTCTTTTAGAAGCTGAGTGCGCAATTACCATCCTCCTATTCTTGCTGTGCATACCACTGATTCCGGCAGAAAATACTGGCGCCAACTGGACGAGTTCCACTCCCTGACCGATCTCAAGATCTCGGTGTCGTCACACAACGAACCTCAGATAACTGCGGGGTTACGTTCTGTGTGCTGGAAGGTGATTTGAAAGTTCCGTTGGCTACGAAATATCTAACAATCATCCAGATCTTTCTCCTCTTCAAAACTCTTGACCGCTCGACATGGACCACCCGTCTGACCGATTCACGTACCAAGTACGATTCCCTCCGTACCCACTATCTACGTGCAATTGAGCACCCTGACGAGTTTGAATCTTCTGTAGATCCACTCGCCGAGAATGATGAGGTACCCCCCTCCAATAAAAATGTATCAATCATCCGTTGACATCTACTAAGACTTGAAAGTCCCCTTGGGTCGCCCTCCGAGCTGACGAGAACCTACGCGCGGAAATATTCCAGGATATCGAAAGATGCATGCCCGACAATGTATACTTCAGGCAGCCGGGGACGCAGAATATGATGCTCGATATCCTATTCGTTTTCTGTAAAATGAACGAGAAGATTGGCTACCGCCAAGGTATGCACGAGGTTCTGGCGCCGATATTATGGGTCGTGGAGAGGGATGCTATTGATACAGTCAACGACGGCCAAACGGTTTCGAGAATGTTGGACTCGCGCTTTATAGAGCACGATACGTTCACGCTTTTTAATCTGGTCATGGCAACAGCAAAGAGCTTCTACGCTCCAGCAGAGACTGGATCGGCGACCAATGAGACGCCCATGCTTGCTCGAAGCTCGCGCATCTTTGACCGATACCTCCCAAAAGCAGACCCTGCATTGGCAAGCCATCTGGTAAAATTGGATATTGTGCCCCAAATATTCCTTCTGTGGGTTATTCCAGTATTCATGTAAACATGTCCACATCAAGCTAATAGAAACTAGGCGATGGATACGACTTTTATTCGGCCGTGAATTCCCTCTCGATTCTGTCTTGAACATGTGGGACGCACTTTTTGCCATTGATTCCACACTCGAACTTGTGGACATGATATCTGTCGCAATGCTTCTTCGTATACGCTGGCAGCTAATTGCTTCTGATACGAATGAAGCATTCTCTCTTCTTTTAAGATATCCCGCACCCGAAGCGCCGGCATATACCTTTATAAAAGATGCACTGTATCTCCGGGACCACCTCGATCCAGAAGGGGGAGCTGAAATCATCTCACGGTATGGGCAGAAAGCACCTGTGATAGAGAAAGCACCGGAGATTCGTGAGCCGTCGCCCTCCCCATCTTTCGTTTCTAGTCGGACACGGCATACTGCGACCTCGCCACGGAATTTCATCTCTCAACAGTCTGGAGGTCTTGAGGCTATATTTCAAACTGCTGCGAAAGGTGTTATAGATCGTGGCTCTCAGTGGGGCGTTGGTAAAGCAATTCGTGATGCGGTCGGCGAAGTGAAGAAGAATGTTGAGGCATACCAAACTGGTGTCCCACCTAGTCCAGACACTCCCCGCTCAGGCGGTCGTGAGTTTAGAAAGCCCGCACGCATTGGGACGGCTGCGTCCGGTAGGCCAAGCTTTGATCGAACATTGTCGGCCAATTCAGTCAAAAAGATTGAAGGCATCGAGAAAAGGAATCAAAATCTTTCCAAGATGTTAGAAAGTGCCATAGGAGAATTATGGGACTACCACAAGGCGTGTAGTGAAGACACGAAGCAGGAGAAGGATGCAATAAATGCTTTGAGTTTAGCCATAGCAAAGGTACAGTTCGTTCAGGTCTATCTGGACGACTCCTCGATTCCACTCCCGGTCGACGAACCCGAAGACACGACAATCACCTCGGAACCGAAAGACCAGACCGTTCCGGAAAGAACAAGTAGTACAACGTCCACCAGCAGTGCCTCTCAATCACGACTCTCGATTGCCTCCAAAGCACCAACACTGGCTGCGAAAGACAAGACTTCTCTTCTTTCCCCAAATCAACCACGTCCCTCCTCTCCATTAACCCGACAGTCTCCACCTGCATCTTCATCTCTCTCTCCTCGCTCTCGCCCTCTTCTTTCGTCCTCGAACTTCTCCTGGATACTCGGCCAAGAGGATGAGGCTCGAGACACGCGCTCGACATTCGCCAAAGCATCCGAACACACCGCCTTCCCCTCTGACGAGAAGCGACGCATGAGGGCTAGTGTAGGCAAAGGGTATCTATTCGGCGACGAAGAGGAGGATGCAGATGTAGGAAGTGGCAACAGGGGGAATGTGAAGAGAGGCAGCGTGAGTAACAAGGGTGGCAAGAAAGGAAAAGACGCCACGTTGGATTTGGAGGTCGAAGAAGAGATAATCAATCTAGAGGATGTGGGGAAGAGGGGGGCTGTGAGTTGAGAGTGCGATTAGGAATGGGATAACTGATGTATATAGAGGATATTGCGGATACCCTTTTAGAACAATTGGAGGTGGATGAATATACGACGATGACGATGACGATAACAATGGCGGTATACGTGAGCATCCTTTTCTTTATTCTCCCCACCGGACTCGTCAGTCTCGAAAGCTCTTCCTAATCATCATACTTCACGACACATTCACATTCATAGACGACAGGAAAACATCATCATCACGCCCGCGCGCCCCCTTCGTCTCAGCCACACGTATCACTCCCAGTCCTTGTTAAAAAAAAAGGTCCCCAAGATCAAATATTTCATTTTCGGTATAATAATATCTCATCCCATCCCATCGTATCCACCAAACCAAACTAATCAAAGCCCCCTCCCCTTCCCCTTCCAAAAAACAAATAGATAAAAAGGAGTGTCAACGAAAAAGATATCGGTCGGCTCCACGTCAAATCAGGATGTATATTGAATTTAAAAGTTGTCGGTCTCCCACTCCTTGGCTTATCACATGGATGGATTGGATTTCGAAGTCATGAATAGTACGTGTGAGCGGCGTTCGAAATGTAGGGGATGATCTGGTTTCGTTTCGGATTGTTTTTGGTCATGAGCAAGGGAAGGGTGAGTGGTTTTACTAGGATGAAATTAGCCCGACGAAGATCATTGACAAGCAAGGGCGTAAACATACAAGAAGGATACCCATCTAGCACTTGCAAGAGCCGGCAGCGCACTGGCACGAAGCGCCACAGGAGCAGCTGGAAGATCCACAGTCAGGCATGTTTACTGAAAAGAGGATTTCGGTTTCGAAAAGGATTTGTTTGGAAAAAGAATATGTGTTGTTGGAAGTCGAAGGATAATATCGTGTTTGGTCGAATGGGAAAAAAAAGAAGGGAAGAGGTTGAGAGGGGCAGAGCGGGGTCTTTATCTACACCACCTGAATCGTCCACCACGGCTACACACACACACCACACCACCACCACTACATCCCTCTCTTCTCCCCCTTCCTAACCCACTAATCCACTACAACCACCCATGACACATCCATCCCTCCACCCTCCCCCCATGCCTTCGGCACGCGGCATCGCCGCCTTCGCCTTGTCGCCTCTGCACCTCTGCACTCGGACGCCAGTCCCTCAGCATCGATCCACCGAATCGGCAAGCTAAGCAGCATCTGCTGCGCGATACCCTGTTTGAGCAAGTTTCGTGGGTCGATTTCGCACGAGCGAGCGAGCAGCGAGTGTCCGCGAGCCATGGAGCCAGTATCATTCACCATCCGATTGCTGATGGGTAGATGCTAGTGAGCGGGAACCCCGCTTTAGGCCAAGCTTCACTTCATTTCACTGGGCTCTGCCCGTCGCTCTGCTCTGCTCTCTCTGGCTGCCACCCCCCCGGGGAATTCTTTGAATTCCCTTTTCTTCGGATTTGTACGGCCAGAGCCCGTAGGCGAAGGCGGGGAAAAAAGGGTAAGCACGGTATAAAAAGAAAGTACAAAATAAATACGAAATAGAGAGATTTGTGATTCGTTGACCCGACTGTTGCGAGGGGGTTTAGTTACTCAGTTACGTGTTGTCTGTTATTCCAAAGACGCTGTATGGATTCGGGGTATATGTGCGATACGAAGCCGACTTACCTTCCCTGCCTGTCTTGTACGTAGGTGTGTGGGTGGCGAGATGGACAAGCGGGCGTAGATTCTGTTGGCTTAAGGGATCGGTTTGGGTTGGAAGTAGAACGATGGTTTTGGGGTTGTGATGGGATGATCTGGAAGGCTGGAAGGTTGGACAAGGACGTTGAGATGGGGGGGGGGGGAAATCATGCGTCTGCTGTATGACTGACGGTAGGAATCGTCGTTGGAGCAGTAGCAGGAGCATGAACGTTAGGCAGTTGGGATTAGGACATTAGGATGAGGATCAAGGTCTTTGGATCGGCTTCATTAGGACGTTTAAATGGTCAAGGTCAAGCGTTTTGTTGGTTGCTGCTTACTTGCTCATCCTCCTGCGATCTCGAGAACAAAGCAAAGAGGTGAGCACTGAGGCAAAAACCCGAAACCCAGCCTCGACACAACTCTACAAATGCCGATTTCGGCAAACATAGTAGCGGGAATTGTGCCCGTAGTGGTTGAGCTACGATAACCCAAGGGCAGAGATCCCGAAAAAGCCACCCGTCCCGCTAACTAGTGCTCGTGACATGAACACTCGCCAGAGACAATGGCTATCCCATATCGACACGACCTCATGTCTCAGCTGGGGCGTCATCAGTGGTGGGTGCCAGTGCTTCGAGAAGACATCGTTCAGTTACGACATGTCCGGAGCTCGCCGCGGGGATATTGCGGATGTGAGGGATTGCAATATGTGTAAGATGGTGGCGGGGCTGGATGTCGGAGCCAAGATTCTTGCCTGGCATAATCATGTTCCTGTGACCAGTGACTGAGTCCAAGACTGTTGTGAGACATTGAGGGAAGGAAGGAAGGAATGTTCCATTGTGTTCTGCGCATCCAGGGTCACGGTAGGGTATGGTAGACCGGTGATGTAATGTCGGAATGGAACGTCAGTGGAATACGACCAGACCAGGATGAAGCGAAAATGATAACGAGCTAGAACCGTTAGAAGCCGTGACGAAGTACAGCAACACCAAAAGTAGCAAAGACTGAGACCAGGAAAGAGAAGAATGACATGCTGCTCAAAAAAGTAAAACAGCGCCCGGGCAGCGATACCATTTCAGGCACGCGCCCCAAGCGGGACTTAATTGATAGGACCCCCAAGTTCTTTAGCTGCGCCTTTGTCCTGCAGCGCTGCGTCAGAGCTTGGAAAGGTGAAGTAGTCAGCTGACGTGACACTAAAAAGTTATATACAAAAAAAGTACGTGTTCGAGAATGAATAAGAAAGGTATGTCGGACACCCGACAGCAGTCTAACCCCAACTCTGGTGTGGATACCTCAGCCAGCGACTTGAACTAGCACTGAACTAACACCACACACAGAGAAAGGTATAGACGCATCCCTTACTTCCGATTAATTCGTCCCGCGTAAAAAGTGTTGAAGTGGTAGAAGAGAAGATCATTCGAGAATGTGGATATCGATGGAGTGAGTATAGACGAAAAGACCCAATAAGCCAAATAGCGGATCGCATCAGCACTTGACGGATCTTTCCAATGCAATCGAAACTAGAGGGGGGTATGGCCAGATAAAACAAGAAAAACCGCAAAGAAATGAAGCTACCCAGACATCTGACCGGAAACCGATATCGATTATCCAAGTACGGAAGATATCGACCAGTATCGTGTTCCAATGACACAAAAGGACAACGCCGATGCAGATGTCGTAGTAGTTTCTGTTCCTACATAGAGCCCATGGCAATCAAGGCCTCAATGGCCGCCTGCTCAGAAGTGTTTCCCAAAACGCCAGATGATGCATGAAGGTTGCCCGTGTTGGTACGGGATGCCGAAAAAGAAGTAGAGTTTGTAGTATTAAAAGCCGGAGTAGCGTGTCCGGCACGAGAAAGGGGGACCGATTGCGAGGGCGCTGAGCGCATTTGCGCAGTATTCAGTCGAGAAAGGTAGTTGTAGTCGCGAGACTCGACGCGGTGACCGCGCGACCCACGACGGAGAGCATCAGGCCCAATAGCGGACCAGTCTTCGTCATCGGTTTCGTCGTCCATTGGGTCGTGTTCCAGATCCATTTCGGACTCTGACTCTGACTCGGAACCTTCCGAGCCATCAAGAGACATTGCGTCTGCCATCTCTTCGTCGTGGTTGCTACCTGTAGAGCCTGCGGCCCAGCTCCCAGAGTAGCCATCTTGATTGTTGCGCAAACGAAAGTTTGCCAGCCCGCCAGCGCTGTCCACGCTAGCGGGTGGAGTTGGACCGGAACGGGGAGCGTTCTGCCCCTTGATGGGGAGACCCTGTCCGTTGTTGTTTTGGCCCTTGACATGCCATCTTCCCCAGCCAACCTTCTCGAAGACGACCTCCCCGTGTAGTCCTCCGCCGGCGCGATGTTCCAGCGCGGCGACGACCAACCTGCGGGCCTTTGCCGGGGGTATCCGAGAATAGCCAGGGACCGACTGCGCGAGATGCGACATGATGTCACGGACTGGCATGGAGCCGTGTCCCATGAAGATCTTGGGAAGATGGTATTTGGCGAGCATGGTGGCCGTGATCTGGCCTGCGGCTTCCACGCCGGCCAAAGCCTCCCTCGACAGAGACGAGGAAGGCAGATCCTGAGCCTTTGCATGCTCGACAGCGTCCATCAAGTCTATATCCGACTCCACATGAGACGGCGCACGCTGAGAGCCCGCCAGGGGGACTCCAGGGCGATGTTTATGGGCGGCGAGGGTCGGTGAGATGGAGTTGGGGGGCGTAAGCAGCATGCGAGCCTGCTCAGGGCCGGAGGCATAACTGCCATCGCGAGCGATGGGAATGTTGGAGGAGACCGACTGCGCAGCAAAGGCGACGGCGATGTTGGATACCGGCCTGTTGATGGTGGCAGTAGCCATATTGCCGGTCAGTTATCCAGGAGTGGGCGTGTGTTGGAATGTATGGACGGATGGTGTGTGAGTCAAATACAGGAGGTGCTGAGTCTGGCTAGACACAGCAGCGCGGCGCAGTTTGTATGGTGTATTGTGTGTTTGAACAGAAAGACAGCGACAACTGTCTTGTAGTTGCGAGGGTGGGAGGCAGGATGCGGAAGTGGATGTGAGTTGCGGTGTGGTGTTGGAGAATGGGCAAGCTGCAGTAAAGGAGCCTGGCCGGGTTGTTGTTGTTTGTCGCAGGGTCGGAACGGAGGGCGATCGGCGATGGGGATCAGCGACTGCGGTGGATTCTCGACAGACGGGAGATGTGCGGTCGAGCAGCAGGCAAGTGAGCGAAGCGACTTCTTCTGTGTTGATGGTGGGCTGGGAGCGGGCACTAGAGTGCTGGTGATGGCAGGGTGTATTGTGTATATATGGCGGTGGTGGGCGTTGTTGTTTGTTCCGGAGTACTGTGTTGGACGGTGGATGGGGGTTTGGGCGCCGGCTTTGTATTTGAATGACGGGAGCGTTGCAGCAGCAGCGACGCGGCCAGATAAGGTTGACGACTACGACGACACCAGCAGCAGCGGCCAGAGCAGCGGCCAGAGCAGCGGCCAGAGCAGCCAGCGGCCAGCAACTGGGAACATGACCAAGGCGAGTGCGCCGTGGCCATGCCCGGAGAGTGCAGGGCAGCCGGGGCAGCAGGGCGCACCTGGGCAAGGAGAGAAGCCACTCTGGGGGCTGATGGGCGCCGCCAATGGGGGCCCCATTACCCCGGCAGCTGACCGAGCGGGCGCCCACGCAGCCGGAAACAGTGCAAGCTCCAAGTCCATGACGGGCTGGAGGGAGACTCGCGGAGACTCAGCGAGACTCAACGAGACATTGGCGACGACGGTTCGCAGCGCGAATCATGACGATGGACTGCACCCATTCGACCTCCCTGAAAGCCACCATGCCTACATCTCCCCCTTCTCCTCATTCCCCTTTTGCTAGCACCAATGTTGTTGACCTTGCGCGAAAAACAGGGCAGTCGATTGTTAGTCTTGGTCCGTCTGACTTGACTCTCTATTCTGTCTCCTCGAGACGTCGCATGTCGCATGTCGCACACAGCCTACAGCCTACAGCTTACAGCTTACAGCCATGTCCATCATCGTGACGACTCACTGTAATCCTCACTGCACTATGGTGGCACTCTCCTCCCTCCATGTGTCCTTTCGACAAATGTGTACACCCCTACAATTACATACAGATACACCATCACCCCACAGCAACCATCACTAGCCCCGGCACAGATACGACGACAGACGATCCATGCGGCGCGGGTAGCAATTGCGACTGTCTCTGACAAGACAAGTCAAGACGAGCTGTTTGCCTGTTCCCATCGATCCGTTTCCATCCGGCCGCCCCCTCCCATATCGGCCTCCCAACCAACAACACCACCCGCTTGCACCCCCAACAACCATTGGCCTTATCGCAACTGCAACCCTCGCGGGGTGCACGCTTCCACCTCTGTCCGATACCGCATACTATTGTATCAGGTGCATCTCGCGCCGGGCCTGCATTCCAAGTTTCTCACTGACAGGCACCGTCCGAAGAGGGGTCGACGCAGGGCATCGCATCATCAGGGCACAAAGACCATCTCTCTCCATCCACTTATGCATCCATGACATCCGTGAGGAGAAGAAGCAACGCCCTCTTCACCACCCCGCAAAACACGTGGTGCCCTGCTGCAGGACATCTCCCGCCCATAGAGCTTCAACTGACAGGGAACTTGCCTTCTTCTTCGCTACGACAGCAGCCTCGTGGAAATTGCCTCAACCGTGATTCGCTTCGCCCACGTACTTGCGGATCGCCTGTATACCCACCACCATGTTATTAGTCGCCTCAACATCCACATAGCTGCCTGCAGGTGCGCGACTTACGGCTTTGAGTACATTCATCTGTTGTTGCGTGCGATTGAACACGGCGCGATACTGCTCCAGATTCTGCTGCACCACGTCGTTGCGCGTGCTGCGGCCCTCGCATATTGCTTTCATCTGAACCTCCATCTGCCGATAGTTAGCCCGCACTGATCCGCCATCAATACAGAAGATTGGAATGCTCCTTGCTCGTCACATTACCTCTTTGCGCAGGAACGGCTTGCTGAGGCTCGTCTCGAACCCCACATTGTCATATCCCTCAATGAGAGCTATTCCAAGCGTCGTCGGAATGAATTCCTGTACTCCGCCGGTTCCTCCTCCGCCTCCAACTGCACCACCATTCTGACCATTCTGACCTCCTGCACCCCCTCGCCCACCACGCCCTCCTCTTCCTCGTCCTCGGCCTCGGCCTCGACCACCACCACCACCTCCTCTATTGCCCGCACCGTTGCCTCCAGCTCCGCCTCCTTTCGGTCTGGCCACTGCATATTCGCGCTCCTGTATCTTTGCAATATGCTCTGCCATAGTAGCATCGGTGCCAATTCCGTTCGCGTCCATGAGCGCAATCAGCTCGGGCTCAGTTAGATACCCAGGCGCCGTAGTCTTGCCATCATGCATAGTTGCTTCCTTAGGCTCAAATGTCTCTCCAACCGTGAATTGAGGCAGATTCTGGCTGCTCTCCCATTTATCATAGGGATAAACGTCTAGGTAGTTCCGTGCCAGGACCGTGAGACCATGTGCATGGAATATCTCGCCTCCGTATTCGATTTCGACATCGGTTGCTTCGCCCAAAGCGTCTTCAGAACAACATGCCAAAAATCGACGTACTACAAATTCGTATACCCTTCTTTCTTCATCGTTGAGATTACCTGGGGCCACATAGTTCACAGGGTGAATAGGTGGATGGGCTTTGTCATTGTTGCGACCCATGCGGGGCTGATTGAACCCGCCATTCATCAAACCTTGTGCAAAGCCGCCCCAATGATTGTCCTGGACTTGTTTTTGAACAAGTGCTTGAAGATTCATGCCCTTGTCAAACTGATCCGTCTCAGTACGAGGATAGCTGATCCACCCTTTAGTGTACAACGACTCGGCTACTGTCATGACTTGCTGGCTGGTCATTCTCAGGAACCTGCTACCGTTCTTCTGTAACTCCACCGTCGTCAACGGTAAAGGTTTCCACTTTTTCGTTGGCTTCTTCTGCATCTTGGTGACTTTTGCCGTCTTTGCTCGTAAACACTTTTCATAGATGACGATGACTGCCAACCTGTCGAATAAATGGCCACGACGCCAAGAGAATTTCACATCGATATCGTCTTTTTCGTGAACAATCTTGATATACCAGAATGTCTCAGGGACAAAATTACGGACTCTTAGGTAGCGATCGACCACGAATCCTAGAGTAGGAAATTGGCAAGATCCGTAACTGATGACTTTGTTTTTTTCGTCGCCCTGCTGAGGAAGCATAGACTGGAGTGCCAGTGTCTGCATGCGTGTGAAGGCTGCTCCAAGTCGAAGGTCAAGCTCAATACGAGCAGCGACCGCATTAGCTTGAGCCTGGTCCAGTGGTATGGGGTTCTGGGCGGCAGCGATAATGTGCCTGTACATGACATTAGAGGATAAACATGCAATGCAATGATATACTTACGCTCGCTCGATATTGCTGAATCTTGCTCGAAAGACTTGTATATTCCGATTGACCTTTAGAGCAATATCGCGAATCTCGGTACCGATATGTTCGCCTTCTCGATCACAATCCGTCCATATAAAAAGTATATTGGCAGATCTAGCTTGTTGCTCGATATTGGCGGCAATAGGTTTCTTATCCTACAAAGTGTCAACCATAAACCTGGTCAAAGAAACACATAACGGATATAAACCTACAGGCGCAATAGAAGTTTGAATCGGAGCCTCGAACAACTCCGACGGTGCACATGACATCCATTTCCGATATCGTTCATCGAAATCCTGTTGCTGGATATGGCCCGCCACACAGGTAAAAGTAACAGACGATTGTCCCCAGCTGCGGAAGTTGAAGTCAAATTTGTAGTTCTTGACCCATGGTAACCCACGAATACTGTCCTTTGAGATACGTTAGGATCTCTTCTCTTAGTTTTTCAAGAAAAAAGTGACTTACGCCTCGAGCTTGGCCAGCAAGATGGTTTGCCACTGCTTTTGCTATAGACGGCTTCTCTGCCACACACAAGATTCGTCCCATTTCGTCTCGCTGGTTGTGTATTCCATAGAGGGAGGCAGCAGGTGAGAACTTAACAAATCATGTGAAGACGCGTGCACAGCGTCCTGGCGCGTCGACTCTCCGCCCGAGGGCTGGCTGGGGTTCACTGAAGCGCACAGACCAAGTGCCCTTAGCGAGTGAGCGATCGTTGTCACAACAAATGACCTCATGCGAGCTCTCCACCTTGTTCCACCATCATATCGACGTGGTCAACAAACGTTGAAAACGAATCTGTGAAAAGCAGAGCCTTCCCCCTCTCATCGGTTGAGGTAATACAGGTTTTTTTTAAGAAGTCACCATGCTTGTCCCATCGTTAAACACCGCACTCCCTCTCCTGACAACGGTCCCTGAATGCGCCGAGTTCTCCAAGACCGTCGCACCGTACATCCCGCAATTATATGACCTTCCGTATAAGATACTCGCGCATTACAATGATCTCGATGCCTTGAAGCACATCTATCTCAGCACGAATCCCCTGGTCACCGCTGTTGGCTTCTCCGTCTTCCTTTCTGTTGTCGTCCTTATCGTATCAGAAATAAACAAGAACTACTCGCAGGTAGATAGGCTATGGAGTATCATTCCGGTCATATACAACTGCCATTATTCTTTATGGGCGCATCTTTCGGGTATACCCGCACACAGAGTTGACCATGTCATGGCTGTTTCCATTCTATGGGGCGCCCGCTTGACATTCAACTATTGGCGCAAAGGAGGTTATTCCGTAGGATCCGAAGACTATCGCTGGGCAATTGTCAAGAAGAACGTCGGAAGTTTCTGGATGGTCATCCTCAACATCGCCTTCATCTCCTTAGGACAAAACGTAAGCCAACTCACCACTCCTTATCCAACTCCCCCCAAAGAGCTCGCTAATCCGCTTTCCCCCACAGCTCCTCCTACTCGCTATAACAACCCCAACCTACATCCTCCTCCTCGTTTCCCGCATCACCGGCGACAACATTGACACTTTCGACAGCGTCTTCTCCAAACTAATGCTCACCCTCGTCGTCATCGAATTTTTCGCCGACCAACAACAATGGAACTACCACAAAGCCAAAACCATATACCAAGAATCCGCCAAAACCCCTAAGGAATACAACTTTACCCGCGAACAGCTTGATCGCGGCTTCAACACCTCAGGTCTCTGGGCCTACTCGCGGCACCCCAACTTCGCGGCCGAACAAGCGTTCTGGGTGAGTTTGTACCAGTGGGCCTGCTGCCAGACGTGGAGCTATTTGAATTGGGCGTTTGTGGCGGCGATTAGCTATCTTTTCTTGTTTCAGGCTAGTACGTGGCTGACGGAGTTGTTGTCTGCGGGGAAGTATCCTGAGTATAAGGTTTATCAGAAGAGGGTTGGCAAGTTCTTGCCGAAGCGCGATACGAAGAGTATGGAGGAGGTGAAGAGTGTGGAGGAAAAGAAGGTGGAGGCAAAGAGCGTGGGCAAGAGTACGGGGAAGAGTAGTGGGGCTGGAAGTGTTGGAAAAGGAAAGGGGAAGAAGAGGTGAGGTGGTGTTGGTGGGGAAGGGAGACGCGTGGGTGGGTCTTTGTAATTAGATCGTAGTGGAGTGGGGGGATAGATGGGCGGTTGAATGTTTTTGTATAGGGGTAAGAGCGGTGTGATGTAGAATTGAATATATCACATATCGTAATATGTAATAGTTAACTTCTAACTTAGATGTTTAAAGTTCTAGATGTATTTTTATCGACTCTCTCTTCGGATCATAAGGCAATCATAACCTAACGACGCAATTCGCTCTTCCATTTCTTACATTACTCCAGACATCACAATCCCTACGTACCCGATTGCCACTGATCGCTTCATACTCTCATCTATATTCCCCCTCAAATCCCCCACTCCTCATCCCCCTCATTCCTCACCCACCCCACCAAACCCCTCCCCCTCACATCCTCCTTAACCCTCCTTCTCCACTCCAACCCCTTTCCCCTCTTAACCTCCCCATACGACCTCCCTCTTAAACTCCCCAAACCCTCCGCCCCCACCACCAACCCCGCAACCTGCATCACGGCTTTCCACATCCCATTTCTACACAACCGACTCGCCCCCCTCGGATCAAACTGCTTGCGTCCCTGAAGTACGCCACCTATCAACGTCTCTTGGAAATGCGGCGTATACACCGCACTAATATTACACGGAATAAGCTTCTGCACTCCCGCACATCTCCTCGAAAACCCAAACTCCCTCTTCGTAGTCTTGACCTCAAAAGGCGTAAAGGCATATCCGCCCATCCATCCCTTCTGCACCTCCTCTGTTATCCCCGCTAGACGGCCATAACGTGAAAACGCACGGACACACGCTTCTTCTACGTACTGGCTTTCTGGCAGGACCAGTGATGAGAGGTAGATTTTTCGCGGGGAGAGGAGAAGGGAAGGTAGTGAGGAGAGAAGCGATGCGCTTTGCGACGCGGCGAGTTTGTCGGTGCAGGACTTGGAGAGGGTGGGAGGGGCGTCGGGGCGCGAGGGCTTCAGACGGACGGCGCCTAGGTGAGAGAAGTGGGAGCGGCCGCGGAGGGCGGTTGGGGACGGTTTTTGCGTATCCATAGTCGTAATGATGAGGTTGGACGAGGAGATGCTCGGCGGGGCAGAAGTCCAGGGCGTAGCATCTTCCTGGGCGGACATGGTGAGTTCCATGCTGGCGTCACCACATGGGGCTTCGGACGAGTACATGTGGATCTGGACATTGTTGCTGAGTCTGAAGGATTGCGGTTCTGTGGGCGTTATCTCTGAGGTTAGGCGGGGGGTGACGAATTGGGAAGGTTGGTAAGGAGGGGTGAGGGTCGAAAGGCATTCGTCTAGAAGGAAGCGGTTGAAGGCGCGGAGGGCGAGAATCTCAGCGTGCCAGTCGTGTAAGGTGGTGCCGTTTGCTTGGGGGAGTTTGGTGCTGGGGAGACATTTCATGCCGGTGCTGGGTGGGTTGTCAGCGGGGATGTTTACGGAGGGAATATTGCAAGTTGAATATTGGATTTGACAAAGTGGATTAATTGAAGGTAAATGACTTTGCTATTGTGGGTTTTCTTCAGTGTCTAATTACTACACCAGTAAAGAAATGGGCCAATGGATTTCGTATTCTTTGAAATAACAATGTAGACGAGAATTCTAAGAACCCGCAAAGAAGATAACGATAGAAATCACAGAGAAGATAGTGAATGAAGTTGTAAAGTAGGAATTGATGAAAATAGTAAAAACTTGCGAAACCGAGATGGTTCTCAAACAAAATGCTAAAAATTAACTTGCCCGAGTGATACACATGTCAAATTACCATCTTCACTAACCCATGAGTATAAGCTTACGAAAGCCGTAAGGAAGAATCGGGCATAGTCGTACCTTTAGCCAGAACTATACCAGAAAGTGGGATCCATTCACGGGCACCATCGTTACGCTGACGCGGCTTTCGTTTCTCGGGGAGCCGATCAAAAGCAGCGAGCACGCAGTCGGCGATGGCATCTGGATCGAGCATGGATGTGGTATATTCCTGATACAGTTTCAGTGTTTGAGGCTGAGGAAGTTTGGTGGTTCAAAGGAGACGAATAGAGTTATGGCCGGAAACGAGCGGAGGCCCGATTTCACCGTTCCCCGTTCCCCGTTCCAGACAACCAGCCAGGTGCGATGCCTGTTACCTTATCGCGGGCTGTAACCGTCACTCAGCACCTGCGACATTAAATACTACCCTCCGCATGCGTGTCTGCTCGCCTTCACCATGCAGGCTTTCGGTGAGAAATGTCTTTTCGGCGCTCCGTCGCTTTTGCGACACAAACGCTCACTATACCAGTCCCCAAGAATCGACGAGTAAGGCACTACTATTCCCACCCCGACGAGGATGCTGGCTGACAAATGCGTAGCCTAAGTTTGATATATCATTGAGGGTAAGTATCGCACTGGATCTATAGGGCTTCCTTGGAGCTAACATAGATCAGATCATAGACCTCAACAACGTTCCTCTTGTATCTGGTTCCTCGTTCATAAAATGGCATCTAACGCACTCCACCGCCGCTGAGCATCGCGGGCGCACCGACAAACGACCAATTAAAGATCATAAAGTTTTCTACGATTACGAAATCAAGTTCCCTGTCCGGCTCACGGTCGACAAGAATGGCATGCTTCAGGAGAGCTGGATCGAGTTTGAAGTGCTCCAGGAATATTCGGGAGGAGGCAGAGGAGAAAGAATCACATTAGGCAGTGTAAAGCTCAACCTTGCCGAATATGTGGAGCAAAGCGAGATCACAGGCGCCGAGGGAGAAGACCCAGGTGTAACGCGCAGGTATCTTATGCAAGAGAGCAAGATCAATAGCACCTTAAAAGTTGGAATCTACGTGAAGCAGACTGAAGGTGACAAGAACTATATTGCGCCTCCTTTGAAGACGGCACAGGTGTTTAGTGGAATCGCTGGAATTGTGTCTGGCGAACAAGGCGATTCGGAAGACATTGGTAGTAAGTTCATGTCGGAACTGTGTATGAGATAGGCATTGACACTCCCTAAGCAGCGCCTTCTCTCAGCGTCAAGTCTCGTGAAACAGGAGAATTGCAGGACATGTACAGGCGAACACTAGCAGCATACTGGACTGCTCAACCTGGCGAACTCAAAGCGGATGAATGTATTGAAGACATATTTGCTGGAGGAGACGGCTGGGGCGATCGAGAGAAGCCGTATGATTCGCAACAACGAGGCTTACGATTCGTGACGGGAGACAGTACCGGGCCACTCAGCGAGACAGAGTCGCGCCATACAAGAGGTGGAAGTAGCATTGGTAGGAAATCACACGAAACTCTTCGTCCTGGCGACGCTCTCTCTGGCTCCGGTACAGTGCGGGGCAGGGGTAGCTTTGAGCAGCAAGCACATCAGATGAAAGTTGAAGCAGAGCGTAAGCGGCGGAAACCTCATCATGAGGTAAATGAGTTCGCCGTTCGACAGGATCTATGTAGCTGGAAACTCCCAGCATAGAGCGCAGTTCTACACCCAAAATAGCAATTATCAAATGGAAGCATCGCAAAGCACTTGAGTGATGACGCCGTGCCACGTGAATTGGCGATCAGCGTTTCTCCGGGGCCGTGCGGGTACCGACTTGGCAGGGCTGATAGATGGCGGCGAAAACTATCTCCGAGTTCTTTAGATGCTGCACTTTTTTTTGAAGCTGCTCCATGCCGTTCCGCTTTGACGGCTCCCTGCCTTATATAATACCCTATGCTTGCGTCCCGAGCATCAGGTGCATTCGTATGCATTCGTTGTGAGCTCAGGCTTGCGCGTCCCCGACTACCTCGACCCTTCCGTTGTCCCTCGTACGCAAGCTTTTCCGTTTCTACATCTCCCCGCGATGCGCTCGATGTCCTCGACACGCCCAAACATGGTGAAACAAACCCATCCAAACCGTCAGCAATCTTCAGTGACCGGCCATTGGGGAAATTGAGGAGGAGAAAGGGCAGAGCGGCCATAATTGAACGTACAGAGCGCTTGGCAGGTGTTAAAACATTGGGACAGGATGCCGCAATTTTAGTCCTTCGACCGGCTAGAGAGGTGTCAAAAACTGCACCTTCTGAGTCAGTCGAAGAAACAATTGGCAACGAGCAAGATGCGCCGAGGATTCTCGCTTCTCTCGAAGCGCAAATCAGAAAGGTCTCACCAGAAGAGATTCTAGAACAGATTGAGAGTCTTCGTCCTAGGACACATGAGGATCCCAACGAGCCACATTACGTTACCCAAGCTGCCTTCCTTAAGCTGTCAAAAGTTCTCAATAAAAGCTTCACTCGCGTTCAGATAGCACAATATTACTCGTCAATGAAAGGCATCGAGGAGAAGAGTGTCAAAATAGCACTCCTTACAAGGTTAAATCGCAAGGACGATGCAGTGGACAAGACACCGTGGAATCCAGGACAAACCTCGATTTCTAAACGTTTACCAGGCTATAGTGAGGCCAAAGCACCAAAACGAAAACCGGCCAGCAAGTCCTTGATGGTGGATCAGATATTGCGGGACGTGTGGCGTCTTGTAATGTTGGAAGAAATCGAAGCTCCTGGAGAGATTGAGTTGACACTCAAACCGTGGCAACTTTCACTGCTGAATGTGGGAGAATGTAAGTTCACATGTTCAAGGCATTTACTTATTTCGCTAACTATGGAAAGCCAAATCAACTGTCCTTGATCAGATAGGATCAAGTCGCAAGGCTAAGATTGAACTTTATGAGCCTCACAATGTGCTACGGATCACCGCCGATAAGACCAGCGCCGAATACGCAGCCGACGATATTGAAGAGGTGCTTGGAGGGGTGCAGCTTTCCACAATGTCTCTGGACCCTTGGCTTCCACTCATGCCCGATTTCATAACCGGAAACAACTTAGATACGATAATAACGAGATCGGATTCGGAGTTTGCCAGTAAAGTAACCCGTACGCATATTCAGCATCACAAGAAAAATACGGTAAGAATTATGTTTTAGAAAGGCACTATCTTAGCTGACGTGGTTGCAGTACCTCATTCGAGGATTAGACAAATCGTCCATTGCAGATGCAAGGCGCGCATTACTTGATATGTTACCCATCTCAAACCACGTTTCGTATACTTTGGATGCCCAACTTCAATACGCAAACAAGGAAAATGTTCATCGTGTTCCGAATATACTCAAGTCATTTCTTGACTACCATGCCCGCAAACACTCGTGGATCCGCTGGACTAATTTCGTTGCTCGAAGTGACGGTTCATCAATACCCCTTGCAGCACACACAGAAGGCATTACAGATTCGCCGAGGCGCGATGTTCAGCTGAATGAACTGGAAAAGACGCAGACTGATGCTCTAGAGGCGTTGAGCGTCTACACCCGTGCTTACGATTATTCGGCGAATGATTACCTTTTGTCTAGGGATGGTAAATGGACACTGCATCCCGATATAACAGTATCCGCCGACTATGGCTCCGTCCTCTTCCCGGCCCGGATTAAAGCGCCTTCCGCTACCAAAAGTGTATTCTCTAGTCTGATTCCTGGTCTTGCGAAGATGTTGACTGCCAATGACATGCGCCAAACGGGCCATTTGGTACCGCCTTTTCTGGAGTACGAGTTCATTGTTGACCCAATTGATGGAAGCGGCAGCCCAGTCGCTGGTGTCGAGCACTATCCGAGGCTCATAATGCGATTTCGTCCACAGAATAAGGCAGAGCTTAGCAGTGTAGCCATCATATTCAATGAGCGGATCCATGATGTTCTCCTGCCTGATGGGGCGGTCGATATTCGCTTTAGGTCTTCCCAACGACTTCGTTTGCGCGATCCGCTAGCAGAGCCGAGCGTAAAGGAGTTCTCCGATCAAGTGTGCACCAATATCGATAGCGGTGCTAGGCTCACAGCTCCTAGTCATCTAAAGCTTAGGATACCTAGATGGGTACTCCCAGATTTCCCAGTGTCCGATACCAAGACTGTCAAGTTGAGTTACAGATTTACCCAGGTCAATTATCGACAAAACATCGAGACCGAATTCCAGAACTTCTCCTTCAATTTTAGTACTCTTCAGGGCAATAAAATCAAGGGTAAACGCAGTCAATTGTCAACTTTATTCTATTATCATCACAAGTCTGGGAAAAGTACCATCCCGGACGATCCTGATCGACTTCAATTCCTTGAAGAGGAACGGCAAAGCAACGAAAGCAGACTTGGCTCTTTCCTAAAGACATCCTTTGACATTGCGGCTCGGCTTACTAGATCTATCAGTCGCTCAACTTCTATGACAAGTGAGGCTGCCGAATGGACAGAACTTCGTCGGCTTGACGCCTCTACACTCAGACAAGAACCCATCAGCAACCCCACAGAGAAAGAACAAATCTCGAATCATTCCGAAAATGAACATCAGCAGACAACCGACTCGATCATCATTCCCAACCTGGACCCCACACTATCAAACCCGACATATAACGATATAGATATGAAGGCGTTCTCCACGGAACAAGCAGAGAGTAAGACAGACTCTACGGATCTTGTGATTGGCCGAGTCGAAAACGAAGACGATCTTCACCTCCGACCCGCTGTTGTTAACGAGGAACTAAACATACTGGAAGAAATTACGAACAATGATATCTCAAATGAAAAAAATCTGCTTGAAGACGAACCACACGAAGAACGGGGGAAAACATCCGCATCATCATCGACCTAAGCGCCTTGTTTGCGATCAGGAATCTCGCATTTGGCTTTGCAATGGCGTATATAGGATCGAGTAGCCACAAGGTTGGCATTTGTAAATCAATTGTATGATATGTAGTTTATTTTAGATACGGTCTCTTGTAGTGGGCGAATATCGAATGTACTGTTAAAGACGATTTGATTTTTTCTCCATCCTCCGACCATCATGATTATGAATTGCAAGCAACCTGTTCTGGCCATCACAGCAGACTCGACACCCTCCAATAAGGATAATGAATATTTATACTTCCAATCAGTCCATTACCTAATCTTCCATCCGGAATAAGAAAATCTGGTCCCGCACACATGTCTGGCATTGAGACATCAGTCACTGCTCATGTCCTTAATTTCTAGTAATAGCACTCACATCTAGAACGGTGATACTATGCATTCTTGACCATAATCCTACCCGCCAACAGTAACAGTGTTCTCGTTTCAAACCCACTAACTTACAATTTCCGCACGGCGGAAAAACTCAGCCTTTTATGAACATACTGCCATAGTCCAGAAACCTAGACTGCTTCATCTTGTAATAGAATACTTAACATTCGTGAGGTGGGAATATCATATTGTCATATGCGTTCGTTCGTTGGATTAAGACAGGCATGCGTGGATGGATTGGTAAGTGAGACGGGGATGTGATGTGTGATTTGGAGGTATGGGTGCTATAGAGATGGTGGAGGAGTATTAATTAAAGTTACCGTTTCGTATAGGGCATATGTTTTGGAGAAAGACGTCAGAGTGGGATGTCTGTGAGAGGGCAATGTAGAGCAAGAAAAATAGGGTGTGTTGTTCCGAATCGGGCTTTGGCTCGCTACTGTGTGCTGTCACTTGTAGGTGCGATGTAAGTTTTCCTTCATTCATTCACTATCATGATAGTGTATCATACTATCATTCCCTGAGTATGATGACTTATATGCTACTCTGTTTCGTTCGTTGTAACTCGTGCTTCTGACTCCACCGATATCGAATGATCTGTTTGCCCTGGGACTGAGTTGTTGTTTTGGGTCAAGTACAGGTAATTGAGGAGCAATAGAGGAATGATATAATGATGTTTTATTTCCGATCACAATCTTCCTATAAAGAGCACCAGCGGCAGCCTAATTTCATATAAGCAATGTTGTTCAACCAAAACTTTTGTAGGATCACAAGTTCGCAGAGATATGTTTTCTTCCAGGCACTCTAGTTCGAGTACTCAGAATCCAGCCAAAACATCCCTCGAATCATCATTGACCCTCGCTTTACCACCTCTTCCCCCCCTCTACCCCCACCTCGCCCTCTTCCACCTCTGCCACCTCTTCCCCCGCCTTGTCTCCTACCCGCAAATTCCTTCTCCCAAGCCTCAACATCGACCTTAACACCTTCGGGCAACTCACCATCACTCATCAGCACCCCACCACCCTTCTTCCTACTCTCCACCCTCTTGAAAAACTCATAACTCAACAGACCCTTCCCATCCCCCTCAGTCAATATAACTCCATTCTCGCTCTTGAAAAATTTAACCCCTTTGCCCAGCGCCTTCTTCAGATCGACATAAATCAACACCGTGCTACTCTTTCGCATTCCCGAGATCACGGGTGCGGCTTCCTTCTCCCCTATATCTCCGCCATCTTGCACTACACTCTTGAATCCTGCAGGCAATCCGGCGGCAAAGTGAATGTGGTTTCGTGAGAACTTGCGTAGTCCACCGCCTTTGAGGATCCACTCCCATGCTGCTTCGTCTGTGCCGTGCACACAGACTTCAGGTACATTCCCAGCCTCTTCTGTGATTGCCGTCAGTAAGCCTTCGTTATCAACTTGAATTGAGTGGCCCTGGTTCGCGCGTATAAGATAGTCAGCCGGGTCATCGGAATCCAGTTGTTCGGTGATGGAAGTCGGGATCTCTGATTCGATCTTCTCGGAACCTTCCTGTAGAGACGAGGCGAGAATGAGAGAGAACCTCTGTTTGTCATTCGACGCAATGAGGTTCTTGAGCTCCGGGAGCGTGATTTTAAACCCTTTGACCGGACGCGCATTCAACTATCTCCAAATCAGCAACTAACCCTCATTAAACAATTACGACGACAAAACAACGCGTAAACGCCAGTCACATGATATAACACACGATGAACGCGGGGAAAGAGGAACATATAGAAAGGCATGAAATAAGCTTACCACATCCACCAAAGCCGCATACCCTCCCTTCCCCAGCTTCAACCCCTCCTGCTGAGCAGAATGTCTCAGCAACCTGCTCAACGCCCGCGAGATCTGCTGTTCCCGCGGCATATCTGCAAAGTATTTGCCACCGCGGCCACCGCCCGCACCGCCACCTCGTCGACTCGACATGGCCCGCTCGACCGCCCTCACAACCCCAGGTCTAGTAGTAGTAATGATGAAACCGTCTCGGTACGACGCCCGGCGGTACTGTATGCTGCTCGACGGATACAACCAGATAAGCGAAAATCTGGGGTTCGGGGCAACCGTGATTGACGGTCTCGTCGAGACCGTTTTGCAAGGATGCTGGATGTGGTGTGGTGCGGGATTGACTCGAAGGGGGCTGTGCTGTATTGCGTCTTTTTATTTTTTCTAGGTTTTCGGCACCCACTCGGTGAGCCTCCTGTGGCGGTGACGAAACTCGCGGGCTCAGGTCAGATCCCGTGGTTCCAAGAAATGCACGGTTGGTGTCCCGCTGGCACAGCCACAAGCTTCTTTTGACGTCTGTCGTTTGCTGCTTGCGCCGGCAGGGTGGGTGTGGGGAGAGAGGTAGATCCGGGAGGAGGCTTGGTAACGAGTGAAATGTTTTGTTGACTCGGGAGCTTGCTTCTCTTGGTGCACGTGGTGCACGTGGTATGTTTGCTCATGTAAGCATGCTTCTAAGGGAATAGTGTTGTCACTCGCTCAGCTTGCAAGTATATGATTGATTTTGTCAATTCGTTGATGAGCTAGTGGAAATTCTATTGTGACTTTTTGTTTCCGTTCCTTTCATCTTGTTGTACCCCATTCCCAATGTCCTCTCGTTGTTGCCAGATTACTAAAAGTAGGACTATAGTCCCAAAACGCCACCAGCGGTAATCTATAAATGTGGTATCCATCCAATCATGATGTCATAAGCGCGCATAACCAAAAAAAGAAACGACCTGGATGCATACAAAACCAAAAAATCCAATACTCCCTTTCCAATGACCAAAAAAGATCAAAAACCACATTCTCAACAGCTTTTCCAAAGGGTATCGGTGAAAATACGGAGGGATTATCAGAAAGGAAAACAATAGTGGCCGACAGCAAACGCTTAACTTTACCATGAAGAGAAAATCCTGCTCTCTCGGTTCGGGTCCAGCCTGGTTGATACGTAAAGGGGTATCTTTATGAATCCAATCAATCCGTTTCCGTAGAATCGTAAAATGTCGTCTCTAGGACGTCTGTAAATCGTCGTCTGTTGCCGAAAATCGTTTAAAATTACATTTGGATGAGCAACGTTAGTGCAAGACGAACTGTTGTTCCCGTACTGAACGCACAGTTTCTCCTACCATGTGCCTGCAGTAAGAAATTGTCCTGGCCGTTGCGCGGGTTTCAGATTCATTCTCAGGTGTCGTGTCTCCTCATTGGGAGGTATGTTTGTTGTCATTGCCAATTTGCGCGATGTGGTCCACCTTGTGCGAACCGCGGATTTCCACCCGCAAAGCCACTGCCGCCGCCATTAAGGCCTAGTCCCTGATCCATAAAGGTCGTTGCCCATTCCTCTCCGCCAAAAAGATCGTCAAAGTTCATGTTACCAGCCTCAGGTGTGCCTGTCATGGAAACGTTCTGCTGACCTGGATGTGGGTTAAAACCTCTCTGCCCGTGCATTTGAGCGCCATGCATTAGATACATGGGCATTGGGCCGAAAAGCTGGACATCCTCGTTGGGATGTCTCTGTACAAGTGGTACATTAGCTCGATTCACTGGGCTGTAACTGGGACGTGGGCCTTTAGCGTCTGCTAGATGATATGGTAGGTTCGCTAATGATGGCGAGGGGTTGATCTTCATTCCAAACTCCTGAGCATGAGTATTCTCATACGTTGTCATCGGTTGATTTGGATACGCAAATGGGTCGGAAGAAGGGAACATCATGGCACTCAAGTCTGATAGCGGACCGCTCACACTCGTACCATCCACAAATCCGTTGCTGAGTGGTGTGGCAGGAAAAGATTGCCTTTGATGAGGCGTATGAATGGGTGCAACGCCAAAGCCCCCGATGTTGCTGGTTACGCTCGATGTCGGGGTAAGACTCGGTACTGGGTCGAACATGTCAGAACTGGATTGTGAAGGTGAATGTCCATATGTTGGATCCATGCCAAGATTGGCAAGATGCGCTTGGGACAAAGGAAGTCCAGTTGTACGCTTGCCATTTGGCATTGATTCTGGGAATGTGCTCGCTCTCCGGATACCCGTAGAAACGAAGTCGTCTTGTTTGAGCATGTTTGGTCGGCTCTGGAGGGACTGTGGCGAGCTTCCCTGTCGGCGTTTCTTGCTTCCGATAGCATCCCCACTCAAGGTGACCTTTTCGGGCAACTTCTCAAAAATAGTCTAGAGACCTTGTTAGCGTCCATGCATGTATCAGACAAGTTTCAAGAGACATACATTCAATGTGGCAGTGCATCTATCCGCTGCCAGACTTCGCTTGGCAAAGTGTGCAAGCACTTCCTTGCCTTCCTGAGCCTCTCGGAACAAATCGTGGCTGGTGGGACCATCCGGATTTTCGAGCACAAAGTAGAGGATCGAGATAATGGCGAAGAAAGTTGTGTACATCGAAAACCAGTACGCCCCGATCAAAAGACCTCGCCGTTTCATCTCAACGGTGATATGAATGATGTTGCGAGATACGCTGATACATGCGTTGGCGCAAGCGAAGGCTCGTTGGTCGACCGGCTGCGAGGTGAGAGACTGAGATACGTAATGAAGGAAGGGCCTGTAAAGCAGCAGCTGGGCATGGCCGTATGCCATCCGAAGTAGCTGTTGAACACTGATCTGGTGTTAGTGTCCGTTCGAAAGTACAATTGCATGTCATCACTTACCGAATGATGATAGGCGGTCCCTCTCCACCTGGTCGAAGTGCTAGTGGTAGCTCCTCCAGCCACCGTTGCAAATCTTGCTCTATCTCACGGATTTGAGAATAGCTTACAGTGTATGTAACAGAGGTCTTGGTGCTCGACTGTGTGCCTTTGATCGGGTACACATTTCTACAAATCTTAGCGAGAACCTGCACAATCTTCGTGTGTGCATTCGAGGCGGCGATTACAGATATCTTGCCCTCTGGCATAGGCCGGATTTCGGTTTCAGTAATGTACTCATCATCGACTTCAGTGGGCCAGTCCTGGTCCACTTCCTCGTCTGCTAAAAAATTTGGCAGCCCTAGCATAGCCCCAACATATGTGTCCATCTTACGTATTGTCCAGAAAAGACGCTTTCGAATTTCGGCCTCGATTGGGTTGAAATGTACGTTAAAAGATCGATGCAACCCCATCCGGAGAGCTGCTCGCAATGCGACTCCGATGTAGGCATAACAGGTGGACAACTTTGCAGAGGATTGGAGGAATTGTATCATAAAAACAATGGCTTGCAACGACGTCAAATCTCTGCAGTCTGCGATATCTAGAAGCTGGCGTGAGGCTCTGAAGTATTTGAAGCTGCGGACAGTCAGTGACAAAAAATTGAACATCAGAATGTAAAGAGAAATTACCCTTCTTCAATGGAAGCCTCATAACCAATCTCGTCAAGTTCAGTCTCTTTTTTGGAGAAGAGGGTACCCAAGGCCAGAACAGCGTAGAGTAAAGGTAGGAAGGTAGTTTCCGTGTTTCCATAATTCTCAGGAGATGTCTCGTACATGCGATCCAAGGACTTATAAAAAGAAGGCATGTGCACGACACGAAGCAAAGCACCGGCGTCAATCAGGGCATTATCGCATAACTTTCGGGCTTCTTCCTTGGTTGGTAGGTCAACGCCAGGGGGAAGCGTGTTGGCCGTAGAGTCGGCCGGCGAAGGCTGAGCGGAGCTTGGGGAATCAAACACTTGAGACATGGATCGGAACTTTGCAAAAGGCGACGAGGACGCACTTGAAGATGGCGCAATCACGTCACCAAATTGTTGCTGAAGTCTTCTCATGAAGCTGAGTCCTGAGGAATGGCCATGATAGTCCCAATTACCGTCTTCGTCAAGATCGAGTTGACCAGTGGCTTTTACCATGGACTCGAGGTGCGAGTCCTGAGGCTCCTCCTGGAGCTGTTCCTCGCGGCGATGCAGTAGACGTGGATCATGCGGAATGGGCTGAGGCTGTGACCCGCCTCGGAGCAACTGAGGAAGCATACCATTCTGGAGGTGAAGATCGATGTTGGGATCGTTCAGGTCAAGCGTAGGAAGAAGAATGGACAAGATTGCCTTGGACCGCTTCAGTTGGGTTTCCAGAGCCTCGATATACTGTGGCGCAGCATTGCGCCGACGGTTTGAGGGTTGATCGTAGGTGCATTCTGGGACTACGTCAGTACGCGACGGAGCAGAGGCGAGATGAGATAAGTGCGGAGGCGAAGGGACGACAGGATAACTCACCATAGCTGTAGACGGTGCAATGAGTACAAGGTTGTTTCCCGTCACACTTGATCTTCTTGCGGCGACATTCATCGCAAGCACGGGTTACTCGACGGCGCTTTTGCATAGGAGCAATCGGCTTCTGTGGCTGATCGGCATCATCATCGTTGGAGGGAGAATTCTGATCGACAATGTCGGGGGTGTCTCCCATCTGAGGTGAGCCATACTGGCCAGTTCGGCCGGAGCCTGTGGTCTGGACGTCTACCGAATCTGAGGCTGGAGAGTCCATTGTGGTGGTGCACAGGTAGGAAACATTGAGGCGGGTAGGGCAGTGGCTAAGAATGAATTACTGCGGCGGCCTGAGTCAGCAGCGTGGAGAAGTCAAACGAGGGACAGGGCGGTGGGAAGGGCAAAAGAGTGGATAGGTAGCGTCAGGTCACAGGATTAGGATTTTGGGTGGAGTCTTAGGAAGTCTTAGCGTTGCTCAATGGACGGTCGTCTCCCGCTCTTGGGATGCTCGGTCGTTGTGAACTGGCGCTACCGCCGCGCTCTATCTCCGCGCCGAGCGTGCGAGTGCGAGGGAGAAGGGCGCGAGACGAGAGTCCTGGCAACAAGCCTGATGCTAGGCGGAGGCTGCCCCGCCCGCTTGTATTGTACTGGTGAATTGATGCCGTTGGTGCTGCTACAGGAATTAGTGTCAGGTAGTCCTTGTGGCTCTTGTAGCTCTTGTGGCTCAGGCTTGAGTTCATCTTCTCCCCGTACAAAGGATAGGATGAGAGGTACTTTGTGTCGTCTCTTGTCCCCACTGCCCAGCGAGCCCAGCACGAATTGCGAATTGGCAGACCGAGAGTGCTGTACGGGGGGGTCATTATCGAATCTGCTGCAGGCGTCGTCATGCTCTGTGTGACGGTGGGCTCGTCCGCATGCGCCCCCTGGGAAGACTTCTCCTCTGTACAGCAGCAAATGAGCAAATGGATGCCAGGGCGCGCACCGAAGCAGAGTAGCAGTTATTTTTTTGGCACCATCACCCACGTACGCCAAGCAGTCCAAAGCTAGCATTGTTCGCTTATCTGCATGCTGTGGCGTTGAGTCGCATTTGCGTTGGGCTGTGTCCGAGGCGCAACAGGCCCTCTTGGGTTGTGCCAAGTTGCTTCGAGGGGCTCTCCCCAGTTGCGACGCCACATGAGCAACAGAAAGTGTTCGGGGGTGGTGTTGTATGATGCGCCGTGCGCCTTGGGCTCAAGAATTCCCAAGAAGCGTGGCCATGGCAGAGCAACGAGAGCGACAAACCGCTGGCGGAGGGCCGTACCGCGCTCCGCTGCTGTCTCCATCCCCCGATCATGTATAACCCCTCACACTCATGTCCTGGGGGTCTTCCGTTCCATTGCATACGAGCATTTGGGGTGACCTGTCCTGGGCGCCCCCTCTGCGCCCGCTCGCATGAGCACCGCCCGTTGCAGCAGGAGATCAGCGTTACGGAATCAAGACCCGAGGAGAGCAGTGGCCCGCTTTGAGGCGCACCGCGTGTGGCAGAAGTGGCAGAAGTGGCAGAGGTGGAGGTGGCAGAAAAAGGCCAAGCCCAAGCACTCTCGAGCCGTCCTCTTTTCTGCCAACAGCCAACAGCGTCGTCCCTATGGAAGTTCTGAGAGCAGAGGCCGGCCTGTGCTTCTGAAAGCCACGCATGCACTCCAATGGGGGCAGTTTATCCGGGGCTAGCGTCTGCCACTTTTCCCACGAGGCGGCTGGTGAGCTCGGGACCCTGTACGCCTATCGCTCGTGCACTCCTCGAAACTTCACACCCCCTCCCTCTGCCTCTCCACTCTTTTCACACAGCTGTTGCTTGTGGATGAAAAGAAGCAACACCCCCTTCTTCATCTCGATGGCCGGTCTCACCGAGCTCCGCATCCCCCGTCCACTTTGTTATCCTCGAAATCGACCAACGATATTCAAGACATCGCTAGATCTTTTGCATGGAGGCCTCCTCGACATCAGGCATATCTGAGTACGATAGCTTGCGTGGATGCACTGGGCTGTGATTGCTCTGCTTGCACCCGCACAAGCCTGTCGGTAATAATCTGATTATTGACTGTTCAAAAATACCAGTGGGTCCGCTCGTCCGCTAGAAACGTCTTTCATCCAATAACCTCGTGGTCCTAAGGCAGGAAATAGTCGATGCGAGGACTCTTCGCGTATGTTTCTGGATACGGGGAATGAGAGCCTTGCGAGGCATTCACCCTCATGCTTCCAATATATGGTCATTATTGGACATTGTTCGACTCTGCCTGCTCGGAGCATCGGGCTAAAATCGGATCTGTCATCGGTCCCTGTTGGCCAAATCGTGCGTGAAGTTTGACTAACCTTTGGCTCAGAGTCAGGTTCCTATTGCACGGCGTAGTCCCCTCTACCCTTGCCTGGCGCATACATGAGCTGATCATTCGTCGTTCGTCCGTAACAGGCGACTAGCCATGCATGTCTCACCGAGGCTCTCGGCGACAACTTCGGGGTGATGCCAAAATCTCAACATACCCTCGATTCCTTCCAAAAGTCTCAGCTTGAGCTTAGTGCTGTCTATCGTCGAAGCGCCATGAATTCTAGCTTGGCTCCACAGGCTTCCAATTGCCCGCATCGCTTAGCCACGGTGGCTTTCTTCGTCGTGATACTCGGTCCGTCGCGATAGCTACACATCATTACGTACAGTAATCCAGAGACCCGGGCCAAGTCGTGGGTGTGATGCCCAGGTGTGGCAGTTGTAATCATTGCGGCGCTCCCCCGGCCAAGTCTGCCAATGGGGCTCTTGGGCTTGACCTCGCACCCGCCTCAATTCCGGTCCGGGAAAGAGTGGCGTCATTTGAACACTCTTCCGGCGGATGCGGGTAAGGATAAATTTGATCCGAAATGGTAACACGTCGTTCAGTGCAGAGTGTGAGTGGGTGCTGATCAAGCAAGTATCTCCGTAGTAGTTAGGGTGCCACACACACCGCCACATGAATCGTGTTCAAGCCACATGAGACGGCGTATATTGTCATGCGTATGCGAGAGAACGAGAAGAAAACGACATTGGGATGACGTTGCATAAGGACCATTCCCGTCGTTTGGAATCTGTTTTGTGTGCAGCAATATCTTCCCTCCACTTTGACAACGAGGCCTGCACAATGCTGCGGAAGGGGGTCGCCTGACCACGCCAATCCATGGGCGCCTTACAGATGCAGGTGAAAAAGTCAACGTGGCGTAGCATCCTATCCAAATGCGTAGTACGCGGAAAAGATGCAAGAGCAAGTCGAGTAATCGTTTTATTCCTTGATTTGCGTTCTCTTTTCGATCGCATTTTGCCAGTGCAAGGATATTTGTGTTCAACTGATCGAACGCTCGGACTGATTTTCAACACACCTCTCGAGTGACCCCGCAGCTGAAGTCATCGCCCATTTTTTAAAAAATCGCTACATACCATGGTTAGAAAATTTCCTTGACAGCAATGAGTTGATCGAGCGTCGTCGAGCAGCGCCAAGTGCTACTACGTAAACAGTAGAGACTGTGGAAAGCATGCGGAGATTTGGCAATAGGCAATATTAGCCCATGATCCCTGATTTGCAGTTTGAAAAGTTTGAAAAGATATGTTGGGCTTCAAAGAGATTTCCGATCTCCAGGCATGATTGGATTTTGAAACAACCATCATTCGTTGACGCAAAGATGGAAATTGTAGGAATGTCCTGCTTACTGGACGATCAACTTAGCGAACACAGTGATAAGTTTCGAGCAACTCAGTCCACAAGATCGAAAGCCACAATTTTGATGATAACGAAAGTATACATTGGAATATCTCGGCTAACGTGCGTATTCTCGACGATAGACTCCTTGAAATCTGTCAGCTATTCTAATAATTATCAAACTCGCATTGACTAGAGAGCGTATAGCCACACCATATTGAATCTTGCGGACAACAAGCGAACAATAGCTTGTAACTGAATGAAAAATACTAAGGCAATGTCATGGAAAGAGCTAGACACGAAGCCCTTTGCGTGGTTAGGATGTTGCGCTCAGTGAGGACCTGCACCGGCCTCGCGCATCACTCAATACCGGAGTCTCGTTAGAAACCATATCTAGCATGTATCCAGCAGCGTGTTATGATCGCCCATCTTCGTTCGTGTTAGCCTGAATTAGATGGAAACAGACCTCGCTCACCGAACAGAACATCTAGGTGCGGAGTTGGCATTCCTTAAATCGAGTCGGATTCTTGAAGAACCACAATAAACTGAGCGAGATGGCCGACACAAAATGTGATGCACGAAACCAGCGTTGTTTTCGAGTCGCAAAACTTACCAATTAGGCACGGAATCGATGAGGTAGCATGCCAGGGCAAATTTTCATGGCTGATCCTCCCTGACCATTCGATCGAAAAGATATTGATGTCTATTGCTGATAATGTCAAGCATATCGATTAAACGAGCAATGAACCAGAATTTTTTGTTAGAGTCGGGTTTTGCAGGGTTTTTGAGTATTCTAGAACTGCGTTGTCTTCTATCATGGTGAGGAAATCGACGTCGCAGCATGAGGGTTGACTTCAAGAGATGAAGACACAGAACTACACAGCGGCAATATCATATGAAGCGTAAACTGTAGATTGTCATTTCCGATACTGATCTTTATTAAGGTTTAAATGAAAAGAAACTAATGGTCAATGGGGTGAATGAGGTGAAAGTGATGTGGTGATAGCTTCCTTCTGTGGAAGAACTTCGGTTTTCGTGCGCTAGCATGTAACCGGACTAGGCTCGGCTAGCCGCCAAGCCGCACAGTCTGAAGTGAGCATTTCATTTCTATCGACCTCAACTTCGCGACCGTATACTAACAACCAGCATCAACACCACCCGATTCGAGCAGTATGTCGACGTTCGATCCGGTAATTGTACGTGTACCCTCCACCTTCGAGCCTTCACCCAGTCCTCAAAATACTGCCGGTGAAACCGGCCACATTCCATATCCTATCACCAAGGACATCGCCATTGTGGGCATCCTCAGCTAACATTCCTTTTCTCTTACAGGTCATCGATGGCAAGGGGCACCTTCTTGGTCGCCTGGCCTCCACGGTCGCGAAGCAGCTGCTGAACGGCCAGAAGATTGTTGTTGTGCGCTGCGAAGCCCTCAACATCTCCGGCGAGTTCTTCCGGGCAAAGCGTACGTTCAATCCCCCGATAAATCGACTATACGACCTCGAACGAGTCTAGAAAGTATCGCACTACTCAGCACTGGTGGCTACATTGGATCAGCTGGATATCGTTAGTCCATGGGATGAGTGCAAGATACTATAGATTCGAGAGGCGATGGCACAATATGATGAAGTACACATTGGCTGACAGCGCCCTTCTAGTCAAGTACCAGGCTTTCCTCCGCAAGCAAACCCGTTTCAACCCCACCCGTGGAGGTAAGATATGAACTCCTCCTTATCCCACACATGGAACACAATATTCGCCTGTTTATCCAGTCTCCGAATTTTTAACTGATAATGTATATAGGACCTTTCCACTTCCGCGCTCCCTCCAAGATTTTCTGGCGAACTGTCCGTGGTATGATCCCGCATAAGACCACTCGCGGTGCTGCCGCCCTTGAGCGTCTTAAGACCTTCGAGGGTATCCCCCCGAGTACGAGAAGAAGAAGCGCCTCGTAGTTCCCCAGGCTCTCCGTGTGCTGAGGTTGAAGCCCGGCCGCAAGTACTGCTCCGTCGGTCGTCTCGGCCACGAGTTCGGATGGAAGTACCAGGATGTCGTTGCCAGGTACGTTAAAATATGGGAAATCTGATCATGTTACAAACGCTAACCATACCCCAATAGGCTTGAGGAGAGGAGGAAGGTCAAGGGTGCTGCATACTACGAGCGCAAGAAGGCTGCACTGAGGCAACTGGCGGACGCCAAGAAGACTGCTAAGGTTGACGGAAAGGTCAAGCAGCAGCTTGCTGAGTACGGATACTAGGTCTCATGATTGAGGGTCGGCGCGGATTGCATTGGTCTCATGGGAATCATTCAACCTTAACCAAATATCCGGTCGTTCGAATGGGTGTCCTGGCAAAAAGAGCATATCATTTTTCGAATGCTTACAAGTTCATGGGTCTCTTCAAGGTCGGGCAAATGTCTCTGATACTCTTCTAAGGTTAGAAAGAAATGAAACTCTCAGAGCTGCACGGTCTTGGTAATGAAGTGATGGAGTTGGTTTGTTAATATAGACGTCTGGAGTCTGCTTGTTCAAAATTGTCTCAAAAGGCCAATCTCAGTATCTTGCCGTGCGTTTTAAACCGACCACTTATTCAGAGAGTACCAAGATGAAAAGGCACGGCCAAATGGTTGGTCGGGGAGATGGAACTATTCCGAGCTTTGGCCGAATGCGCTTGACCTCGGCTTTCGCGCACCCCTCTCCCGTCTTCCCCAGAATCAGCTCCGCCGAGCTCTCATAACCTATTTTTGCTGACCATTTTTACATCGCTAATTCAATCGGTTTATTTAAATATCTCTTGTCGTTCTTGCATTCTTATTTTCACTACGAATATAATCTTTATCGTCAAAACTCCATTGCCGACCCCCTGTTGTATTCGTCATATCCTACATCGCGTCCGCGATGTCTCCACTTGATCGCCTCCATAAGCTTGCCTCACATTTTACATCTGCAGCCCCTGTTCCAGGACCGGAAACTACCATTCGAGATGGAGATAGTCATCAATATCATCATCGACACAACTTTCATACTCTGAGTCCAACCAGCTTCCTATGGAGAGCCGCACAAATTGAACCCGAGGTAGGTTAAACTAGGCTGTCCATTTATCAATGGCATCATTTAGATGGCTTCTCTGTTCTATCTAAACGCTCATTTGAGTAATGCTACTTGCACCAACATAATGGATTCATTCAATTGTGTATAATTAACAACTCCACAGGCCACCGCCATCTATCATGTAACCGCGAACCACAAAATCCTCCGTCGTTCATACCTCGAAGTCGCGGATCGCGCCCGTGGGCTCGCATATTACCTACAAAAGCACAAGTACAAACGCGTCGGCATCCTCTCTACAAATACGCCAGCCTTCCTAGAGTCTCTATTTGGTATCGCCGCAGCTGGTGCTGTGTCAGTAGCTGTGAATTATCGTTTGAAGACAGACGACATCTCCTACATATTCCAACATTCGGATGTCGACCTTATCATCGTGGATTTCGAGTTTGCAGAGCTTTTGGGCACATATAAAAAGGAAAGGCCAAACGTTCCAATAATAATAGACACGGATACAGATGCAACGGAAGGGCAGCTTTCTGGGCCTTTTGACGACGCGGTACTGGAAGGGTTGAAACACGATCATGAAACAGGAGGGAAGGGATGGGCTGGTTTGGAATCTCAGGCTAAGAACGAAGAGGATGTCATCGCGTTGGCTTATACAAGCGGTACCACAGCAAGACCCAAGGGTGTTGAGTACACTCATCGGGGTTGCTATCTCGCCGCCATAGGAAACGTTATCGAATCAGGACTGAACTACCATACTGGGAGATGTAGATATTTGTGGACACTACCTATGTTCCACGCAACTGGCTGGACGTTTCCATGGGCCATTACAGCCGTGCGAGGAACACATTACTGCATGCGAAAGATCGACTACCCGGAAATATGGCGACTCCTGAAAGAAGAGAAGATTACGCATTTCAACGCGGCACCCACTGTCAACACACTTCTATGCGCGGCAAAAGAAGCCGAACCGCTGGAGCATCCAGTTCGTGTCACCGTCGCTGCCTCGCCACCAACCGCATTTCTCTTCGAACAAATGACGAATCTCAATCTCCATCCAGTTCATGTATATGGCCTCACGGAAACGTACGGTCCCATAACAAAGGGTTACCATATGCCAGAATGGGACGAAATAGATGTAAAAGAGAAGTACTCAAAGATGGCAAGGCAGGGTCACGGTTTCGTTGTGTCATTGCCTGCCAGAGTCATCAAGCCAGAAGAACCAGAAGGCGTTTTAATCGACGTGAAGCGCGACGGACAAGAGATTGGAGAAATCGTTTTCGAAGGGAACATCTGCGCGAAAGGTTATTACAAGGATGCAGAGGCGACAAGGAAGCTCTGGGCTGGCGGTGTCAGTCATTCTGGAGATCTAGCAGTCTGGCATCCAGATGGCGCGATACAGATTTTGGATCGTGCGAAAGATATCATTATCTCTGGTTAGTAACTTCAACACCTATCTGTTGTTTTGTGGGTACTGACAATCTCACTCCTAGGCGGAGAAAATATCTCTAGCGTTGCTCTCGAAGGCATGCTCGCGACCCACCCTTCGATCCTCGAGGTCGGCGTCGTTGCTGTCCCGGACTCGCACTGGGGTGAACGACCTAAGGCGTTTGTCACCGTCAAAGGTGGTGATCAAATCAAGGGAGAAGATGTAATCGACTGGGCGAAGCATAAAAGCGACATCAGCAAGTTCATGGTGCCGAGGGAGGTCGAAGTTGTGGATGAGCTACCTAAGACCAGCACGGGCAAGATAAAGAAGAATGTGCTTAGGCAATGGGCTAAGGGGAATAGAGAGGATAAATAGAAGGGGGTTTAGTATGTACGCTTAGCTGTATATGATTGTGTAGTATGAACAATGAGTTCACGAATCAGTCCCAGTAGAAGTTGACAGAGTGTGTATCTCATTGTCTTCTTGCATCTGTACGGATTCTGGCTTTAGCAAAATCGCACCTGCCGTTGAAGACGTTTGCTCTGGTACAATGCTTCGACACTCCCATTGGCAGCATACTCTTTAGCGGTGCCGAAACTATCGTATAGCACTCGAGATTCATTCTCTACAAAGGACTCGAAAAGATAAATTCAATCGCTTTCTCTACAATTTTTAATAATGCCATCTGTACGACTTTTTCTTCATCGATCAATTCGTCACTAACGCTCACAACGAGAAGTCTCATTGTTATTTATACATATACGTTTGACTGTTTTCTGCAGCCATTAATACTTTGTTCGGCCAAAGCAATCTTTCGTATACAGATAACATGATTTCACTGCGAATGGGTATTTGAATATAGACGTGCGACTGTTGTGTGCTGATCAGGCTAATGGTGCACGTTCAGTATCGGTTTTGGCATCTGGCATAACACTACGTTTGGTTAGCAAATATACCACAACATCATCAAGCCCATGGTTTGCTGCTCATGATGACAATGGACCATGGCCATCCTTCCTATCTAGTCAATGTAACATTTCGTGGCCATCTTTAGTGCTTCATATCCATCTTTAGTGCTTCATATCCATCTTATGCTGCCCATTGCATACATCTTTCCAATCATGTAACTCATTCCAGTACTCGAGCGGCATAAAAACGTCGGCATATGCACGAACATCGCGGTTGTCCAACTTTACTCTCACCTATTTCAGTTAGCAGCCGAATGCGCTGCTCAGCCTATTTGAATTGACGTCTACTAGTATCAAAAACAAGACGAGGATTCATAATGAAGAACTGCAAGTCGCAGGTTGCGAATTCCGGATTGTAGCCTCTGCACTAATACCCAGGTGGTGCGTCTGCCGAAGACTGAAAATATTCGAATTTTACAGTCGATATATCCAAATCAGGGCCAAGGTCCTATCAAGTATGAGCGTTCCGTGGCTTACATATTTCAGAGCCATTCAACAGGCTAATGTACAGGGTCTTTAAGATGTCACGATACATCATTACCTAGGTAATACGATCTCCGTCGTACCTGACCCACTAATTAGGTTAGCGTCCTACGATACAACGTAGCTGAAAAATGAGCCTCCCCATACAGCCCACGGGTTTTTTGACATTCTTACAGCCACATAAAGGTGCGGCTGATCCAAGGATGACGTCCGTTTCAGCAATCGACACCGCTGTCCCAAAATGTTGACATTACGCGCCTACACTGGTCGACATAGCCCCAGGTATTGTTCAAACATAGCTGAATAACAGCCGGGATATCATGCTCGTAGTCGACATATTCCAATATCTCTTTCCATTCCCGGATGTCGCCGATCTTGTTCTGGGGAAGACTATACCTTCACACCGTTGTTTCAACGGTGCAGGGTTTACACAGCGTACTAGATGCCGTTTTGAGGTGAGTCCATACCCACACCGACACTTCAACGATTCACGGCTAAGACCCGATACCAGATGTGATTTGATTAGAGAGAGATTCGAGAAAACATGTCGACTTGAGGCTTTGAGAGTGGCTTGCTGAATTGATTGTAACCCTGTGAAGATTGAGCGAGGAAGGTTATAATGCTCTGACAGCGATTATACTCAGTAGTTCAACCCAATGCATATATATTCAGAGAGCTTCGCTGCTGGAGTGAATGCATATCAAATCACCAATATCTACTTTCCCACCAACTCCATCCAGCACGATTCAACATGTCGAAAACCTTCCTCACACTCTTCGCACTCGCAACAGTCTGCCTCTCCGCAACAACCTGGAGCGAGAACCTCGTCCTCGCCGACTGCGGCATCGGCCTTGGACCTAACGGCGGCTCCACATCACGCGAAATGATGTACTACTCCAACGCAGCCTGGGGTGCCCCAACATACATGAAGAACGTCCCCTGGGACGGGTCTTACCCGTGGCGAACTTCGGGCGTATCCCAAACACTCCCCAACGGCGACAAATGGTCCGTCGTAATCAACAACACAGTGGGCGACCCCAAGCTCGCCGGTTTCGCCTGGCACACCTACGACCCCGTCGCCCTAGCATGTTGGAGCCGACATCTCGATGGTCTATTCACACTCGCCGATGGCAAAAAGTGCAGCATGGCATATATATGCAATCATACCCCTCCTCCGGCTCCAGTTCCTGCCCCCGTAGTCCCGCCCACAAAATTCACCTTCAACGTCCGCGAAGAAACCGTTGCTCTAGTCGGCCACCACACCCCCTCCTCCATCCTCAATCTCGTAGAATGGAGCGGAACAGAGGGGCGCTACTGCGCCGACAAGCGCATCACTATACCAAACAGTGCGAAATTCAACAAACCCACGCTACCGGATTGTTCTATAAAGTTTAGCTGCGGACCGAACAGAGCAAAAATGATGAACAGCGCTGCTATCCAGATTGCGGAGAAGACAAACGGGCTGTGGAAGTACGAGACGCAGGATCTGCCCAATTGTAAGAAGACGGTGACTTGTATGACGCCGCAGTCTTGTGTTACGGTTTGTCATCAGAATGCGGAGTGTACTTGTGGCGGGCAACCGGACAGGAGGGAGGTTACGAATGTACCTGGTCGAGTTGTTCTTGGTGAGTGATAGTCAACGCTAGAGTTGTTGCCGAGCTGACTTTTTATGTTCAAAGATATCGAAGGCGATGCACAGAGCCGCTTCGAATACGAGATTGTGTGCCCGAAGGAACAAAGAGAGAAAGATTGTGGGATCTGCAATGCTGCAAAGCTGGGTGCACTTGCTCTTGATTTGGTTTCGTTTGGGCTTGCGAGTGCACTGGTTGGAGGCGCTTGTTCCATGGACGGGTGTTAAGTAGAGAGATGGAGGAATGTTAGACTGACGAGTGTGTTTGGGGAAACACGCTTATGTAGACATAGATTCTGTACAACAATTTATCATTATAACGGTTCCGGGAGTACCTTTGAGAAGTGTTTGACATGCTGATAGGTTTCAATTTACGAGTCCAAGTTGAACACGGAAAGAGAAAAGCTGAAGACGAAACCAGGACATTACAGACCTCGATCACAGAAGCGTGTCGTACAGTGCGGATGTGCAAAATGGTTGGTTTTATATACTTGGGCAACTCGTGGAAAGACAATGACAACCCTTCAAACCTTTAAATTTTCGGATCAAAGAGAGGTGAGTCACGTGGCTGAGAACCACACACTATTGGGCAGAGTTCCAATGTTCGCAGCAACGTCGTGTTCCCCTAGATGGCAACGTAGTGCAACATACTCCCGGATTCTTAATCAGCGCATATGCCTAGCTGCCAGATACATTAGGCTCAGCCGTATCGCATAAAGACATATCAGAGCGGCCAAGATACTTGTAGCGAGATGAATGGCGTATTGGAGTAGTTGCACAGGTTCTATCCACGTATGAATACCCACATCTGATTTCGCACTGGTCGGAGAACGACAGATTCCCCCCCCCCCCTCCCCACCCTTTTTACGCCTGTACGACCATTCTTCTATAAGAAATACGCCTGTGGGGATGCGCGCATGATGCGTACTGCCTATGTCGAGAGACCGGTGAACAGACCACGAAAATCATCGAACGCTTGGCCTAGAAGTCCACCTTGAATATCACAGCGTCTCAACACACAACAAATACCCCAGAGGTTCTTGGCCTTTGAGATTCGTCATTAGTCTATCTACAGATTTATGTGTCTAGCAAAGATGTTGAATAGACCTTGGAGGGGGCTGCAGATGTTCAATTAGAATGTCGCCTATTTGGGCCCAGGGCGTTGTCAAAATGGTATTACAGGCCACCAAGTTATCTATCACAAGGGCAGTTTTTGTTGATGATGCGCTTCTCCACAGATTTCTTAAAAATTATCATCACAATGACTAGGCACTACTTCGTGCCTAGGATGGCCTATGGATGGGCCAAGTGCAATGAGCGCATCGGCTTGGATGATGTCGACGCCCAAGGGGTCCGCGCTCGTGTCACTGGTGCAGGGGTCAGTTGACGCCACAAAGAGTACGGCAGACGAGGGTCCGACAAGGAAACAGGATGATAACAGCAGGGGCCATGAGTAACTGCTGGCAGCGACGTTATGATTTCCTGTAGATGACGGCTAACAAGACCACGAAATCCCGTACTATGGTCGATCATGAGCGAGACGTCAAAAGGAAAAGTTGTGCAGGCTGCTGGACTAGTTCGCAGCCGCACGGTCGATCAACGGCAATCAGTGCGCGCCAAGGTGGATTTTGCGACAACGCGACCAGCTGGGTGGGGTCCGCAGTCTTCCGGACATGTGTTCGTCGCGGCCGTGGTTCTGTTGCGCGACGCGGAAAGCGTTTGAGGGACACGATGGCAGATGGGCCGGGACCGGAGAGTATCATTTCAAAAGGTTGTCGCGTTGGTTGGTTGGTTATGCCCGTCCGCAGGCGCGCGCCGGTGAAGTTGAGAAGTTCAGCCTCGTGCAGGCCGTTTGGCTGGGGAGCTGGCTGGCTGGAGGACGACGGGGACGGGGACACGGGTGCCTGGCAGGCAGGGCCATTGTCGCGACACCACAGCAACAGAGTGAACGCTGACGTGTGATCAACAGGCGGCCATCATGGGCATGCCGGATGTGTAAGTAAATGGAGAACCAGGCTCTGTGGTAGAGGAGAGGAGATTGCCAGTGTGGAAAGCAGAAATGATTGCAGTTGCAAAGTTTGCGTTGAAGCGGAGGGCGAAAGGCGGTGGATGAGACTAGCGTGGGACCGGGGGGCCACTCTGTCCAGAAAGTGAAGGCAGTCGCGACCCAGCTTCACCTACTCTCGCCTCGTCACTTGCGCAGTCTCTACCTGCAGCCGTCTCCCGTAGCATCAGCAGTCGAGCGAGAGATGGTCGCAGAGGACTTGTCTGACGATTTCAGATGATCCGCCTCAACAAGCACTTCCAGGCACGAAGGCACGACATGGGGAGATGGGAAGGTTCTTTGCAACGAGGGAACAGACAAGCTCGAAGGCCCGCTTGGCACAGCGGGTCTGTGCTGAGCGTCTGCAGTCTCTCATAATCCCCTTCCCCCCATCTATTTCCCCCCCTCCGCCGTCTACTTAAGGCGGTTGGCACTCACCCGAGCACTGTAAACGCCGACGCACCGGCGACATCCACCCCGTGGACCACGTACACTCCAAGCACGTGACTTATCTGCGCCCTCTGCACCTCTGCATTGAATGCACATTGCATGCACCCGAATACTTGATCGATGCTGATGGCTGCATTTCCGAACCGGACTATTCTTCGTGCACCTAATCTCTAAACCGCTGCGTCACGCGCGTGCGGGCCCGATTGCTCACGCTCGCCCGCCATGAGGTATGTCGCCTGCATGCACGTCTATGGATGAATGCCAATGCTAACTGTTACATAGTGCCACGAGTAGGCTGGACAGACTGGTAACGTACGTGCGCCCTTCCTTCCTTTTTCACTCTTTCACTCTTTCACTTGTCCTCTTCCTGCTCTCCTCTTGTATATATTTTTATACAATTTATCCATGTCTATCCGCTCTCTCTGTTTTCCTCTCTTTTCATGTTCGCCCCCTTGACCTTTCGTCTGTTCTCCATGCTCATCCTTCACACAACCCCCCCGACCTCGCTAATTCTTGCCAAGTCTCCTCGAAACTGGGAGCACCACTCTGATCCGCAACACCGCGGCAGACCAGCTTGCCGACGTCCAAAAACAGCATCCTGATGAACTGTTTAATCTTCTCACCCGCGTAATTCCTTACTTAAGATCAAAGAGCTGGGATACACGTGTTTCCGCCGCTAGAGCTGTTGGAGGCATCGTGAGCAATGCCGAGAAGTTCGACCCCAATGCTGATGACGAGCCCGTCAAATCAGAGTCCAATGGTCACGTCAAAGCCGAGGATTCCAACGGTTCCAATGGCGCCACCGTCAAGAAAGAAGAGAATGGCGATGAACTCCAGCTGTTTTCTAATGATCAACTAAATCTTGCTACATTGGATTTGGCCTCTATCCAACAGTTCGGTAAAACCCTTCTCGGAAGTGCAGGGAAAGAATACGATTACAAGATGGCAGCCATGGACCCCGCAGACCGACTAGCACATCAGAGAAAGACTCTCAGCAATCGGCTTGGCTTGGGGGGTGAATATGGCGACGAAGACCTCATGAACGAAAATGACATCGTTGCTCAAACCCCTGGCCCTCGGACGCCCGCAATCCACCGACTGGATACCTCCGTGTCCCGCTCGGATAGTATTAACTCGGCATCATGCGCATCCCCTCCGCCGGGTACTACACCTGTTGGCGAGCAATCGGGTCTCAGTAAACGCCAGCTCAATATGCTCAAGCGAAAGGCCAAGCGAGAGGTCCAGCGAAACGGGAACAAAGTTCACATTGTCGACTTAGGTCCGCGACGGCAAAGCTCACTTGTCGACCATCCTCAGACTCCTGCTGACTCACAACCACACGCAATCAAGCAGGAAACGAAACAAGAGAATGGTGACGAGGGCGAAGGCATGGGAGATTACTTCTCGCTTGAACGCAAGGGAAGTGATGACGATACCAAGTTTGTCAAAGAATTCAAGGGTGTACCTATTCCAGACAAATCAGAATTCCAAACGGACGCCGAAGAGAAAGGTCTGGAATGGCCTTTCGAGAGGGTCTGTGACTTTCTCACTCTCGAGATCTTCGACCCCTCTTGGGAAGTCCGTCACGGTGCTGCCATGGGGCTAAGAGAGATTCTCCGCGTGCACGGTGCTGGGGCTGGAAGAGAGAAGGGAAAATCGCGAAAGCAAAACGATGAGCTTAACCAACGATGGCTAAACGACCTTGCTTGTCGCATATGTTGCGTCTTTATGCTCGATCGCTTCGCAGATTACACATCCGACAACGCCGTGGCTCCGATTCGAGAAACCGCAGGTCAAACTCTGGGAGCTCTGCTTCAATATCTATCCAAAGATAATGTTGTTGCCACTTTCCGCGTACTTTATCGCCTCGTTATGCAGGAAGATGGTCCGAAGAATATGGCAGTGTGGCAAATATGCCAAGGAGGTATGATAGGCATGAGGTACCTGGTAGCAGTACGAAACGATCTTCTGCTTGAGGATGCCGCTCTCATGGACGGTGTTCTGGCCGCAGTCATCAAAGGGTTGGGAGATTTCGACGACGACGTGCGTGCTATTAGCGCCGCGACGCTCGTTCCTGTTGCCAAGGAATTTGTGGAGATGCGCCCAAATGCTCTTGAAAATCTCATCAATCAAGTTTGGTCTTGTTTGTCGAGCTTGCAGGATGACCTCAGTGCCAGTACCGGTTCCATTATGGACCTTTTGGCTACGCTCTGCAGCTTTCCCCAAGTTTTGGAGGCTATGCAAGCAAACGCCCGGCAAGATCCCTCACAATCATTCCATGAGTTGGTTCCACGCCTATTCCCATTCCTTCGGCATACCATCACTGGCGTTCGCGCAGCGGTACTCCGAGCACTTACCACGTTCCTCGGTATTCAGACATCTTCGAAAGCCGGTTGGATTGATAGCAAAGCCCTACAGCTGATCTTTCAAAACATACTGCTGGAGCGAAACGAAGGCGTACTGAGGCTTTCTTTACAACTTTGGAATGCCGTTATCGACAGTATTGCTGATGATGCTAATGAGTTGGTAGCCCATCTTACTCCCATTCTCTCATCCATCATTCCTCTAGCTCTGACGCCTTTTGGCGTTCCTCGACACCCGATCCCCATGGACCCATCTCTTCTTATTAAGCCTTCTGGTCAAACTTTTGGCCTTCCACCAGCTCCGCAATCTGGCAGTCGATCAACGCCTCCTGGGGCAAGTAACGAACCGATGAACAAGAGACGGAAAAAGTCGCGCTTTGGCAAAGAGGACATAATGGCATCCTCCTCCACTCCAATCTCACATAATGTCGACGGCCCTATGATTAGCGGCGACTTAGAGCTTGTTGGCGCCGACACCATGACTCGATCGAGAATATCTGCTGCGCGAGCTCTCGGAAAGGCAATAGCAGCCTGGCCAGAGCAGTCGAGGCAACAAGTATTTCAGTCCAAGCTACTTACCCCACTTCAATCGACCCACTCTACGACTCAATTGACAGCGGCCATGATAATCGAAGAGTTCGGGAAATCTGTTACTACCAAGGACGTATTATCCGAGTCTCTGGTTGGAACGCTAATCTCCATTGTGGAAGGCGAGAGACCAACCGCATACGAAGATCTTGTTCCAAAACTGCTCGTCGTTCGCACTAGATGCACCGCACTCCTCAACATCTTCCGCGAGGGACATGTTCAAAATTTACCACAGATAGCCGTAGTCGTTCAAGGGGACCCCTCCGCAAGTCAATACGCATTCTCTGCAGCTGACGCTGATAAGATCATCAACGTCCAATTTGAGAAACTAAAGAAAGCGATGGCACCTGCGCACCGTCTTGTACACACGACACAACTCGATGCTGCGAGGAAGGAGGTAGAAGAGACGCTTCAAGAGGCCAAGGAAATCAAGGAAGAGCGCGACATCCGAATCAAGGCCGCTGCGTCAGGCGCTCTTGTGGCGCTGAAATCACCTCCGAAGAAGCCAGCGCTGACTATCCGCGCAATGATGGACAGCGTTAAAAGGGAGGAAAACGTAGAGCTGCAGCAACGCTCTGCCGCAGCCATTGCTGGTTTAATCACCCATCTTGTCAACACTGGAAGATCCGCTATAGTCACAAAGGTCGTTGGTAATCTGGTCAAATTCTACTGCATGGAAACAGCGGAAACACCCGAGTTCCATGGACAGTCACACATCGAAACTGGCATCCTCACACTGAAGAAGGACGAGGATATTAGGGACCACCCCGATGCTATCAAATTTGCAGAGGAATCAAAAGCTGCCAGGATTACAAGACGTGGTGCACGAGAAGCTCTGGAAAAGATTGCTGAAAACTTCGGCGCCGAGCTCTTCGAAAAGGTTCCCACTCTAAAGAAGCTCATCGAGGACCCGATCAGCAAAGCGTTCGCCTCAGATTCTTTGCCTGCAGATATTGCAGATGAGGAGGGTAGTTTTGGCCAAGCAGTTGTCGATGGACTATCGACTTTGCGCGCATTGGTGGGCAAATTCCACCCCGATGTTCGCGGATTTGTGAAAGACCTGTTGCCTCTTATTGCGAAAGCGTTGCAATCTAGATTGTACGTGCTCCGATATGCCGCGGCGAAATGTTTTGCGACCATCTGTAGTGTTATGTCTGTGGAAGGCATCACGATGTTGGTTGAAAGCGTTCTCCCTGGTATCGGTACTGCTGGAAACGTACATTCTCGCCAAGGGGCAATCGAGTGCATTTATCACTTGATACATGTCATGGAAGATGCGATCCTACCGTACGTCATATTTTTAATCACTCCGGTACTTGGTCGCATGAGCGATTCAGACAACGACGTTCGTCTGCTGGCGACAACGAGTTTCGCAACGCTTGTCAAACTCGTACCTCTCGAAGCTGGCATTCCCGATCCTCCTAACCTACCTGAGAGCCTACTCAAAGGTCGTGAAAAGGAACGCAAGTTCGTAGCACAAATGCTTGACGCGAAGAAAGTGGAGCCTTTTGAAATTCCTGTGGGCATTAAAGCAACGTTACGATCCTACCAACAAGATGGTGTCAACTGGCTGGCATTTCTCAACCGCTACAATCTGCACGGCATTCTTTGCGATGACATGGGACTTGGAAAAACTCTCCAGACTCTCTGCATGGTTGCTAGTGACCATCATCTGAGGGCCGAGGAGTTCGCAAAATCACAAGATCCCAACTGCCGTCGGTTGCCTTCGCTCATCGTTTGTCCTCCCACCCTTTCTGGTCACTGGCAGCAAGAAATTCGGCAATATGCTCCGTTCCTAACTTCCGTGGCTTACGTTGGCTCGCCATCCGCGCGGCAGCAATGCCGGTCACAAATCGAGAAGGCGGACATCGTCATCACATCCTACGATATCTGCCGTAACGACAACGACATCCTGAAGCCTCTTGCCTGGAATTACTGCGTGTTGGACGAAGGCCATTTGATCAAAAATTCAAAATCGAAGACTAGCCAAAGCGTGAAGAACTTCCAATCCAATCACCGACTCATTCTCTCAGGCACTCCAATTCAGAACAATGTCTTGGAACTATGGTCCTTATTCGACTTCCTCATGCCCGGCTTCTTGGGAACCGAAAAGGTCTTCCAGGAACGCTTTGCCAAACCCATTGCTGCATCTCGTTTTGCCAAGTCCTCCTCGAAGGAACAAGAGAAGGGTGCACTTGCAATCGAGGCACTTCACAAGCAGGTCCTTCCATTCTTGCTGAGACGATTGAAGGAGGAAGTGCTTGACGATCTGCCCCCAAAAATCATCCAGAACTATTACTGCGATCTTTCCGATCTCCAGCGGAAACTTTTCGAGGACTTCACCAAGAAGGAGAGCAAGGAGATTCAATCCAAGGCTGGGTCTGCAGATCGCGAGGCCAAACAGCATATCTTCCAAGCTCTTCAGTACATGAAGAAGCTGTGCAATTCGCCCGCCCTAGTCATCAAACCAACACATAAACACTACGATCAAACACAAAAGTACTTGAAGCAACACAACACATCAATTGAGGACATTGCACATGCACCCAAACTGTCGGCATTGAAGGATCTCCTAGTCGACTGCGGTATCGGAGCAGCAGACGTTGTCAAGGACAAGAACGCACCAAGTACCGGAGACCTACCCGAAGCCGTGTCGCAGCATCGCGCCCTCATCTTCTGCCAAATGAAAGAAATGCTCGACATGGTCCAAACCAGCGTTCTTCAAAAAATGCTTCCTTCCGTGCAGTACATGCGCATGGACGGAACCGTGGATGCTAGCAAACGTCAAGACATCGTCAACAAATTCAACTCAGATCCCTCCTACGACGTTCTCCTCCTCACAACTTCGGTAGGCGGCCTCGGTCTCAATCTAACAGGAGCCGACACAGTCATCTTCGTGGAGCACGATTGGAACCCGCAAAAGGATATCCAAGCCATGGATCGCGCACATCGTATCGGTCAAAAGAAGGTCGTCAACGTCTACCGCATCGTAACCCGCGGCACGTTGGAAGAAAAGATCCTCAAGTAAGTTCCTATTTTTACCTTTCTTGAACGACCATCCACTAACCATTTCTAGCCTCCAACGCTTCAAAATCGATGTCGCATCCACCGTCGTCAATCAGCAAAACGCGGGTCTCGGCTCCATGCAAACAGACCAAATCCTCGACCTCTTCAACGTATCTGCCGACTCGGCTGATCCCTCCACACTCCCGCTACCCCCTACAAACGACAGCGCGACGGGTATCGATGAGAACGATGCCGTGGATGCAACGGGCGCGGTGCGCGAGAAGGGACAGAAGGGATTCCTGGATGAAATTGGCGAGTTGTGGGATGAGCGGCAGTACGAAGAGGAGTTTGATTTGGATGGGTTTTTGGGAAAGATGAAGAACTAGTAAGAGGAGGAGGAATAGGGAAAGAAAAAAGGAGAAGAGCTGTGATCAGCATCGTTTTAGTGGCTTTCTGTGTGTTTGTTTGTTTTCTGGCTTTAGATGAAAATCCCAGGGAGGGGTTTTTGTATGTATATTGATAGGGAGGCGGCATGGAGTAGGATGGAGGGGGGGGAGACGAGTGTTCCTTCTTTGTTTTGTATTAATTGCCCCCCTTTTCACCTTTCTGTCTGCCTCTCTGCCATCTTTCTTTTCTCTCAATCTCTGTGTTCGTCGTCTATGTACATGCATGTGGCGGAGTGGGATGGGAAGGGATGGGATATGAATACTTCACATCAGCGTGGCGTTGGGAAGGCCTTTGTCTCTTCAGATCGGGTTTGTTAGGTTTGTGAGGATGGCGGGGGAGGGGGAGAGTAGGGTTGTACAAATAAATAGGATGGTAGGAGAGAAGAGAAAAGAAAAGAAGTATACAGTATTAGCATTGTCATTATGTGCTTTGTGTTGATGTGTGTCTGCTCTGATGGTATATGTTCAATGAAGGAAGCTTATAGTTGATTGACAGGTGGTGGTGGTATGCATATGTGGTGAAGAGCATCTGTGAACAGACAAATCCGTGAGAGGAGGAAATAGACATTACTATAGTATATTTAAGGCGATGGAAAGTCATGTATATTAGCTGAAGAAAAGAAACATACCATCGAGTATGTATACTCTTCGAAATTCACCATCGTCGTGAAATTTACATCTCCGACAAATCAACACGGATACGAAAGTGCTTTAAAATTGAAAAAGAATTCTAAATAAAAGTAAATATGGATGCAACTGGATTTTTTTGTCCATCCACAAGGTGCAACACCGGACTGAACCAAGAAGCATATTAACAGAGTTATGGAAATCCACATAGAAAGAATATGTACCATCATGCACACCCCGTCCCCCATCTCCAGTCACGCCCCGCCCACGACAACGAACACAACCGAGTCCATGAAAAACGGTTAGAAATACACGGCCTATAAATAACCAAGACCACGATTACAACACAGAAATCATTTATATAAATTTCATACACGATAATTCCAACAAAACCAACCCTAATCAATCTCTTACCCTACCTACCACCCACCCCCGCAACGCCATGCATCTCAACATCACCACAAACCACCTAATAGAACAACGGAAAAACACCAACCCCACAGCACTAGAAATCTCTCAGTCCACAGTCAGCCCTCGGATAAAGCACCAAGAAAGTCGATATCGCGTAATTCCTTTCCTTTACTCACCATAACACTTGCAGACCGGCCGATATATCAAAAGCGAATTACAATTCTTTGCACCCCAACACGTTGTAAACTAGTTCCTGCCAAGATTGGGAGGACAAATGATCAGTGGATGGTGAATGGTGGATGGATATGGGTTGCGTATGATGTAGAAAGAGAAGTGGAATCAGACGGAGCGGCGTGAACGCCGGTGTAATATGCCCACCCCGCATACGATGAACCCATCGCATGACCCTACAAGGCGGCGTTCCCCACACCCTGTTTGCTACCATGAACAGAAATTGAATAATTGAAAGAGTTATAATTTCTCTCATTAATACCCTATTAGCGTCCCCCGACAAAGTAGGCAGAAAGAGCCGACAAATGAGCCTGTGTTGACACTGACATACACTTTTATGCGTGCACATGGAAGTCCGTCCCAAACCCCGACAAGGGCGAATATCGTTCCAGGCCATGCTTCAACGCCCAACCTTCCGCCGAGGCACCCCTGCAACTTCGGCTCTGTTCCTCCTTCGACGCCGGCCGGAACTGCATGGTGGTCATGCTTCGCTGCTCGAGCCGACGGGTTGGAGTAAGTGGAGTATGGCTGGGCCTCCTGTGCGGCGATGGCTGGAAAAGCATGGCCAAGGAGTACTGAGGTATGTGGGAGAGGGAGGAACGGGGTGCGTCTGCTAGCCATGGGCGTGGCCACTCCCTTAGGAGAGTGAATTCCAGTGGCTAATCAGTGATGGAGTTTCTCTATAGATCGTATCACCTGCGGGTGGTGCGGTCGTCCTTTTGTGTTTTTTTTTCCTTTCAGGACGAATAGATTAATGGTGTGATGGACTTTTTAGGTGTGGGGGCGTTGGCGTTTGTTCGTTTGGTCTAGTTGATAGAGGGTGTGTGGGCGAGGTTTGCGGTTACTGTAGGTGTGGTAAGAGATAAACTAAGTGTAGAAATACAAATAACATAATAATCTACAAGTTCTTGATTAACTAGTTGTTATCACTTACTGAAAACATTTGGAAGAAAAAGAATAAAGAGTATTTAGGAAAGAAAACGGAAATGAATAACACGGTTGCTATAGTTAAATAAATAAAGGATTCGGATAGAAAAACTAGCAGCGCTGGTCATAAAACAAAGGACAAGAAAACAAGTCTATAACTTAGATATAGACTAGCAGTACGCCTGAATAGGACAATAAGAAGAAGGTAAATATGAACAATTATGTTGTCTAAAAATTTGACAACATAGCAAAGAAAAAAAGTGATGGCATTGTGGATATGCCTTGATCTAGTGGTGGTTGATAAGGTCCTGTCTAGTCTATGTATTAGAGCCGACTAACAGCTGATTGCTGGTCCAGTGATGAGAGCATGCGTATATCGAGATATCAGATCCAATACAAGCAAGAGAGGCAGAATTTTTTTATGCCGCGAGTATCGAAACTAAGAAACTGGTCCGACGGATGGATAGGGACATGAACAGAAGGAAAACACAAAGAGAGGAAATGACATGACATGAAGAAACAAGTACGGATCCGGGGGCGAAGAGTACCCAGGCAAGAAAGAGTTGTAGTTCTTTTGCAATGGTAAGCGCTCACAGTCACGTTGGCGCAATGGGAATAAGTTCAACGATTTGTCTGGAAAATAAAATGAACAGTGGTGGAACCATGTGCAATAATATGATCATCTTGAGGACGAAAGGTCGATGGGGATGATGGCCATGTGGAAGTTTGGCGCGCGTCAGAGAGGGCGAATACGACTGTGGTGACTGACCAGCATGTCTCGTTCTGTGGGTGTAGGATTCCATCGGATTCCATCCAGAGTCAGTTCGATGACATTCCAGCCCATGGTTCGAATTCAAACTGGAATACGGGAGATGCATGGTGGAAATTTGAGAAGATGGCCGGTGGGTTCCATTTCACTTTGGTGGCAAATTGCGAAGGCTTAGGTGATGCTAATCAAGAAGGAGGTGGACACGGAAAAGGGAGGGAGGAAGAGCGAGAGAAAGAGGGTTGGTGGAAGAAACAGAGGTGTTGAGCAAGAAGGAAACAGAACGATGGATCAAAGTGCATGTTTCGTTAGTTCCGTTCCCCTGATCCAATTGTAGCAATGCTGAAATGCTGATAGCTGAGGAAGAATTTAGGACTTTCCAAAGATAGTGGATAGGCCGTGAGATGGTGAGCTCGGATGCACAACAGAGTCAGCAAAACGGGTTCGGATCATTAACGGTGAAGCACATCAGGCTGTTATTAGATCCACATGAGAGAGGCTTAATTATGCACGACCCCATAGTAGCCCAGCTTGGCAGGAGAGTCGAGGTGAATCTCGGGAGAAAGAGGCCGGGCGGAAATGGCCTCGGTTCATGGCGCGAAGTTAGCCAGCAGGTAGTTGAAATTGTGAGTTGCAGAGAAAGAAGGCGGTCAGAGGAGAGTAGAGGAGAAGAGCGATTCAGGGGATGCATGGCCGTTGCCGACAGTTCGATAGCTGAAACGGGATGCATTGAGCGAGCGGCACAGGAGGGCAGAATGGCAAGGCGAAGAACAAAGACGTCGATGGCGCAAGTTCGAGCAAGGCAAGTTGGAGCAAATTGATTTAGTGTGTGTTTGCAGCAGGGGAAGCATTGAGGAGGGTGGAAGATGTTGGCCAAATGGCGGGCTTGGAAAGTTGCGAGGCGAAATGAGCGGCTCGGAGGTGTTTGGCGGCTGGGCCGAATGGGTAAATAGCCTAGCCCGAAGTGGATAATTGAGTGGAGATTAAGCCTTCCTCTCTGTGCCCCTTCACCCACGTAATGGCACGTGCGCTTTTATCGATGGTTGGGATCCATGCACATGCACAGCGGTTTGTAGCCGCTGGCCGTGAGCGTGTCGCCCATGGGAACCGATGTTCGCGATATGGGCGTGTTGGTATCTACGCAGCAGGCATCGACAATCGAGCAGTGGACAGTGAGTCGGCAGTCAAGTCCGGATGGGATCCAGCCCTAGGGCCTTCATTCCTCCTCGGATATGGATAGAAATGATGGGTGTAATTGAGGCATGGGTGGTGATATGTGGGGCGCAACGACTGCCCGATTCTGGTAGGTTTTATGCAAGCCAGCGCGCACGCATGATGGATTAACGGCGAGTGTGTTTATTGTTGTTATTCTTGCCGGCGTTCGTTTGTTTCATGGAAACAGGCACTGTGCAACGGTGGCAGAACAACCAGCACCAGCAAGCAAGCAGCCAAAGCAGCAACATGGGCAGGAATAGCACATCCGGGTGGGGTCCGGGCAGACAGATGCGACGCTGACGCAGCAGACGGCTGGCCTTTGCGAGGAAACGATCGCCGGGAAAAGACCGCCCTGGAAATGATTTAGAATTACTCCTTGGGTGTTTGTTGTTCTTGGGCCCTTGGGGGGTGGAGAAGTGCGCCGCTCGTGTCTTGTGCGTTGTCCTGTGCTGTCTTGCGCGCTGTCCCTGGCCGATAAGGCTCTCCCGACCCCTGAGTTGTGGAGGGCGTTCACGCTTTAGGAAGGACGACATTGGGGAAAGGGAGAGGTTGGCCGTCGGCCTCAAGCGGTCTTTGCTGTGCACAAGCATAGCTACCTAGGTGGGTGAGTGGGTGGATGGTGCATTCATGGCCATTGATGAAAGACAGTTTGGATGACAGGTCTTAGATGGGTATCCCCAGGTGTGAATGGACACGAGTGGATGTTTCAAAGGACGGGTAGATTTCAACGGCAATGTCTATGGCTTTGATTATTATTTTCGATTTTTTTGGTTTTTTCCAGCTGACTTGGAGGGAGGCTGCTGCCATTGCCAGCTGGGTGTGTCTGTTTCTATCTCCTGGACTGTATTGTAGTCTGGCAGTCTGTGAGTGGTGGCTGTGGAAGTAATATGTATCGCCACAGTATGCGTTCTGTATCCCCATTGGTCAGCCACATGTGGCACAGCGAGCCTAGTCCCAATCAATCTCAGCCAATGCCTGTCTCCTCTCGTCCCATCTCACACCAGCTGGCTCCCATCTCCACCTTCTCATTCAACCCTCCATTTCCACCATATCAACGCGATAGTGTTGTGCAGCCCCGGTGTTGTACCTGACCAACTAGCAATACCCACCCCATTTACCAATTGTACCAATGCACCCCCATCAACATCCAATCCACCACTCAACACGCCGTTATTACCTGCTGGCCCTGCTTCCACACTTCCCATCCCCCGGACTGACTGGACTGACTGGACGAGTGGCCCTAGCTGGTCGTAATTTTGGGCCACCCCCTTCTCCCCCCCCAGGATGACCGCTTTTTCCTGCTGAGTCGAGGCGGCACTGGGTCTTCATTTTCGAAAATACGGCAAGCGGCTGCCAGCAACCAGTGAGAGGGTGCGCCCATCTGGTCCATGCTCGAGTCGCTGCATGGCTGCATGTTCCTGCGTTAGCCCGGCCTGCCACGCCCGTCCCTGACCGCTCCATCCATGTCCGCCCCTGACACTCTCCCCCCCGTCCCTCTCCTTTCACTCGCTTTCAATTGACCCACACAGGCATCGGTCCGCACGACCGCCTTTCATTTCACTCTGCTACTTATACTCGCTCCGCTTCCGCCCAACTCTCTTTTTTTCTTTCCTCACTCACACTGCCAACTTTGAGCTCATCTTGTCTTAGGACTGTCCATTCGTTCAGAATACCAACTAGTAATACCTTCTTTAATACTCACCACCGCCAAACCACCTCCACCCGCCTTCCCTTTTTAAGACCAAGTACTTAATCCCCCTTCAAATCAATCAAAATGCGTGCCTCCATTGCCGTCATCGCCGCCGTCGCTGGCCTCGTTTCCGCCGCCCCCGGCTACTACGCTGAGGTTCCCTCCAGCTCTGCTCCCGCCTACCCTGCCAGCACCACCCCCGCTGCGTACCCAGGCTACCCCGTCTCGACCCCTACCCCGGTGAAGCCCTCCAGCTCCGTCGAGACTCCTTGCTCCAGCTCCGTTGTTCCTGGTTACCCCGTCCACGAGTCTTCCAAGACCCCCAGCCACCCCGCTTCCACCAAGACTCCTGGATACCCAACCTACCCCGAGAGCAGCAAGACCCCCGTCCACCCCGAGTCCTCCAAGACTCCCGGATACCCCGTCAAGCCCTCTTCCAAGGCCTCCGAGACTCCCTGCGAGACCTCCACCACCATCACTGTCACCATCCCCTACCCCACTGGCCCGGCTCACCCCCCTTACCCCACCGGCACTGGATACCCCCCCAAGCCCCAGCCTCCTAAGGGTACTGCTTCCAGCTCTGGGTAAGTCATTATCAATATAACATTCTATTGTTCGAACATCAACTAACAACCATTCCAGCTATATCAAGCCAAGCTCTCCTGCTCAGTTCACTGGCGCTGCTAGCCACGCCCAGATTGGCGGCTTCGTTGCCGGTGTCGGTGCCTTCGCTGCTTTCTTCTTGTAAATGTCATCTTTCAATTCCGCTTTACCTTTTACTAGGTAGAGCTATGACTTTGCATGAACGGAGTGCATAGGTTTTCCGGCTTCAGTTCAACCGGGACATGGCCCACAAGATATCCCTTTGGTGCGAGTAATTGTAATTTTCAGTGGTAGTAGTCGGGGACGGTTGTAGATACTTGAAGAGACTTGATCTTAGAACTTCTTTTCTCTCACTGTCTTTCTTGTGATTCGATTGTGATGCTTCGTGAACACTAGCAACTTTTGTTTGTATCTTTGACTATTTCGCACGAATCTGCTCTCTAGTTGACTTGAACATTGTCGTAAGTTGTCATCGTTGTAAATCACGTCCCCGTCTTAATTGAATACTACTGTCCCACATTTTATTTGACAGGATGTTCCATTGTCCATAATTTTCTTACATTTAAGACTAACATTTTGTTGTACCTGAAAAGTGAAATCTAGTATATGGCATATCAATGTTAAGTTGTGACATCTGATCATACTTTGGTATAGCAGGAGGTCAGACATGTGGCGTGTGAAGGTATGTGGTTCCGGACTGGTTGCACACACCGCCACGAGATGCCACGTTGTGCGCACACACCGCTATCCATGGCACACGCCAGAGGACGACGGCGGGACGGATGACATGAAACAAAACGAACCAAATTCTAATGAAACAACGTTTTTCTGCCGGCGTGCGCTTTTGATCTCCATGTCCTCCATGTGAGATTCTCGAATCCTTTATTGTGCTATAATTTTTTTTGGTTGGGGCTATGAGGTTTGTACACGTAATAGATGGATGGATGCAGGCAGAGTAAAGAGGACATTCAGCTACTGCGGCTGGTTTGTCCGATGGCTTAGGGGAATAGAGTGAGGTGCAATTAGACCAAGGACCACTATGTGCTGCTGCGTTGTCATCGTTAGACACATATGAATATGAGATGGGTGTCTTGCATAGCTGAGATGCTGGTATCGATGAAGTCACGTCGCGTGCGTGCCACGGTAGGCACTTCCTCGGAAGCAACCTTGGCTCGATTCGATAGTATGCAAATCTAGAAGGTTTTGAATGTCTTTTTCAAAAGGGGTGGAATTTGGATATTATGATGGTTTTTTTTCCGATGCTTAGGGCTGCATCTGGTTGGGAGGTGGTCTGGATTTGGATGTATTTTTAGCGCTAGCGCGAATGGCTGGGTTTTCTGTGACGATCGGTGGTTCACCAGCATGACCAGGTAAGAATTGAGTTTCCACGTTGGGAGTGCGCTTCTTATATTTGTGGTTTTTGAGGATTGAGTCATTCGAGGCTTATTTATTTGGGGTTGCCGTTTAGATTGGAGATTTTTATTACTTGATTTTCTAAAGAATTTTTTGGAGTATTGTGTGGAGGTGGTGAATGTCTTGTTGATGGGAGGGAACATCCACGAGATGATATACAACACCTTCCCAAAATCAATGTTTCAGCCCACAAAATAGTCATCCGGGTGCACTACATAACATCTGCATGAAACAGTCCCGATTTCGGGTCTCACAGTCCTTCCTCTATCTTCGTATTGCCAAATCTTTACTGGATTTGTGTCGAACTTCCGCATAGATCCTTTCCAATAAACCCACCTTAGCTCCCACCTCCCTAACTACCACCACTAAAAAGCCTCCCACAAACCACATTTTACTAATTTCTATCCCCTCCAATCACATCGTAACGGTACCTATGCAAGGGTCCCAAATCTCCAAGCCCACGGCGGAGGCTCCGGACAATCCGAGCGGGGTCCCGAAGCCACGACTAAGGAACATTCTTAAAAAAGAATTCATACGCGATTACGATCTGCAGACCCTATGCCCTCAGCATACTGTGCTTCATGCCCCGAATTCTTTGGATTTGTAAATTAAGAGGGAGGGAGTTGTACGACCTGAAAGCGTCGCATGGGCTTGCATACTGGTATTGTGTAGCCCCAAACCTGGGACCACGTGAATATTGTACCAATTCGAGTGCATTGCATTGGTGACGCAGATTTACCATCGACCAGTGGAACTAGAACGAAAGTGATATATATGCGCTTGGTCTCTCCTATTGTGAGATTGTCAAACTAATCTGTTATTTGTTCGTGTAGTCTAGTGGGGTAATGATCCCCGGGTCTGAGTACTCCAGACGCACGTTGGTGTTCACGGCTTCGCAATATGATGCAGTCAGTCAAATGGCGAGGTCATGACTCCGGGTTAGTGCTAGTAATACCAGAGAGTGTATTGGGGCGCCTGTCAGTGGTCTTAAGCGGTCACACCAAGTATTGGCAGCTGAAGAGAGCGCTGTGGAAGTCGCCGAGGACAACTAGACAAGTGCTTCTTGATAAGTATAAAGAGGTAGAAGAGGATGGGGCAAATGGACTCTCTAGCTCTGCCATTATTTGAAGAGTCGAGTCCGAAGCTTGAGTTGACGCCCAAAGTCCTACATACTCACTCGGTCCTATAACGCTTAATATTTTCCCAATCTCATCATCAATCAACACCAACTCCTACCACCCAAGATGAAGACCATCGCCATCCTCACCTCCCTCCTTACGACTACCCTCGCCCTCCCCGCAACTTCCTCCCCTACCCTCAGCGAGCGAACCTTTGACAAAAAACAATGTCCATGCAACCCCTTCCAACCCGACGGCCAACTCCCCCAAACCGGCGTAATCAACACTTCCGTCCTGGTCCCCATCTCCGCCAAACAACCAAACAAAGCCTTCCCTGACAGCCCCTGGGCCAAAATAACCCCAAAAGACTTCTGCACAATCTTCAACCTCGACCTTCCCGTCGCCGCTACTCAGGGCAAAATCTGCTCTCTAGTCTTCGACTTCCCCTCCGTCTTGCAAGCGCCCGGCCTCTTCTGGTTCTCGGGGCCCGGAGACTTCACATTCACAGGCTACGCCATCAACGCCGGCGCCGTGCCGGGCGAAACCACCTTTAACAAGCAACCCGCTCCCGGCCCGAGCCCGCCAAATCCACCCAAGTTCATGAAGCCTGGAAACAGCTATGTGATTAATTCGGCGCCGTGTGGTATTCCGGCGAATATTCCGGGCAGTGTAACGGTTTCGGGGAGTTTGTGCTCGGAGAAGACGACCTTTTCGTTTAAGCAGAGTGATTATAAGTGTCCGTTGGGATTTTATGTTATTCTGACCGAGGACCCGAATGCGGGGCAGCCTCATTAAGGGGTGAATGGATGACGGATTTTATGATGGAATGTTCTTTCTTTCTTTCGTTCTTGGTTGGGTGGGTTTGGGAGATACAGGATAAAACTAATCTTATTATTAATGGTCGTATGCCACGGCTTTTGAGTAGTGGAGAGAGACAAAGTAACACAGGATGAAGTGCAGTGCAGACTGACATGTTTTTCCACGAGATTGATTTCAGATGATGTTCGCTTGGCTAACCATGCTCCGATTCCTTAACTATACTCCCTACCCGCCTGAACCATTGGTACAACCCCCTAGACTAGCAACTATTCAAACGGCTTCATTCTCAAAATACTTCATAGGAACGAGTCTCCTTGATAATATCTCCAGAGAACTTGTTCTTCCTGGATACAATTCCCAACTCAAACTTATTAACGCGGTCCTGGCGATTAATAATGAGACTGGAATATCCCATACCCCAAAGCCTCTTTCCTAAAAGCTTCCTGCTCCGCAGCCTGCTTCATAGCCCGCTCGATTGGAACCTTAGCAGACTCAAAAACCTTGGCCACTTGTTCTGCTGTCATTTGAGGACCCCGAGGGTCGAGATTTTTGTATGTATATTGATACATCATTTGCATGGGGTAGCCATGGAAAATCGTCTTTTCGTTGTGCTCGGCCAAAAACTTCACAACAGTGTCGAAGTCTAAAGTCTTCATTGCTGGAATATTATACGACATCAATTTTAGGGCCGCGAGAAGCAAGCTTGCAAGGTACAGTGGTGTCGGTGGTAATGTATCGTTTGCCCTCGGTTTGTAGTCACCGACTTCCTTGTCTATGATTCTTTCGAGTTTTTGGATATTGTCGTTACTGTGTGGTATGATTGCAAAAGGAAGGCAACTGGCGGATACCAGGTTCGAGATATAATTGGATTTTGTTTTCTGAATATAATCGATTGACATACCAGGTCTCAAGCAAAACTCCACCATATGTGGCTTCATGTCTGTTTCGCCGTTCTTCTGCATACTTTCGAGAATTATGGAGTACATTATGCGGGTTGTAGATGAGAGATCCGGTGCGCGACGTATCCAGATCCGGTCGTAGTTTTGGTATCCCCCAGCGTTTTTAGAAGTGAAGTCTCCAATTTTCCAGGACCCAGTAGACTCTATGTTGAGTAGGGGTTTTTTGGGCATTTGTGGTGGTGCATGTGATACGGCTTGTGATTGAGCTTGGACATTGCCTGGAGCAGATGTATTGGGTTGCTGTGATAATACTAGTGGTTGACCGTGGATAGTGCTTAGAGTAGGTTGTGGAGCATTCGAAGGAAGGTATTGTGGAACATTCGAAGGAGGGTATTGTGGAACATTCGAAGGAGGGTATTGTGGAACATAAGGAGGGTATTGTGGAACATAAGGAGGGTATTGTGGAACATTCCAAAGAGTATTTGAAAAAGGAGGTGTATATGGTGGTGGGGGTTGAAAAAACTGTGACTGGAAGTTTACACCATTAATGCCATGTTGCTGGTAAGCTTGTCCATTATTAAAGTGGTTGTTTTCCCTCCCTTTTTGATAACCCTGATAAAACCCCCAGGCGGCCCGAAGAAATCCTCCGGTAGTTCTGAGTGTCTGATTGTTTTGATTTGGGTTGTTTTGATTCGGGTAGTGTCGATTCGGGTTGCGTTGGTTCGAGTTGTATCGATACTGGTTGTTAAATTCCATAATGTTAGAAATCCACAAATTGCGCTCCGTGATACTCGAGGTTGACGTCTCGAGACACGGTTGTGTCTCGGCTTCATCAAGTCTTAAATGGAATCTCGCCACACAGGAAATAATAAAGACACATGTTATATAGATAGAGTATAACACGTCGCGCTTTGAATATGCCGCGTGGAATGAGGCACATAAATACCTCTTGCACTATAGACAGCATTGACGAGCCTGGCGGTTCGAGTGATCCTACGAAAGCCTAGATAAGTATGGTGCCACAATCTAGATTCTATAACAAAGTTAAGAGGCGTGTATTACCAAACAGATAGACCTAGGAGAGGGTATCGGTCTGGGTAATATTAGTCTTTCGCGGAAAGAGAGAAATTGGAAAAGGATGTTGGGAGGTGGAGAGAGCTAAATCTACGACTTGTGATTCACATTGGTTTCTAAGAGTAGGAAACCTAGTATTGTCAGTGTCTTGTATATTTAGCAAATCTATCATCTTCGTTGAAAAAGACACATTGTGACTCTCAAGAAGGGGGGCAGCGTGGCGTGGCGGCGTGGCGGCGTGGCGTGGTGGCGTAGCGTGTGTTGTGTGTGGAGTTGAGCGAACGTTGGATTTCGGCAGGACAGGATCGTAACAATTTATCACATAGCCAAGATAGAGAGTCCCATCACCCACCCACATATTAGATCTCCAAAGCTGTACATCGATTGAAAATCTCATACTAGAAAGAATATCTATTCATGATCTGCTCATTCCACTCAACAAAGTATTACAATTACATAGCCAGTCTACCGGCTAATTTCTATCTGACCACGTCATTCGACTCTACCACTATCCTTAGCTAATAAGCCTTCCCATGCCTAATGAAACAAACGTTAAAACTCAAAAATGAGGTCTTTCTCCCCTGGAAATGCTATTGAGCAGAGATTTCATTCCCTACAAGCAGAGCAAGCATAATACATAGATTTGTCTAGCTCGGCCTCGAACAACTCCAGTCATTCATGATGGGGAAAAAGAAACTCCATACCATGCCAAAGTAAATGCCCTAGTTTGTTCCTAATGTTGTAACGCCAGTGTTGTGATGTCTCGCGCATATTAAAGCCGAACTCGTCCCTCATCTGATCGACCCCCGAATAGACTCCGCCACCCTTCGTTTCTATCGTTAGATCCACTGGCATTGCTGGGTTCGTCTTCATCGCCACCCATCCATTTGGGACGGGTGAAAGTAAAGTCAGTGGAGTCGAATGTGTTCTTTACTCGATCGGCAAAGTCCGTGAAGAAATTTCCGTTCTCTTCTTCATCAATGATTTGCGGTCGTCTTCTTTCTCTATCTCGTTGAGTTCGTGAGGAGCTTTCTTCAGCGTTCGTGGTAGATGTGGAGCTCGGGGTATCTGTGTACCGTTCCCCAGGTGGAGAGGCTACACCCCCACGTGAAGAAAGACCGAGTGCATTTCCACTTGTACTTTGGATTTCGCGATCGATGAGTGCTCGACCCTCACGCCAGCTTCCAGTACCAATAGCACCTTCTTCGCTATCATCTTCGTCTTCGAGCAAATCTCCAAAGCCGCAAATAGTTTTAATTCGCTTATACAAGCCAAAAAGACTGGCTAACACCGGGACGAGGATAAAGACGGGAAAGTAACTTGAGAAGCCTTCTCCAAGGGGGGTGAGGACAATGTATTTACCCAAGAATTTATGGAAACTCGTGTCTTTGTATATCGTAGGCGGAGTGAAGGTAACAAAGTTATAGGCGAGGGGCACTGTAAGCTTTGCAACTTGGAGGCCGTACCACGTAGCGGACTCTTGGTACGTTCCGCGCTTGACAAGCGCACGATTTCCCCATATCTTCACCTCGGTGAGCGAAAAGAAGGCGCATATGCACATGTAGCAGAGCCAGGCAGCGGCGATTAGCTGGCCTCCGAAGCCAATCTGGCCACGAGACGATGTGGGGTGGTGGATGACGGTGAGACCGATTAGAGAGAGTTTCGGTTCCAAGGACCGAATGCATTCTGACCAAACGATGGATACCGATGCAAGTGAAGTAATGAATGAAGCGATATAATAGATTACGGGTATAACGTGGACGTGGAGGTGATATCGAGTGTAAGGAGTAAGTAACGGATATTTTGAGAGGAATCCAGTCTGCGGGACGTGGAAGGCCAGGTTCTTGAATTCCAGTCTCTTTGACGCTTTAGAGTCGAGGATGGCTTGCGTCTCGACAGCTTTTCTGACCAAGTCATCCCATTCATTCGAGAATCTCGTCTTTGCGTGTCGGGCTCTCTTCAATTTTCTCGTTAAATCCGCGAGATATCTCTCGGTGATAACGGGTGGAATCGTCTCGCCTCGTCTTGCTGGAGCGCCAGCTCTGCGCTCGTGTGTATTGCCTCCCTCGCTCAAATCCTCGATCCATTCTTGGAAGTCGCGTGATACGCCATTCTTCCTCTGTTTTAGTTGCACAACCTGGTCCTCATATTGGTCCAGTTTGTCCAAAGCCTCAGTCAACTTGTCGTTGATCTTGGGCGCATGGCTTTGTAATTTCTTTAATCGCCCGCTGATACTTGCATGTCGGTACAAGGTCCTGGGGAATGCGACGAGACCATGTCCCATCAAATAGATAGCCAATACCAAGCCCCAGAGATACGCAAGGGCCATGATCATTCCCTTGAAGCTTTCAAAATGGAAACCATTTTGCAAAACATAATATATGGCTCCAAGGATCCCTGCGCCCAGCATCATAAGCTGATATCGCCCGTTACTCCTGAAAGCGTATAGGACGCGCGCTTTTGGCTCTCGATATCCGGAATCGCAGTATTCGCCCAGGTACGGTAGCATGATCCAGGTCAATGCAAATGTCAGCCAATACATGATGCGCCATGACTTGAAGACAACCTTGTCCGGCAGCCATATACCGCGACTTCCATCTGTGTCTGTGCCGGCGCTGCTAGCGAGGTCGATGGGTACCAGCAAGACGATGCTGGCGGGGAGAGCTATCGCGAGGAAGACGGGAAGGGTTACGTATGCGGGTGTGGAACGGAGAGGGAGATAGTATCGGAGGAGTAGCAGGACGAGCCCGCAGATGGCGAGCAAGGAGAGGGCGAAGAAAGCCGTTGAGCCTGCAGGCGACGATGTCATTGCGGCGACGCAGGGTTTACGGCGGCGAACATGTAGTGGAAGAGGTAGAGGTTGGTGGCTAGTACGGGCGGTCTCAAGATGGGAGGAAAGTCAAAAGTAAGGTGCCTAGAAGGGCGAGTCCTGGAGTGGTTGGGCCCTCCCTGGACGGTTGACGAGTGGAAGGTCGCGGATCGGAATCGGAAGTTGCGCGTTCCGCCTCTACGTGTCTTGTGTGTCCTGCATGTCGGGAAACGGCGTGGAGAGATTTAAGATGGGGAGTTTGCGCGAGAAATCTTGTCAAGAGATGTGTCGTGAACATGGACTTGGAAGCTGCCCAGAGAAACACTGTCCAGGTGGACCCTGAGTGCACGCAGCACGCAGCACGACTCACTGCATCGTCATAGGCGAAAGGGACCGACCAAGCCCTTGTCAGCCCTCTCGTCTTCTTTTCCTGTGCCTGGAGCATTCGATTTGCTTGCCTCAGCAGCCTCGGCACGTGCCCAGTTCGGACTTCCACCCTCGGACTCCAGGGCCAGCCGAGAATGCTTTTGGGCTAAAGCGGTGTATTGTCCTCTGTGGATTGCATCATTCTCGCCGTCCCACCGTTCACCCAATTCCGAGTGTGCTGCGGGGCGCACATCATCTACCTTTGACTAATCATAATCAGCTTTCACCCCATCGATTCCAAATATTGCCAATCACACCCAATTTGCAATCGCAACATCCTTTCCTTTTACACACCTTCTCCGAATCGCCGCATCTCGACACTGGTAAGTCTCTATATAGCCCCTTCGAGTCCACCGTCTTTCTCTTCTTTCAATTCATTTACAAAACACGCATCTCACATCTTCCTCCGCAGACAGAACCCCTCCGGCCCCGGCCTACGAAATCGCAACCATTTCTTTCCTCAGCCGCTTCTTCTCCCGCGCCTCCAGCCCCGGAACCATGGCCGCCGCAAAGACCAAAGCTCAAGGCATCATTGACGACAACGCCGTCGCTGTCTTCTCCAAGTCCTACTGCCCATACTGCAAGGCTACAAAAGAGCTCCTTACCAAAAGCAAAGCAAACTTCTATGCCATCGAGCTAGATCAAGTCGGTACGTGCCACTCACCAACGCCCTTGGATAACAATAGACTTGATATTGACGGGACGCAGATGATGGCAGCGCCATCCAGGCAGCCTTGAAAGAAATCAGCGGCCAGACCACCGTCCCCAATGTATGGATTGGACAGAAGCATATCGGTGGCAACTCCGACCTGCAAGCTTCGCAATCAGATGGCAAGCTTGAGGGTCTCCTCAAGGACGCGGGTGCCATCTGACTAGCTTCAGACAAATTTTCCAAGCTGTGAAGTGTGGAGGCATGGTAGCCATTGCGTCTCTAGCCGAGTTCAGAACAATAAAAATAATTGAAACAGAAGCACACATATCATGACGCCAAGCACTATGCATTCTCATAAATCCGCAAATCGTGAAGTCTAAACAAGGGTAGTCTCTTGGGTTTTCAACTCCGCTGCCCCGTATTCCATACGTCTGCCACCTGCGCAATCAAGGTAGGAACGAACAAAGCAATTTGACACACAGACATGTAGAAGCAGTGGGCAGCTTTGTTTCCATATTTGCCCAGCTACTCCGACACCTCCCGTGGTGCATGCCCGCGCTGCAATGCTAGACCCGCCCAACCCAGGCTTCACTCTATCTAAGCCAGGCCATTAACTGTAGTTGAATGCATTCATAATATCGTCCCATGCACCAACACGCCCTACACATGTTAACTACCCTACTTCTACGTCTGCATCGCATCCGCGAATCCTTGTGCTGCAGTCGTCGCAAAATATCGGACATCTACATCATCGTCTTGCTGAAGCTTCTCCAGGTTCGGAAGGACGCTCTTCGTAATAAGTTCTTGACCCTTGGGACATCCTTGGCCCGGTGTTCCTGCCTTTTGAAGTGCGAGCACTGTGCCCTCCTCCGGCAGCTGCTTGAGCGTGTCGATGAGAACCGCGTATGATTTTGCAACGTTGAAGCGGATATTAGGGATCTCGTCATTAACAAGCTTGTCCATCATGGGAAGAATTGAGGTCTCGATGACGTCAAGACTAAGCGCGGGAGCGAGAGTCTAAGTGCTAATTAGATCCTGGACAATGTATTGACATAGGAACAAACTTACAGAAACAGCAAAGCAGGTGGTCATTCGGTAGAGATAATTAGGGTGTTGACCCATCGCCATGACTTTAGGCACGATGGCGTCGTTTGCCCACTCGACACCAAAGACTTCTGTGAGCTTTTTGAGATTCTGAGTGGAAGCCTCGCGGATGGAAAAGACGGTGTCACCAAGCCAGCTCATGCAGAGGCTGCTTAGCTTCTCGTCGAAAAATTTGACACCCAACTGGGAGGCGAGGAGAGGGACGTATTCAATGATAGCTAGTCGTACGCGCCACTGCTTATCCTCGGCAAGCTGAACGATGGCGGGAAGTAAAGATTGAGAGAGAAGCTCAATACCAATGACTGAATAGATTAGCTCGGTATATTGGGGGATAGCGCCATGCTTACCATTGTTGACAAGCTCGAGCTTCGAGATGATGTTAAGTCGAACATCAGGGAACTCGTCCTTGAGCATCTGCAGGAACATTGGAAGTAGATGTGAGATAGTCCTAAATTCGTATTAGCAGAGACACGTGGTCACGCGTACTAGAGGCACATACTCATCCTTTCCGAGGATTGGGGCCAATCCGCTGATCTGGGTGCCAAGAGCAGCGCGAACATGCTGGGATTGATCGGAAACAAGCTCCTCTATGCTCGGCATGACCTCTTGAAGGAGGGTCTCGCGTTCGAGAAGACTGCAGAAACCTAAGAATCATCAATATTAGCCAGCTGCCAAGACCGGAGTTGCTGCCCCAGCTTACCAGGAATCTGCCCCGCAATTGCGCTGCGGACTTCTGCCTCAGTGTCTTTAAGCAGTTTAACAAACGCGGGCACTAAATCTCGGTTGACCACTTCCTCGTCGACTGCTTTTGCAATCTGTATTGCGTTAGTTTCAGCTTATTTGATCACTCAACAGTTGTACAGACCTTCTCGAACCGATCTGCTACCATGTAACGCACGCGCCAGCTCTTATCCTCGAAAAGACTCCTAAGAGCTGTGAGCAAAACACCATGGCTAGATTGTTGCTCCTTCGGGACAGCTTCCGCGATTGCGATCAGAATATCCACCGTCAGCAACCTCACACTATCTTGATCGTCTGCAGCCAAGTGCTGGAAAAGTGGAATCATCTCCTCGATCACAATAGTTGGAGGCATTGTTTTGATGAACTTTGCCAGATTATTTGCCGCCTGTCTCCGTACCATGGGTGTGTCGTCGTGCACGAGGGCCCCGTATTGTTGTCTGAGCACCTCCTGCGAAGGTGGGGTGGCTCGCGTGTATGGGACATTATAGAGTCCCGTCGCGGAAATCTTTGAGGTGAACCAATCTGCTTTTGAGAGGCGGGTGACAAGTGGGATGAAGGACTCTTCCACCTGGGCCTGTGACAATTGCTCGCAAATCTTGTTCAACGACTCTACAGCCTGTGGTTGTCAGTTTTGTATATTACGATCAAAGATGATTTTCAACAAACCTTCTCGCGCACAAGGGGTTCCTCTATCGCTGCAAGATTCTCGAGGGGGGAAAGCAGTACATGGCCATACTCAGGCCCTCCGACATACTCGACGAAATTACCCAATTCTTCGCTGAGTGCTGTGAGAACCTCGTCTTCGTCCTCAACGGACTCTGATAGCGCCGTTAGTACGACCCATCTTAAGTCAAGATATTGACCCTTCGCTTACCATCTAGAAAGGGTATCAGCTCCTCCCTCGTCCTTTCGGCGCCTAGAGCAAGAGCTATAGTGTTCAGCCGATGGATGGCATTCAATCGCAACAGCACATCGTCGTGCTTCAGCTCGTCAATGAGAACGGCGATTGGGTAGAGCTCGTCATTTTGGTTCGCCTCCATGTTGTGAGGGTTGGGGGGTCAAAGACAAACGAGTCTCTGCGAGGGAAGGGGCGTCCGCGGAAGTGGGCGAGTATAGGACCGCAAGTAGCAAGATATGAGAGCAGGAAAGCGAAATGAACTTCCTGCGCCTATGGTCAGCTGTGCGGGAGGGCTGCGGTGGGAGGTTGGGGCGCGGGTGCGTGCAAGTAGGCCGTTGACGTACCTGGGCGGGTACGGGGGACAGAAGGTGGGATGCGAGGATGGCAGAGGTGCAGTAAGATATTGTGGGGATGCTGGCGAGAGAGATATAGTGGTAAAAGCCAGCGGCCCCGGAATTTCAGTCGAGTTGGAATGGGGTAGTAGGATCGCGTTTCTGGTGGTGGGTTGTTCAGTGCATGCATGGTGGGCTGTCCGTGAGGTTCTCTGAATTGGCCCGCCAAGCCGTGGCTTGAGCGCCGCCACATCGACCCCAAACCACAATCTCATTTCCCACCTTTCTCCCGTCTTGACTCTTCACCCATCATCCCATCCCCGTGCAAGTAGTTTCCCTCAAGCTTATCTAGTTGTCTATGGGTTTTTGTTTCACAATTGGCTTGAGTTGCTTCGGGTTTTTATTAAATCCTCGATATATTTGCGCCCCCTGAATCGCCGACTACCCCACCTCGCGTGTTCAGGCTCTGGTAACTATCAAGTGGGTAATGACAGCGCCAAGACTGTTCACCACGAACATCTTCGGTTTCTCGCAGGTTTGCTAAAAGAGAGGGGAAATTGAGGGTTGGAAAGATTTACAAAGCTTGGGGGAGGTCCTGGAATGCTCACTTGCTCAGTCGGTTGTGCAATCATTCATCTTGAGCCATGGATGCACCCCACGACGCGTTTCAGGTGCATACAGCGGCCACCCAGAACGCGAGCAGACCAAGCCACAGTGAGACGGAGCCATTGTTGCGACGTCAATCATCCACGTCTTCTGGTGGAAGCCATCAACTCAAGAAACAGCTTTCTACCCGTCATGCCTTCGCAATTCTGGTCACTTTGCAGATTGGCAGTGGCATATTCGCATCGCCAGCTCAAGTTGATAGTAATGTCCCATCTCCAGGAGCCGCTTTATTAGTTTGGGTACTTGGGGGTCTCCTTTCTTGGGCAGGCGCGGCTTCTTTTGCGGAACTAGGAGCAGCACTTCCTCTCAATGGAGGGATGCAGGAGTATCTTCGCCATGTGTTTGGAGACACCATGGCTTTTCTTATGGCTTGGATCTATATCATGGCAGTGAAACCATCGTCCATGGCCATACAAAGTATAGTAATTGCTGAGTCCATTGGATCCATCAGTTCTACTACTGGGATGTCTGCATGGACTCTAAAGCTAATTGCGGTTGTCATCTTCACTTCCATGGTTCTTCTAAATTCGATCAATACCAAGACGACTTTAAAACTAAGCGAATCGTTCACGATAATAAAACTTGCCACAGTAGCTCTTATTGCTATAGGCGGAATTATTGCGGTCATTGCGCATGTAATTGACCCGAACTCTCCCCTTTCAGGTAGCAAGGACTGGTATTCAAAAGATTGGTTTGGGGTGAGGCCAAGCGTGTCGGAGGGAAAGCCCGTCGACTGGACCACCATTGGTACATGGGAGCGATACGGTCATTATTGTGCCGCTCTTTATGCTGGTCTATGGGCATATGACGGGTGGGACAATGTGAGCTCATCGTCATGTACCAAACGACCAGTCTCTAACACCTCCTTCAGGCCAATGTAGTCGCCAGCGAAATACAAAACCCAGGTACATCACTGCCACGAGCCATCAAAGCCGCCATGCTTGTCGTACTCAGCTCATACGAGCTTGTAAACATCGCCTTCTATATTCTGTTACCCTGGGACTCGCTCAGTTCTAGTAACGCAGTCGCTGTAGCTGCTGCTACGTCGCTACTTGGCCGCCCCGCTGGTATTCTGATAACAGTTCTGGTTGCTCTATCATGTGCCGGCTCTATAACCAGTAACGTCTTCACCGCTGGCAGACTAACCGTAGCGGCATCACAACGCCACTACCTCCCGGGGTTTCTGGGCAAGCGTGGTTTGCCTAAATTACGACGGAGGCCATCAAACTCGTCTGACGAGAACGATGCGTTGATTGACTCGTCGTTTGACGCACCCATGCAAGTACTTTCTAGAGACATTCTGTAACTCTACTGACCCATATATAGCTACGCTAATGTTCTCATCTTCATCATCACGGTCGTATACATCCTAACTGGCAGCTTCCGCGCCCTATTAACCTTCGTTGGTATGGCTGAATGGGTCTTCTATGTGAGCACTGTTGTGGGACTACTCGTTCTTCGTCGTCGAGAGCCTCAACTGGAGAGACCTTACCGGCCAAACCTTTCATTGCCGGCTATATTCATCGTGATTGGCACTCTGGTAATCATCCGTTCTGCTATTTACGCCCCAGCACAAAGCAGTGTGCTCGTGGTCCTATTGGTTCTGGGAGCTATCGTGTCGAGATTCAAGTATTGATCGAGCCCGGATGCATCAACACTCAGATGAACTATATGTATGCAAGTATCTCTGTTGAGTATTATATGGCTTTCAAATCTCGTCGATGAGCCTGTGTAAATCTATTCAGTCATATCCTTCTTTACTCTCATTAGTCCCTCAACTTTCAATCCCCTTATCTTCTTGCAATGATCAATGCTCTTTCCCAAGAGTTCCTCCCACTATCACCCACACTTCCAACACTTAACAAACTGTACTCCGCCTTACTGATTTCTGTTCCCGTTTTCTCCGGCAATGCTGGCAACGGCTTTCCTCCACTTTCCGCCATCCGACTCGCTCTCTTGTTCCCCCAGCTCCCAAATGTATTCTTCGCACTCTTGCCAGAGCTTCTTCCAAATGTGCGACTGAGGAGCCTCTCAAACTTGCCCTCTCCGCAAACTTTGCGCATCAACGGCCGCAATGTCGGCAACACGCCAGCAATCAGATAAATTCCCGATTCCGCCACCGTCCAGCACAGCGGCGGGATGGTCTCATACGTAATGTCGTGGAAGTCGGTGACTTGCAGAAAGGAATAGAATCGCATGACTGCCGAAACAACGCCCAGTATGCATACACCAAATACAAATCCGATGCCGATCCTCGTTGGGGTACCGACTTTCAGTTTGTATAAAGCCGGGAGTGGGATGATTATCATGATGAACGTCGTCACGACATTGGGAATCGAGAAATAGCGCCAGAGTGCCAAACTCGGTATCGCGCACTTGCCCGGCCCCATAGGAGTCCAGTTATGGGAGAAGGGCTTGCAGTTTGCGAAAGGGATGATGATCTGGATGACAAGAATGACGACGACGAGGATGGATGTTGCTTTGATCGCAATACGGGTGTTCTTGGATGTGCGGCCGAGGATCGTGTGGAGTAGGGATAAAATACCGAGCTTGGTGATGGAGGTTGTGAGGGGACACATGATCTGGAGCGCGACTTGGAGCTTCATCATGTTGATTCTCGAGATATTCGGGACGGCGACCATGTGTCGACCTGCGCCGCCGATCTTAACGCTTACTGGAGAGTGTTAGGATGTGAAAGAAAGATGGTAGTGGACAGTGAGTTAGGATACTTACATATACCGAGGGTTATCTTTGCACAGCAAGTAAAATATGCTGCGGTCATGAGTAAAGTCATAGACAGGTTGGCTTTTTGGTCTTTGGCGAAGTATTTCGATACATAAAGGAGGACGATGAAGATCGTTTCGAGGACTAGAAAGGCTATACAGGTATCCAGTAATGCAGCGCCATTGTACTCGGCAAGGTACTCTGGCGGAAACGAGGATATATCTGGGATTTCCATGGTAGGCGGTATGTCGAGAGGCAATGGTATACAATACCAAGTCTAAGTCTCCGTCGAGGATATCCAAGCTCTTTATCCAAACACTTTTCTAACAATTCAATCGATCGACCAGTAGCGCAATATTATATGGTGTCTGCTCAAACCTGTGATACGGAAAAAAGAAGTCCAACGCCTACATCCAACAAACTCAAAACTCGTCCGTCAAAATCCGGACACTGGCTCGTTCTTCTACGTCCGTTCCGCCTCGCGACCCAGCTCCGCGGGCTCCCAAATAGCACGAATAACCCGCTGCACCCCGAATTCAAGTGCCAATTAATTCACAGAAAGGGCCGTGTTGCTGGGGGCGAAGCGACAAGACCAGGCCCTTGTGCCTTGGTTGCTGAGGTCATATATACCGCCGTGACCGCTTAGACGGATAATGCAAGGGGGGGGATGGGTTGTGCACGCACGACCTGGAGGCATATCCGGCGTTTCGCCATGTTTTAGGGGAGGGACACGAGGTATGGGAAGTCCGAGTTTGATAATGAATGGGAAAATGTTATGTATAGAATTGTAGCCAGATGGCGCAATGGGCGGGGTGTGCGCTGGCTGGCTGGCCGACTGGCTAGAAAGTCACAGAGCTACGCAACGCAACCGTGCTCTGAGGATATCCTGGCAAGACTACATGCCTCCATCGTCGTTCAGACTGGACAGACCGGGAAATCGAGTCTGGTGTGCTACTATGCCTATCAGCGCGTATGTGCTGTGTACTTGGGCGTTGAAACCATCGCTAGGGGGCATGCATTCTCATCCCAAGCGAGTTCTGCAATTTTGCCATTATTGAACGATGGATTGCAATCCACAACCCCAAAATCCTCTCTGCGCATCCTAAAATTTTCCCCATTCGTGCAGTGATTCGTTGGCAGTTTTGCCGTTCTCCATTCCGTACGACCTTTGCCAGCATAGACGTGTAAATGGATCATCGCCCAAAGGGAGATCTGCATTAGCGCCTGTCTGTGCAGCGACGCTACGGGAACCAAGGCGGTGCCAATGTGTAACAAATGGGGCGGGGTTTTAATTGTTCTGCGAATGTGTTCCTGATTTAGGAGCACAGGGCTGGGGTTGGGTGTGCAGGGGAGGGATATGGAGTAGTGGAGAGAGTGATTGGAATATTGGTATGAATGGGGCTGTGGTGAGCAGATGGTGGGGTCGTTTTGGTGTGATTCAGGGTTGGATATGCATTGCAAGTTGCTGTAATAGACTCATAGATTGAGTGACATCCAGAAGCAAATTGGTCGAGGTTGATATCGAATTGAATGGAAAAGGAGGTTTCGATATTGGAGTGATGTAACGCCTCCCGTCAGCGCAACGGCAAAGGCGTTCGCATCGCGCAGGAACAAACGGCATTCCGCTTCCTTTCTCTTTGCTGGGGGCTGAAGGATCGCGCACATATTTCTCAGCGGAATTCGGAGAATTTTATCTCGGCGGGTGAATGTATGGCGTTCTTGTTTTGTTTGTTCGTATTCGACATGTGTGGTGAGTGGATGGATAGTGGTGTGGTGGCTTCGAAAGGAGGTGCGGGAACGGGCCGGGCGCAATAAGAAACACGGGGCCGATCTGATCTCTCCTTTCCAAGGTCGCTACTCAATTCGAGCACGTCCACGGACTTTATGCGACAATGGGGTATTTTACGACTTACGTGATTCAGTTAGAGAATCATCGGTGTACCAGTCCTTCGTCGGCCCAGGGGGACTCTAGAAACGCTGCCTGGAGCAGTCGCAAGAAACCAAGCTCTCCGGTGTGATATAAGCCATTGCGAGAAACCATACATAGGCTAGCATCTCGCTGCCCGATCTCTTTAATCTCTGTGATAAGCCCAAAGGCTATAGATGACGCTGGTAATCGGTACGCCCACCGATATTTCGCAACAGCCTTAATGGACGATATAGAGACCAACCACTGAAGAGTGCTTCTACCGAGGTCACTCAGTCCCCCTACAAGAGGATGTTTCGCTGTCGATTTGAAACGGGCTTTTGGAATTGGCTGGAGCATCTATGAGCTGTCAAAACTTGATCGAATCCACTGGCATGTTCAAACTCACCTTAACCACAGATGTGGGATTTCCGTAAGAAATGACAGTATTCTCAACATGTTTTCCCATTAAAGGGTATAACATCAATTTATCCAACTCCGAAATACAGGAAATCTTGAATGGAATAAGACGAACTTCCTCAATCCGCCCCATGCTACCCACTTCCTGCACCAATTCGCTGCAAAACTCAACATCCTGGATGGCCATGGTACTCAAATCAAACGATGAAAATGTTGCATTTCTTTCACAGACATTCAAGGTAATCGCCGCATGATTTTTCACGTTGAAATTCCGATGTCGATAAAACGACATTTCAGCGCAAGGTTTCTTCTCAGTGTTTCGTGCATCGTGTTTCTGTTTAACGAGCTTAGGACGACGTTAAATTCTCTCACTTCTGTGTCGATGAATTGCTTTTGAACCTCAGTGATCTCCTGCAATGATAAAACATGATCTCTTGAAATGCTACACGATTCTACTAGATACAGGGCCTTCTCCTCTGAGCCTATTGAATTAAAAATCTTTGCGCAATCTGAATGGGATTGAGACCCAACCCACTAGTTGCGGATCATAGGAGCACTTTCTCTCTTTTGCTTAATCTAGCAACATATTTCAGCGCAAAAGATTGCAGTGCAGAACACAATCGGTATAATGGCCATGCACTGCGAATCGTGCTCTTCTGTTAGCTGAGCATGCACTGCTGGGAAGCGCATTCGAGTCCCAAATCTTCCCCGTGCTAAACCATACACCTTCGTCGCCAAGTTTCCACTCCGTAACTGAGCAGCCGACTTCCAAAGATGTGCCAGAAACTTCGGAGCTACTAGTATCCAGGTCGAGCCCGCCAGCACTTGGAGCGAGATCCTTCCAGTTCGGACCTATGGCTGAGGTTTCCGCCTCAATGTGATCAAGCGGAAGATGCTTTTGAAGCGAGGTCTATTCGTTGAAACATAGAAACGTGACCGGTCCTGGGATTTCGAAATCCATGTTTATGGTCCGTTCATTACATGGTGGTCTTCCTTCGATGACTGCGGCATCGTTGTGTAGCAAGCAAAACTGGTCGTTCAGAATATGGTCTAGAATAAACATGATAATGTGTGGAATGTTTTTCTGGAATGAGGTTTCGCAATCGTTGTGTCCAGATAGTACGCAAAGAAAGTGATCAACTACATGCTTTGAGATATATCTTGGAGAATAAGTAGACCGTGGTCTTTGGTGGAAGATGCCATATTTATTGAGAGGATTTTCAGTAATGAATATTCGGATAGGAGCTGCTGCAGCCGCAACCTTGGGATCACTACCGCCAATCATGCCACCACTTGTAGGCCATAGAAGGGTTAAGGCATGTGTAGCTAGTACTTCTACATTTGAAAAGTCTTTTTCGGCCTCAGCCATCGCTGCATTGACTTTCATATTATCGTCCCTCGATAACTATCCGATGTTGACATAGAACCACGCCGTGCCTCATTCTTCAAGTTCTTGGTGACATTAATACAACATACCGCAATCGTACCTCTATAGCGCCGCAAAACCACGGGCTGTTACTACATCAAGTCTTCAGACGTTTGACTTACTGATGCGGACGGAGGAATTTTCTAGAGAACTGTTTCCATCGTGACCAACGCCATGACATTTATCGACCCCAGCACGCACCACATCCGCCATCAAGTCCTAACCCCCGCCTTCTCTCCCGCTCGAGTCCAACTGCTCACGCCCATGGTCAAACCCAACGTTGACAGAATAATGGCGCGCTTCGAAGAATTTGCAACACGGTGGGTCCAAAGGTAATTTTGAATAGCGTTGATGTTGAATGATAATGCACCAGCGTCTCGCATACATGCTATTGCATTTACCGCGATAGAGCCCTTCACATAAAAGGCGTAACCCGTTTCTACCATGATGTACTTCTTGATTTGAATAGCACAGAAACGGCCTCTCACTTTCCTTTGCGACGTTGGAACCATTGTCGCAGCGCACTCCCATGCAAAGAATGGGAATTTGGAAGAACTGGTTCCGGTCCTTGGGAAATAGGCTCGAGAATATCGTCTAAATCATATGGCAATGCTTCAGCTTGAAGTATATCCCAAAGTGCCGCCGATGCAAGTTTTTGATTGTTGGACGGACTGCGTGAGAAACGAATGTGCTTGGCGATGGCACCGACGGCATCGACAGCGTCATCCGGATGACGAGCTAGGATATCCTGGAAATATTGGTCAAATTTAATTGGTGGTCCTATAGCTAATATTGTAGAAACCATGCCGATTCTAAGAGGATAGCGGCGTATAGCTTGCGATAGGTACTTGGTTTTCTGCTCCCGGGTCATGGTTCGGGCTACCATGGTTAGTCTGTTGCCCATGAAGATTTGCAGATCCTTTTTGATGGCCACGTCTAGAAATTTTGAACCCAGGTATTCCCATCGAGTTTGATCCAATCGCTGTTTTGGGTTGGACAGCTGCTGATCGATTGTGCACTCTAGCTCGTTCAGGTAGGCTATGGGCGACTCGCCCTGGGTTCTCTCAAAAGAACCAGCCGCGGAGAAGAAGCCATTAAATAGTTGGATTATGTTTTCCGGGCAGTTTTCTGGTATTGTCTTTAGTTCAGCTAATAACGCTCCGCAAATAGCCAAGTTGGTGTTGAAGGCCTCTCCCTCATTGCTCTTGATTATTGCTTGAACGTCTGTGGTCATGAGGTAGTCTCTGACTGTTCTATGTAGAAAGTCAACTCGTGAATTGTAACGACCTTCCCGAGGAACTGGAGTCACTTCCAAAAGACCTTTGCAGCGGCCGTTTATGCGCGTCGTTATCTGGGTCATTCGAACAAAACTTTGATGCGCCGAAATACCCTGGACTGGCATTGAGAGTGCCATTTGAGGACAGTCTTCTTGTTCGTCCATGAACCAGTACGTCAGTGGAGAGAATGGCAAGAGACGATTATTGAGGGTCACTTGAAACATTCGTGCCGTTTGCTTGCTGTAAAATGGGTCCAAGTTGTCAAAGATGTGTCGAAAAAAATCTTCTAGATCAGTAGGAAAAGCCCGGAGTCTTTCTTCTAACTGTGATATACGATCTTCATTTCGTAGTCCTTCGATTAAAGAACGTACCACGAGGTAGACCCAAAGGAAAACACCTTGTGACTTTTGAACGACCTCTTCTAATATCGCAGCCGCCTGTGCGTGATTATGTGTAAGCTGCTGGAATTTGGGAAGTGCGCCCAAATGGCCCTGGACGTATTCTTCAATGTCTTTCCTGTTGAGATCTTCTAAATAAAGCCGAGATTGGGTATCCTGGTCGTATACCTCTTTAAAGATATTCCAAGGTCTGCTGGCCACACAGATCTTAACATTTAGACTTGAAAGCTGGCGTATCGCAGCAATGAGTTCGTCATGGTCGCCTTTGTATTCGTCCAGACCGTCAATAAACATACAAAATGCAGTATTATTTGCCCCAGCGGACGAAAGATTCTTGAAGGCACTGAAGAGCATAGCACGGCTCCAAATAAATTTTGGGGCTGTTTGGCTGATCATTGTTCGTTTGACAGAATCCCAGGGGCCTGGAATTATTTCCTCCATCAACTCGGGACACTGGCGAAAGATGTCGTAGAGTAGCGTTCGAAACAACCCCTCTTGCGACCGTTGTAGATCGGAGCCATTTACCCAAAAGAAGTGACTTGTGATCACAAGTTTTCGAGACCCGGACCATTTACTTAGTCCGACATGAGTCTGGGTATCGTCAACTAGATACTTCATCAGAGTGCTCTTTCCGCTGCCTGGTTTCCCAGAGATCCAGAATATTGACCCTGTGTTTTCAAGCCAAGAACGGAATTGATTCGAGTATATCCACTGGTATGTATTCTTGTAAGCTTCGTGAATCTTTGCATGTCGAAAATCCATAAGATCGAATGTGAGACTGTCTAATACGGCTAGTTGGATAGGTATATCGCTGTCGATAATTTCTTTCCAAACAAGGCGAGGTATCGGAGGGACATGAACTGCTTCCTGGTCAACATCCGGGAGCCGTATGGATAAGATTTCGTGCTCATTTTCCATGTCTTTGTTCTCCTTCTTCTTAAGTACCAACGCCTCCATTGCTTTCAGCCCTCCCGTCAACTTATCATGTGCATCTCTCACCTCCCGAGTTAGATCCGTGATCTGTGATCTCACGTCCACGCCAAACCGCCTATTTTGATCGTACATGGTATTAAGTGAAACTTTGAGTGCATTCCATTCGCCACTGATATGCTTCAGAAAAAAGAATGGTAATGGTAGTCGCCTGTAACATACGTTTGCAAGACTTGAAGCTCAAGGATCAACTGAGAACGATATGTCTCCAGTCTTTTCTCCATAGAATTTACCTGGTTCTCTTTCCAAATTGTTGAAAGCGCCGCCCTGAAGCTGCTCCATTTTGAACCAGTTTTCTTTGCTTTCAGATTATGCAACACGGAAAGGAACGCATTGGCCTCATTCTGACAATCGGTCCCGAGTTTCTCTAGGGATGGTGTAATTTTTGGTGGAGCAAGGCCAAGGCCCTGAGCATTTCGAGAATTTCGAGAGAGATCTGCACATATATGCTGCAAGCTTTGAGTTAAGTCCTCAAGATTCTGGGAGTCCCGCGTTGAACCTTCAACCGAAAGGTAGATCTTCGTTGCGGTAGTGAACAATTTGCTTGTGAAATCAATGAACTGGGTAATACTGCTAGCTAAGCCGACAGCAGCGAGAGCCTCGAGGACCATGACTTTTACTAACGGTGTCTATGTGTGCTGTTTGAACGAAACTTTAAGGAAAGCTCTGTGAAGGCTACCATGCAAGGCTGTGTGGCAGTGCTTGGCTATCAGCTGCACAATAGAGGCGAGATTGGGGGCCGACCAGCCAATGAAAAACTGCCCAGAAAATTTGATCCCTTTCCAAAATTCAGCCTCTCGAGTGGTCCACAACTGTGCAATGCGTGCTCCTTGGCCCAGATCGTGACCCTGTCTCAAGAGACACTCTACTCATGTCGCATTCGACTGGACTTGCACTGTTTTCTTGCTTTGCAAGACCTTTTGAATAATGACGTTATCCTGATAGTGCAGTTTTGTAGCTTCATGGAACTTGGGAGGAATGAGTGTTGAAGATGCTTAGGTGGTAATAAAGAAGCGGTGATGCTAAATCTACCTACCCAAACAGGCAGACATGGTCTATACAGCTGGAATCTAGAGCGATGCCATGTGACATGTCCCATCATCAGACTCAGAAACAAGCAGACATCACTTCCCACAGCCTTACAATTCCCATGTCATATTTGCAGACCGCACTTCAACATACCACTCCAGCATCCTCAAGCCACAGTTACTGGATCCCCGTATCGGCGAGCCAATAACGATCTCACTCTCAATGCTCATTCGTATAGACCTTGTGGACCCTCTCGTGTCCACGGATCACAAACCACAAACCATACGCGACACTGTAGTGCACAATTTAGCCGACCCTTTCCCAAAGATCCCTCTTCCGGGTATTTGGGATACTATTAGCGAGCGTGGACAGTTGTTACACAACGTTAGAGACGTGTCAATCTATTGTCTAGCGGTGCAATCCGAAGCCGATTATGTATAAGAAAACGAAACGGGCCGATTAGACAGAAGAAAAGGTTCAAGAACCCATAATGATGGATCGTAATGTGTATGTGTATACTTAGAGAACGAGGTACGGAGTTTCATTACAGAATAGAGGAACTAATTTCTGGGTTGTTTGTGTGCTTAGGGGGGATATTGATAGTTGAAGCTAGAGGTGATGAATTGGGTCTGAGACATGCATGGAAAAAGGACATTGGGCATGGGAAAGACAGGGCGGATAGTGAGCTCAACAGAGACATGCGGGATTACGCGTCAGGAGTGCGATGGTGTCGTCCGCAAGGCTGGGGAAAGGGATTGGAGAATTCGCAAAGGTAACGACGGAAGTCCGTAGAGGATATCCGAGGTTTGTCGTACCGAATGTCAGGACAATAAACAAGGTCCCAGAGGACATCGAACCGTGCGTTCGTATTGGTTGGGTTATATTGCGCAGTCGAAGATGGGAGTCCAAAGACTTGCCAGGTGTAGAAGGTTCGTCGCTTCCCTGTGACGTGTCTAACGTGCCTGACGTACCTTGACGGTCATAATGGGTGGGCCGTTCAGATGCGAAATTAGTTGATGTCCATGTGATGCCGGTGGGAAGCAAAATGGGCGAACCGGTAGCACAGCGTATACATTGCGTCTGCGTCATGGTGCAGTCGCAAATCTAGAATTACGTGACGGGGATGAGTGCCAGGCGTTGGAAGACGGACAAGAAAAGGGTCTGCTGTCAAAAGTGTAAAAGGGTCTGTTTCCACACGATCGGGACGGTTGATAGCGGAAACCCCCACAAGCCAATACGACCCAAGTGTTGCGAAATGTGCGAGCTCACGTTTTGGTCTTCAGCTACCAGTCTACAATATTGAGTGTAGGCCTTGGTGACATATTTTGGACTTTGACGGTGGTGGCTTGGGTATTGAAGCGACAATGGAGAAAATAAACTAGTCTATTAGAGTCAGTAGATACACACAAAGATTAAAAGAGAGAGAGAGAGAGAGAGAGAGTTGGATGTTGGACATGGCAGGGTAGGTTTCTAATTATGGAGCTGGAGTGCAGGTCGGTACCTCTCATGCCTCTGTTCCAAGGATTAGTGGACAAGGATGTTTATGCACTTACTCATCAGATCGTGAAGTCATTGGTGAAACCGATTACTGAAGCGCCCGCATCTTTAATAAGACTTATTATCGTTGTGAGGCTTGCGTGACCGTTTTTTCCTTTGTTCTCATAAATTTAAGCTTATCGACTACGAACAGGCCCTATGCTCAGGGAGGAGTTGTCAGGCAGAAAGATGAATGTGATGAGTGTAGTGGTGGCGCTTCTTGAGACAGGAGAGCGGCGATCTGCAGCGTCTGCCGATTCGCATGACGGCCTCTTAATGACCATGGGCCGGGAGCAAGGGCTGGTGAGTGGCTGATTTTCCCGCTGCATGTGGTGATGGTAGATGTACAATTTATGTGGGAGATGCAGTTTCTTTTTGGAATTGTGTTGCGCGAGTCGGCATCCAACCCAGGAAACGAACAATCAGGCGCATCTCGTGCTGCACTCTGGAAGTGCTTTGGCCCCTCTTCTGGGTTTCGTTTTAGGAATTGGCAGAGCAGCCCCGGAATCCAATACTGACCGGCAGCGAAGGCCAACGTCAGCCCGCGGCAAGCCCTTGAGTATCGAGGGCGGCCGATTGGGTCCACCAGCGTGCCCTTCCCATCCAGAGCGCTGGCTCACGGGAGTCCAGGGGTCGTCAACTGGTGATTTGGATGATATCAACAGCCCAAGCCGTGGAGGCCGTCTATGAGCTCAGAGTGGCCCTGCGGAGTACTGTGTGACATGGTGACGGGGGAGCAACTGGAAACTGTCGAGCGAAGGGTGCCGGAGTCAGCCTTACATTGAGTTACATTGCAGGACACAATGCCTGCTACAATGACGCTTCTGTCTCTTTATACCCAGCGACCCAGCGACCCAGCGTACTGCGTGCTGTATGCTGCCGTTGAGGAGGAGGACTCAGGACCTCAGGTGGGAGCTGGTGGAGGAGACAGAGGAGGGTCGGCGGCTGGCTGGGCGGCGTGTTGATGTGCCCACAGCGGTCTCCAGTGCAGGTGCATAGACTCAGACCCTCGAATAAGGATGGTCTACGTTGCGAGCGGGTGTTGAAACAGGCTGGAATCCACTTGAGTCGGCCATTCAGTCCACTCATCAAGGTTGACCAACCCTCAGCGCTTGCGCGGATGGGACGAAGCAACGCCCACGCCGCCCCAGCAGTGGAACTAGCCCCCAGCAGCTATCCCCGTTCCCGCAGGAGGATCACCAGTACCAGCAACAGCACCACCACCGGCAACAGTGACAGGTTCAGTCAGTCATTTCAGTGCAGTGCAGTGCAGTGCAGCGGCGCGGGTGCAGGTGGATTGCTGTCATCAGAAGATCTGCTGTGGTTGTTGGATGTGGGTGTGGATGTGGTTGTAGCTGTAGGTGTAAGTTGCGCTTGCTCCTGTTCGTCCAATATCCTTTTTCTTTCTTCTTACACACACGCTCCCGTGGACTGTAGTCGACCAGAGCTTTCTTCATCTCCTCCTGATCTCCTCGCCCAGTGTCCCTTCATCTCATCACTCTTGGCCCACATTCGTTTTCTTTTTTACTGCTGCTCGCGGAGTTGAAGCCCGGTGGCAGCCGCTGAAAGAGCAAGCCAGAGAAAGAGTGCAGCCCATCCGTCGCCTAATCTTGACCAGGTAAGCTTCCCCTCGCGGCCCTCGCACGCGCCCCGTCACGCCTCGAACTCCACCTGCGCCGTCGTCCCGAGCCCCTCAAGGCCTCCAGTGCCCTCTCCCAGCACACACACACACACTCATTGCACACACACATTTCACAGCACACAGCACACACACATACACCCCCATCGACTCCTGGGCATCTCTCCCACTGCCTGCTCCGACTCACATATCCCAGCGCCCTGAAACCTTGGACACTCTTTCCCGCACCTTGTGCCTTCATTCTCATTCTCTCTTCTCCTCCTCACCACCACCACCACTACCACCACCAACCTCGTCCGCATCCATCGTCCCCCCTCCCCTCGCCAAAAGCAATACATCCGACGGCGACACCAACACCAACAGCCTCAACCAGCCTACAGCCTAGCAGCGCCCACATCCGCCCGCCATATATTCCCTCGCCTCCTACTACCACCTACCCTCCCTCCATCCCCCGTGATCCCGTACACAACGTCACCTCGATCGCCTGAGCTGACCAGAAGCTGCCAGGCGGCTTTCAATCTCCCCACCAGACTTCTCGTTGCCACTCGCTGATTCTCGCCTGTTCCAAATCTACACCGTCGACCACTTCCCATCACACATCGCTTTTGCCAGAAAGTCGGTCAGCGCGTCCTCGGCTGACGGCATCCTTTCGGTAGTGAACGACAATAAACGATACAACCAACGCTCTTTACTATTGATAGGAAGGGCTCAATCGTCCGCCCCTCACTCTTGACACACACATAGATGCAGTCGCACACTGGCGAAATCCCATCCACACCACACTCCAATATGTCGTCCCCAGCACCCCTCCTCAGGCCGCCTGTACCAGGTGGGCGCGGTGGTCCCCGCACCCCTCGTCTTGGTCTCTCCATCCCCCCATCCCCACATACCCGACCGGTCGTAAACGGAGCAGGAGATGGACAACAGAACCCTGGTAGACCCGGCCCACCACAGCTACGACTAGCCACACCATTAGGCACAAGTCACACTCCCCAAGAAGGCCGCTCCTCGACGAGAATCCTGCCACCTCTCCAGACATTGCAGATTGGCTCCGGACTATCCACAAGAGACTCTAGCGATACAAGTGCACATTCGCGCTCAGAGAGCTTCGGTGACGGCCAGGGCAATGGGTCCATATCCGCAGCATCATCTTTCTCGGCTGCTCTAGGATTTCCAGGCCTGCAACGACCGCACCAAGGTTCCGACCCTATCTCGGCGATATCCCAAGGCGGAAGTGAGGGAGCTTCCGCGATGGAGCGCGAGAGTAGTAGTCACCCTCTACCGGACTTGGACAAGTTGGCGGAAGAGAAGGGCCGGCCACTGGACGTAGAAGATCTGGATGATGCATGTTGGAAAGCCGCCAGTGCCAAGGGCATGATCGTGGAGAAGGGAGGCTTAGGTGAAGGTGCCGGCGGTGCCGTCACCAAGTGTATTCTGCGGGGTGGAAAGACCGTTTTTGCGTTGAAGGTACGTTTGTCTTCTCCGGGGCCCGGGGCTTAATGAATGCTGACTCAAACTTCTAGATCATAACCACAAACCCCGATCCTGACGTCAAGAAACAAATTGTGCGTGAGCTGCAATTCAACAAGAATTGCGCCAGCAATCAGATCTGTCGTTACTACGGGGCCTTTGTGGATGACAGCACGGGGACCATCAGTATCGCTATGGAATTCTGCGAGGGCGGTTCTCTAGACTCAGTATATCGGGAGGTCAAAAAGCTAGGAGGCCGAACCGGAGAGAAAGTTCTCGGCAAAGTGGCAGAAGGTGTTCTTGACGGTCTGACCTATCTCCACTCTCACCGAATTATCCATCGGGACATCAAACCAAGCAACATTCTCCTTTGCAGGGACGGCAGAGTCAAACTGTGCGATTTTGGTGTATCCGGAGAATTCGGAACCAAGGGAGACGCGAATACTTTTATTGGAACATCATACTATATGGCCCCAGAGCGCATCACAGGCCAGAGCTACACCATCACAAGCGATGTGTGGAGTTTGGGCGTCACACTACTTGAAGTGGCACAGCACCGATTCCCCTTTCCAGCCGATGGGACAGAGATGAACCCACGCGCCGGGCTAATCGATCTTCTTACTTATATTGTGCGACAAGAAATTCCAAAACTCAAGGATGAGCCCGAAAATAATATTCGATGGTCAGAGAACTTCAAGTACTTTATTGAGTGTTGGTGAGTTATCCCCAAACCTCATAGATATAGGGGTGCTAACGATGACTAGTCTCGAGAAGGATTGCCCGCGACGTGCGACGCCATGGCGCATGCTTGAGCATCCATGGATGGTTGAGATGAAAACCAAAAAAGTCAACATGAGCCACTTCCTCAAGCAGGTTTGGGATTGGAAGGATTGAGACCAATGTAGCCTTCGCCAGGTCATTTTTCACACGCTTCCCTTCCGTTGTGTAATGTTGGTTTACATATTCTCGGTTATCACACTTGGGGCCGATGTGATGGCATAGACTAAGGGAAGACGTCAAATCTTGGTACCAGGCAAATGGGAGGGAGGTATTTCCATTAGCATGCATGGTGTAACAACTCTATGGAGTTCATATGGGCCACTGAGCAGCCATATTCTGTTTCAACTTCAATTTGAGTGACAGATATGAGGAACACTCTGGGTTGGTGGCATTGGATGGCGTTTCAAATTAGTTTACTGTCTTGCAGATCAACAGCATGAATGTAAAGACAAGCCGAATTCTGAATTAAATCATTACTGTATTTAGTTGCCATCTTCATTGATCTAATGTACCTCCTAGTCATTATACCAGGAAGCTAGGTGGTTTTCGGTTAGTGGGCGCCCGCCGGGCCGTCTCTTCTTCCGGCCATCTCGAGGTTGGAGTCATTGCAAACAATTTATTCATGCTCACGACATAGCAAGAATCTCTCAGTTCTTCCAGGAAAAACCACGCCCGAGGATAGTAACTATCCAAGACTGCTCCCAGCGAAATTTTCCTACTCCCTCAACGGTTCCGCGACCCCTCGCGCGCCGCTTTAGTCCAAAACTACCCCACCACGAGCTCTGAACCGCACGTATCCTCAACCTTTCGTGGTCCCCGTCGCCCAGGATGCCGACCATTTCGGTAGACAAAGCTGCACTGTATAAGGAGTTGGAGAGAGAATACACAACGGAGGAATTCGATGAACTCTGCTTCGAATTTGGAATTGAATTGGATGAGGATACAAGTCAAAGCAAGAAACCAGAGGATTTGGCGCAGCCACCACAACTCAAGATCGAAATACCGGCTAATCGCTATGATATGCTATGCTTTGAAGGCATCGCCTTGAATTTGAGAGTCTTCCTAGAGAAGCAAAAACTACCCAAATGGACAGTTACACCACCAGCCTCTGGGGAACCAGAGACGCTTACAATCAAGGAAGAGACGTCGCGGATCCGTCCTTTATGCTCTGGTGTTGTGTTGCGAGGTATAGAATTCACACAGGAGCGCTACGATTCCTTCATAGCACTGCAGGACAAATTACATCAGAATCTTGCTCGACAACGAACGTTGGTGTCCATTGGAACCCATGATCTCGATACCATCAAGGGCCCATTCACATATGAGGCTTTGCCCCCTGAGCAGATTGAATTTATTCCTCTCAACCAAACTCAAAAGATGAACGGAAAACAATTGATGGAGTTCTACGAGAAAGACAAGCACCTCGGGCGTTTCCTTCCCATCATTCGTTCCTCTGAAGTTTATCCCGTCATTTACGATTCGAACCGAACCGTGCTCTCATTGCCACCGATCATCAATGGTGATCACAGCAAGATTACTTTAAAGACCAAGAACGTCTTCATCGAAATTACTGCCTTAGACAAGACAAAGGTGGAGATTGTCAACCATATGCTCGTAGCTATGTTCGGAGGATATGCGCAGTCAGTGGAGGCAATCAAAATAATATCACCGCACAACAACGAGTCTAGGGAGGCACCAGATCTATCTCCGCGCGAAATGCAAGCCGAGGTGGACTACCTCCAAAACGTTACAGGCCTTAAGCTGTCGCCGGACGAGATTGCCAAGCTGTTAGAACGTATGGGGTACACTGTGACACCTTCGAAATCAGACAGCAATCTCTTAGATGTATCACTTCCGATCACCAGAGCAGATGTGCTACACCAGGCAGATATTATGGAGGATCTCGCGATCGCGTACGGATTTAACAAGCTTCCACGTGAATACCCAACCAAGTCCGCTTTTGTCGCGGCAGCACCCCCCATCAACAAACTTGGAGATATCGTTCGCTTCGAATCTGCAGCGGCGGGATGGAACGAGGTTATGCCGCTCATTCTTTGCTCACATGCGGAAAATTTCGAGTGGTTGAATAGGAAAGACGACGGGAAAACCGCAATTAGGCTTGAAAATCCAAAGACTGCAGAGTATCAACTCGTCCGAACATCCCTACTCCCCGGACTACTCAAGACCATCAACTCAAATAGGCATCACGCAGTACCCATCAAAGTCTTCGAGGTCAGCGATGTTGGTTTCATCGACCTGTCAGAAGAGAGGAAGACGCGAAACGAGCGACACTTTGCCGCTGCTATCATGGGCAAGACGAGTGGTTTCGAGCAAGTACACGGTCTGCTAGACAGGATAATGCTTATGCTGAAATCTGCCTTCATCACCCGCGAAGATGGTCTCGAGAACAACACGTTGGAGGGCTATTGGATTGAGGAAGTTGATGGTGAGCTTCACTCCCCCATCCAAACATGCACACGAACTTACATATCCCAGATCCAACATTCCTGCGAGGCCATGCCGCCTCCATCAAACTTAACGTTGGCGGCAAGAACCACACCATTGGTGTCTTTGGTATTCTGCACCCAACCGTCCTTCAGAAATTCGAGCTACCGTAAGTTTTACCCCTTGCCTGAGACGTGCATCATGTACCTAACAGTTCCCAGATACCCCGTTAGCACGGTGGAGATCAATCTCGAGGTTTTCTTGTAGGCGCTTAGTACAAGCTGCAATGCACAAAAGTTTGTCCGCTTGGCATGATAGATACCTAGACCTTGAGATGTATGAATGAAAATGAGAAATGATATATTCAGTTGCGAACGTGCGATACACATGTTTGTAATGCGTTTAGGCCGTGCTGTAATCAATAGTTATTTGGACTTACTAAATTAGGAGAGTTGGATTTAGAGCAACTACAGCCGAGCAGAATGCGCATATTGAGTTAGGAATACGTTAGGAATATGACTCTTGCGGGACTTTGGAGTCTAGAAATTTACTAGCATAAGCTTTCTTGGAACATAGGCAAAAGGATAGATGCAAAGCTATGTAACATGGTAAATCGCTTACATTGGCCTTTACAAAGCCTAAACGCATAGTGTGAAATGGTATGTGATACTAACACTAATAGTTTTCTCATGAAAGAAACAGTGCTATTGGAGGTACTACAATTTAGACCTTAAATCCACATGTTGATCACCATGGTTCGGCTTGGTACAAACCATTCCAATACCTAGAAGCGAGCTGTCTTTTTGCACCCTAGCAAGACGAAGACAGGCCCAAATGTCGCAGCACAAATTACCTAGCGTCTTATAGCTATTTGAAAGGCTGTCTACAAAGAGCATACGGAGTTTGTAGACAGTTACGAGCATCTGGGGTCAACAAAGAGGGACTGGTTTAGTGAGTCTAGGAAGAAGACTGCGCAGTATGTCCCCACGGATGCGAAAAGAGACCGCGTCTGGACGAACTGACACGGGATTTTCTCCTTCGTCACCACAGATATAGCGTGCTCGCGCAGTCTCTGCATGCAACTGTTGAGAGTTATTATCAGCCATGAGCGGGAAGAAACTTGAGGGGTTGAAGGAGGTTGGCATCACGGATTTGATACCCCAAACATGTTATTCGCTGGTCATAATCGATACACACGACAACTAGAACCGTGCTAGCTGATTGAGCTATGTACAGTATGTACAAACTGTTAAATGACATTACGACATTGCAAGCAGCACTTGACCTGATGATATCTGTTTGTCACATACCCAACCGAACGTGCTGTTAGCCGTGGAAATGTCGAAAAATATCCAAGAATGTAACAGAAGGTTGGTTTCTCAAATGGCTCCTTCATTCGACAGTCTTACTCGTTGTCACGTACCTATGGACTGTATATGTAGTTTCCAAGGTTAACTTTCAATCACATGCGATCTCATCTAATCAGAAAACACGAACCCTTCAACGCCTCTTGTTGGGTATTTACCTAGGTATTATGTAAAGGGAGGAACAATACTCTCGCAGGGCATTGAAGTCCAGATAACATATCTATGATTTGTTTGAGCCTTGCAGTGGTTGATGGAGGCTGAGAAGTTGTTTGAATAGGAAGGTTGGCTTCCAAGATAGCTTAGACTTAGGGCGGATTCGGCAGAGAAGGCTGTGCGTGGATTCAAATGGGTAGGGACGAGTTCAGAAGATGTTTGTAACGTATTTGTACCTGTACATGAATCGATGGCACTTTGTGAATTGCTTAGATAGGAAGGCGGGTGGAGAGGGGAGGGGGTTCGTGTTGGAAAATACAGTCAAGGAGAGTGGGTTGAATGAGTTGGGAACGTGTTAAGAACAGGTTGGGAACGTGTCTGGGATCCACAGTAATCAATGAGATTTCGGAATTGCTTGAATAGGAAAGTTGACGGGAGGTGATGGTGGTGGTTTGCGGTAAGTGAGGTGTGGTGAATATGTGGGAGATACCTATCATGTCAATGATATTCCTCCGGAGAATGAACAAACACTGCTTTTATTCACTAGTATTTGTATGCAATATCTACTGTTGTCGCATTGCCTGTTTATGTTCTGGAGGAAGTGACCATGACACGATTAGGACTTGTAATCATCGTGAGTAGGATTCTTACGGTAAAGCACTGGCTATTATTTTGGGTCAATTCTCGTGTTGTCACGCTGGAATTTATTATACTGCCCCTTTTAAAGCGTAATGGATTTAAAGACCATGTTCAGACGTTTAAATCAAACTCACTAAATGCAGCTACCCGGTTCCTACACCTTGTGTGGATCTCGATTTTGACACCGCCATATTCATACTCTTGTACACTTGCCAGTATTCATATCCCGCAACTTTACAGTGCCCATACCCCCCCATCTTCCTCCCCGACTCCTCTGTGGCGTACTAATAAAGGAAAGTGTCTTCCTATAATTAGTTACCAAAACCGGCGATTTCCAATACATTTCTACGGCGTGGTGGCGGAGTGGTTATCGCGCAAGACTTGAAATCTTGTTCCTTCGGGATCGTCAGTTCGAATCTGGCTCACGTCGACGTCTACGTCTATTTTTGTTTTCTTCCACCTATACACAAAGATTTTTTTTGGGTATCCGGGAACCCACTACGGGTCCTGCACGGGTGTTACTGTTTTGTCAGTGGAACAATCTGCAAAGGAGCAAACAAAAGAACTGTACAATCAAATTCGTACAATACATTTCCGCCTTTCTACTACCTAAATTTTATGTATGGATTAATCACAGGTCATTAGGTCCTACTCGCTGGACGATAATGCCGGTTGCTGCCCCACCGCCGTTGCAGATGGCTGCTGCGCCGTACTGTCCGACTTCGAGTTGATGCAGGAGAGTAACCAATATCCGGCTTCCTGAGCTACCTAACGCATGACCAAGGGCGATGGCGCCACCCCTAGGGTTCACGTTGTCGATATTGAGGCCGAGGATCTTGCCGTTGGCTTTGATGACGGCGGCGAAGGCCTCATTGAATTCCCAGATTGCGATGTCGGATTTGGAGAGGCCTGATTGCTTGAGGAGCTTCTCGACTACGGAAGCAGGGGCAATGGGGAAGTCGATTGGATCTAGAAAAGATTAGCATATGGAAGGGCAGATGCGTGTACGAAAACTTACCAACAGCAGCATCGGCATACGTGATGATTTTGGCTAGCACGCGGCTATCCTTACCATACTGCTGCGCAACTTCCTTGCTTCCTAGCACAAGAGCCGACGCGCCGTCACTGAAAGGAGAGCTGTTCGCAGCCGTGACTGTACCGCTGCCATCCTTGACGAATGCGGGCTTCAGTGTCGGTACCTTCTCGAGTTTCAATTTGTTGTAACCCTCATCTTCCTCGACTACCACCTCGCCCTTCCTACTCTTAACTGTGACGGGTACAATCTCGTCCTTGAACAATCCCTGTTTCCATGCCTCTTGAGCACGCCTGTACGTAAGAATGGCAAATTCGTCCTGTTCCTCTCGCGAGATTTCGTATTTCTTAGCTGTATTCTCCGCGCAGTTGCCCATGTGAATCTGGTTGTACACGTCCCACAGCCCGTCGCCAATAAGGCCATCTTCGAGCTTCTGATGTCCAAATGAGGGTTGTTGACTCGCTCGGTTTAGGTAGTATGGTACGCGGGTCATGTTCTCAAATCCACCAGCAACTTGTGCTTCTGCTTGACCAAGCTCAATTGATTGTGCGGCAAGATTGACGGCTTTAAGACCCGATGAGCAGACCTTATTTACGGTTGTGGCTTCGACGTTGGTAGGGAGGCCTGCAAATATGGCGGCTTGACGAGCGGGAGCCTGTCCCACTCCCGCGGACAGGACATTGCCCATATAGACTGCATCTATTGAGGAGACCGGGACTTTGGACTTGGAGAGGGCGGATTTTATCGCGGTGGCGCCGAGTTGGGTCGCGGGAACGGATGTGAAGGCGCCATTGAACTTGAGATGATCAGCACACTCGACTGTGAGAAGGCGAGAATAGTTGTGTTACCACTCCGGTGGGTGTGCGACTGGCACTAAGGATATATGCATCTCTAACTTCACGTTTCGCAGGGCTCGACGTGCTAAATTGCCTCTGAATGCTGGCTAGCCTTTGCTGGGGGCGCGAAGCCATCCTGTACGACGACCGGAGAGCACTTGACATGATCCAAACGCAAATTAGATGCACAAAGGTGTTATGGAGTAAAAATGGAAAATAAAATGGAGGCTCTGGCGAGTGGAAATACGTCCGTCACATGGCGGAATACCCACCTGCTTAGGTGAATACGCTGACGTCTGAACGCGGAACCAGGACGGGCCTCGGCTTGTGTTGGAGGGGCTCGGCCCGATGCGGCTTAAGGGTAACTTTTCCATACCCAAGGTTAGGCAGATCCCTGCGTCGATTCACGTGTGACGATTACTCATTGTGATTACTCGAATTGAGAATGCGAACTTTCTCCACTTCCCGGTGGACATCCGATGGCCTCAATTCTATCTCAATTCTATCTCAGTTCTCTGCAAATTGCCCCTGACACCCCTCTAAAGCAACTGGCACGTTGCCTCGTGATACAGCCTAGTGCACAGTTCCACAAAACCGCATATAACCCTCACATCAATCTCAAATTACATCCCTCGCATAGTCATGACTATGTCCTAACACATGGGACTCTCATGTTACCAGCACGCTCTTCCATTATTTACTCTGGCAAAAGCCAAAGCACGCCTATAGACAAATGTAACATGCAACCACATTTATTAATTCACTCAATTTTCTCAATGTAACATTGGCAAGACTGCTGAGCTGTCGCCAGAACACCTGCCCCGTGCAGTATTCACACATGTACCATAGATGGCGCGTTTTGACAGCTCGACATGGCTGTGACAGCCAACACAAAATCAATAAAAAATAGTTGTCACAAAACTACATGCAACTATAGCCCCAATAGACATAATCTTTTTGCTGATTTTTTCATCAATTAATTTACTATCCGATGTACGAACACAACACCCTTTCTGGTGACCAACGGCCAACCTTTTACTCCTCACAGGCATATATCACTCTCTCGTTTTCATTGGTTCTCTAAACGCTTCCCTCAATCACATCATTCCAACTACATCCGTCACCACGGGTACTACGCTGCACTTCCATCACTTCCTCACTCTAGTCTCCACACACTGCCCTTTCACCCCTACCGCCTTGCACCAAATTATGATACATGTCATACACTCAATTCAACCTCGACCTTGCATCCAGGATCGAATGTTTGCTCGCCAGCATCTCCAGCCCCCATCCACACTCGCGTGACATACACGAGGTGTGCCTGCATATCCGTGATGCCCAGAAGGAAATTTTGTTTGGATTTTCTTGCCAGGAGACACAGTATCACCAAATAACGGTTTTGGACGGTGTAGTATAGCTTGATCAGAGCAATTGATGTAGAGAATGGTCGACAAGGCTTCTAAGGAAGAGGGAAAGGAAGGTTGCTCATCAATATAAAGAGCTCCTCAACGTCTACAACAAGGCCTTTTTTCCTACTCTTCAGCTTCTCCTATCTCAAGCCCCACTCGCCCAAGCCAACACCTCACTCAATTCGACCAGAAGCTCCCTTCTCAACCTCTCTTCAATAAATCGGCCAGCCATATCCAACAACAACCCATTTCAACCAACCTCGACATGCACCCCTTAACCCTTCTCTCCCTCCTTCTCTTCCCCCTCCTCACCACCGCCCAACGCATCAAAATCCACAACCAATGCTCCATTCCCATCTACCTCACCTCCGTTTCCGCCACCGCCGTCGGCCCCGTCATCATCGCGCCCCAAGGCAATTTCACCGAACCATACCGCTTCTCGCTCAGCACCGGCACCGCGATCAAAATCTCCACGACCAAGAACGGCATCTTGAACGGAGGCCCCCATCTCGTGCTCGGCTACACGTATAACCCCGATCAGCCGGATGTGTACTATAATCTTGATTCGGCAAAGGGTTTTGATCCGTTGTTCGAGGATGAGAGGTTGCTACTGGAACCGGAGGCCCCAGGGGGCCAGAAGATTGTTTGGGACGGGGGCCCGGGGGATTGGGAGACGAAGAGGTTTGTCGGGGAGACGAATTTAGTGTTTTCGCTTTGTGGGAGTCAGGAGCCATGGAATAACTAGGTGTGTGTGTGTGTGTGTGTGTGTGTGTGTGTGTGTGTGTGTGTTTGGATGCCAATGGAAGATAAAAGGACTGGGGTGTACTTTGATGATATTAATAGCAAACTATATATACACTGAAAACCCATTGGGGATGTTGGACGATGGAGGTAAAGTCAAGCATCAATTCCATCCATTGTAAGAAAAAGAATCAATTTTTTTGATCCTAAACATCCAAGCTGCATGCGTGGGCATCTAACACAAATCTCCACTACTATAGCCAGCTCCTACTTCGTAGCACGCATAGCAATAATGCGCCATGAACGCGGCCAACTATGACCTTCCGTGATATATATCCACTGCCCAATGTATAAATGCCGTGACATAACTCCATAATGGCAGCCCGATTGAAGCTGCCATGCCATGCCATGCCATGCGATAACCCAAGAGCCTTATGTAAAGTACGAAGCAGCTGTAATGCAACCCAAGAACCCAAAACGCCAAATTTCACAGGAGAGGGTATAGAACAAAGAGGGCAAGACACGTCGATAGCAGTAATCTAGGCCCCTCGTCGCCCTCCTCGACGTCCGGATCCACTCGCGGTTCGCGCCATTGAGACTGCGCCGAGCGGGGTGTTGCCTCCTGTATCGCTGTATCCGCCCATGCTGCTCTGTGCGCTCATAGGAACACCTCCCATAGCGAATCCGACTTCGAGAAGAGGAGCGGTCGATCGAATGTGACCTGTGAGCTCTGCGACAGGTTCCTGGTACTCAGGAGGTTGGATCTGGTATTCACGTGCCTTGATTGGATTGATCGCAGCTTGTAGGAGCTTTTCGTTAAGCGCATCATCAGGTAGAGTCTCTCTCTTCATTAGCATCAGGTCCTGATCGATGTCCTGTGCGGCAAGGGGTGGGGGCGTTGGTGCCTGCGCGTTCGGCTTCTGGAAGATCTTCGCATCAAGAACGAACGGCGGATTGTAAATGAAGGGCGTGCGGCCGTTGGCAAGTGAGGTAATGTTGAAGGCCGAGCGTGTAGCACCACGGGTTGCATGGGGGTTTGACGATACCTGGCGTGTCATCTCTGGCGCCCCAGCCGGCGAGTCTGAGTCTTGATTCTCATCTGGGACATCACCATTTTCACTTGCGTGATCTTGCGTGGTGCCATTCGTGCCGTTGGTCGCGATCTCTTGCGCAGACTCAGCATTCTTCATCTTGGCAAAAAAATGCGCCGCCGCTATCGTAGCCTGGTTCAAAGCCAGATTTAATTCCTTTTCCGTGAAGAGACGGTCCAGAGAAAAGGCAGAAGCCTCAAATTGGGTGTGAGCGGTGCGAGCTTTGGCCTCACGGAAGGGCGAACCCACACCTAGTTCGGCGTTCCTGGATGGGCCAGGGGAGTCGTTATCGTTCTCTTCGAACAGCTTGCGCTTCCGCTTGTTCTCGGCGGCCGCAGCGGCGTCTTCACCTTCGCCAAATTTGTGTCCAGTTCGGCGTGTCTTGCGTGGTGCTTGTGGTCCTCCGGGGCTTGCAGGATTATTGATACTGAATTGGTTGGGATGGAGGAGCATTGCGTTGCTGTCCGATAGGTCCAATTGTTCTTTTTCTCGCCTCAGTCTAGTTGTGCGCTGTGAGATGCTTGCGGTGAGTCGCTCGCGGATCGTGCTCGCTAGCAATTTGTGCTCTTCCTCAGCAATTTGGACCTTGTAGAGATATGCGTTTTCGATCTCGTGCTTTGTGTTTTCGTGCTTTGCCTGTGGGAAAAAGATCATGAGTAATGTGGTTTGGGAATAGTACTGCCCCGACAACGAGAACTTACCCAAAGCATGGTAAGGTTGTAGTCGCGCTCCTCGAGTGCATCATTGACGGAGTCAACGAAGCGCGCATAGTGTCGACCAACCTGCGCAACATAATCGGTGCCGGCGCTAGGAACGGTGGGTACATTGTTGCCCATGATCTGACTGATGAGCTCCCTGACCTCTTCACCATTGTCTTCAAGCGGTTTGTTGGCATACGGGTCGGCCTTCAAGATGAGACTGATGTCAGCTTGCAGCGCAGAGAGCTGGGCCCGGTAGTGGCTGTCCCTGTTGTCGGAGAATGAAGCCATCATGTCGCCCAACTTCTCGGCCAGCATATTGCGCCGCTTGTCACGCTTCGAGACCTGCGGTTGCGGAGAGGTTGCGGAATGGCCGAGTGGAAGATTCTCGACTGGCGAGGGACTCCGATTGCGAGCCATGATGATTACGAGAACTATGTCGAGGTAAGGTGGAGATGTGTGCAAGTAGTGATGGGCGGAACTGGCATAGCTGAGGAATGGAAGTAGAAGGGTGAGCGTGATGAACTTACCAAGGTACTGCGGGCAGCTACCGGAGTTTCGCCGATTGGCTCACCGGATCATTCCATCACCGCCACAACTTTTATGGGTAGAATGCCAGATGTTGTCAAGATAAATTTATTGAGCAGAAGAGCAAAGCAGATTATCCTAAATGGGAGTCGCAAAAGTGCTTGACGTGAGTACGTAGCGAAGACACCTCCTGTGAACCATTGGACTGTTCAGTCGTACAAGAGAGCCAATAGTAGAAGTTGTCATTTGGGCAGCTTAAGTCGGACCAGTTGACATCACCAACCTTCGAACCTCAGGGCTGACATCTCCAAATCAAACATTGGATTTCATCATAGGCAGTGAATTCACATCCCATCATGCCAAGGCCAATCACGAGAGAAAATAAATCAATTCACAGAAGAAAAACAAGCGCTACCGATACCTCCACTACTCCACCGAAAAAATCAGAAGACAACAAAACAAAACAAACGCTCATCCGAAGGAACTAAGACCTACTGCAATCAAACCAAGGCCTTGGCCAGCCAAAGTCGGTTTCCTGATCCCTCTCAAAGAGCCACTTGACAGTGTCAAAGTGCGCCACCAGACCACGTTGAAGGATCCTTCCAAGGTCCTCCCGCCATTCTGAGTCGTTGGCGAGAACCGCATGGTGTGACATGCACCAGTCGAGATAATACCTATACCTGACCCTTGGCCTACTGTTGGCTGCCTGGATGAGGATACGGCTGCGAAGATCTTTGACTATCGCATCACAGTCATACCCTCCCGAGGTGGCGTAGTTGGAATTGAACGTGGTACCAGACATTCTACCGAGCATATTACAGGTCTCTGCATAGCTCAGTGCTGTCTTCCCTTCATGGGCATATGATGGTTTCCTATTGGCACGGGATTCCAACGCGGCTTGACGAGATGGCCATCCATAGTCGGTGCCATGACCTTCGTCGTCGGTCCACTCGAACCGGGAAAAGTGATGATTTAAGTTGTCCTCGAGGTCGTCGCCCGAAGTCTCAGGGAGGAACTTGCGGACATAGTCACCAACGTGGACAGTGGGTTTCTTGCCGAGTACGTTGCGATGGAGCTTCTGAGGAAACTTGGCGTCGAGAGCACGAATAGCCTCTGTGTAGTTGCTGAGCCCGGATATGGCTTGGAGTGCTTCTTGGACTTGCTTGAGTGGCCAGGTTGGGACGGTGCCGTTCGAGAATCCGGTATTGTGCGTGGGCTTGCTGAGTTTGACCGGAGGATGCGAGCAATTGCCGGCTACAGGTGGGCGAATTTTGCCACAAACTGGATGAGAGCGTCGCTCGGTTCCACATAACGTGAGTTCGATATCGTCATTGATGTTGCACTGACGTGTTGGGACAAAGGGGCTCTTGTATGGTCCGTAGCAAGTGAAGAGAGCAACGTCGTTCTCGAATGCCTTGCCTCTTACGAGCTCTAGGCTAACCCAAACCTTGTGGTCATCGGACTTGTCGAGGCTGTAGGCAAAGTCGATCTCGTCTTTACCGTCGTAGATGCCGTTAGGATGAGACGAGACCTTGATGGCAATGCCTGGGTTGACCTTTGTGCCAAATCGAAAGGGCTCTTCGTAGCTTCCACCGGACTTGAGGACTAGGTTGCTGGCGATACCTTCTTGTTCTGGGACTGACCAAATGTGGACATCGTACTTGCAGTGGTTGGTGACAATGGCCTTGGACTGAGCAAAGGCCACAAGGGCACTGAACACCAATGTGGTGTGGCCGACCATGGCTGAAACCAAAGGACTCAACCAAGAGCAGGTTGAGGAAGAAGAAAGGGGAAGATATCAATGTGGAAGAAGACAATGTGTCGATAACTCGATGTGGTGTGGATGATGGAGTGGAGTGAAGAAGAGACTGAGGAATCAAGTGGGAGGCAGGTTTAAATATGCGTCAGAGCCATTTTCAGATTGACGTCAGGCGTATAGTCAAGGGAGGAGCGCGAGTGTCGCGCTGGCTCGACGAGCGGATGGAGATGGCAGGAGCCAGGTCGCATCGGTCACCAACTGGAAGCAGTGATAAGATATGAGGGAACTGCGCTACCGCGACGCTCAGTCGCGGGTCACAAATGGGAGAGAACAACTTCATTGTCTCTCGAACTTTTCGAGGTTACATGTTGAGACATCCTCTATTTTCTATCGCTTATACGGGGTGCGGTGTTGTTACGTGCCAGGGTGCACTTTCCTCTTTCCATGTCGTGACACAGTGAAGAGCGGATAAGGTGAGGGGTTTGGCAGATCATAGCGAGTCCCGGATCTACAGAAGGGAATGAAGGGTTGTTGTAGAAAATGGTAATCTCAAGTGTAGATATGAATGTTCACGTTTCTGCGGGACCTTGTAGTTGCGAGCGAAGACTGGTCATTGGGCATTTTGGCTGTGTCATTGTTGGCGCACATACGTTTAACGCGATAGCCTATAAACAAAGAAAGAAAATGGAAATAATTGTCTCAGGTAGACGAATCAAATACATGTATTCGCCGCAAGATGGTATTCAACATTCCTCCCCAGTATCGACAAAGCTTTTCCTTATGATCGCACAACTGGCAAGTACACACCTACAATCATCAATTGAGTAGGGTTCAAATTTCGGGCCTACGAATGCGTCTTTCAGGTTAATGCAAGAAATTCTTGGAATTCTACATCAATTGCTGTGGTTCCAGTGTTACGCACTCCTTCACTGTACGGTCATAATGTTATCTGGTCCAGGTTTCCGGTGGGGCACGGGATCCCTTACGTGATAGACGTATTTCACGGATGTATGTAGGAATCAATTTCCATGGACCGCGATATAGTCATTTTCTGAATGAATCTTGGTGAGAAGTGATCACCGATGTTGAAAAAGCATGAATCGATCAAAGAATACCTACTACAAACAGTTAGCGAAGTCAGTCTTGACAGGCTTTAGGCTAGTCAACTAATCTAAAAAATAAATGTGTAGAGTAACTTACCCAAGGAGATCTCACCGATTCCCAAACACGCCTTCATACACTTTCACCACTTGCCCCAAAACAACCGAGGCCAACACCAATCCCAAAGAGCAATAGACAACAATTCAAACTCGGAGACTCGGAACAGGGAACACATATAACGAAAGACGCGGAAACGTCCATCATTTCCGCCCAATTCCGCAAAAGCCTTATCCTCAGAACATCTCCCTATCAGCTCCACCTCAAACCTTCCGCGAACGGAACTTCCAAGCTCTTCCATGCCAGCAACCCACCTCCCACGAACCCGGCTCATCCGCTCTTCCACCACCCCCCAAACACTCTACCCATACTAATCTCAACTCCACGCCATCACCTTCCAAACCTCAAGTTTAAAATTAACAAGGTCTCCCTAATACCCAACAATCCCTCAACCCCCGAGCCTCCGACCCACCCGCTCCTTATCCCATCCCATTCTATCGCCCCCAATCAAGACCCCGCTCCCAATCCCCCAAGCCCCTGACTAAGCACCGGCACTTCACAGCTCACCCCCCAAACCGCAACTGCCGACCATTCCCTAACAAACGCACTTACCTCTCTTCGACACTCGCTCCTCGTCCTCGTCACGAAAAAACTTAGCCGCTTCCTCCCTTCCTTGTTGGATCCGGCCGGCACTTGAATGCTTGGTGATTGCTGAGGCGTGAAAGGAGCACAAGGCTGGAGGAAAGAAGACAGCATACAGCGATTCTCCGAGCCAGCGCCGGGAATAGGCCAGATTGGGCGGAATGCCGAGGGGAGATTGTTTGTGCTGTATTGTGCTGAGTGCTATATGAAAGAAAGGGAGGGGTTTGTGCCTGTGTGTGTATGTGCAGCGCGCCCCGTATTGAGCAAGATATCTACATGGTAAATTGATATAGTTATTTGCGCGCGTTATTGTCCAAGTCGTATAATCGCCTTTTCCAAGAGGAGTGGTTCCCTCAAACCCGGGAAATGGTGACGCCAACGCTCCCGGGTTACGCATGGGTCTCGTCTTCCCCTCTCCTCTCCACCCCCGCGATGGCACCGCAGAGCAACCGCACCGCAAGTTCCAGCCAGCCCAGCCCCAGCCCCAGCCCTAAGCCGAGCATTCGCAACTAAGTAAAATATCGCCGCTGCCATCACTCTGTACACCAAATCCCGTACTTTCACAACTGCCGTACTGCGATAGGGGCCGTGCGCACCCCTCCCCCCCCAGAATGTCCGCCCGCGCCGCCCGCTAAGTCCAATACCGCACGCGTTGAGGCTTTGGGACCACTGTCAGGTAACGGCAGTAGGGGCCTTGTAATCGCGGCTATGGGACTGGGGGAATGGATGCCGTTGAATGCGGGTTTGTGGAATTGATAATGGAGGGGAGATCTTGGGCTTGGGCTTGCGGCAAGGCTTATAGATACTAAGGTGTCCGGACACCCAGCATAGAGATTGAGATTCTACTTTCTTGAACTTCTCCAAAATCGCATATTTCTACCCCCACGTTTTATTGGACTCCTTCTTTATTCCCCTCTAGTTTTGGGTTGTTCCCCTTTGAAAGTCGTACCCTCCCCCTCCCCCTCCCACTCCCACATCTCTCTTCTCATATCTCACAATGCTCCTCAACGAAGTCCTCCCCCTCCTGCTCCAATACTGGCCCATCGTCCTGGCCGCCACACTCGCCGGATTCCTCTTAAACAACAAATATTGGAAAGGCCTCAACAAGTACCCGGGACACTGGCTCGCCGGCTACTCGAACTGGTGGAGATTCTTCGACGTCCTAGGCCGGAAACACGAATGGACTATTATACGATTGCATCGCGAACATGGAGATGTTGTTAGGCTTGGACCTAATGTTTTGTCGTTTGCCGACCCAAAGGCTATTAAGGTTATTTATGGGTTGAATAAGGGGATGGTTAAGGTGAGTTTCTATTCTATTCTATCCTATTCTATGGAGTTGAGTCTGGAGGCTTTGGTGTGGTCACGTTGCTGATATATTCACGTAGTCGGACTTTTATCCTGTTCAGAATGCGGTTTCGAAGGGGAGACGGCTTCAGTCGCTCTTCTCGACTACGAACGAGGATTATCATGCGAAATATCGCCGTTGTGTCAACAATGCTTTTGCAATGAGCTCGTTGGTCAATTATGAGCCGCTCGTTACTTCTACTCTCAGTGTTTTTCTGGATAAGACTCAGGAAGTGTATGCGAAAACTGGCAGGAGTTGCAACTTCAGTCAATGGCTCCAATTCTTTGCCTTTGACGTCATTGGTGACTTGACATGGAGCAAGAGATTGGGCTTCGTCGAAGAACAAAGGGACGTCGACGGTATCATTACTTTCCTAGGCAAATTCCTCAGCTATGCCGGCCCAGTAAGCATTACTCTTGTTCTACCATTTCACTTTGTCCTAACACCACCTCCAGATCGGTCAAATGCCTATCCTTGATCTTATTCTCGAAAAGAACCCCATCCGTCTTTTCGCCCAACGCATTGGCCTCAGCAACACTGTCTTCCCTGTAACCGCCTTCGCCCAGTCCCGCTCCAACGAACGTGCTGGCCAGATCCAAAAGATCAAGACCTACGGACTTCCCGAAGGCCAGGCCAATCCCAGGGGTGTCGACCTCCTCACCAAGTTCGCCCAGGCGGCTCATGATCACCCTGAATTCATGACTGACACTCAAGTTCTTGCCTCGTGTACTTCAATGGTTTTTGCTGGTTCCGAGACGACCGCCATCTCACTCTCCAGCGTATTCTACTTCCTCCTCAAGCATCCCCACGTCTACACAAAACTCATGCGAGAACTCGACGCCGCCGTTCTCGACGGAACCATCGAATCCCGTCCCAATAAGACAATCTCCTGGTCCGAATCGCAAAAACTGCCCTATCTCGACGCCGTGATCCAGGAATCGTTCCGTCTACATCCCGCAGCAGGTCTTATCCTCGAACGCATTGTCCCACCTCAGGGTATGGATATCCTCGGCACGTTTGTGCCAGGCGGTACGATTGTTGGTTGCAATGCATGGGTTCTGCATAGGCGACCTGAAGTGTTTGGACTGGATGTTGATGTGTTTCGACCCGAACGATGGATTGAAGCGAGCCCCGACAAGCTGAAGGAAATGAAGGCGACTATGTTCCAATTCGGTGCGGGTGCGCGGACATGTATTGGAAAGAACGTCAGTTTGTTGGAGGTGTACAAGTTGGTGCCGAGTTTTTTGAGACGGTTTGAGGTGAGTAAACAAAAACGCCTGTTATGTGAAAGGAAACAATGATAAGCTGACTCTGACGTCTAGATTGAACTGGAACGACCGGGCAGTGAGTGGAAGACACACAATGCGTGGTTTGTGCGGCAAACGGAGTTTAACACCCGGTTCCGGCCGCGCGAGGTGTAGCTATGAAATGTGAGGTGAGAAGTGAGGAAAGTGCGATGGAGACGGTGAAGAGCATGGAAATAACATCTTGTGTAAAACTAGCATCGTACGAAGCAATATGACGAATTTATGAACACTGCAATGGCAGACATCGACTGAATGAATTTGAAGTACCACTTCGCACTTTTCCTACGAAACTAAAGCGAATCTCCGTTGTGACCATCAATTGCTTCTATCGGAGTAGTGTAGTTACGTCGGGCGCACCCGAGTTTGCCTAGAAAATGCAGCTGAAGCAGTTTGATGATGTTGAGGCACTTTGGCCCCAAAAAGAGGCGTCAGCGGCATGTAAACAATGGAACGGTCAATGCTGACAAGTACCCAAAAGGGTAACAACACCGTTCAATAAGGGCAGGTGCTGAGAAAAAGGCACGGTCGGACCTCCATGGATCGTACCACTACCTCAGACAGACTTAGGCATACCTCAATTTCCATATCGGGCCCAGGGACACCAATGTGTTGGTTGGCTGTGCCTTAGGTTTACCTCTAGCTCCCGTACGGTTGCAGTTCTGCATAGATCTCGCATGGGTAGCAAGATATGTGCGTAAATGGCAATGGTAGTGTTCAGGCCCTTAACAATAACGTTGTCGGCCAAGGCGACAAAGTTTCGCCTCATATCCAGATCCAGATCCAAGATCCAGGTCGAATAAAATCTTACATCATCGCAAGCTTGGGTCATCCAACACCAACAAATGTGTTTCAACCGCATTTACACTCGGGCGGCTACCCGAGGCAGTTGGAGCTTGAAGCTAGTTGCATGATCTTGGGATATACTTGCGAGACAATAAAGGAGCAATGCACCATGAATTCCCTCATTTCACTCTCGGGACTCGATGGCAGGCGCTGGGCGATGTTGTGAAATATCGTCGGCGGCTGCATCACGGGCACAGGTGACGCGTAACGGAGGCTGTCACAAGACATGAACAGGGCGATAACGACATTTGCTCATTAGACGGCGAGGTACCATGCGACCTGTGAATGAGGATGCTCGGAAATAGAGGACGGAGGCGAGGGCACCTTGGAGTGCGCGACTTTTGCGAGCCGTACATACCCCAGATTTCTAGAGCTGCACACAGGTCGCTCCCGAGTGGCGTGTCGAAACTCATGATGGAGGTACAGGACAAAGTATTGGAAGAAACGAGGGCTGACGAGCTTGGACCGGCAGGCGAGGTACCTCGTGATCCGAGACTTTCTCCCAATGCCCAAGTCAGGCGCGCTGGGCAGAAGGACATTGGATGAGTTTGATAAGGGAACATGCAGTAGAAATCAGAGCAAGAGTATTGGATGGAGAGGAGATGTGCGGCAAATGCATGCAGAGAAAATCAAACACGGCAACGGAGAACGAAACACGAGTTGAGAAATCGAAAGATGGAGACGTGACGAAAATAGAGAAAAGAAAAGCTTTACACACAAATGTCGTCGACTTGAAGCAGACGGTTGTTGTCTAGTCTCTCGCGCACAGGTGAGTCATCGGCCAGTCCACGTCGCTTTGCAGCCATGCAAAGCTATGCATGCAGAGACAGAAGCGGCCGCGTACTCGCCAGCATATTCTGAAACGTTCTACAGAAAGTTTACCTGCATGTTCATCGACTGGTGATTACTACGAAGCATCGAGGTGGACAATGGTAGCCAGACAAAGATGGGATGGGGTTGAAGCCTGCGGTCATGTATGTAGGAGGAATCGTCGGATGATGACGGGGTTTCGCTTGAAGTCGGCTTACTGGGCGGCGAGCACATGACAGCAGCATCCCGTTATGTTCAACCCCCCTGTCGAGCTGAGCGTGTCCCCAAAGCAGCAATGGATCGGTAGTCGAAATTCATGCCAGAGATGCACGTACTCAGTACATAGCCGGGAGTACGTAGCGAGTATGCAAGAATCCACCGAGTGTTTGTGTTTGATGGTGGAGGGAGGGATATCTTTCTCCATAGAGAGAATACGCCTCAAGGCACGGACCTGGACTGCGAAGGAAACAAGAAAAAGTCAAAGAGTCAAGCCAGTCCCACCGAGTGACGAAAGCGCGCCACTCCCGAAGCGGGTGAGTTACGTGCGCGAGCCCGTCTCTGTGTGAGGCGCAGTAGGCGAATTGTAGGCGAAGAGTCGGTGGCAGTCGGTGGCAGAATGCACTGTGTAGGCAGCCAGCGAGGAGAGCCCGAGTCGAAGGTTCCGGGGGTCGCGTCTGCAGATACGCAGAGACTGTGCAGATTCTGAAACATAGACCGACGAGGCCTGCTATCGATAACACCGCGAATATGGGTCGACGATAGGCTAATCCGGGGTCCCGCGCCGACGACGAGAGTTGCGCAATCGGCAGAGAGAGAGAGGGAGGACCAGTCCTGGCGGGACTGCATGCTGTTTCGCTATCCCGCCGTTCCACTGGGAGCAGGCGGCACACAGGGCACTGTGGGTGAATGAAACGGCCATGCAATGCAGGTGGGGTGAGAAGGGATGGGATGCAAGTCTGATTGAAGAAAGGCGTACAATAGGCGTTGGGATCCGAGGACAGTCATAGTAGGGGAAGAGGTGCAGTAGGGAGGGTAGTGAATGTAGTTGGTGCTACCAAACGCTAACTTGACTTATTACCGCATCTCGTATAGTGCAGGCTATAATTGTGTATGATTGGGATGGGTTGGTATGGACACTGGTGGACAGACCGGATGCGGGACAGTAGGCCGATCGGTCGGCCAGTGTTTAGTTGGTTGTTTAGTTTAGTGAGGATCTAGTCTGGATTGCCGTCTGGGTCCCGATCCGAGTCTGGCAATGCTGTAATTAATGAGATGAGGTGCAGCGTGCGAGTGCGAGGCTCCAGCAGCGAAGGCGAGCGAGCGAGGTCGGCAGAGGCGACGCCGAGGAGGAGTAAAAGCTTGGCAGATCGGCCACCGCCATAAGTGCACAGCCGCATCTCGCTCGGCTATTCCGAAGAGGAGGCTTCTGGATAGTCGGATGGCATCGACCGGGCGCATGACATGCTCACCACCTGGGCACCGTCATTATCTGAGAACCGATGTCTGCATTGCGATGCACGTTCGCAGCGAAGGGGAAGGGACGACGACGGAGGTCGAGGCGGGACGCGAAGAAGAGCCTGCAAAGTCTGCTTCAGCACGCGCCCGAGCTACTCGAGGAAAAGAAGACGACGACGGGGCAGGTTGATGCGGGTTTTTTCCCAGGTTCCATGTCCTTTCTGGGCCGTCTACCAGGATCACATGAGAGGGCGCCCAAAGAGCGTGCCAAAGACTCCCAAAGACTGGCAAAGGCTCCCAAAAGGCTTTTCCATCCAGGGCTGGTCGAGGTGGTCTTACGCGGACGCCATCCCTGCTACACTCCCGGCCCGCCCAGCTGATTGGGCTGTGGGTTTCTCGCTCATTTTTAGCCTCAAGCAACGTCAACCTGTCATCGCTCCAAGACTACAGTCCTCTCTCCCACTCCTTCACTCTACCGTTTCTAACCAACCCAACCCACCACCGAACAACCCACTTCTCCCACTGCTCCCACTGCTCCCCAACCCATCTCGAACAACCTTTCCAGGGCTCACTCTATCCGCCGCTCCATACCATGGCTCCGTGCACATGCCCAATCTGGTATCATGCCCGTTGCGGTGCGTCCTCCTTTTGGGTCCCCCGCCAGGAAGGCTTCTGGAATTTACCCATCGCTACACCAAAGATGATGCTGACAGTGGTGGATGGATGGATGGATGGGGATGGGAGGGATGGATGTTAGATGATACTCATGCTTCATCGAAACCCCGTCCAACCTCGCACGCCGGCGCATGCTCGCCCACATGCATGTCCGTGATCAATGGCTTTTTTCTTCTTTTTTCTGTTTATCTCTCTGCATAGAGGAATTTGGGTGGTGCTGCCTGCTCGCTCTCGTCTCGCCCTCGTCTATGCTCGCACTCAGCTTGCCCCCAATACGCAATATGCATGTATGTCTCTACCATCTCCGGACGTACCCAGCCCGCCCTGGAGTTATAGTAGTATTACCTGTCTGCACAGTCAACCGTGAGTCCCGCCGCCTCAGCTGCCATGGGCCGATAGGTACTCTGTACTGTGCAGAGTCCCTCTCTCATGCTTTTGCCATTTCCCCCAGCAGTCCAGTGCGCGCAATGGCAGACGCCTTCTCGCCTGTTTTGCCATGTCTCTCTGCATGGCCTAGATGGCTGCCCGCCGCCATGCCCTCATCGCAATCTTCCCCCAGCACCGCACCCGCCTATCCACGCGCTTCAACGGCGTACGCAGCGCGGTCGCCGTGCCGGTCGGTCAGCTTGGATCCGACTAAACCTGCAGCTGCATTTCGTCGCCATGTATGCACGATTAAACAAGCTAGATGCGCAGTGCATCCAAACGGGGCAGTGTGCATGAGGCCCTAGCCGGGGGGGCATCTGTGGCCACGCCGAGCGGGCCACCTCCCACGAGATCTGCCCTCCCCATGCCCAGCAGCCCTCCCAGGCCAAATCGTCAGCGCTCTTAAAGAAACTGCCAACCCACCATCGCTAGTCTCCTCTACCCTTTCCACCTCCCACCTCTCCCACCTCGCCATCTCCTCTCCTCATTCGTCCGTCCTCTTCTTGTCTCTACCCTCCCCCCAAAAGGCGAATTCCCACAATCCATTATTCCGCCAGAGACTTCTTTTTTTCCAATTCTCTTTTGTAGCTTTCGTTTCGTTTGATATAGCCGTCTGTCCCCACTATAATACCGCTCCGCCGCCCGTACCCATATATCGCCGACAACCACACATACACAGAATCGTCCACTCACAATGCCCATCTCGTTACTCCCTGCCTCGGCAGCTGCCTTTGCGCCACGATCAAACGTCAACGTCGTTCTCAGCTCAAAGGTGGAGCCATGGTTAACCCAAACCCTCAAGCGTGTGAACAGAGTGAAGCGCCCATTGAACAGTGTCCAGCAACACACTCGATGCCTGACGGAAACCCTTTCTGGCACCAATGCTATCTGGTCTCTCTGCTCCATCATGGTCCCCAAGGCCCCCGACTCGGAACTGCGCAAGGACTCCAATCCGTTGGTGGAAGCCCTCTTCAACTATCAGCTCATTCACATCGACGCATATGTCGTGCACGTTGATATGGTTTCACAGCATGAGGTTGCATTCAAGCTCACACCCGAGAGCATCGAGGCGCTTATTGAGTACCACAAGGACATCTACTCTGTTGACGTGTCTGCCACCACCTGGAACTGGGCCGAGAAGGAGCAGCAATTGAAGAAGCTACAGGAGCAGTTCGTACAGGCAGTGAACCGCTACGTTTTCCGAACTGGCGTTCGTGCTCTGGAAGGAATGGAGGAGGAGGGTGCAGGAGAGCTACTGGAGGGTCGAGGCGAGGACGTCAAGAACGCTATTATGGGATTATTCCTCCCACTTCTTCCTCCTCCCCCCAGGATCGTCGATGTTGTTCGCCCAGCACCTCTTCTTCCAAGCTCGCCCGGCGCTGCGAACTGGTGGCATCCGGGACAGCACGTCTCCCCACCCCATGCTGGTCCAGTCGACTCTTGGAGGGTCGTGCCGTCTACTCCCAGCCCAACCATCACTACCTGCGGTGAAACGCAGCCGTCGTTCTGGAGTACAATGGGAGGCCTCGAAGCCGTCCAACTGCCTTCGCCTACACCTTCTTTGAGCCAGCCAATGTACACCACCAGCCATTACTACAGCCCGCCCCAGGCTATTGCTCCAATACCCGCTCTACCTCTGCCCAGCGTGCTGGCCCAACAGTGCGGGTCAAGCGCCGTGCACAGTTCGTATGGCGGTGGATTCGGATGGGATAGTGGATTCGCACCACAGTACGCAGCCTTCACCTAGAGTGAATAAGCCTCGACTGTAGTACCTGCCCTCTGTCCTAGCCTGGGAAGCGCGGACCTGGCCAGTCCCGTCATGTCTTCTCTCCATTTTCGCATCAAGGTTGAAGCGCACAACCTGGCGATGTCCAACACGAGACGATGTATGCGATACACGACTGGATGTGTACCAAAATCATACCATCCAAAGCATGGGACGGCGTTTCATCGATTTAGCGATTGCTCTTCAACGGGGTTCTCCGCCCTCTCTTCTACCGTACAAATTTCCTTGGATATCGTCTTTAGTATCGTCTGTTTTTTTAGCGAGCGTCTTGTTTTTCGAATTTCCTTTGTGTTTCCTTTGCATCCAACGGCCGGGCCAGGTCTTTCCTTTACTTGCATCCCTGGGAGGTTCGCATGTCAGGCATTTACGAAAGATCGGATACAGCCTCACGGCTACGTGGCGGGTACACTTGGGTTATTTTGTTTAATGTCGTATTGGACGGCTGGCATCTCTTGACTGAGCATGGCCTGCCACTCACGATGGGATGCGGTAACGTTCACGTCTCTACAGACTGGTATTGAGTGCCAGCAGGATATGCTGAGAGGCGGCGACAAAAGTTATACAGGCATCTGGTATGCCAGTGTAATGCGTTGTCCCTGCGCAGAAGGAGAAATTGGCGAGGTGTTGTTTGGAGAGCAGAAGTTCACGGGGTCGAGACAAGGGCACGCCAGTCGTGGTCCTTGCTCTCAGGAATGCAAAACTGTCTGCTTGCAGACGGTGCATGTCCTGATGTACTCGGTGGACGTTTGCTCTCCTTCTGCATCACCAATAACTCTGAATGTCACGGGACTGTAGGTTCATCTCCTACACTTAGCAAGACTGGTTCTTGCAAGAAGCACACCCAAGTGGAGTGAATCGGATGCTGGACACAGAAGCTAGCTTCTCTACTATAGCTAAATCTAATAAAAAACGAAATCGAATATTTGAACAAAAAACTGAATCCCAACACACACACCTTATCATGTGATGATGGACGTGACATGACTTCGGGATTGTTTCATGAAACATCAGGCTGACGAGGCCTGGTGTTTGGAAAGCAAGGACTTCGATCCGAGCGGGGCGGAAGAAAGGCTTGGAGGGAACTGAATGTAAATATGTAGAGTGGAGTGGAATGGGCGGGCGGAATGACAAAGCCAGATTGCGCGGTCTGCGGTCTGTCGTCGGTGGTGAGGTGAGCCATGTTCCCGCATGTGCCAGCCTGGAGAAGGCCACTCGAGACGTTGGCACATCCTACCTAGCTGTGGTGCGGGACTCGACGACATCCCTCCCGGCCCATGGTTCCTCCTCCTCACGCCTCGCGCTTTGTTCTCAGCCTCCTCCGCTCGTCCACCTGTCATCGCTCAACGACAATCTCCGCCACTTTAATAAACTTCTCTGCCGCCTACATCAACCTCGCTCGTTCGATCAAGACATTTGGAGCTCCCCCATGATGCCGCCGGCGCCTGCCGTATAGCCTTACGCCTGACTCTCCCTCTGCCCATTATCGCACGTCACAATGCCGCCCGCCAACTCGCGGAATGCCAGTCCGCCTGCAGTACGTCCCTGTTCACTTGTCCCACCATGTCACATTTGCTCCTGTTGTGTCCCCGCGATCTCGTGCTCGTCTTGTGGGTTGCGCGCCCGTGTCGCTGGCCTCTGAGATGAATGAGCATTGATGACTGACCATGTTGCGGTTAGCAGGAACCGGGTCAACGTCCAGGACTGCCGCCCGCCTACTTCTCTGCAGCATTGCAAGAACTCGAGAGCCCGGTGCTCAACCTCGCAGCCACTCTGACCACGCAGGGTGACGAAGACATCATTACCGAGAATAGCCAGTACTTTCCGCGCGACGACGGCCCCAACCTCGAGAGCTGGCATCAGCGGAACGAGAGAGAGCGATCCCGCCAGCAGCGCCAGCGCGAGGACGTCGACCACCGCGACCGCTTGCGGAGAGTTATGAATCGCCTGAGCCGCATACACGATCCCCCCGCAGCATACGGCGACCGCGTCCCCAGCCAGAACAACCTCTACGACTGGTCACCAGCCCACGAAGCAGACGACGAGGACGAGCTCGATCAAATCCTCGCCGAACTTCGCCGTGAACAACCCAATACCCATCCCGATATTCTTCGCGTCCTCGGTCGGTCACAGCTAGATGCAGAGCGTGAGACACGCAATCAACCTTATTCATCCAGATTGTCCTCCTCCACGCAGCCATCGCAGTTCACGGATGGCTCACTAAGGTCTGCTGCTATTCTGCAGTCCGTGCGAAGACATCCCAGATTTTCTGCTCGCGCAAGAGATCATTTACAGCAGCACAATTCTGACAGAGAATCTGCGAGTAGGTCTCCTCACCAGACCGAATCGAGAGACCGGTATACATATTCCGAGAACCCACGTCAGGCAGCATTGCAACGCTTACGCGAACGGCGGACATCGACCGATCGGCCTCGTGATCGCGACCGCGACCGAGAAATGTTGCAGCGGGTGGACTCCTATCGTCGAAACTATCTCGAGCGTCCTGCGAGCACGTCAGCTACGGTATCGCCGGTACTGGAACAAACTATCAACTATCTGGCGCGGCTTCGTTGGTGCAACAATGTCGATGACAGTATAGAATGCGCTTTCGATGCAGGATTGGCCACAAAAGATGAATATTGGGAAGAGAAAACTGATTTCATTCTGGACACTTTCACAATTCCTCCACCGGCTGTGAGTTCCTGGCTTGCTCCGGGCGCCGTACTATCAGGCTATCAACACGCCACCACTACTATCACATCAACCATCACCTCTTCAGCAGCAGGGCCAACGCCATCGACAACTCTTCATCGGCTCCGGAACAATGAAATTATAACTTCGACCATTTTCGATAGTAGCCGACCATGGCAAAACCAAGGATATGCTCCCCCGCATCGACGGAGTTTGCAGCCTACAGCGGCAGAAGTGGTAGCCTCACATGCTCCACAACAGGACAACTGGCCCGTCAAAGTCACTATTCATGCTGTAGATTATGAGAAGATGACACTTTCCGCAACCATGGAAGCTTACAATGTCCCCTCACACCCTCACTCTCAACAGTCCTTACTTAATGGAAGCGTTGACGGCGCGTCTGCGCCTTTTACTCGGACCTCGTCCATAACTACCTATCTGGAGGGAGAAATACTAGACTTCAACCAATTTACCTTGCTTACTGAGTCATTCAAATCAGACGCTTCGAATGATGTGACATATTGGCGAAAACTGCCACCTTTCCAGAAATTCTCCGACGAAGAGCTGGTCAAAAACCTGACAAGTCGAAGATTCTTTACCGAAATTCTCAATCGCGACTGGATACTTATGCGTTGGAAAGAGCGCTGCTTTGTCAAGTCAATCAACCGGTCCAATGCAGTTCAACCCGCCGATCGGACGTCATCCTCGCGACCCACAGATTCCTTCGTTTCGGCCAGAGGCTCCAGGGAAAATTTCGATCAAAGAGGGCTGGAAAGTGAACAAACCTCGTTCGATGACTCTGGGTGTGGCCTCACTATCAGCGGATTTTATTACGTCTGCTTGAAGAGGAGTAGCGGAAAACTAGAGGGACTATATTATGACCCCCAGAGTAGTCCGTACCAGTGTTTGAAGCTGGATAGTGGGAAAGGGGGATTTTCCCCTCCTGGCAGTTCCGGTAGCCGGCACCAGGCCGAAGAGTGACAGGATAAGTGATGGTTGTTTCATTTCGATGTCTTTATACGGCGTTTTTGTGCAGCATGGGATGGCGTTTATCAGTAGTGTCTTGATTCCCGAGAACACTGGATTTTGCTTTTTTGGATACTAGAGCTTTGTGCCAAACGCCTGCCATGGGTTTTCGAAGGTTAAGTGAATATGGTATGGATATCCTAGAGGGATATAGGGTGCATTGGCAATGCTCTCTGAGTCGATTGGTAAATGCAGCAATGGTCCGTGTTTGCTCGCTGTAGAATTTATATTGCTACGAATGAACGAATGAGATATTGGATATCAGACACGTCTTTAGGTTCTGTACTATATTCGCGCGGATGGTTATATTGACATTGATATGCATAGTAGGCCATGGCGGAGATCGCTTTAATTCTGATACTACTATCGTGTTTTAGACTATCATAATATCATGGCTGTAAGACTAGATTCTCAAAGGGTCTAGCCTTACCTCTCGCGCCATTCCATATCTTGGCATTGCTGACTATCACACAACTTGTCTTCTGTTTGACAAGCTATTCTCTGCATGTTACTCCGCATCGCTGGGTTCGTTCCATAATACTTTCGCCAAGCCGATGTCCCAGGGCACTGGATCGGGCCCATTAAGCTAAGAAATATCCTCCTTTTAGCCAGTGTGGGTATTTTGACGTTATCTCCGAAACCGCGAATCTGTCCAATCCAATATTGCGAGGAAGAAAATCTTCAATGACTGACCCTATTCTCCCACAATCTCGTCGCAGGGCATGCGGCGAATGCGTAAAGGCGAAGCGGAAATGTGGAAATGAAATGCCCAAATGTCGGCGTTGTAGCAAGAAAGGGATCCCTTGCGTTTACCCCACAGCCCACCACGAGGACATCAACTCAATATCGATCCCCGAGCTCGAATTCCCATGGCTCGATGCCATTTTGGAAGATCCCAGCCTTTGGTCTGGAACCTTACAACCCCAACTTGCTGCCGCCACGAGCTCTTCATTTTCACCTGGGACAAACATTAGCAATGACGACACTTTTCCCAACCCAAACACTGTCCCAATACCCTCCTATCTCGCCCCCTCAGCTCTCTCGCATACCCTAGCCAAAAACACTCTTTCTCAACCCATCACTAACGCCGCCCTTCAAAGCTTTAAAAACTGGCCAGAAAAATGGCTCCGCACAGGCAAAGCCCCCTTCATCCACCCACACCTCTACTCTCCAACTCCATCTCTAACTCCTTCAATTCATCACGCCCTTCAATCCGCCTACGCAACATGTGCCATATATGCAACCCGCACACCCTCCAACTCCCACCTCGCCTTCACCCTCATCGAAACCAAAGCCAGCGAACTCCTCCACTCTCCCTCCCCCGCAACCCAAACCCCCCTCGACCTCCTCGCCAACATACAATCCCTCCTAATCTTCCAATTCGTCCGCCTCTTCGACGGCGACATCCGACAGCGCGCGCTCGCCGAATCTGCAGCCCCAGTCCTCTCCTCCTGGACCGAACAACTCATCGTGGTTACAGAAGTCGAGCGCAGCATCACTACGCTCAACGCGCCAAACTGGCGGACGTGGATTTTTGCAGAAAGCGTCCGGCGCACGGTGACGATGTCGTATGTGCTTAGTGGCGTGTATGCATTTGTCAAGAATGGGTTTTGTACGCTGGGGGACTTGGTCACGGCCCAGTGTTTTACAGCGCAGGGGAGGCTGTGGGAAGCGGGGACGGAGAGGGAGTGGGAGAGGGCGAGAGAGGAGTGGGATGCGTTTTGGGTAGAGAGGATGGAATTTGCGAGGGTGGTGGGGGAGGGGAGACCTGAGATGCTGGATGATTTTGGGATGATGATGGGGATTATGTGTTTGGGGGTGGAGAGGGTGGAGGAGTGGGTAAAGGAGTGGAGTGGGAGTGAGGGAGGAAAGAGTGACAGGATTGGAGGGGTTATGAGCGGGGATTTGAGGTTGAGTTTGTTGGATGTGGTGGGGGGAGGGGAGGGGGCGTCTTGATGGATGGATGTGCGGATGTGGAGAGGTTGATATTGCTTCTCACTTCTTGTTCTTGTATGTTGGATGGTGCTTGAACGCACCGATATGCGCACGATATCGGGGATATTTAGTCAAATTTGACTGGCAGCTCATACCATTGGATTTGTAACGGAACAAACTAATGTCCTGAATATCCGGCTTGACCATGTGCTAAAGACGTTGTGGCACATACGAGTGTCTCGGGGATCCAAGAAAGGAATTTCATTATTTAGGCAGGCATATTCTCATTGGGAAGAGGCTCCTATGTAAGCATGAATCGAAAGTACATATATCTGCCAAGAAGATTTATTTCAAGAAACATAGCACGTCTGCTCTGCTTTATTAGCGGTCAGTAACGCAGTCGAGGTGAGAGGTCTTCCCACGTCCATGTAACCGTGAGTCATTCCTCCCTCACGACAGTAGTCTCCCTTCTGACCTCACCACATGCTCTTGCCTAAGCTGTTTTGTCACTTGTCGTGTTTTGACCTTTGTCTTTTTCACGTTCGCCGACGCGCCGTTCCCCGCCTGTTCCCAATGCGGTATAGCGCTGACTGGACCCCGGCGCCACAGAAACCGCCGCGAAGTAAACACGCAGCGCGAGGTTCATAACATCGCCAATCTTTCGCTTTGCACCCTTCCACTCAACCACAAACCCACCTTCTTTTCAACTCACCAGCCCATCTCCACTGCGGGCCTGGTCGCTTCTCTCTTTCCCTTTCTTTTTGTCCTGCGGGACTTTTGCAATTGATTGTTGCCTGCCATGGACGACTCGCTCCTCGACTCCTTCGACGAGGGCAACAGTACGGATTACGCGCCGCCTGCAAAGCCCGCCAAAGCTGCCAAAGCAACGAAAGTCGCGAAACCCACAGCTAAGAAGGCTGCTGGACCTGCAAAACCGAAAGGACGACTCCCGAAAGACCCATCACAAATTGCGAAACCCAGGGCCAAAGCGGCCCCGAAGAAAAAGAAGAAGAATGATTCTGATGAAGAGAACTCGGACATCGATATGGATGAAGCTCCACTAGACGACGAGTCGCAGCTCGCCGACACACCTCCTCAGGCGAAGAAGGCTCCAGCACCGAAGAAGACCAGCGGCAAGCCCCTGGCGGATATCGCAAATGAGAGCTTTGGTATAGATGGAGCAGAGGAGCCGGAAGCAAAACTGAAGAAGGCCGCGGGCGGCAGTAGTAGCAAATACCAGATGGTGAGTCATTGCGTCGACGAAGGACTGGTTGGAGCAGGTCGGCAGGCTAACTTGTGTCTAGCTTACGCACTTGGAACATATCATGAAGCGACCAGACACATATATTGGCTCCGTCGAACGAACAACAGATAAGATGTGGGTATTCAACTCGGAGACCGAGGCTATGGAGTTCCGCGACGTTAGCTACGTCCCTGGCCTGTATAAGATCTTCGACGAGATTCTGGTGAACGCCGCAGATAACAAACAAAATGACAAGAACATGAGCGAAATTCGTGTTACAATAGACCGAGAAACCGGAGAGATCTCTGTCATGAACGACGGCAAAGGTATTCCAATAGAAATTCATAAGGTATGTGCGGCCTCGACTTTCACAATGGGATCAGCTACTAATTAGCCTAGGAACATAACATATACGTTCCTGAAATGATCTTCGGTCACCTCCTCACATCTTCCAACTACGACGATAATCAACAAAAAGTCACTGGTGGTCGAAACGGTTATGGTGCTAAGCTTTGCAACGTCTTCAGTACCCAATTTGCGCTCGAGACGGTCGATTCGAAACAGAAGAAGAAGTATAAGCAAATTTGGACGGACAACATGAGCAAAATGGGCAAGGCCAAGATCACTGATTTCAAGAGTGGCGACGACTATACTAAGGTGTCTTACATTGCCGATTACGATAAGTTTGGCATGTCCGGTATCGACGACGACTTCGTAGCGCTTGTCAAGCGTAGAACATACGACATAGCTGGTACATTAAGGGGAATCAAAGTTTATCTGAATGGCACCAGGCTCAAAATTTCACGCTTCGATAAGTACATGGAGATGTACACGAAGGCCATTTCTGCTGATCAAGGCAAATCCGAGGACGAGGAGAAGGATAAAACAGTAATCATCACAGACCAACTCGACCGATGGGAAGTGGGGTTTGCTGTGTCCGACGGATCCTTCAACCAAGTCTCCTTCGTCAACTCAATTGCAACCTCCTCCGGCGGTACTCACGTCAACTTCATCGCTGATCAGATCGTCGATAAGCTACTGGCTATCGTAACGAAGAAGAACAAAGGTGGTGTAAAACTCAAGCCGGCTCAGATCAAGAACCATATATTCTTGTTCGTCAACTGCCAGATCGTCAACCCTGCTTTCACATCCCAGACTAAGGAGCAACTCACGACAAAGGCCAGCCAGTTTGGTAGCAAGCCTGTTCTAAGTGAAAAATTCTTCAAACAGATCGAGAAAACCGAGGTCATTCAGAACATCATGCATTTCGCACAGCAGAAGGCCGATCAGATGCTCAAGAAGACGGATGGCAACAAACGCAGCCGTATGAGCAATTCTAAACTTACGGATGCCAACAGAGCTGGTACCAAGGATGGGCATCTGTGTACCCTGATCCTTACTGAAGGTGACTCTGCCGCTCTTCTTGCGTTGGCGGGTCGTGCGGTGGTCAATCCCGACCTCTTTGGAGTTTTCCCTTTGCGTGGTAAAGTGTTGAATGTTCGAGATGCGACTATGGATCAGATTCTGAAGAACCAAGAAATTCAAAACATCAAGAAATTCATCGGCTTGCAGCACAAGAAGGAGTATACCGACACCAAAGGACTCCGATATGGCCACATTATGATCATGACCGATCAGGATCACGACGGTAGCCATATTAAGGGCTTGCTGATCAACTTCCTTCAGTGTCAATTTCCTAGTCTTCTCAAGCTAGACAAGTTCCTCTTGGAGTTCATCACACCTATTGTCAAGGTTTGGAAAGGCGACGCCAAGCATCCTAAGAGCCTCAAGAGCTTCTTCTCCATGCCCGAATACGAGGAGTGGAGACTGCAACACCAAGGAGAGAAAGGGTGGGATCATAAGTATTTCAAGGGATTGGGTACCAGCGGTATTTCGGATGCACAAATCTACTTCAACGACCTGGATACTCACTTGAAACATTTCCATTCTATGAAGGCACACGAAGAAGGACTGATTGAGCTTGCTTTCTCGAAGAAAAAGGCCGACGCTCGTAAGGAGTGGCTACGCGACTTTGTTCCCGGCAACCATTTGGATCTGACGACTGAGGGTATTTCTTACCAGGATTTTGTCAACAAGGAGCTCATCCTCTTCAGCATGGCTGATAACCAGCGTTCTATTCCTTCAGTCATTGACGGTCTTAAGCCTGGTCAGCGCAAGGTGTTGTACACATGTTTCAAACGAAACCTCCTCAAGAAGGAAGTCAAGGTTGTCGACCTTGCTGGTTCCGTGTCCGGTATGACCGACTATGCCTACGGTGAGGCGTCTATGCAGGGAACTATTGTGGGTCTTGCGCAGAACTTTGTCGGCTCAAACAACATCAATTGCCTGGAACCAAGCGGTAATTTTGGATCTCGTCTTCAGGGAGGTGCCGATGCCGCCAGCGCCAGGTATATTTATACCCGACTCTCGCCCTTTGCTCGTAAGGTTTTCCATGCCAACGACGACGCTCTGCTGAAATATGGCGAGTCGGACGCCAAGAAGATTGAACCTGAGATGTATGTTCCAATTCTTCCAATGGTTCTGGTAAACGGTGCCGACGGTATCGGTACGGGTTGGAGTTCTTCTATTCCCAATTATAACCCGCTGGAGATCGTAGAAAACTTGAAGATCCGTATGCAAGAGGGTGCCTCTAAAGAAGACATGAAGCCTATGATGCCTTGGTTCCGTGGCTTTAAAGGTACGACCGAAGATATGGGCGGTGATCGATTCAAGTTCACTGGTACTATTCAACAAATCAGCGAGAACGAAGTCCGAGTCACTGAACTTCCCGTCCGCTACTGGACTCAGGATTTCAAGGACAAGCTTGAGGATATTATCAAGGCCGAGAAGACGCCTTCTTTCATCAAGGATTATACTGAGTACAATACACCTGACAAGGTTGACGTTATCATCAAGCTGGACGATAAGCATATGGCTAGTGCGATGGCCAAAGGCCTCGAAGAGGCTTTCAAGCTCACCAAAACCATGGCGACGTCTAATTTGGTTGCTTTTGACGCCCAAGGACGTATCCACAAGTACCACTCTGTACTTGATATTATGGAGGAGTTTTTCCATATTCGCATGAAGTTTTATGAGAAACGAAAGGTATGGTAAATCTGAGGACGAACTCCCGGAACTTGCTAACATATACAGTCTCATCAATTATCCGAGATGCAAAAAGAGCTCGAAAAGCTGAGCAACCAGTCTCGCTTCATTCAGATGATCATCGATGGAAAGCTCATCGTATCGAAAAAGAAGAAGGCTGTTCTCGTCGCAGAACTCCAAAAGCTCGGCTTCACCCCTTATGCAAAAGTTGCAGATGCTAAGAAGGCCGGCGAAGACGAAGACGCCGCTGAAGATGAAGCGGATGGTGATGTTGAAGCCGGAGCAAACGACTATGACTATCTGCTTGGCGTAAGTTATTCCACTGACCGTTTGAATCAAAAACGATTTCTAATTTCATCTAGATGGCTATCTGGTCTTTGACCCAAGAACGTGTCGATAAGCTCCTGAAGCAGATCGGTGACAAGGAGCTAGAGATTGATGAATTGATCAAGCTTTCTCCTAAAGATATCTGGAACCACGATCTCGATGCTTTCGTTGACGAGTGGAACAACGAACTCGCAGAGGAAGATAATCGTGCCAAAACGGCAGCCAAACTGGGCCGTCGCGGCTCAAGAAAGCTTGGGATTGGTGCCGCTAAGTCCAAGGCCAAGAAGAAGAGAAAGATGAACGACAGTGATAGTCCGAGTGATTCGGGATCAGACTTCGGGCCAGCTAAGAAGAAGCCTGCTGTTAAGAAGACCGGTGGTTTGCTCGACTACCTCAAAGAGCCTGCACCGAAGAAGCCGAGCGCTACGGAGGCTTTGAAGAAATTAGGAACCACTACAGCAGCCCCTAAGCAGAATGGTCTACTTGGCTATCTGACCAAAGAGCCTAAGAAAGAGCCTTCGCCAGTGACCGATGACTTTATGGAGATCGATGAACCAGCACCGGCAGCTCCCGCTCCTGCAAAGGCTGCCCCAGAGAAGAAACGAGGTCGGCCAGCGGGTGTGAAGAACGTGAAGAAGCCTGCTCCTGCGCCTATGCCCATTCTTTCGGATGATGACGATGATTCGGATGTTTTCGCTGCCGTGGCTAAAGAGGAGCAGAAGAAACCAAAAGAGACTATCACCACATCGCGTGCTCCTCGCGGTGCTGTGAAGAAGCCCACATACACCCTCGACGAGGATAGCGATAGTGATATGGAAGGAAACTTCACGACCGCAGACGTCAGCAGTATGGTGAAGACAATTGGATTGACAGACAACTCTCGTCCCCTCTTCTCCACATCCGCACGTCCTGGCAGCGCCGCTGGCTCCTCCAAGGTCCAAGTCCGGACTCAAAAGGCCAGCCCGATCGACCTCGACGACGATGAAACTAACTACGAAGGCCTAATGCCACAAGCTTCACCGCGCAAGCCGGCGCCACGCAACGTCAATGATACTATCATAGGCTCAGACGATGACGACGACTTCGGTTTCAGCAATAAGAAAGCTCCAACCACCAAGAACACCACCAAGCCTGTCCCCAAGCCGAAACTTCCTCTTAGAGCCGAGAAACCCGCCGCAAAGCCCAAGACAGCCGCATCCGCTGTCGTCGCGAAGAAGACAACACAGCTAAGCCCCGCCGCGAAAGCTTACGCCGCAAAACAGGCAAAAGCAAACGGTGCCAAACCTCTTTCTAAGCCTAAGAAACCGGTCATGGATTCTGACGATGACATGGACGACGCGGATGCGCTCGCGCACGATATTCTCTCTGATGAAGACGAGCTCGAGGATGAGCCGATTTCCAAACCGGTTGCAAGGCCTGGCCGTCGTGCTGCTGCGGCGAAGCCGGCGCGGTATGTTGTCTCGGATGACGATAGCGAGGATGCATCGGAGCCTGAGGATGATTTTGATGAGGATGATGAGAGCGATTAAATCGAATCGTGGTATGAGTGACAAAGCCGAATCAAGATCGTGGTTTGAGTTTCCCTGTTCCGTTTATGTATGGTGTTAGGGGCGGGTTGGGGGGTTATATACCCGGGGGCTTTTTATCATGATGGCGTTTTCGGAAGCAGGAAGAGGGAACGTGTTTTAGCGGGAGAGATTGGTTCCGTTACTTTTCTTTTCTTCCAATTCTAATTTCTCTATCATGGAGGATCGGAGCTGTGCGTGGCTAAGTCCTATGGCCTTGTCAGCGAGCTTGCGCAGGGCGTCAAGAGCGTTCGGATTTATCTCTTTTCTTCCTTACTCTCTTTGTGTCCGTGTGACGCTTCGATCTGTATCATACAGACGGATTGAGATGCGTTTATGGGAACTAGTAATCTCATATATTGTGGAATATGATATCTTCGTGTTCTATCTAAGACTTGGTTGCGTGTTTGAATGCTTTGTGTGAGAAGTTTTTGTTGGAGTGGTTTGGTACAAGGTGGGTTTGAATGTGAATATGTATGCTATGGTGAGTGTGAATGTTTGAAAACGTGAGTACGTTTATGAAGTCAATGAATGGATGATGTAGTAGCATTGAGTAGAGAGGGTGTGTGCGTTGTGTCGCTACGTAAGACATGCAAGATGATTGCCTTGACTGCCACCATTGTTGACCGGAATGGATAGTATCTAGAGGACAAGACACCTCATTCAATTACTAACAAACCATCGCCTACGCTCATGCGATAAACCTACAATTCAATGCGTGTTTCCCTCGCATTTTCTTTTCCACCATGGAAGAAATAGATATCCTAACACAAGGAATTACTGTCATCTATCTTCGCATCTGTCCTTCCTTCTTGGTGAGAAACATTCGTGAATCGAACATCCTCATCTTCTTATCAGTGCCTAAGTGATATGCACGAGCCGATAACTGCGTCGAGGCAAAATGCCTTAGTGTGCATAGATACCCGTGACCACACCCTTTCAACCCTCCTAACAACATGTCTCCCATCATCTCAGCCCTCCTGTCCTGTCCTGTCCTATACCGTCCTGCCTTGCTACCCTGCATAGCTCATTCCATCCCAACAATTCCCCCTTCCACCGATCGCGGGTGTGGATGCACGACAACAAGTCCTCGTTCCTTCTCCTCACCTCTCACCACTCACTCTACGCAGTTCCCGGAAGCCCTAAGATCCGAATCGTGTGTGCGTGGCCACAGTCGTATTTCATTGGGGCGGAGAATTTCCGATGGGGGCGCAGATGGTATGGGAGGGTGGTGCATGGCGCAGATGGTAGTAGACGTTCGGGTTGGGTTCGTTCCGGGCGGGTTTGTTAAGTTGTTGGGGTGGGAAATGTGAGGTTTGTGGGACGGAGTTGGAGATGGTGGTGTGGGACGAGATTGGGAAAGGGGGCGGCGCGTTGTGTTTGTGTCTGTTTGACGTTTGTGTTTCGTGGTGTTGTGTGGTGAATTGGAAGGGGCCGGATTTATAGGCTAATGGAGGAGAGATGAAGGCTTGGGAGGGGTGTGTGGTTTAGTGTGGTATAGTTTAGTGCGTTGGTAGTGGATAGTAGACGATGTTGGGAGAGGTTGAGTTAGATTAAGACTGCTTCTGGTTCTGGTTACCTGAAATGCGTTACAAGGAGCGTCCTTGTTGTACTGAGAGGCAACGGAGACAAGTAAATCGCATTCCATAGAGAGATGGCATCCGCAGAATACGTACATTAGACGAGGATAGAGGAAAATGCCGGTAGAAAGGCAGTAGTATTATGTCGTGCCAGGATCCGGTCGTCTCCCGGACTGCGTCTAGGAGAAAGAGAAGGAATCGCGAAGCGGGAGTGAATGGTGGGGAGACGATGGGTATAAGATTGGGGCAATTGTCACCTGCCTGTTGAAGACTGGTGAGACTGGTGAGACTAGAAAGGTAGGCTGCCGAGGATAGTGAGAGTTGATAGGCTGAGGACACTGGGAGGATGCTCTAAGTATGGCGGCGGGACTGGCTGGCGGGACTGAGCTGTATATCGTAAGCCTCCGATTTTTACTGGCAGAGGGCTGTAATATGGATATAGGTGGATTCTGACTGCAAGTTACCGTGCCAATGAGGACTTGTAAGTGTATGTGGAAAACCAATAACTGTTTTGCTTTAGTACCTGCTGAGGCAGCGTGTTGGGAGGTGGTTTACGGCTGGAACGCTGCGCTGCTTGAGAAGGGCGATGTGCAAGTACAACAGCAGGTAGAGCAATGAGTCGGCTATATCGAGCTCTAGGACAAGGCTGATTTTGTATGATCGGTGGGGAAGGGTCCAACGCTCGAAGATTGAGTTGTTGATGGAGGTTGGTCCCTGAGCAAGCAGCAGAAGTGCTTGCTCTAGAAGCTCCAAAGACCAAGATCGTTGTCTCTCTGGGTGGTACACTCGTAGGTTCGTACCCAGGATTCCCTCTTCTCTCTGGTGGCTAGTGCCTAGTTTTGCTAGATAGTTCGCTGCATATTGCGGGGTTTGAGAGACTTGCGATGGTTCTTAGCGTCACTTCCTTTAGTCATGATCATGTTCATGTTTGTTTTTTGCAAAATGCCTCTGTAGCCTGGGTGTCAGAACGAAAACTCTCCCCGGGAACAATTACACTGAAACGTAATCTCGATCTTCCCGCTCAAAAGGGATCAAAGTGTGTCTTTGCCCGGGATCTTCCTGAACTGATGACGACGGCATCTTTGTTGCTCGGTAAGCCTCTGAATACTTTGTTCAACCACACAAAAAAGCGCCACAAAGCTTGAACGAATCGCAGTGATTCCCATTCAAGTATTCGCTTGAACTACTCAAGATTACCTTAATGTAGATCATACAGTCCTCGAGGTAGTATCAACATCATGTGGGCCTAACGACCGCTTCTCCCGGTTTGTCAATACTGTCGCCTTACCTCTTGAATCTATACATGTCGAAGCACCAATCGCCCAAATTATGTGGTGTGGCAAGAAATGGCAAAGGTAGACACCGTTTCCCCTTCAAAGTGTTAGATTTGTTTGCCTTTACATGGACCGACAATACCTCGCTCTAATAAGACAGCAGGAAATTATAGTGTTGCCAAAGCGGAAACTGTGTACGTTAAAAGCTGCCCATTTCCTCGGCACGTTCACACGGGTGCTCTCTTGCAACTTTTGCGAGCAGCTTCCCGTAGGTTGATGACAGCGGGAATTTTGACAGCTGCGTGGTACAACTAAAGGCACGGCATCTGTCATAACGGTTGATCGGCCGGGTATGTGGTGCATTGTATGTGAGGTAGAATTCGGCGAGTCGGTGCGAATATGTTCTGGGGTTGGTACGATATCGAAAGAATTGTAGTGGGTGGTTGCCAAGACGAGGCGGAGGGCGTTGAGTCGTTAACGGTGGGACGGATTGATGTTTTCGAGCGAACCAAGTAACAAGAGAAATTTATGGTGTTGCAAAGATGTACGGTTACGGCGTAGTATCGGATTGCCCAATCAGACAAAAGTTTGTTTGTAGTTTGCCGGCTCGTTGCCATAGGTTCTCCAAGTTATGATTTGTATGACACTTTGATGTCGAAATGCGTTCAGAAGTCTCGGGGCTCCCAGCGATAAGAGAAATGCTGATTTTAAGAAGACGATGGTAAAAAAAAAGGTTACTTGAGATATTAGCAGTGGAATGAGAGAGGAGCTTATTTCATGATCCTTAGTGGGAGATAACTGTACGCCATAGTGTCTGTACATCTTAACCCCTAAGTTATTGATCCGCTAGTAACACTGATCCCTTGTGCATCGAGTTCCAACGTGTCAACTTTAGAGGAATTCACATCATCGGAACAGCGGTTGTAGCACTTAATGAGCTGTTGAGCACTGTTGGACTGAGACACGACAGGATACGGGAATCGAAAGGCGACCTCGCTTCTGCCAAGATATGGAGAGAAATACGGTTCGGCTTCATTCTTCAGATGTGATGACAGCTATGTTGTACGGTGAGTAGACTTACGGATGGCACGCCATGAATCCTGCTAGCTTGGTTCTGCTCGTTGGTTAAAGACATCAGAATCATGGGTTCAGTCATGCTAAAACTGCGTCAATGAGAATCGCCTTCGTGCCGTGATCCGCCCTTTACACGCAAATATCCGTTCCTGACCGCCATTCAGAAACTCGTCGCATACTCGATTTGCCGATTGTTATTCCGTCAAGGGCTATGCCTCGCACGCCAGCTTTGTGATGTTGATACTCGCATCAAGCGGATAGTTGTTGCTCGATTGTCTTGTGTGACATTGTAAGGTCTTGTTAACTTGAATGATCTGTCAATCCAGACTTGCGGTGCTGTGTCCCCAGCGGAAGCGGCACGCGTACCCAGAAGCGTGGACCATTATGAAGGAGGCGACAATATTCTCCTCCGCTATCGCTGTGACCAAATCAACATCAGAGCTTCGAATCGATCTTAGAAAGTGCATGTCGAGATTGGCAGTGGTCATGTGTAAAGGCAAATGTAATCTCCATTCACCGGAGAATCGCAGTGAGCCGTCGAAGTCCCCACCGCTAGTCGACAACGACGAGGTCTATACATTCAGGGCTCCCCAACAGGATGTCCGCATGATGAGCGCCAGGTTTTAGATGCGTGAATTCTAGAAGGGTCCCGGAAAGCAGCATGTTCAATGTGCGGTCACAGGACCCTAGCAGCTCAATGTGTAGCATTATTAAGCGGTCAACACTGAGACAAAATAGTCGCCCAGTTCCAGATACCAAGAGTAACAAGCGGTCAGTGATGCAAAGTCGCGAGTTGAAACCGCATTTCTTTGTTCTTGGGTGTCCGGTGAAGCACGGCCCAAGTGAATGTTGCCATTGCAGCGCTTATACCTGCATAGAGAGTTATGCGGCGGATACGGAAGTCGTGGGCGAGCAGGGAAGGTGATTGATAGTCATCGATGCATTAGCTACGTCTGGTAATGCCGTAGGGTGAAGCTGTCGGGTCAGTGACCGGAGAGCAGGCACTCGGGGGTACGGCCACACCTCTCGAGTAATGAATCAACCAGAACATAATAGAACTCACACATTGATCAGATTTTAGTCCAAACATCTTCAAGTGAGCGGGGCGAATTAGTGCAGCAAACCGAAATAAGCATACAGAAGGGGAAATGCGACCACGTTTGCCGGCAGCGGCCAAGTGGGGACGTGCGCCTGTATCCGCGGATAGCTGCAGATAAATAGCCACAAAGAGATATCATTGAACGCCAGGGCTTTTGTTATCCGTGGCGACGGCGCTACTGACAGAAGACTTCCGGTCGATCGCGCTCTCGTGGTGATGATCGTGCCGAGCGCATACAATCATCGCTAAACATTCCGACTGGTAGTCGTCGAGATATCTATCCGCAATTCTCCGTTGTAATGTTCATAACAGTAGTAAACATGGAAGTAATCGTGATGTCTGCCAAACAGCAACTGATAGTGACCGGTTTTCCTTCAATGAATGCTTTGGTTGGCAACCTGCGTCATAGCTATGACCACACAGACGATTATGTCTCGCTTTTCTTTGCTTTTGAGAGCCTCCATCAAAGTCTATCCCAAAACAAAGAACGAGAAGACAGGCCCTGGCAATGATAACAGGGTTTAGGCGGGAAGAGTAATTGATGCTGTGAAACAGGCGCTCCCTCGATCCTACCATTGCAGTCTTGCACGAGAGCACGTAGCTGCACTGGCAACGACTAGCGCAATTGGTTGTATTTTGTTCGCGAATTGCAAAGCCATTGAATTCGCCCGTTCTCTGAGACTTGCAGATATACCCCTCCACTTCTCACACCGGACCAGCCATGCAGGAGCTTTGACGACAAGCTTTGGCGACGGCATATCGGGTAGTCGTAGCAACTTGTTAGTATTGAACAAAGACTGCTCATTATAAGGCGAAAGAACAAGACTGGACCTCATTCGCCTTCGACCTGTAGTAGCTAGCTCTTCTGGACTGGATTTCGGCCGAAGCTTGTATATTGTCGAAACCTCATCTTGGATCTTCATCTCGAGCACCACCGCATGCCTCCTTTGATTACAGTAAGTATCAATCTCCACCGTGATCATACATTGTGATGTGTACTTATGACCAACGTAATAGCTTCCTATGCCAATCTGAGTTATTATTTCTGACACTCAAGCCCGATCTTATCTCAGAACCATAGGTGATCAACTAGCAAACGGATACAATACGTTCGTATCCGTTCAGAGACTAGACTGTTCGATCCTGGCTCTCGTCGAGGTTATTGGGGCTTTTCATTTGAGAGTTCATTGGTAATATTGGTGTTGGCAGTTGCAGGTTCATCTTTGCTTATATTTCCATATACTTTCTGTGCTGATAGCCTTCAGATTGTATAAGCATCAGGTGACAGGTTCTTGTTGGGTGAAATCGCCGGTTCGTGGTATAGGGTCGTCATCTTGTCCGCGTGGCACCTGCAAACGGATCCCTTGAGATCCCTTTTCTACCAGCCCCAGCCACCAAACCTGAAGGTCAGATCATTTCATCGCGTTTCACAATAGCCTAGTAATTCTTTGCGGTCGAAAGATTTGCTCCAAGTCTTTCTCATTCCGGGTATTCAGCAACAAGGATCAGGGCGCGCAGTTTGAGCCTCGAAGAACTACCTCGAAGAAGACATCCAGGAGCACTCCTTCGCCATGAATATCAGACATCTACTCAATCCAGACGTAGGTGAAGACACCCACCGTTATCGAAGTTGTGATAGTCCAACGCCAGTGATTATTCCGCGTTCGACAGCGCCTTGCACAAGCGTCTCAAAAAGACTCAAATTGCCGAAAGACGCCGCAGTTTTCTCAGACGCAGCAGTAGTCACTAGTCCAGTCAACTATCCACCATATGAGGCTAGGGATAACCAAGAGCTCTTGATGCAGCATCAAAAATACAGATTGTTTCCTTTGGGCAACATCCAGAAGCTAGGAGCGCGCCGAATTCCCTACAACAGCGAGAAAAAAGACTTCAAGGACAAAACTGGGAGGGATGCTTTTGAGAGTGAGCATAGTCGCATGAAGCAAGTGGGTAGATGCTAATGCTATAACAGTGTTCCAATACCAGTTCAAGCTTCCCGGAGAGGAGAAGGAATGGGTCGTCAGCTGGGATTACCAAATCGGCTTGGTACGCATGACTGGCGTATTCAAATGCTGCAAGTACAACAAAGTGAGTAAAAGTGTTGATCCTGTTTTCGCATTTTGGATTAATAGATGTAGACAACCCCAGCCAAAGCCTTGAATGTAAACCCTGGTCTTCGCGATATATGCTACAGCATAACAGGAGGCTCTTTAGCTGCGCAGGGTAAACATCAGTCTGCTTTGAAAGTACGCGCGAGGATCTACTGACCTGTGTGCAGGGTACTGGATGCCTTACAGAGCTGCTAAAGCTGTCGCGGCTACCTTTGCGTATCACGTCCGATATGTGCTCACGCCAGTCTTTGGAAATGATTTTCCTTCCATGTGTCTTCACCCGAACGATCCCAACTTTGCCAAATTCGTCATTGATCCGGCCATCGTGCTCGAGTGTACCGAGGAGACACACCGGTGGAAGCTCTACGGCGTAGCTGCGCAGAGCACAGGTGTCGTGTCTTCGCCAGTGACTAGTGTTCCTTGTACACCCCACATGAGATTCTCATACCCGCCACCATGGGGTATGCGGGCGTTGAAGACACCGCCAACGGATCAAGAGAGTGGCTATGGAACAGATGAGGATATGGGTGAGAAACATCCGTCTTCTCTGGAAGTATCGCCCCGAAGCACGACATGGACGTCGATCAATCAGTCTCAGTCGCCATACCTTATTTCGGAATTACATTCACCACAGCCATACCTGACATCAGTCCCCAGCGGTTTAGAGGATGAACGTTTCAGGAAGAAATGCAAAATATCAAGAGATGATGGTGCTGATGCGGACAAAGAAGATTCTACGCCTGTAGCAGTGCCGCCTCCTCTTCCAAGTCCTGTGGAAATGGCCACCGCAGAAATACTTGTGTCGATGAGCACTATTCCACATCGCACCAAACGATTTCGGCGAAGTTCTACCTTTTGAGCCCTGAGCGTATTACCTCAAAGGAGGAGTTACTTTAAGTACATCAGAGTGGAGAAATTGAGCGGGAAAAAACAAAGTATGGAGGCAGTCTGGGCTATGAGAATATGCATATAGTTTAGCATCTGGTGGTTGATTGCTTAGTTGGCACAGCTCATGCTCGTGATATCCTGATCATGCGTTCGCCCACATATTTAGATTCGAATATAGATTTGGAAGGGTTCACGGTTTATGAGGAGAAAATGAGATCCTTCGCATGTTGCCCCATTCACTTTCCCTGTGCTTTCAATTGAGCGATCTTCTTAATAGTGCCCTCGATAGTCGCCTTCTCGTCCCAGATATACGTTACACTCTCTTGCTTGACGACATGGCCTGCCCATTTGGAAAAGTTAGGCAGAGCCTCTAAGGAAGAGAAGAGGGACTTTGGTAGGGCGTCTGTCTTAGCGAAGGCATACAACCGAATGATGAAAGGTGCAGTGAGAGCCTGGTAGTTTGTCAGCGTCTGAAAGTCACCAATCCTAGGGCAGACCTGCCTCGGCCAAAGTGAATTTTTCACTGCCTCCAAAAAATGGTTTCGCATCTTTCAGCAAAGGTTCAATCTCTTTGCCAATAACGGCGACGAAATCGTTGGCAAGCTGGTCCTTTTCTTCCAGAGTGTCTTTGCGCAGAATCTGATGGAGATAGGATCCAGCCTTTGAGAACCATGTGTCCACAAAGAAGTTGATACGAGCACGAGTTAATGCTCCCTTCACACCATTGGATGCTGGAACTAGGTGTGAAGGGTAGGCATCTGCGAGAAACTGGGCCACGATGCCTGACTCGGTGATGATTTCATCTTGCAGAGGGCCGCTACTGAATTTGATGGACGGTACAAGTCCTCGCTGCAAAATGTGAGCGCCATGTAGACGAGAAAAAAAGAGGAGGTTTAACTCACTGGGTTCACCTCAAGATACCATGGTTCACGAGGTTTGTCCAAATCAATGATAACTTCCTCGTAAGGAAGCTCCAGTTCCTTGAGTACAATATGTGCCCGATGAGCCCATGGGCAACGATGGTTTGTATACAAAGTGATTTTCGGAGTGTCGCCGTCTGAAGAAGCCATGATGACGAATTCACCTTTCACGAGTCAATAAGACTTTCCTTAGCGTACGCACAGAATATGCCGAAGAAAAAGGGCGATGAATGGAAATAACCGCAGCCGTAATGCTAAAGTTCAAAAACTCTGGTCATATTTCAAGAGCTCCCTCATTGGTATTTGTATGCCGGTCAACATATGTTTCGCTTAGAAATCCATGATTGCGTCAACCGTCACGAAATCGCATGTTCGGGGAAGCGAAAGCTCCGCCCCGGAGGACCAGCTTGTACCCCGCATACCCTGGCCGCGAGTGCCGTGTTGGGAGAAGGGACGTAGGGACGTAGGTAGCACAGTAACAATCTACCGGACCAAAGCCACGGAGGAAAAAGACGTGAAGTATTCAATAAAACATTATATGTTTAATACCCTCTTTGCCCTACTAATAAGCCTTGTCACTCGTTTTCGTCATTGTTCCATGGGTGCTTCTTCATCCCAATTCCAATATCGCGCTTCCGTTCTTAAGCTGTATGTACAGTCATGTAGCGCCGCCCAATTCAGCAAAAGCAATGTAATAGCCCAACAGCAGCGATTCCACATCAGGACTTATGGCATCTGATACCAGGCCTGCCCTGAGGTAATCGATTAACCTTTCGAGGGCACACAGTACAGAATGAATGTCTTAGGGTAGTTTGCACCAGCCTTAAGAGGAAGTACAACGATAACACATGTAGTATGAAGGACGGACCCGTGCCATTCCCGCAGAATCGTGGAAGCTTCCTTTCGCACGCGGGACTGTTCTGCATGCAGGCAAATTCCCCTCTGTGGTCGCCTTGGTCGCCTTATAGTGCCGATTCTTGATGCCGTATCCTTTCGCTTCAGCAAATGACTCCATCACCTTCTTCGTATTTCATCCGTGTGTCGTCCGGGTTATCGTTCCTCTTCCGCCGCTTCTCGTTGCGCTTCCGCCTCTTCTCGTCTCTCTCATCTTCCTCTCTTTGCCTATTTGTTTCCAGTCTTGTATCGATATCGATGGCAGCGTCCTTCTTGTCGTCCTCGAGTTTCCGCTTGATCCACAGCAAACGCGCTCGCACCTCCTCTTTGGTGGCAATGTGAACTTGGAGATTGGTACCGGTACTGACAGCGTGTTCTATAGGTTGGTTTAGTTGGATACATTCGTGTGGTATTAGGGGCTCTCTAGAACTTACCTTTGCTATTGAGATGCTCGACCCAACTGTGCGAGTCTTTCAGTGTAATGTCGCAAGCATCGCAATAGAAGCCAGCGCCCTTTCCACGGCGCCCAACAGCATTCCCTGCTACAAGTTGTGTCTTTCCAATCATATCTCCAACTGCTAATCTGTTCTGCCGCGCCTGGACATCTGCAGCATCCGGGGGCGTAGAAGCTCGCGCATGGTATTTCTTCCCGGCTATTGCAGCTTCATACCGCGCCTTTGACTCTTCCTTAGACTTCTGATCTTGTTGGAGAGCCTTCTTTGCATATTCGTCCCTATCCCACGTTTTTCTAGCTGTATCGCCGGAGCTCTTGGAAGCTCCGTACGCTCCTTGCTGTCCGCTCATTGTGGAGAAGAAGAGTATCTTCAATTGGGGATGGCCGAAACTTATTGAATCATTCGAGTGTCGATTGCGTTTATATGGTTCTTTTTTTGGGTGAGACAGTGAGGAAATGGTGATCGAGTCTCGAAAGTGGAGTTTTGGGTGAATGACGGAGACGTCGAGAAAGGTCAAAGCCCCAAAAATGACGAGATGCGCGACGGAAACACTAATCCACATTAGGCTATGTTATGGCACGTGCGTGATATAAGCTAAGCTCTTTCCACGCCTTTCAGAAACATGCACAACTCTAACTCGACTTCAATCCATATCAAATTAATCAATTTATTGCATGTTATGTGGTATGTTCTAGCAGTATAACAATCTGGTGAATACAAACCCCAAAAAGTAAGTGGAGAAGCTCGTATGAAGATCATGTTGCCCGGGAATGAAATGATAACAGACTCCTCGCTATGCTGAAATCGAGACCACCGAAAGTCCTTGCAAGAGTAGTCCAGCTTGCGGCGGATGAGAGAAATACCTAACGCCACTAGTAAATGCTGAGTATCGTGACGTTCGTCCAAGGTCATAGATATTGCCCCATCGTCAATATGGGTATCGGCCTGGCGGTGGTGGATATGGCCCAACCTGAACAGGCGGGGTCGGTACAGGTGGTGGACCTGGCGGGAATCTTCGCCCTACAACGGTATACACCGGCTCCTCTCGGTGTACTGGCGCACCTACAGACGTATCTCTGTCCCGCCTCTTCTTCTTTTTAAACTCCTTTGGTTGCCCGAAACCGCGATCGGCGTAGCCAGCAGCAGCGAATGGAGGTTCCGCCACTCTTTGTTCTCTATCATTGGGTATCCGCAGTTCGATTAGGCTATAAAAGTAATCGAGAACCTCTGGATACCGCAAGACTGACGCTCGCCAATCCGCATCGATGCCTCGTTTCAAGTCGGAGTTCGCTTCCGCTATTTGGGTCTGCAACTGAGCGATGTAAACTGGGTGTATTGGTGGATTTCCGGAATACTGCATGAAGACGGTGTAGTTTGGCAAAGAGGAGAGGTAGGCAGTGTGGGCCTGCTTGCGATGCGAGCTCAAGTTTAGGAATGCGTTCAAAATGTGCTGGCGAGCATGTGAAACCACCCAATCTCTGAAGCGCAATTAGCTCTGTCCCATATTTGGGTGGGTGCTGTGAAAGGTGTAGGGCTGTTTACCGTATCTCGGCCAGCCTGCCTTCCATGGCCCGCTTCTCGGCCTGTTTGACTGCAATCTGGAGGCGTTCAGACTCGCAGGGACATTCTGGGTCAGCGGGAGCATTGCAAATGGCGCAATTCGGCGAAGCATCCATCTCGGGTCGTTCAGAATGCTCTCAGGATCAGGGACATTGCTGCGTTGCGGGTTGCAGAGTGCGAGTGGCTGCCGGCGGTGGTGCGGTCGGCGGAAGGATGTTTCGACGGCCACCAGGCTGGTGTCACGGAAGGGCAGGGTTGAGGCGATATAGGGCAGAGAGTTGAGCAGTTCGAGCAGTTGGCCTTATGATGGCTAACCACAAAGGCGGTGACGGGTGTACAGGACATTGCATGCTGCGCGAGGTGGGAAGGCCGGGAGGACAGCAGGCTAGCTTTGCGGCTTATGGGGCAATTCTCGCTGCATTGGACGATGCGTGATGCGCGATGCGTGGATGCGCTGGCACCATCGCTAAATTGCAGTGAAGTCGTCGGAGGGGATTTGAACCAGAGTAATGACCACCCCGCCCGCCAAGCTCCCGGCTATCTCACGCTTCACCAGCGACTTAACCAACAGAGATGCTCAGCTCATGGTAAGCCTGACGACGGGCTCACGACGACCACGACTGTGCGATATTGTGAATCTCCGGCCCTCCTCGTCTCGTGGCTCGTGAATGTGTCCCATTGTCGGCTTGTGCGAGTCAACCTAGGACTCATATGAATGTGTCAACGCCTGCGTCCTGCGTCCTGCTCTCCCCAACCCCCCCGCATGTCTCCCACTGCACACTCCGGTGCCACTCCCGATCGAGATTAGACCGTGCATCTGTGCGTTTGCCACGACATCGAGCTTGTCGCCGAATCCGGGTTTCCAAAGTTCGCAAAATCGGAGTGCTGTTGTGGTAGGAGAGGAAGAGTGGAAAGAGATATGAAGGTGCTTTGAGTTTGTATCGTGGGACACCAGCACTACTGTATAGATTATGGAGTCAGATTTGTGAGAGAGGTGACATGGTGCAGTTCAGGCAGCAGTCTTGTCTTAGGTACTCCCATCCGCGGTGCAAATTCCTCCTTCTTCCAACACTCAACAACGGCTTTACTTCGATATCCGCTCGATTGGAACCGTGGGGCGTATACCTATAACACTTGGGACCGCAGCTGCAGGCAGCATGTCCAATTCTTTCCAACGCCTACCGGAAGAGCTCCGCTGCTTGATCCTGTCCTATTGCAACTCTTCTCAAGTATTGAACCTTTGCCTAGCTTCGAAGACCACGTATCGCCTTTGCGTAAGCATACCCCCAAGTGGATCGCCAGCTCTTGCATTGAAACATCGTTGCAGATATCGTCCTTGTTGCACACAGTGGACCTCAGTACCCATAATGAAATCGGGTGGTGTCGTCATCGAGTATATTCCAACGTCAGACTGCCCAGCGAACACTGTTCTAGGAGATACACAAACCAAGACATTTCCGTTCGTCAAAGACAAACAAAATTGAGTGCCCTTCTATTGAACGATCCGGAAATTGCACAGCAGACACGGATTTTACGATGGACACTGGTGCCGTTACCGCCAAACGGGCGAATGCCTAGCCCTGCCAAATACAACACAGGTCAGCCTGGGCATCGAGACCCACAATCACACTACTGTATGTTGACCTAACACTAGATGAACTTTGGCGAACATTCTCTCTGTTTACAAAAGTGACCGAGATTGATTTGGCATTCATGATGTGAGTTGATTCGGAGGTCCCCAGAGAGCGAAAGCTTACCTCACCGTGTCCAGGGTGTGGAGGGAAGATCACCCACCCACCTCACTTTTCCATGCCGTTACCTCAATCAGCTTGGCAGGAGTTATGTCGCATGATGTACTAGCCGCAATATTCATCTCTGTTGATGCTTCCAAACTCCGCTATCTCAGATTTAATAATCTGCAGACGTTTGCAGAACCACAGGAAGTATTGCAGAACAATTCCAGCGATGACATTCAATTGCATCGTAAAGATCGAGCCGGACCAGTTCAAGGCTGGCTGGGCATTCTTACTGGGAAATGCACATCTCTCCGGACCTTCCATTTCTTAACCCATGCTGAATTTGTCGACAAGTCATTGCAACCACACTTTGGAATAAACAACGGTACGAACTGGCATTTGACAGTAGCCCAAGGGCACAGGCGATATGCTGAATTGGGAGCTTTTGTTGCCTCTGTCAAACCAACGCTGCGCGAGTTTCTATTCGAGCATGGCCCAGAATCGAATCTTTTCGGTCGCTCAGTCGGGCGACATGCGAATTCTGGAGTCGCGGGAAATATAAACGCTCCATTTGTTGGACCAGGACATGATAACCCGCTCCCAATGGACGTGTTTTTTGATCAGCATGTGCTCCCTGTGATCGCTTCCGGGCACTGGTCCTCTCTCAAGAAGATTACGATAAAAGGGATCGGTCATTGGAAGCCACTAGATCCATGGGCAGAGGATGCTACGCTTGAGGAAGTCAGATACTTACATTCCAAGACTAGAGCATTTCGTGATCGAGCAGAAATGATATGGGACGCAGTTGAGGCTGGACACCGACAGGTGGAGTTTCTTGTGGAAGACACTGCGTCCTGCCCGTTCTATAATCTATCGAACGATGGTTATTATAGGAGTTCCACAGGTTTTTGATATAGGAAGTATATGGGAGAGTTAGAGAGCTTCGAATGCTATAGTCTGCTTATCTTCAATTGGAAAAGTCCATGGCTTGGTGGTGTTGGGTGGGAACACGTGATCGGTTATCACCGGACTGAAGCGCAACTCTGGCGTGGGCCAACAGTTCCAAAGCGGGCCGGGTTCTTCGCTCTATACAGTCCAGATGTCGCGTGCGGCCGATGAACGGCAACCCCGGCATCACAGGAAGTGTTCTATCATCTAAACTGGCTGTCGCCTGAAATAAACCATAATTACGTAGCCTTCACTGAGGGATGGCTGTCTTTCATACCGACGGCTAGAACTACCGATTGCGTCTCTGTGCGACATCCCCGCATGGAGTATTTTTCCCAGCTTGAACTACGCCATGCGAGTCAACCACCTTCTGGAAGGCCCTGAACGAATGAGCGGGTGAACTACGGCTTACTTATCAGGATAAGCTGAAGCCAAGATCACGTTTGTCAGCCTAGAACGCACTGGGTTGCTGTTGGGAGCAGGGAGGTTGCATGTGGACTCCGAGTCAGGATGTTATTTTTCAGGTTTCGATACATTTACACATCGTAACTTTCTCCACCAAAGTCATCCCGAGCAGTCGTACTCTGCAATGAAACATAACAACCAGGTCACAGAAGAGATCGATCATTCATTATTGACCGTCCTGGGGATGAGCGATTTCATGCGACACCAGAGAATAACCTTCTTCAAAACCAAAGCGTACGGCCAAGCTCTCCAAGAAGGACGGCGGTAGCTACGAGATTGCTTAGTTATGGAAAGTTATTCATCAGTAACTTAGCTGTTCTTTGTCGGCAAATCTTACTTGCATAGCTCCTCCGTAGTGCCGACCAAAGCGAAAACTACGAATGATCAAAGCGCTTGGACCAACACGCCCTTCGAACGATTACATGCGGGCTTCGGCCAATCACAAAAGTCTCCGTGATGTTGACTCTTTGCCTTAACGTTCCTCTCTGAGCAGTTTCCTTCCACAAACCTTATAGATTTGACATTCGCCTTCCTTCTGTGACCAAAGGGCGCACTTTTGATCAATACACAGTTTCCAAGCCGTAAAGGCATCGTCCGTCGGCACCATGGCCACGCCCAACGTGTCATCGGATATGGCACAATTCTTCGACTTCGGAGAAGCCGCCATACCTGAAACAAGACAGGAGGTTGTTGAAGCCGTCCCAGGTGCATTGGACAGCGGGGTCTATTGCCCTGCACATGGAGATAACGCCACAGGCAGGTGAGTTGATTGGTCTTTCTATGTCGGCCTTGATTCCATATCCCGATCCTCAGCTGCTATCCACTACCTCCAATATACAGTCATCACTGGGGCACTTTAACGAGTATGGCATTTCTGACATATACTAGTTGCATCTGCCACGATATCACATTTCTCGACAACATTCCAATACAACAACATTCAGCTGAATGGAACTCGGACTTCTCCAGCTGGCTTCCTCGCTACCAGAAGCCAGCTCATCCTTGTGATTACTGTCGTTCACGATCTCTTGAATGTTTTATCTATAACGCCAATGGTGAAAAGTCCTCTGCTTGCTCTCCTTGCAATGCTCTCTTCCGTCCATGCAGCTTCAAAGAACCCGAAAAGATGCAAGAGAGAATGTCTAAGACTTCACTTGATACGTTAGACATTGTGCCTGAGGCTGATGAAAGGCGCCACGGTGGTCAGACTGGCAGAAAGCCTATGCGTTCAATGGGTCATATGGGCCCTATTGCTGATGACGAGGAGAGCGATAAACCCAAAAAAGGCGCCTCTGCGGCCCGGTTCCCTCGCGCTGCTGTCAAGGTCCTGAAAGACTGGATGATTACACATATCGATCATCCATATCCCACCGACGAAGACAAAGAGATACTCAAGACTCAAACGGGTCTCAACATAGGTCAAATCTCAAATTGGATGGCCAATACTCGGAGAAGGCAAAAAAGTCGTCCTAAACGAAACGCATCACCCAGCATTCGACCTTCGACAGAAGTTATTAATATTCCATCTGGCAGGACTTGGGAGGATTTGAGTATGTGGTCCTGCAGAACAATCGTATTCAACGCCATCAACTGACATTATTCTTCAGATCCTTTCGAGCGATGGAAGCACTCGCCCCCCGAGAACGAACCTGCTCCGCTAACAGCTATCGCACAGGCTGTGGAAACATTCAATCCCCCGCTATCAGAAAGTATCCCTAGCAGTTCCAACAGGAAGGTTAATTCTAATGATAGTACTGGAAGTTTTTCGATCTTCCGTGCACCATCTACGACATCTCTGGAGACTGGATTTACGAATATGTCCTCCGGATCTGTGCAATCTCATGGAACCGTATGGTCTCATGGGTCACGCAATTCATTTAGCTCCTTGAACAGTTTAAACTCGAAGAAGGAGAGACGCCGTCGACGAAGATTGCCCACTCGAGCCCCGAAGATTGATTCCGAGTCAGCGCCTCGTCTATTTCAGTGCACATTCTGCACTGACAAATTCAAATCGAAGTTTGACTGGTCCCGTCATGAGAAGTCTCTACATCTCTCCCTAGAGAAATGGATGTGCGCTCCTCTTGGTGAGATTATTACCTGTACAGCTTCGGGGCAACGGAAATGCGTATACTGTGATGAACTTGATCCGACCAAAGACCACCTCGAAACACACAACCACAAAGCTTGTGAAGAGAAAGGTCACGAAGCCCGAACATTCTTCCGCAAGGATCATCTGAGGCAGCATCTCAGGCTGATGCACGGATGCAAAATGACGCCCGGCATGGACTCCTGGAAAACAGAAGTTCAGCTAATCAAGTCACGTTGCGGGTTTTGCGGAATGAACTTTGAGAAGTGGCAAGACCGCGCAGACCACCTTGCCAAAGAGTTTAGAAATGGCGCTTCCATGCAAAACTGGAAAGGTTGCAGGGGCCTTGACCCTCACGTTGCTTCGCATGTAATGAATGCGATGCCTCCCTACTTGATTGCTAATGAGAGTAAATCTCCATTCCCATTTTCTGCTACCAATTCAGCCAGCATGAAGGTACGTTTTTTCTCTTATCTAATCTAACAAAAGCTGACCAGGAGTCGCAGCAACACAATTTGTACCTGGTTCAAGATGATCTTGAGTATCTACTACCTCCTCTTAACACCACTAGCCCCACGACTGGTGTGGCCGCCTCCTACCCTATGGGCGACGTCAGTATCGATGGTTCCTCGACTCTCAGCCCTGCTGGTCCTCCCAATAATACTCCTGAGCATACATCCTCTGCTTCCGTCTCTCCGATTCCGCACCCGTATGCAACTTGCTGGGAGATTCTTACTCTTCGACTCGGTCGGTTTGCCCGTCAGCACATGGAGAAGTATGGGCCGAACACCATAACTGATCAACTCCTTCAAGAGGAATCTCGTCGCATCTTGTATGGCACAGACGATGCATGGGAGCAGACAGCGGCGGACAACCCGGAATGGCTAAATCTTTTCAAGAAGTCCCATGGAATTCAGTCAGATTGGTCTGGGAATATCATCAGTCATCATGAAATCTACGAAGACCTTGGTGTCACGCCCGGCACTCGCTTAGATCGCAGTTTCAACTTAGAGAACTTCCAATGCGTCAACAAAAACCTGGGTTTATCTAACACAGAGGCTTTAGCGTACGAGTGCACTCTATCCGGGACTATGAATGTGTCAAGGGTTGTCAATGCTCTCTCTGGGTCGAGCACACCTTACTCCCTACCAGAGCTCGGCTCAGTCAGCACCAGTTGCACGGGCCACCCTCTTCCAGCGGTATTCCCACACATGTCCAGTCTTGACGACCCGATATCAGAGCTCATGTGTACTGTACCAGGTGGTGTATGTATCGGAGAAAACGGCGAAATGGGATTTTCCGTTAGGAAAGGTTCCGACATCTGCGACAGGAAGACCTATTTTATGCCCACGACCACATCAAGTTCTCTTGGCACCAATGTCATGGCACCTATTCGAGAAAAGGCTTGTACCAAGAATGAAGACCCAATCTTTCCGACCATTCAAGAAAAAGAGTGCACATCTTCCGGTGTAGAACTCTTCCCTACCATCAAAGAAACCCCATGCACCAAAGCCGGAGAACGACTACCAAGTCAACCTTCATCGTCATTCTGGGATCAACTCGCAATGAATGGCGGTGTCCCAAGCACAACAGCAGGATTCTCATCTAGCCTGCCTGTAACCACTGGCTTTGATTCATTTGGTCTGAGCAGTGCAGAGGTCATCCAAGGTTCAATAGGCAATCCGCAGGTGATGCGATGGGACGACACGGACTCCGGCTTCAATTTCGATATGGATATGGATTTCGATATGGACTTGAACATGGCGTCAGGCTTAGACGAACTCAACCAGCATTATTAAGGAAAATCAGCAACGGTATGGGGCCTTCCTGTGATTTCAGAGGAAAATTGACTGCTGGAGTTTTTCGCGGTATTGGAATAAAGGCGTTTGGGTATATTTGGGATAGATTCCTGATTTCAACAAGCAACGAGGAATGGTAGCGGTTTTTTGTATTTCCCTCAGCGGCGTTGGTTCACGAAACGAAAAGTAGATGTCCAGAAGATAATGGTAATCAAAACGAGATTCTCTATCCCCAAATGCAAGCCTCTAGACTTTCGGACCGAATCTCTGACCCTCCCAAAACCCACGGGCCCATCCACGATCGACGCAAACCCAGTGCACCTCGGCTCTCATTACGCCGTGAATGAAGCGGGGGAAAATCGTCTCGGCATCAATTTCAAGGTTGTTTGATGTCATATACACAGGGCTAACTAGACTAGGTATTTACCCGCAAACCCGGGCTCCCATCGGCCACTTCCTCTTTTTTACTATGCCACCGAACCGCTGAGTGGTGGATTTCTCTATTGGGAAATCTACGCAAAGTAGTGTTTCCATGGATTGCTAAGGTGGGAATCCGGGGTAAAGGACTGCGTGGTTGTTAGTGTGAGGGGGGGGTAGTATATGTACAAAAACCTGGGGAATTTCCCCGTTGAAGGCCTGGAGTGCGTCTCAGTATATGCATAACAATGGGTTTCATTCGCCGTCTTGTTGTCTTTTCGACGCTGGTAGCGTCTCTTACGCAGGCTATTTCAGTCTCGTCGACGAGGTACTGGAATATTACGAATGATGTTGAGGGGTCGGTGCGACTTAATGGACTGGCTTTTCAACAGCATGCTCTGGCAACCTTCGGGGAGTACCAATACGTAGCTTTTTACAGCACGGCTAGTGGGTATGGTAAACACTATGTCAATCTCGGTCGACGGAAAGTCGCTCCTTCTGTGGGCGATTGGCAGTATTTTGCTTTCACGGATTATGTTCAGACGACTTTGGATGAACATAACACAATCAGCATGGGAATCAGTGGTGACGGGAAGATTCACTTGAGCTTTGATCATCACGTAAGTTCATCCCTCATAAAAGCCTATACACAAACTAACTCAGACTAGGACGTTCCTCTAAACTATCGCGTCTCAACTTCTGGCATCGCTAAAACGATTCCTTCCCAATGGACTCAAAGCGCCTTCGGAGGCTCCGTCCAGCATTCTCTCCCTGGCTCAACCGGCCCCTGGACTCCTCTCACCTACCCACGCTTCGAACGCATCGCCAACGGCGACCTACTGATGGAATTCCGCATTGGCCAATCCGGCGCCGGCGACTCCTGGATCCATCGCTACTCATCGACCTCCGGCCAATGGAGCAACGTAGGCAAATACCTCCAAGGCCAAGACAACAACGCCTACATCAACGGCTTCACTTCTCAATCCGGCAAACTGTTCGTCTCCTGGACTGTCCGCGAGACCCCCGACGCATCCACCAACCACGACTTTTACTTTGCGCTCTCCGAAGACGACGGCCGGACCTGGAAAGCATCCTCGGGCCAATCCGTCTCCAAACCCATCACTCCGTCAACAGGCGGCATCAAAACTTACACCATCCCCGAAAAATCCGAAATCATAAACCAAGAAGCCCAATGCGCCGACGAGGCGGGCCGCTTCCACGCCCTGATGCGCGACAAGTCCTCCGGTACTGCAAAATTCTACCACTATCTGCGCACCCCGACTGGCACGTTTTCTAAGACCGCGATCAATGTCGCCGTTTCCACGCCACCGTATCTGTCGTATCGAGGCAAGATTGCGGCAGCAGGGGATAATTTGATTGTCATCTTGCCCGATGCACCGAAGAATACGGTCACGATTTGGGGCGCGACGGCGGGAGGTTCATATAAAGACTGGAAGAGTCTAGCAACTATCACCAATATGGCCGGGGAGCCATTGGTGGATTATGAACGATTAGCAAAGAACAATGTTCTGAGTGTTTTTGTGCGACAAGGCGGTCCGTTCGGGCAGAGGAAAGTCCAGGTCTGGGATTTCGGATTGGATTTGTGATATGATGTGCAGGCCTATTTCCGTAAGCGAATTATGGGAATGGGAATGTTAGAACTAGAAGTAATATCAGTTTCGGATCTTGATTCCTGGATTGAGGTGATATATGTATATGAGTGTAGGTGCGGCTAGCTTGATTGGGGACTCGGAGCTCGTGGCTCCGCCAAGTAGGGAATGTAAATACTCCGCCCGGCTGTTGATATTAAAGAATGGGTGGCAATGATGGATAGAAGCCAGTTAGAGAGTTCGTTCTATATAGCAGGGAGAGTTTCGGGTGCGTGACTAGCCTTGTGGAGTCTGGGGATGGTCATCCGCGGGATCAGAAGAGAGTGTTCCGGAGTGAGTCGTGGAGAAATAAGGCGAAGGGGAGATAGTATAAATACAGCCATAGTAATAGGAGCTTTGCGATCGATAAATTCACTCATCGCTGTTCAAGATGACAGGCTTCCTTGTTCAAGCTCTTGCTCTAGCTGCCACGCTTTCATCCGTGGTCGATGCTCATGGATACTTAAAGTCAATCGAGTATAATGGGGTCAAGTATCCAGCCTGGCAAGTCGGCTCTGACGATTACCTTACGACGGTTCCGACTCGTTACGCTCGCAGAGTCAAGGACCTTGGTCCCGCTGTGGACTTTACAAGTAAGGATATCACGTCAGTCAACCATCAACTTTTTTGCTTGAATCATTCGTAACGTCGAGACACAGTTGCAATCAGGGCGGGAACATCCCGGCAAGCGGCACCATCGATGTAAAAGCTGGAACAAAGATGTGAGTCTCTCAAAACGGACCTTTCATGTTAGACCCTATCCACTGATTGATATTTCAGCAAACTCATCTGGGACCAATGGGGCTCCTCCCACTCCGGGCCCGTGATGAACTATCTTGCCAAGTGCACACCGGACTGCAAGTCTTTCAAAGGTGACACTGGAAACGTATGGGTCAAGATCGATGAAGTTGCCTACGACCCCAGTAAGAAAGTTCCTTGGGGCTCCGACTGCCTTGCTCGTAACGGAGCATCGTGGACAGTGACAATTCCTCCCACCATTGCGAATGGTGAGTACTTGCTGCGCCATGAGATTTTGGGGCTCCATGTTGCGGGGAAGAGGATGGGAGCACAATTTTGTAAGTCACCCTTCTCATAGTATTAAGCAACTCACTGACGGGCACTGTGTTTGTAAGATCCGAGCTGCACGCACATTCGGATTACTGGTGGTGGAACCGAAAATCCGACAGGTATTGCTCTTCCGGGGGCTTACAATCCCGATGACACTGAGGGCATTTTGACCGAGTTGTGGATGATCCAACAGGGAAAGAAGGCATATAAAGCGCCAGGAGGACCAGTTTGGAAGGGATCAGTACCAAACACCATGGCTTGCTAGGTGGATGACGGCTAAACATTTCCGTGTACATTCATTTGTTAGCTGACGGATTGAGGTTTAGCAAACAATACATTTCCAAACAACAAGACTGCATAGGAGTTGATTTCTATCAGACCTATTCGGTCGCTGTCAATACTCAACATGACTTCGAGATGGCATAGGTTTTAGCCACGCGCATAAGTCGTGAGGTGTATCATGTACAATCTTTGTGTGAGCTAGTTTGCATACTTGAAACTGTATGGCCAAAAAAAAGAAAAAAAGAAATAACGAGTCCTATATTTTGAGAAGCCCGACGAGGGACTCGAACTTCGTTGAAAGTCGTTAGTCAATTGTCTCGGCGCTTTCCTATTGATGCTAGCTTACCCCTCAACCTTGAGATTAAGAGTCTCACGCGCTAACCAATTGTGCCAGCCGGGCCTTTTTCTCGAAGTAATTGATGACGCAAACAGAAACCTGTCAATACATAAATCTGGAAAAATCTACCACCAGGAGGATAGGTCAGAAGAGTTCGTTAACCTAACTGCGATATCCATAACGACAGAAATTTTCTGCGCTGGAGGTCTGTGTGGAGTGGGTACTCCGAAATGTGGGGAGCATCTTTACGTAAGACCCCTTATTCGATAACTTTTCGACAACTCTCCAACACTCTTGTCCATCTCACAATTGCGTGAAGAATCAGGCAAGGACTATTCTCTCTGCGTATGCGTGTATCTTCGCTTGCGTGCTATTCGAAGGCCATTCGTTCGCAAACATCAAACCAGACCCGATGCGTTCCCAGTAAAGACCTTCACGTCTTATAAGCAGCACGTAAAGCAAATCCGATTGCACAAAACGTTTCCTGAAAGTTTTGATAATTTTTTTCTCAACGACACCCTTTGTTCCCATGTGGTCGAACAGGACGTCTAACTTATCTCCCTCAACGTTCAAACTTGTCACTTGAACTTGGTAGAGTCGCACAATGCTCCAGTCACAGTCCACATCCGGTGCCGAGTCCTTGAACACTTGGTGCACAATACCTTGATCTGGTGAGACTGAAAGTAACCCGCATGGCGACGAATCTCCCACAATGCTAAAGAGGAATGTCGACTCACTGCTGCCTATGCAGGTACAATTGGCGGCGAAATGCTTCCACTCTATTCGTTCTCCATTGAACCCAAGTGTACTGGGAGGCGTGAGCAACGATCGAGAAGTTACAGGTTCTAGGTTGACAAGGATTCGTTGACCTCCTGTTTTCGCATCAGCTTCCCGGGCGGTTATGTCCAGTGTGTAGAAGGACATGGGATCTCTTATCTGAGCATAGGTTGTGATTTCAACTTTGTATATCAGTGATTGGAATTGAAGGCGTGCGCGTGGATCGATTTCGATGTAATTGACGTTCGCAATCCATCCAACCCAGGACCACGACGGAAATCCTGTTCTCCTTTTCCCCATTTTTTCTTTGGGATGATCGTTACCAATCCAAGAAAAGAACCACATCATTGAGCGTTGGAAAAAGCTCAGCATCATTCCATGTGTGACAAGGTTTCCTTCGCACCAACCCTCTAAAATAGACGCCAACCCAGCGAATGCATTTTCAATATCGTGGTCAAAACTCAGTTGCCTTCTGGAATATTCCGATACTATCGTGAAGTACGAATCTAGCGTAGCGGCACCGTTGACAGAAAGAGATCTTTTCGTGCGAAAATCAATCGGACCATAACCCCAGTGGTCATTGGTGAATGTTGCCTCTCGTGGCGTAGACTCTGAACACCGTGAGGTATCACAATGAAACACTACTTCTCGTTCCGTTATGAAGGCTACCCGTTTCGATAGGGCCAGTTCCTGAAATGTCCAACCGCGAGATGAGTAGATTGTACCCCCAAGCAAATCGAATTTGGAAGTTGGAAGTGCCAATTTTATATCATAGGGGCCGTGTCGCTTCGATATAATTCTTTTTCTTCTTGTCCTGGGACAAACCCCGGCCAACCCCGAGTTTGCATCTTTGTTTGTAGTCGCTACAATTGTGAGCTCAGCCTGAGAGTATATAATGTCCATGTTGGCAAGATCTTGGTGTTTCGCTGGTGAGTCTTGTATGACTGAAAAGCAATCAATCCAGATATAGCGTTGACCCATATTCTTGGTAAATAGCATCGCGTCTGATATGGTTTTTGGAATAACGACACTGTTCACTAGTGATCCAGGTTGCTGAAGTGCATGGAAGTTCTGTGTGGTGGTTGTTGTAGTAATAGCGTTTCCCCAGACATAGCTGAGTGCAAAATAGTTGCAAGCAGTCGTCCTCATAGTAATACAGTCTCGTATCACGTCAATAAGTATTATATCTATTGGTTGTGAATGTCTTAGCGGAAGTTCACGTTTGCCACAGCCTTTCCCATGTGACCGCTGACAACGCTGAAGATATGTCGTGAGGGCGTTATAGTCAATCATTTCAGGAATCTCAATAGAGCCGCCATTGCGACCGTAATCAATTGTCTTTCTATGGTCAGGTATATTGCAGCATATCCTAGTTTGATTCAATACGCACCAAGTAGATATTCTTTTGTGTTCCAACATCGATGCTGATCCTACTGAACATGGTACCACCGGAACGCCTCCGAAAAGAAAATCTTCCACGGAAGTGGTTCCTCGTGAGATCTGTAGGGGTATTTCTAAGGAACGCATTTGCGAGGAGCTCGCAGGAATCGCAATTGGGATTGACCAGTCGCTCCCAGTGTTCCTCTGCATTGCGACCGGCCCAACCGGAGTCAAGAAACATGCTCTGACAGTAGCCGCATAAGTCAAGTCCAAATTCGCCCGTCGAGCGTGGCTGCGGTGCTAAGGCCGATGCTCTCGGGTTCCTGAACTTCGTTTGCTTCGGAGTTTTAGTCGGAGAAGTCGGTTTCGTCGAGGGGGCTTTCCTTTTCTTTTCTTTGGAGCCTTTTTTCACATCGCTGATTTCCGACATCTTTGCGCCTGTTGTTCAGTTGAATGAATTGTATAGAGAGAGGTCGAGGAAGGGTTGTCAAGAGTAGAGTTAGCACCCGGAACCAGAGAGAACCGGTTAAGAAGGTGGGCGCGGCTGCAGAACACAGCCACACCTAAAACCAAGGTTCGTTGGAATGCAGCCTTGTGACATGCGCGTGATAACACCATATATTCGTTAAACAAATGCATTTGTGAAAACGAAGGGGTTGTGTCAATTGTTTTACCCAAGAATTGATGAAAGTTGTCATTCATTGGGTATAAGAATCTAAAAGTAATGGTGGAATTTGTACCGCGAGACAATGATCTGCACAGCAGCTTACACAGATAATAGGGACAGTCTTGAATCTGTCAAAGTAACAAGTTTTATATTTAAACTATCAGGGAATATTCCTAGTGTACTATTACATCTATGCCAGAAAGTGAAGAGCACCACTGTTCCATACTCATGACTCATATGACGTGCAAAGTGAGACTTCCATGGTCGATGATGATTGATCCCTACACGTAAGTGTCCAACATATTAGTTATCCGCAGGGTCTAGTTTCTTATTCTGTCCATATTCCAACACCTTCTCCCTCTTCTTGCTATCCGGCTCTTTTGGATCCCTCTTCATCGCATCCTGACTGGCCGTTGGCTCTTCCTGCCCCCCGAGTCCGCTGTCCTCTGGATTACTAACAGGGGTTTGCAGCGATGAATCATCTTTGTCGGTTTCTGACTCCAATGCGCGGGATTGGTTGATTTCTTGGATTGCAACGGTGTGCGAATAGCGGTAGATCGTAATAGTCGGGATGCCATTTTGAATGCTGTTAGGATGTAGAGGACTTCTGATTGATTCAGAGCATTATCCAGTTTTCCAAATTCTCAATTGTGATATTTGTATTGGAGATGCATTAGTGTCCGACCTACGTCGTTACAGATCATCATGACATCTAGGCCTGATCAACGTCACCATGTCGTCATGTCGTTCTTGAAATTGTTAAGGTGTAGATTTGAAACTTGCGAAATATTCGAACTGTTGAGCTGTAACTCTGTCTTTAGATTTTTTAGAAATATATGATGTTGATGTTTCTATGCGCGTGGGTAGACGACTGGCGAAGGTCACGTACCTTAGTCCTTCACATCTTCTGTAAAGCAACATCTTTTTTCTTCCTCATTAGACTTATCTATTGTTCAACGTGCCTCTATGCGCGGTATGATGACTTCTAAATTTCACATACCACTTCCTCGGGAGGGCTATCATGATTTATAATGGAACAGCAGCACCGTCGCCTCTCATGTCGCTTCCAGCGCTCCAAACCCGGAAACCTTCGACGAAGTGTTGCCGTATTATTTGCCCACGTCCGAACGTTGCCCTACCATACCCTTTCAGTTGTTCAATACTATGACCCAAATTCCTCAACTCTTCTACAACCTTTTCGTCGATACCCTCCTCTAGATATACGGTAGCATCTGGCATACTTCCATCTGCGCTAGGCATGCCTGCTCCAATACAGAAGCGCGGCGCATCAAGAGCGGCCTGTGGATGGAGCTTAAAGACTTCCTGGTTGAGTAAGACCTGTACATGGCCTTGTGGCTGCATGAACCCACCCATTACGCCATACACACTATGCAAACTTTGGTCTTTGGCATGTGTTATCAGTCCAGGAATAATGGTATGGTATGGTCGCTTCCTCGGTTCCAAGACATTCGGATGGCCTTCGGAAAGACTGAAGCCCGCTCCACGGCTTTGGAGTGCAAAACCACAGCCCTTTGGCACAATATTAGAGCCGAAGCCAGAGAAGACGCTATTGATATACGAGATGGCGTTTCCCTCCTGGTCAGAAGCACAGAAATAAACTGTATCACAGTGTGCGTGAGCTAGAGAACCATGCACAGGCGCACTGATGGCTTTCTTTGGATCGAATAATTTTGCCCGCTCGGCCAAATATCCTTGCGATATTAATTCCGCGGATGGGACCTTGACAACATTGGGATCAGTGACGAACCAGTGGGCGTCCGAAAAGGCGATGCGAAGAGCCTCAATAACCGCATGGAGATGTTCAGTGCTGTTGTGATGTCCCACATCCCATCTCTTTATCTTTCCTTGCTTTTCAAGCTCTTGGATGATTCCTAAAGCAATGAGGGCGACAATTCCTTGGCCATTAGGTGGGTGCTCCCAGAGCTGGATGCCCTGATCGTCTGTCCTCTCCCCAACACCCTGTCCAGTATAAGTAAGAGAAATGGGATCAACTGGCTCGGACCCAGTCTCGGCGTGATGCTTTAGATCATCTAGGGTTAGATGGCCACCAAGATCTGATACCACCTTCACAATTTGCTCTGCGACTTCCCCTTCATAAAAGCCCTTCTTTCCGTGTTGAGCAAGGAGGCGGAATGTGTGTGCCATGCCTGGAAGCCTCATTACCTCGCCCCCTCTCGGCGCCCTGCAGCCATCGGCAGCGGAGGGGTCTTTCTTCAGTATCTCAGCTCCATTGGGAGATGCTTTCTTAATTGCTGGCTCGCTGTCCGCCCACTATTTGTTCACGTTAGTTGGACAACCGGACAGAGTATAGGACTGGGCCACTCACAAAGCGTGCGGCAAGTTCAGAAACTGGGAATCCCTGCTCGGCAATCTCAATTGCTGGTGTTAATACTTCTTCGAGTGATACTTTTCCACTGCCAAACCGTTCGACGACATCTACCCAGTGCGCTGCAGCACCTGGTACTGTAACAGAGTGAACAGAGGTCAATGGAATACGGCCATCTTTACCATCTGGAATGCTCAGATCTTTGCGTATTTGCTGAAGAGTGACATTTTGCCCCGATCGGCCGGAGCCATTTAATGCGTGGACCTTCTTGGTTTTGGCATCGTAGAATAGACAAAATGCATCGCCACCGATACCAGTTGATGATGGTTCCGTCACACTAATAGCGGCAGCTACTGCTATGGCTGCATCCTGAGATCCATGAGTTCTGTGAGTTGGTGTTCACGTGCATTGAGTCATACCGCGGCATTCCCGCCCTTGTGGAGGATTCTTAAACCTGCTGCCGTAGCAAGTGGCTGGGTGGATGACACTATAGCTTTCGTGCTATGCACCACTGATCGGCGACTTGCGAAATGAGCAAGCTCAGGCTGGGGATGTGTGTACACATTTGACATCTTGAAGGAGTGAAATGCGGGGAAATTATGGCGGGGTTTCTGGTTTTAACTTGGCGAATGTCCTCAGCAATTGGAATTAGGTAATAGAATTGTAGGAAGCCTTGGAAGAGCTGATGTAACACGATAAGAAAGTAGAAAAGAAAATATGATCACGATATATGTAGAAACAAGACGGATAATGACGGAGGGTTGGATGATGATTCGGCTTCCCCTTCTAGAACCAGTGCGGAAATAGTTCTGGAAAACAGCCTGCAGATCGGGGGTGGCGAGAAGAACACTGTCGTTAGGAAGAGCAGTAGCGCAACACTCCCAAAGCGTAAGGAATAGCAAGAGGAATAAAGGATGAAATACAGTGAGAATCTTTGGTGGTGGAATGAATATAGTACAAAGCTGTTGCGAAACTCGTCGTCACGTGAAATGTACACCCAGGTTCTTGGCGGTCGCGTTCCGAAATTTTGGGCTTCTGTCACCCTTCGACCTCGGTTTGTGTAATCATGAGTGCCCCTCTCTGGATATGCCGCAATTGTTTATCACGCGTAATACGACCAGCTTTCAGGGGCCATGCCCACTATCAATCGACCGGTATTTGAAGTTCTCTCCACAATAATCAATCGGAAACTAATTTCCACATAGCAACGAGGTCCGAGCTGATTTCTCCTGCTCTTCTCAAAAGAGCTCGTGCCATCACCATTGAACACAAGACATTGACTGAGAAGCTGTCCGAAGGCTTTGATGCACGTGCAGCCAAGATAATAGGCCAACAGGGCGCTATCGTTGAAGCTCTAAATACATGGGATAAGGCAAACGAGGTAAGTCGGATCTGATCAGATGAGGTCTTCGTCTTGCGAACACCCTTTCCCTAACGCTGACATACGCACATAGTCAGTCTCAGAGCTTGTATCTCTTATCCAAGATCCCCTGACGGATTCCGAGCTCCGTGAACTGGCTTCTGATGACCTCGATGCATCTCGGAATGCACTTAGCAACGCTGCACAAAGCCTTATTACCTCTCTGGTGCCGGTGCATCCCTTCGCGCATCTCCCATGCCTTTTAGAAATTCGGCCTGGAGCCGGCGGCTCTGAAGCGGCAATATTTGCGGGCGATCTCCTGAAAATGTACCAGTCCTTCTGCAATCGCAGCAATCTTCGAACGACCCTTTTGAAATACGAGAATGTGAATGGCACAACTGAGGCGGGTGTTCCGCTGTCTGAAGCCGTTCTTGAAGTGGATTCCGAGCATGCATATGGTCTCTTGCGATGCGAAGCTGGCGTGCACAGAGTTCAACGAGTTCCAGTTACGGAATCGAAAGGGAGAACACATACTAGCGCTGTGTCGGTGCTAGTGCTGCCCAGTTTACAGGAGAATACCTTAGGAGAAGAGGACATTGAAGACCCGGATAGTGATTATTACATTGATCCGAAAGAAGTTAGGGTCGAAGTTATGCGTGCGAGAGGTGCTGGTGGCCAGCATGTTAACACGACTGAATCCGCTGTGCGATTGACGCACGTCCCTACGAATATCGTGGTATCCATGCAGGATTCGAGGTCTCAACCCAAAAATAAAGAGAAGGCCTGGCAATTGCTACGATCTCGTCTAGCCCAGATGAGGCGGGAAAAAAGAGAGGAAGACATGGCGATAATGAGGAGAAGTGTAGTTGGCGTGGCTAAGATGGGCCGTGGTGATAAAGTACGAACCTATAACTGGGGCCAACAAAGAGTTACGGATCATCGCAGTGGGACTACCGTACATGATTTAGACGATGTGATGGATGGGGGCCAGAGCCTTGACAAAGTGATGGAGAGCGTTAGAGCCTGGCTCATGGAGAAAGACGTAGAGGCCATGATCGCAGATGAAGAGTCAGCGAAACAGTAATTGAAAACGAGCCACGGGGGCGGGGGTTCGTCTACGATGCTAGTCAATGCATCGACTCATGTCAGCATTGCACCTTTCTCCATCTCAAGTTTTCATACTGCCCTCACGGATATTTTTGCCATTAACAGTTGCACGGAGGAGGCAGTTCCATTCTGCCGATACCTACCGCAAAGAGCCACAACGTGAGATGGATTGTAGCATTGCGACCCACGAGTCTGGACTCCCACAAGCGGCTCCGGACGAACACACAATACGCCACACAATGAACCACACTTATACGAGGGGTTTCATTGTTGGTAGAGATCACCCTGAAGGTCGTCACAACAAAAGCGCTACCGATTAACAACAACTACAACTATTCTGAATAAGCCTAATTGGAAGAACATAGATTCTGTGTTCTTTCTATTATGCCTCTGTGAATGGATACCATAGTACCCAGGTCGACTAGACTACTTTAATAAGAACCTAAGACTTGAATGGTGTCCTGTCTCTGTCGTAGGATGTATAATATCCAGCGTAAAGGAAATCAATTGCTGGGGTTCACGATAGTGGAGACCACGGTAGTGGGATCAATCGTGTGGACCCGAGGTAATTTACCAATTTGTAGGAAGACGTGTAGGAAGATTGCCGGTCATGGCCAACCAGAATGTTCATTTTCGAGCTTCATCGGCCAAGTCGAGTCAGCAAACAGATACCCCAGACTACGACTCCTGCACCCCACAACCCAATTTCCCCGCATTATCAGGGTTGCCCCAGTAAAAGCCCTAATGTAGTCTGGTGGCGTAACGACGCCAAACTACATCGCTTGCGACAGACGTTTAGTTCAAGATCACCAGGAGTTCGACATCCGGTCACAATGAGGTGTTCCGACGATTCAATATATGACCGTCCTTCACTCGCCGCTATATACGTTACTCTTTCATCCCTTTTCTTTCCTTCTACAGTATTCGAGACACACATTGTCACTGACCTCTCATGGCTACCGATGACTTCACGAAGGAGAAGGGCGATGCTACCTTCATCGAACGTGCGGATGACCCGCATACGAATCGCTCACTGAATCTAGAGAAAGAGCGTACCCTGGACGGAATCGATACGCAAAACAGTCAAGCATACTTAGGAGACGACAGTGATGGCAAAGTAACTTGGTCCCTACGGAGTATTCTTGCTGCCATGTTTCTTGCCGGACTGTACACGGGTATGAACATAGCTTTACAGGTATATATGTATGAAACTCACATTATATTGAAGGCTCCCAAATTATTCTCTACTTCACAGGAGGCTCACTTGGCTTCATATCAGAGGATCTTGGCCTTACTCGAGGTTCTGCTTGGCTTCCGACAGCTAATATCCTTGCTATCGCTGCAGCATGTCCGTATGCTGGATATCTTCAAGATTTGTTTGGAAAACGCTACATTGCACTGTTCGGCTCTGTATGCATCTGTGTAGGGTGTGTACTTATGGCTACGACGCACTCTTTCGCCCAAGCATTGGCTGGAATGGCCATCTCTGGTATCGGAGCCGCTGTTGGAGAGTTGACTGGCCTTGCTGGGTAAGCATAAATTCCCCCTGGGATATGAGTGTGCTGACTTGATTTCAGACTTGCTGAGGTCGTACCTGTAAAGTATCGAGGGTACTCTCTAGCGCTCGTGACGGCTTTCGTGCTTCCATTCTGCCCTTAGTAAGTAATACCCTAGCGCAAGCAGTAATCGTTACATATGCTGATGGTGCGTCCGTAAAGCCTGATGTATGTGGAGTTGTGGTCTCATAAATCAGGGCCTGGTTGGCGTTGGGGACCATGGGTGTCGTTAATCTATAACGCAATTATCGGATTGGGATTACTCTTCACTTACTTCCCTCACAATCGTAAGTGGCCTGCAACTGAATAGTTGTGAATCCTTCTAACTAGACTCTCTATTTAGACACTCGTGCTCAGGGGTTTTCTCGTCGAGCTATCCTCAAACGCATTGATTACGTGGGCGGAATCTTATCCATAACCGGCCTCACACTATTCTTGGTAGCTCTCCAGTCTGGAGGTTATACCCATGCATGGACGAGCGCATATGTAAGACTCTCGACTACTTTTTGAAAGCCATCTTCTAATTCGGCCCCAGGTTATGTGCACACTCCTCATAGGCCTCGCTCTCATTGCCGCTTGGGTAGTGCATCAGTGGAAATTTGCCAAACATCCAATGATACCCCATGAACTTTTTCAAGGCCAGCGAATTGTCGCTCTTGCATATGTTATTGCCTTTGCAGCAGGCATGAACTTCTTCTCCATTCTCAATTTCTTTCCCGTTACATTCACCAACGTATACGATCCTGATCCGATTCAAATCGGCCTAAAGGGTATGCCACCATCGTTTACTACGGCTCTTGGTGCCATTGGGTTCAACGCAGCTCTCTCTACGTTTCCAGGGCGTGCCCGAGAGATCTTACTAGTTGCCCTTTTGTTCATGACAGGTGAGCTCATACATACTTGGAACTCCTAAGGAAATCACTAACGAAAAGTTGACAGGCTTTGGAGGGTCACTTGCGGTCAGCAATCCAACCAACCCCAAGTTGACAGTCGCTCTCGGTGCATTGGCTTCCTTTGGTGTTGGGGGTGTTCTCGTCCCCGCTGCTACCGTTGCAATGATTGTCAGTCCTGACGCGGTTATCACAACCGCCGCCGCGCTGTCACTATCCATTCGCACTGTTGGTGGCTCGATCGGCTACTCTATCTATTACAACATCTTCGCGACGAAACTGGAGCAGCAACTTCCAACATACGTTGCCGAGTATGCTATCAAGGCCGGTCTCCCTGTGGCATCCGCTGAGCGATTTGTTTTGACGTTCTTGACCGCGCCGACGGAAGTTGGTAGCATTGACGGAGTCACTCCAGCTGTCATGGCAGGCGCAATGAAAGGAACACAATGGGCTTACAGTCAGAGTTTGAAGTACATCTGGTTTACAAGCATCGCATTTGGAGGTATGGCCATTATCTGCTGCCTGTTGTTGCCAAGCACCCGGAAATATGCGACGAATCGCGTTGCGGTGCAGATCTAGGGTTTGGTAAAGGAAGTGTATACCTGACCACCATACAGCGTGCAAATTGATCGCTCGTACGTACAAAGGATTAATTGTATTGAATACCTAAGGATCAATCGGTATTGCGGTTCTCTTTCCAGTCTTGGCATGTGCATATTAGCTGAATAAGTGACTGCCACCTTCATGTTCTCGGTTTCATCCTTTCTCACGCACACACTATCATTGATTTCATCGACAGGGCGCCCAAGATTTAGTCGAAAAGGTGGCACCGAATCATAAACCAGCCCAACCAGCCCAACCAGCCTCCTCTATTTAGATCCGAAGTCGTGCAAGGCCAGGCAGCGAAAACAACGCAGCTTTCCCAAATCCGGCGACCAGACGCTGCGGCCCTGATGACCTCGCCCACCAATTGCACAGGACGCGTACCGATGGGGATGCCATCATTCAGCCTCGTAGAAAGCTTCACTTTTGCCCCTCAATTAGCCTCCTCACAGAGATGGGTTTTTGAATGAAAATCAGTTTGTCCAACCTCCTCCAAGGGCAAAATAAACCGTGTCAGAAGTATCCTCATGGGGAGTGGTACTTTCAGTCAAGACAATGACAACGAGAGCGGAAGCGAATGCCACATTTTTCTAGCTCAGCCATGGTTTACGTCGCTATATGTATATGCAGCAAAGGCTGGGGATCGCCCCAGCCGCCCTCATTTGGGGCGTGGTGGTGTTGCACATGCTTAAATAATGCGCATCCGGCCTGGCGTTCTTGAAGCCCGCCGGGCCATCCCCGCGTCTTCGATCTTCACTGTGGAAAGACAATGGAGCGCGTCCGCGACTTTCGGAGCCCTTCTCTTCTCCAGGTCTCTTCTTTTCTCGGCGACCAACTGCTTAATCTATATCACAAAGATTGCCCGTCTTCGGCGGAATTTCAATACCTTGGATACGAGGTGAAGTCTTTCCACGCGTCTTACCAAATCGTTCGGCCTTACCTCCATGCACCACTACACTTGGTCTCAGAAGATGGGGTCAGGCTCATCCGAAATATTCACGACGGGATTGAATCAATCTGCGAGGATATAAATATCGACACTGCAGCGCTCCAAGAAGATTTAGATCAAGCTTCGCGCGCACATCACCGACAAAATTATGCTTGGTTTGCCTTGCATCATGGTCGACCGACAGTTCGCAACCGGGACAAACGCATGAAAGAGTTTCTAAGCCGAAAAGGACGATACGACTTGGAGCGTTGCCAATTGCGTTACGGGAATGCGTTGCTTAGACTGGTATTGGTTGTGCTTGTGTAAGTCTGCTCATACTTCAGATCTAAACTTTCCCGTCCAGCCTAACATAACAGATACGTGCAAAACATCCATTATGGCGATGGCAATACCTTTACCGATCATTCAAGGTATCTCGTTGAAGATTTACATGCAGCGCGGCAGGAGATTCAAGTCAAAGAGCGAAGGACAAGGAGAGCAAGACAGGTTAGAATGTTACCGGTCGAGGTTTACTGGTGGTGGGAAGGCTTGCACGAAAATCTACCCAATGCGCAGACTCTGAATCCATTAGAGAGTCTTGCAAACGTCTGGATCAACCCAGCAGGTCGGTTTGCGACCCAACCGTCGCCTGACGTTCAAGGTCTGCGAGACAGACTTCGTCAATGGCAAGAGTACAGTCAACAGCAAGAGACCAACTTCAACGCACGGATCCAACAGACGAATAACACAATTCATGCACTCGAAATAGACAATACACAGCTTAGACAAACTGTCGAACAGTCTCAGGACACTCGGGAGCAGCTACAAAGAGACAAAGACAACTTGCAGGGAACCATCGATCGACTTCATGATCGCATATCACGACTTGCCGACGAACTCCAGAATAGCGAGAACGCGGTACTGCGTGCGGAGGAAAGAACCGATCGCTATCGCTCACAGCGAAACAGCTTTCGAGATCAGCTGAGTAGACAGTCGACCCAGATTGGGGTTGTAGAGCTGCCGGCTCGGCCCCAACACCCTGGATATGAGGCACACAACAGTACCAATCACGTGCGTACATCAGGTTCCTCGAGGCGTAGAGAGGGTAGTCGAGAGTCCACTCGTGTTTCCTTGCAGCCCGAGAATTCTTCCCAAGGACATCGAGCACCGCCGGTGTCGTACAATACACATAGGCGGCATCATCACCGTTCATCTTCATCTACGCCCTCGGAACAGTCATCGAATGCCTGGAGTCGAGCGACGACTGAAACGCAACCTACATCTATAGGGTCATCAGGTCCACCTTCGATAAATTTCTCCCGGAGACCTTTCCAAAGTACCAACTGATGAACATGAGACAACGAATTACGAAATAATGACCCTCACGACGCGATCATGGCTGGTGCCATGAGCAAAATAGGCATGAATCCACCAGATGGAAGGCCGGCTACCTGGTTCTTTTTTCTGTCAGATGATGATACCTAGATATTTTCCCTTACTGTATTGTTGCTGCTAATGCCTTCTCTACACCGGAATCCCGAATGACATAATGCTAATATCTGATGCTCTGCATGGCCCGAAGAGACGTCTTCGATGCACTTGTCGAGTACAAGTCAATATTGGATCCCTCCTTGGTGCATTGACGGTGTAGGACCAAAAGAAAGATCTATGGCTGCCTAGTCGAAGGATTTCGAAATACATGACGATAGGATACCGACAATAAGTGCTCCCTCTTCCTCGCCTCTCGCCTTGTTGACTGGTACTGTCTGAATCTCTATCATCAGAGCACCAACAGGGTAAGCTGCGCTTATCAGCTACGAGCTTATGTTATTTAGACCGAAACAGCAGCGAACAGGGCATGCAATCAGCAATCGCCTTCTGCTGAAATGGCAACTGAAGTGACAGCTGAAGAATTCGAGTAAACCGGTGAACCAGGCGTGCAAAGTGGGGTACATGGGTGCTAGTCTGTGATTGGCAGCTTCATCGCAGCCTGCTGGCCAAGCTGCTCTGTTCTACAACCTCGATGCAAGAAACAATGCACATTCCTGCAGTCCTGTGAGAATGCATGCAACTCAATCAATTCGCCTTAGGCAACCGTCCAACACCGTGCTTGTAGCACCATGGCTGCACTGTGGCGACACCCTACGGCCTACAGCTTCACCAGTCGACAAAATGGCCAACTTAAATATCGCCGTGGCCTCCTAGACACGTAGATCCGACCCCATCTGATCTGCCTCTCCAGAGAAGACTTGCTAGGGGTACCATCCTCGCTCTATTCAAATCATGTTCCCCTGTTTGCCTCCCATTATTTCGCCGGCACTCAAGCATGTCGCCCACCTCAAAATCGACGAACTTAACAGGATGCGGGACGATTTTAGGCACCGCTATACAAACAATGCCGCCATACTTGCAGCAGGAAACGATCCACTAAAACGGGTGTCTGCTCTTCTCAAAGAAATCATGAAATTGGATCCATATCTGGAAGATGGGGATGAATTCCAGACTCTGCTTCGCTACCTTGAGCAAGCGAAGCACGATAGATCCATGTCATCCCAACTCGCCAGGTTCGAGAAGCAACTGCTCGATAAATTAGAAGCGCACGCAAACCGGATGGACGTCTCGTTACTTCATGTCGAACTGCTCAAGCAAGCTATATCCTCCACGACGTCCGTCACGGCGGATTTTGAAAAGGCTCCACTCGAAGATGACTTCGACCTTGTTGAGAATGAGCTTGAGATTGCATTTGAGAACTTTGAGAACAATACCCTCGCCTCGAGAGACCTTGACGTCGACGCGCTTGAAAAGTTTCTATCTAGCTGCTTTGACACGGAAGCGGGCAAGAAGGCACTGGATATGCTTCGGAAGGACATCAAGGATTATGCAAATGATCTCATGGACGGAAGCGAAGAAATTACAGAGGAAGAAGTGGAATGGTCTGTAAGGGACTTGTTCCATAACAGCCTTCTCTCCGACGAGAAGAGGGTGATCTTCCAGAGCTATCTCGAATCCCCAGCCGCTCTTAAAGAGCTACAAAGCACGATGAACATGAAATCGATACGGCATTGGAACTGGCAGGATATTGAGAAGGGTCTACCCGTGACTGCTCGCCAAAACTCCGAAGGGAAATACTACACTATTGTCGAGGAAAATATCAAGGACACATTGTTCCTCCACATTTTGGCTGCCGGATGGTCTTCGAGGCTTGTCACATGCCTCACTGAAGTGATATCGACTCCCGATTTTTGGCCGGAATTCCATGGCACATTTCCAAATGCTGATATGGAGAAGCGGGTATATTACTTGACTAGCCCTTATGGCGCGCCGCCTCCTCCTCCTCCACCACCACCACCACCTCCGATGATGCCGCCCCCGATGATGCCGCCTCCGCCGCCAATAATGTACCCAGCGCCACCAATGCCACCACCACCTCCGCCCCCTCCAGTTTGGCCCCCAACGCCCAAGGAAAGAACTGGAATCTTTCAAGTCCACCCATTCACCCAATCAACCATTAGTGAAAAACGCAACAAGGATTATATGTTGCATTTCTTTCTGTCCAGACTACCGCGTCGCTGGGGTGGTGAATTTAAGATCACCCATCCTAACGAGACCCAAGCAATGTTGATCAAACACCTTGTTGCCGAAACTAAGGTCAGAGAAGCATTCGATCGCGAAGTCCATGGTGCTACGACCAAATTCGACTCATTTGTAGAATCTCTTCCGCATCAGGCCATTCTGACCGTGCTCAAGTTCATCGGTGTGCCTGATCTCTGGCTCGAGTTCTTTACTCGTTTCCTGAAGGCCCCCCTCCACATGGGTCCTGTTGTTCATGGAGCCTCGGACCAAATACATAATCGCACACATGGGGTTCCTGTTGCACATGGCATGGAACGGCTCTTCAGTGAGCTCTCACTTTTCTTCCTGGACATTTCCGTTCACCAGAAGACAGACGGATATCTGTATCGACTTCACGATGAGTGCTACTTCATAGGAAAGAACGAACAGTGCCAAATAGCTTCTGAAGCCATTGCAAAATTTTCAGCCTCATTCGGTCTCACACACAAAACGACCGATATGAGCAACACAACCATTGGCGCTATCACCTTGGAGGTCAAGGAAGGAGAGTCTTCCATTAGCATCAACAACGACAAAGTCGATGCCCACGCCTATCGCGTCAAGAAACAGCTCAGCGCCTGCACCGGCGTTCTCGACTGGATTCGCACGTGGAATTCCACAATCGGCACATATGCCTCTCACCTCTTCGGTCCACTCACCAACAGTATCGGCAGACCCCATCTCGATGCCATCACACAAGCCTACAACCGTATCCACGACATCATCTTCGATGGCAGCAACCTAACCGTCCACCTCAGGCTAATGCTCCAACCCCACCTCCCCTCTCCAACCAACACTCTCCTCTCCACCCTGGATCCCCTCCTCTACCTCCCCACGCCCTACGGCGGTCTCGGCATCAAAAACCCCTATACCGCCCTCAACCTCGCCCTTGACATTCCTGCCGACCCCACCACCGGCCTCCAGACCTATCTCGCCTCGGAAAAAGAATACTACGACCGCGCCAAATCCGTCTTCGCCTCCTGGGAGCCCTCCACCCTCACTACCAAACTCGAAAACATGTCCCTCCTCTCCCCGGAACGCCAAAAAGACGTCTTCGGCACCCTAAACCCAGAAACTACATTTTTCCCAATCACAGATATGACAAAATACCGCGAACACCTCGAATACCTGCCGCATCTCTTCTCGGCGTCCCCGATCCCGGTCCCGATCCCGGATTATGCACCGGTGCCTATGGCGCTGGCGGCGTACGAAGTGCTGTTTATGGAGCCGAAGGTGAATGTATGGTGTAGGGGTCGGGTTGGGGAGGAGGTTACACGGTGTGCGAGGGAGGACGGGATGAAAAACTGGTGGAGTATGAGTGCGGAGGAAAGGTGGGTGGTGAAGATGTTTGGGGAGGAGTGTGTGGAGAAGTTTGGGGGGCTGAGGATGTGGGTGGGGAGATTTGTGCCCAGGGAGTTGGTGAGGGTTGTAAGGGGGATGGAAGGGGAGGAGAGTGAGGAGATAAATCCAGATGACATTTTATGATTGAGAGAGGCCTAGGATGGATTGATTCAGGTAGCAGGTTTCGTCTTCGTCGTCTTCGTCATCTTCTTCTTCTTCTCCTTCTTCACCCGTCTTTTGTTTTCTTCTTGTCGGACAAATTTGTTGTTCATTGTTTGATACGATCTCTACCCCTTTCGTTCTCACAGACACAGAGACATACGTTACTTTTCCAATTTCTTTTTTCACGACCTACACTTTTACGATAACTCCTCTACTTAGTTTCCTTCTATTCACACCAACAACAGATCTCTACCCCCGAGACACATAAAGCCAAGTCCTCTCTATAGAGACGCAATTCAGAATTCCACATACATCCCCAACGCACCCTCCCTATCCCATTCTTTTCCGCAAGAATACAGCCTGTAAGATCTACTGGAAATCAATCCCACAGATCAGATGGGTATGTCTTATTCAGATGCATTGCAGAGGAGAGGGTTGTGTTTTGTAAGCGTGCATATGATGGGTTGGACTTGGAAGGAGAAAGGAATAGGAAGATTAGATTATGAATTTTCTTTTGGGGACACAAAGGGAATTATATATAAATGAGTGTACACGAGCGTTCGAGTCCATACTAATACATCCCATCCATCCACTGAAGCCCTTAATGAGAAAAAGAACAACAACACTCCAAAACTCCAGACCCGTCCCCGAACCCGAACCCGAACATGAACCAATGAAAATATTATCTCATCTCATCTCATACTCAGGCATCATCATCATCAACCATGTCCCCGTCATTATCTCCCCAATCCTGATAACATTCCCTCCCCTAATAAACAATCTCCGCACTCCCCATCTTACTCCAAAAATTACCACTCACCCTCCTCCTAACCAACTCCTCCCTCCACCCCCTCTCAACAACCGTCTCCTCCCCAATCACCCCCCACTCAAACCTCACCGGCCTCTTCCAGCACCCAAATCCATCCCCCTCCTTAAGCCCACCCGGCGTCCACTTCTCCAAAACCGGCCTCTTCTCCTTCCACGCCTTCTCGTCGCCAAACCTGCGATCCAGTGACCCGAACACATCGTAGTAGTGCTGGGGACTTTTCTCAAATTTGCCCTGGCGTTTGTACGCGTGTTTGAGGAGATCCGTGTGCTGGAGCGTGGTTGCGAGGGCGTCGAGACCGGGCGCGGATTCGCCTTCGCCGAGACGGGAGAGGATGTCTTCGTGGACTTCCATAGCGTCGCGGTAGCGGTGTTGGGCTGTGTAGAGTTCGGAGAGGAGGATGGTGAAGGGTAGGGTTGCGGTGGAGAGGGCGCCGTGGGTGTAGGAGAGGTTGTAGCGGATGTCGTGGCAGAGATGTGTGGCTTGTGGGAGTTTGGAGAGGGAGGCGAGTGTGTGGATGAGGGCTTGGCCGAGGTAGAGGACTAGCGGGGAGGAAGAGATGTTGGAGCGAATGGTGCGGGTTTGCCAGAGTGTTTGGAGGATGCGCTTGGATGGTGTTAGTGTTTTTGTTTAGGACGGGGAATAGAGACAGGGGGCTTACTTCGAGTTCTTCGTATTTCTTTTGCTCGCTCAGGAGAGTGACAAGGTCGGCGAGCAATTGTTGGAGCTCGAAAAGATCAATGTCGACTTTGTCTAATCCGGCAAGAGCCTCTTGGAGAATCTCGCGGGACATATCAAGCATAGCAACGTAGAGCTTCTCGTCGCTACATTTGTTGGTTCCAATACCGGCCAGATACTTGGCGAGATCGAAGCCAACAAGAATATAAACCTCGGACTGGAAGCCCCCGTGGAGATGGATGAACCTATCAATCAGCAACACCAAGTCATACGCTTCACTGAACTTGGCTTGCTTAGTGAATTTGAGAACCGTCTCCTTGGCCTGTTTCACGACTTCCTGTTCGTAATGAGCCTTGTTGATTTGCTTAAGATATAACTGGAAGAAGAAACGCGTAACAGTCTCCTTGACAGTCTTTGAGAAGTTGAGATACTTATAGAAACACTCGGTGAGTTCCTTCTCGATCTTGATGAACTCAGACTTGCGCTCCGTCTTCTTCTCCAAATAGAAGTAAAGCTGGCATCCAGATTTGATGATTTTACGGTAGTCTTTCTGAGTCTTTGTGCTCCTGAAGTATGATTCATAGAGGATAATCTCACTACGGATCTCGGACATGACGGAAGAGAAGGAACTTGATTCGGAAAAGGATTCTTGGAACGATGCGAGAAAGCAGTAAGACTTCTGTTCGATCTTGGTGGACGATGTAACGGACTGCCTGATTTCTTCGACGATCTTCGACCTCATCTCCTGAATCAGCACGCTTGCTTGTTCGGTAAAGCTGCACTCCTTGTACGTCTTGGCAATGCTCCTGGCAGATTCAATGAGCTTCTCCGAATGACTTTCGTGATGGAAAATTTCCAAAGCGCTTGTCTTGAGGGTCTCGGTAGCAATCGTAATCGATTCGGTAGTATTCTGTTTCCTGGAAGTCGTGACGAAGCTATGAAGTGCAGTCATTGTTTCGGTTGAGGTACGTTCGGTCTTCTTGCAGGACTCGAATTGCTCACGATAGATCTCGACAGCCTTGGTGATCTCCTTGGTGCTCGACGAATACATACGTGCGACACGTGAGGTACAAGTGTGCAATGTCTTCTTGCTGAACTCCGATTTAGTCTCCTTGCAGTATTTGATAACTTGCTTGTAGAGGGAGATTGACGTCTCATGATGTTCTTCCCTATGCTCGCAGATCTGCGCATATGCAACAGTAGCTTTGATCGTTATCTCGTGATGATGCTTGTAAAACTTAACGCATGACTCGTAGTATTCGCGGGAAATCTTGAGGAGCACGCTGTACTCAACCTTCTCTTTGTGTTCGAGGATAAAAATGTACCTGGAATAAATCTTCTCGATGATCTTGACGTCCAACTTGTATTCGGCACCAAAACGCACGAATGTGCGCCAAAGCCAGCCGTACACTTCGTAAGCAAGCTCCCACTTGCATTGGATCTCGTAGATTTCACACAACAGAAAGGCCGCCTCGAAACCGTCAAAATGAAGGCAGCCATGGGCGATATGGAAACAGCTGTATACGTAGAAACAGGCAGTGGACGCTTCGTGATACAGTCTCATTCGGAAGCAGATTCTCGCAAACTCGATCAAGATGATGATGGTATCGTGATGGGTCTTGCCGAAACAAATAGGCATCCAGACGAACAGTTCCCGATAGATCTCGATAACGCGCTCGAATTTGTAAATCTCGGAGAAAAAGGCGATTATGAGTTTGATCTTGGCAAGAAGGAAATGCTTGTTCTCGATATGACGAATACATATTAAAGCGCGGAAGAGGTTGAAGTAGATCCTTTCGGCGATTTCAATGTGCAGCATCTTAAAGTGGCAGATTGCAAGATTGAAAGACAATTCAATGATTTCCTCGGTGAGATGTTCAGTGATTTCTGTGATGTCGATTTCAACGTCAACCGTCTCGATGCACTTCCACACTTTGCTGATAACGCGGCTGTAGATCTCACAAGCTTCCTCGTATCGCTCTTCGTGCATATAGCTTGAGCACAATGCCTGACAAATTGAGACCGTCGTAGATGAGATTTCTGTTGATTCCATAGAAGACTCAAAGACTTCCTTCAGCGTCTTCTCCTCTTTGGAGATAATGCTAGTCGATGAAGTAGTGGTAGTCGACGTCGATGTGGAAGTCTTCTTCGAGTAGGAGAAAGATTCAGTGATGGTCTCTGCCAAGGATCTCACGATGGTGATGCATTCTGTGGACGTCCGCTGCTCACGCCTCTCGTAATGCTCGTAGAGAGACTGGTAGATGGATCGAGACATGCTGTAGATCTGGAGCGAAGAAAAGTATTGAGCAATCTTTTGGATTCGCTGAATCATTGTAGACTCAAATCGAGCCTCGTAGCTGAATGACTGAATTTCGGTCCAGATTCCACGAAGAATCACCTCTGACTCTTCCTTGCGAGAATGGCGACAGAGAAATTGAGAGTAGTGAAGTGCAAAGTCGGTTCGTAGTTCGATGACTCGGGTTGTCGTGGTCGTGCTAGAAACATTCTTCCAATACCGAACAAGAACTTCCTCAGCTCTGAAGTATTCTTTCCGTTCTTCATAAATCGCAATGATGGACAACGTAGATTGAATTCGTCGTTCATCTGTGATTATGAGTGTTTGCTCAAGATACTCGTGGTACTCAAGAGTGATCTCAAGCACTTCATCGTACAGTGTAAGCTCTTTCAAATACACGACAAGGAGTTCGAAAAGTGTATGAGTCTCTTCATGTAGATGACCACAAACCTTGAGCCGAAGGCGGTAAAGCTGGCGGTATATCTCAACAGCGAATCCGATCTGACGAATCTCGACGTAAAGCTCGGCAAGGATGCGTAGATAATGAATTTCCTTCGATTCTGTATGAATATGCTTGTAGACCTCAACCAAATATCGGAGAACCTCAACTTTCCTTGCAGAAAATTCAGGATGATCAGATGCACAAAGGGATGCCGAATATTTGATGAAAGCTTCAGCGAGAGCTTGGACTACCGAGGCTGAACAAATATGTTGGCTAATGCTCCAAGCTTCGTAGTAGTATTCGGAAAGGGTGTGGACGTCTTTGAACTTTCTGCCGATACGGAGCTCCAAGATAAGACTCTGGAGAACCGCCGCGGAGTGTTCCCCAAACAAAGTCTTACGGACATTGTAAGCTAGATTCTGGAGAGCCTCCGCTTCCACCGCAATATGCTGACGAGAGAGGCAAGAACCCTCAACTAGGGCCAATAGTGTAGTGTTCGGGAACGAAAGCTTGAACTGGGCCGACAGTGTGAACTTGCCGCTCTTATCATAAAACGAAGAAGAGCAGAAATGATGCACCCAGTAGCGCGAAGCATATTCAAAAAGATCGTAGTTGGAGAACTCGTTCAAGACATCCTTTGAGTCATAAATATCTGCCCGAGGATCAATGTCGCGGCGTTGGAGATGAATTTTGACGTAGGTCATAGAGCGAATGACTAGTTCTTTGTGTGCATCCTTCATGTCAATCACAAGCTTTGTCTTTCCTGCAGAAGTGGTTGCTAGTAGTCGTTCCCGGATGCTTGGGTGGCGGAGGTAAACCAGTCCGTCGCGAATGACGATCAGAGGGCCACACAGTTGGCGAACAGTTAGCTCAACATCGCTTGAGAATGGTCGATAGGCGCAACCGTCCAGGTCAACTTCAAGAAGAGCTTTGATCTCCTTCAAACTCAAGGGACGCTCCGCAGCTAAGATCCACGAGAGGATATGTTTCGTCTCAGCCTTTTTGGTGTCAAGACTAATGATCAGGTTGTCAAGCTGACTCTCGGCAGACTTCGGAGCGCTCTGGCAAGCCTGAACAACCGCGGCAGCAGAACCTTCATGTTTTACAGATTGGAGTTGCAGCTCTGTCCAAAGAAAAGACCCATTGGACGCGTCACTGTACTTCTGGATGATGTCGTGTTTCTCTGCTTCCTTCAAATCGTGGAGCTCCGAACGATGGTGAACGAAGTCCTGGACATAATGACGAATATCCTCTGTCGCTTCATGAACATCTTCGAGAGCAAGGCGTTTTTGGCAATGCCTCTGCGCAGCATCACTCAATGGCCTACTAAGCACAATAGCCTTCACGTTGTGCTTGGAACGAGTGATTCTGTCAAGGGTCTCTAGGGCAGGCGGATTCCCAACCCTCGAACCTGCCAGCTGATCGAGGCCGTCGATTAGGATCAACAGCTTGCGAGAGCCCAATGATGCCTCTAAAGCGGCCCAAAGTTTGGCCTCTACATCGGCAGATGAACCGCCCTTCTGGGATAGCTCGATTGCTGAGGAAATATGTGATAGCAATGTCTCGCGACCGACCTTCCGATCAAGCAGTTGTAACAATAGGCTCTTGATTAGGTTCAAAGACTTGGTCGTGTACTTGATGTTCGTGTCTTCTCAATGTCAGTCATCAATAAAATTGCTAATGGCGATGAACTTACCGACTGAATATGTAATCACGTCGAATGGATCATCATCAATAGACTCATGAAGTTTCTCGTAAATCCAACGTGAGAGTACCGATTTGCCAGTGCATGCTCCGCCGGTGACAAGGAACACATTTGCACCGTTCCTTGTGAAGGCACGGAGATGGGGAGCGAACCACTCGCAAGTGTACTCCGCACGATGGAACTCGGAGTAGAATTGGGTAGATAGAATGGTTTTCACAACGGTATCTTGTGGGGAAAGGAACTCCCGGATTTCCAAAAGATCGAAATGCGAACAGTGCTTTGCAGATGTCCACATGGAGATAGAGACTGATTCCAAGCGAACATAGAAAGTAGCAGATCCGGAAAGCAAGTATGAGTCGAGTGCGGTCAAGTTGACGCTCTTCGGTCCTAAAAGAGATGAGTTCAGAGACATAGAGTAAATTATTGAGGTGAGGCCTTACCATGAATTCTAGAAATCGCATATTCCTTCACGTCATAAACAAAATGTGCGATTTCCTGATATGCATGCGCCAATTCCCGGCGTACGTCAGAAGTCGATTTGATGAATTGTCTCTGTTGAAGAAAGATCGAGAGTGAAACAGCCATCCTGTGGATGACACCAAAAACTTTCAGCAAGACCTTGACGTGATTTGTTCCGAGCTATGAGGAGAAAGTCAGCGTAAGTTTAATTATCGCAAACCCCGCAATTCTAACCTTGATGAGAGATGTGCAACTATCGGAGATAAGACGCGTAGCATCTTCACTGTTGAGCATGAAATCATTCAAGATCTCATGCGACAGCAGAACAACACCACCAATGTTGTCGGCCCATTTCAGAACCTTGTCCCAGTTAGAGCCATTATGGGGCATCCATCGGAACCGCTCATTCTTGAGCATTTTGAGAAAGTCATGAACAGATCCATGGCCCTCGAATGCAACGCTAGTCGAACGGCCGAACTGAAGCCGCATAGAAGAAGTGGTTCGTGTCAAAGACTGGCGAGTCTCGCCTCCTTTGGGAATAGTCAAAGCCTGAATTGAATCAAAGCTTGGAGACAGCGGGCTTTCATGGTTGCCGTTAATGCCATCGAATGGATTCTTGCCATTCGTGGTAGGCACCGGACTGATCGCAATTGGAGCCATGTTGGATCTGTCACTAGACAATGTCAGCTGGAACGTATGTCGACAACGAAAGGATCATATATTGAAAGTAGGATATAATTAAAGGCTATCACATACATGTCGATAGTAGAAGAGCGCCTTGATGGACCAAAAGGAAAGCAGTCCCAGAATGAATGAAACAGAGGACTGTGAAGGTGGGAGCCTACCCGCATCAAAGGTCATATGATGAGGACATTATGTATTCAAAGATGGGTCCCCCTCCTGTTTAAGTTCTAGCTGATAGATTTATCGCTTGAGCAAGGATAAACGAGCGTTCTGGGACAAAGCGCTGCCATGTGAGGTCCAAACGATAGTTCTATGAGCTGGCTAGACCACGGAATGCTGCGGGAGGCGGCATGGTAAAGAAGAAACATTGCTCAACTGAGTTGAGAATACAGCCACAACCTGAAGAATGTGTAAACGCAATCGGCCAAACCGAGGCTTCAGCTTCCACAAAGGTCCGCGGGCTCCAGGGGCTAGGCGAGTCACTCGTCTAAGATAGGAGACATGAGCTGAGGTCCCATGTAGTTGGTTCTCGACTGCGGGAATGATCAAGCCTAATGCGGGGTTATATGCAATTCACAACCCCTGTGGAGATCGTGTCGCTCAATGGAGTCCTGACTTGGAAAGACGGGAGAGTATCTTTGCTCGATACAGTTTGGAACTGAACGGGGATCATAAATCCAAGAAGCAGTCAATAATCTACAAATCTTTAAATCCATCGAGAGGTGCTAGGACGGCAACCCATTCACAACACAAAAATAAGCAATTTCAGAACCCTGGAATCGGAGGCGGATGGTCCCGCAACTGATGGCTTGGGTCCAATTTCTCGTTATTTCCACCTGCTAAAACTTTCCTCGTCTGAAGTGTCACTGCACGTCTCGGATTCTCCCCACCTCGCTTCAGCATGTTCAATTCGCATTCCACCTGTCGAAATGTGCTTCTTGTCGTGGAGCGAAACTATTCTGGTGGCTGGCTGTCTCTTCCCAATGAAGGGGCACTGGAGATGAAAGAGGATTAGACAATCGATGCTCGGGTGAGGTTCAGCTATGGCTTTCGACGCCAGTGGCTTGGCCAGCCTCGGGCTCGGGAAAGCACGGCCACGCGGACGGCCCGCATTGATGGAGCAACAGGAAGACGGACCATTGAGAACAAGCTCGGACGAACTTGTAGATATCACAATACATGATAGTCAGCATCCGAGTGGATAAGTGAACGGTTGCACCATGTTAGAATCTCAACAGACTTGGTCAAGCCAAGTAAATTGATCTAAAATTACTCCATTGCCCATCCGTCCTCCCTGTCTCAACTAAGTCAGGTACCCAAGCAGAGGACCATGCCCAGAGACCCAAAAACGGGGAGGAAACTCATGATACAAGAATTGAAAGAATCGAAGGGACTTATCGCACCAAACCAACAACCCTAGAGACATACAACCCAAAGAACGCACACAATTGTAGGGGGAATCAGGGCAAGTAAACAGGCCATAGGAGCTTGATTAGAAACAAGCAATATTTCCGAAGGGAATGGGAAGACCTCTGCCGTACTCCAGCCGTTACGGTGGCGGGTAGAGAGTAGCGTGAGGCGTAAAAAATAATAAAGAAGGGACATGAGGTCGCCGGTACCGACTTAAGATTAAATGATTTTATCGCCGTGTCAAGGAACGCTCCGTCTGAACCGCCGTCAACTCCAAAAAGAAAAGAAAAGAAAAGAAACGTCGAGTTGGGTAGCCCGTTTTGTGAGCATGCAATTCAAAGGTGTTAGAGAGAAAAGAATGATCAGCAGTAATGTGATAAAACAGAAAGAATCTGGCCATCTCGAGGTTCAGATCCAATGGTCGATTACTGGTTGGGGTAAAAAACGGCGCCGGGCTGCATCTGTTGTGGGTAATAGTATTGTGCGCCTTCAGGGCTAGGAGTCATCATGCCGCCCATGCCCGGTACTGCTTGTTGAGGATAGCTAGTGGGAGGGTAGCCTTCCATAGCAGGAGCTGCTGGGTACATCTGAGCAGAATCGATGTAGTATGTCATTCCGTTTTGTTCGTAAGCTACCATGTTCGATTGACCGGAAGGCGCTGGGGCAGTAGCAACGTTGGATGCTGGCATTGGCACAGTGTATCCTTGCTGGTGAGCTGGTACAAACATTGGGACCATGCCACCAGGAGGAACAAATTGCTGGGTGCCATTTGGTGGATAGTAGTACCCAGGCTGCATGTTAAACCCTTGGGGTTGGAAACCAGCCTGTTGGAAGGGTTGAAATGCTGGTGCATGTATAGCTCGTTCGGGAATGTTGGACAACGGGGTGCCATTCGAAGCTTGGCTTGGGTAGGATAGCTGGCGTGCATGAGGGTAGAATTGCTGTTGCTCTACTACCGGCACTCCCCCATTGATATGGGCAGGTACTTGTTGATGGAACGGCTGCTGTTCCTGTTGTTGGGGTGGGTTGAAGGTCATAGAAACGGGTGATTCGATACCAGCCATCGACACTTGCTTCTGAGGCCGAGGCTGATGCATGGGAATCGAACCTTGACCCCAATTCTCGCGGAATGTAGGCTTTTGGGGTAGCGGGTAGGGTTGATGGGAGAAATTGTTGGCTGGTGTACCATTCTGGGGAGAGATGATAGGCGGAGCCGTCGGAGGTTTAGGACCGCCTGGCGGAAGCCGGACAACAGGCCGTGAGGGATCAATGAATCCTCCTGTCCGAGAAATGATTGATCCCGCAGGTGAGACCAGGGAGTCTCGACCCATTTCGCGCGCGATCGATGATCTTCTGCTCATACCCGCAACGCTAGGAGAATAAACGCTCCCACCGTATGCACTCGTTCGTCGACTGGAGAACCCCGCCCCGAATGAGCCGAATCCACGGCCGCGACCACGTCCAAAGCCTTGTTGATTTGGCCGCAGAGCACGAGGTATGAAAATGAAGGATCGTTCAACGGTAGGGAAGATGTATCGTGGCGCCGATGGGGGTAGCGAGATTCGAACCGGCTTATCACGGCGAAGTGGGGGACGGTGGTTCGGCAGGCGAGTGTGTTGCTTGATAGGCACATTGTGAAACTGGATTGCAGCTTTCATGCCTGGAAGGAGTACTCTTACAAGAGCATTATGCGTGTGGACAGTGGTGGAGAAGTTGCGGGTCTGCGGGGACTTCGCAGCAGGTGCTCCTGGATGCTTTGCATGGTGGTGTATGGTGTTCGTAGCAGGCTCGGTAGGTACGTTTGGACGGGGGAGGTTCTGAGGAACTGAATGCGGTACAGGGTCATTTATGGTCTCGTGCAAGTCGTGTTGCCAGTGAGAGTCTGTGGCTTCGGGAGCCGGTGGTTTTGGACTGTTTGAACAGTTAGAGATTGTAATCATGGCACATGTATTGACCAGAACAGCTTACTTTGCTGGCGAGTATGGACCCCCAATAGCCGGTCCACCCCTCCCTAGTCCACGCGCTCCCCCGCGAGGACCAAATTGACGAAACCCATTTTGACCATGTGCGGATCGTTGATCGTGCATGAAAAACGCCCCACGGTTTGGGATGAAGGCAGGATCAGAGTCCCTCTTCTTCTTGTATTCTTCGTGCTCCCGTCGCTTGCGCTCTGCAAATGATTCCGGCCGGGCGGGCGGGATACCGGCGGATGCTGGACGAGGTTCCCCAACAACCGGAGTGCCTGTCTCGAAATCTACCATCTCATCATCCGCCGCCTTGTTTGATATCTTTAGACCGTTCATCATTATCTCCGTGTCTCGGACTGTCGAAAAGGTGGCATCTGAGCGTGCAATGGGCGGGGAAGGCACCCGGCGATTCGCAACAATATCATCACCAGTCTTCTTTGAGCGTGATGAGCCATTGACTTTGCCCTTTCTCTTCCCTGCTTGAAGGGAGGGCGCACTGACAGCATCACTAAGATCACTGTTGTCCGCGTCGGCCGACTCATCGATGTCGCTGGGAACGGAGAGGTCGCTCTGAGAATCGTCTGCCACGTCTGTCGCCACCGAGCGATCATCGCCCTCGTCATCCAGCCTCCTTCGTCGTATGAGATTTCTGCTCTTCCTGGCGGCAGCCATATCGGATCAAAGAGCGCTGGTGGGAATGGATGAGGGGGGGAGGCGTTCGAGCAGACGGCCGACTTAATAGAAGCTTGGCCGGTGCAGCGAGGGTGGGTAGGCGGCAGTGATGACTAGGCACGGCGACGGCAGCCCTTCAAGACGATCTCAGCGAAGGCGATCGTGGCAGTGGGTCCGGTAGTGGTAGAGGGCGGTAGCCGGTGCGGAATAGCGATGGATGGAGGTTGAAGGCCGGGGTGGTGAATGTGATGGGATTCAGGTGATGTTCGATGCCTGAGAAAATATGACGGTTGAAGATGGCTTAGCGCACGAGCGCGGCTCGGCGCGAAACTGGGCAGAGACCTTCGATGCACGTCCAAGGTTCACCACGGCTTTTCACTACGGTACCGAGCGCCCTCGCACTGCAATCGGAAAGGCCAGGGTTGCTCGATTGTACACTGTAGTCCTAGATTTTGGGCTTCTGCGGGATCATGCAGTGGTTTGGGGGATCTTTACCTCTAACCCAAATGGCCGCCATTGCCAACTCAATGACGCGACACATACAGACAGGGATAAGGAGCAGCAGGTGGGTGGCTCACGTACGCAAAGACTACTTAAACAACTTTCCCTCCATATGCAAGATACTACAATGAACAAACATCCAGTTTGCTCATAGGCCACCAATTTGGTGGTTAAGAACTGTTTGAGACTATCTGGTTTGAGCTCTCTGCCTGGTGAGACTCTGGTGCAAAGACCATCAGTGAACTGTGGCTAGTGACTCCACATCGGAGCCACCTCCGCTCGCGTCCATCGCTAGTTTACATATTAGTCAACCTTATTCAGCTGTGGGGATATCTGTTCACTACTCATGATTGTTTGAGACATATTGATTCATAGTTTTTTAATTGCAAGCACGTGGCTGCCTAGTTATATTATCGCAAATACTTTTTGTACTCGCAGAATGCCTCTGTAAACTCAAAGACAAGCTCTCCGAAGAGAGGGTATACCCAGTAAAAAATCATGCTACCCACGCGCCATGTAAATGCTTCCTAGGTGCCTCCGACAAGAAAATCCGCCGCTGATGCATGAATGCCCCAGATGTTAGGCCATGTGATACAGACTCCAGAATATGCATATCGTGAGAATCGGTAAAGGAAAGAAAAAAGAAACACGTAATGTACAAAAGGTTGAAATCGAAGGGATCGACTCCAGCCGTGGCAATTGTCGACACACTCCTCCTAGCTTCGCTCATTTAGCGTTCCAGTCATGAATGAATGTGCAATCATCTCCTTTGGTGCAGTTGCCTTGCTTATAAAATTTGCACGGGATAACTTTGTACGCTGGTCGATCACCGTTGTACTTGATGGGTTTTTGTTTTTTGAATGATCCATATGCACGGTCACTCTGATTACCGACATCATCTCGTGGCCGTTTGTTGCCATTCGTTTGTTGGTTTGACTGGGGCTGATGTTGCTGGGTCGTTTGCTCGTGTTGCATTGCGCCGGAATACATCTGTTGCAGAGCTGAAATATCTTGGAAGTTGGGCAGATTCGGGGGCATAACAGCACCAGGGCCTCCAGAAGCGGCCAGTGTGGCCAAAAGCGAACCAAAAGTGGAGGGATCGAATGGGAGTGAGGGAACTCCACCGTTCGTCCCCAGGACAGCCGGCGGTAAAGGTGGAGGTGGTATTTGAGCCAGGATCGATGAATGGGGTGAAAGATTTTGGAGAATTGCACCAATGTTTGCGATATCTGGAACTGGTGCAGTTGGCGGCTGGGGGGCGGCGACTGGCTGGCTGGGCAAAGGCTGGATTTGGCTCAGAAGCATCTGGAGATCCGTGGTGATGGGTAAAGCCGGCACACGATCGAGAACAAATTGTGGTGGGACCCCGAAATCTGTAGCAGCTTTGGCGGGCTCATTCAGTGGCTCGACTGGCTCGCGAGGTGAAGGAGGAATATCGGCAGGATCGGTGTAGAAGACGAGCAGGGTGGAATCTTCTCGGCGTTGATTGGCCTCTTTCTCTGGTGATAGAGGCATTTGTTCACCTCCTCCATATGGCGCAAAGTTACGCTGGCGTTCGTCACTGGGCACCGTACTAAAGTCGATAGATGATGGTTGGGTCCATGCCCGATAATCAAGTTCTGGCTCCTCGTCGTCCTCCTCATCCATGTCTCGGTGTTGTTTAAACATGCGACCTTCACCACCAATATCACCAGCGTCGCGAACAAAATTTGCGTCGTGGCCTTGCTCCTCCTCCGGATCGTGGTGAAAGAATTTGATCTCGACCAAGCTGGCGTCGGGACGAAACGTGACACGCAGATGGCGGCGAGATTCTTTGCGCAACCGCTTTGCCTTCTGCTCGGGTGTCTCTGGAGGATGTTGTTTCTCGGTTTTGGCAGGTGCGGCAGGTTCTTCCTTGGCCATGAGTGCGGCCATTGTTTGTGCAAAAGAGGTTGTGGGTCGAGGCACAGTCGGCGTGGGTTTCTTGTCTTTCGCCGCGGAGGCTGCAGGCTTTTGTGGGACATTCGATTTTACTGCTGCAGGAGGAATCGGGGCCTTTTTACTTGCGGCGTTGAGACTAGAGAAAACATTCGTAGGCTTATTGATCATCTGCGTAGCCTTTGCCTTCACCTGCACTGCAGCAGGCTTGTCTCCAGGCCGTCGCTGCGCTACGATGTTGGCAGCAGCACCACCTTTCGAAGCAGATACCGCTACTGTCCCCTTCTTTGCCTGCACAGTTGTTGGCCCTGGTGTTTTAAGTTTCTTCACCGTTGGACCCTCGGCCACCGGTCGAAGAGTGGTTGGTACGGCGGGCCTCTTCAGAGTCTTTGGCTCAGTAGCTTCAGAGGCAGCTGCGGGTGGAGAGTTCACTTTCTGCTCCTTTTGTTTTTTCGACCCAGCCGCAGCACCGTCAATGACTTTTTGAATCATTGCTTTATTGGCGTCATTGGCGTTCTTCTTCATAGAGTTGAGGGCTTTGATTACTTTAGTTTCCTCAATGAGCTCGTTTGTCAAAGTACCTGCACTGCGGGCCAAGATCTGATAAAGCACAGACGACAATCCTCCGTCGTAGTCCTGCATCTTGAACCTATTGGCAAGAAATTGGTAGCAAAGATAAAGGAAGGGTTTAACTTGCCCCAGATGGTATAGCACGTCAGGGTGGGCAAATTCAAGAGCTGATTTCAAGGCCGACTCAAGCAAGTCACGCTGACTCGTAACACGACTCTTTAGAACTGGCAATTCGCCAGTCTTCTTCTGGTCCTCCGCTTCCGTCACTGCCTTACTATCTGTCCTCCAACGTTTCTGGATGGTATTAAGAGACTCCCAAAAGTCATGAAGACTTTTCTTGATCTTCGCCGAATCTGGTTGAGACGTGCGAGGGTGCCATGTTGCTTTGATAACATCGTAGCGAACCGCAGCATGTGGCTCGTCAGGTCTCTCAGCAGGTAATGGGGATGGTTCATCCTCTTCCTCATCGCTGTAGTCACTGTCGGAGGAGGAGTCAGTGTAACTGTCTGTATCACTCACTTCCCGCTTCAAGCCAGATGGGCTGTTAGCTGAGGAAGGAGTTTTGATCTTTGACTTGGTAGAAGAAGACTTTCTAGCAAGATTGTCAAGAAGTTTCTTATTGCCTGCGCCAATCTTCTTCAGTTCCTTCACCGACTGGCGGGGGTTGTATACGGGCAATGCGGCTACACTCGGGTTAGATACTTTACAGACAAACTCATTGGCAAGCGAAAATGGCTTACTTCTATTTGTGGGCATGTGCATGGGTTCTGTGCCAAAATTCACGAGTTTATTCAGAGAACTAGAATTGGTAGCTTTTGCAAGAGCAGCTTGATCAATCAAAATGAACCCGCCCGTCAACTTGCCCTTGGGCACCTCATAATTTGGGATGCTCACCGGTTGCACTGGCACCGGTGTTGGGGTTGGACGCTGAGCATACAGTTCGGCCGGGGCGTTGGGGATCTGATTGGATGTTACTAAACGGCAATCAAAGAGAAGAGTATTACGGAGGACTTACCTGATATGGTGAGGCTACAGGACGCACCGCGGGCAGTGGCGTGCCATTCTGCTGCAAAGGTTGCGAGGGAGCTGATGGTTGAGCTTGTGGGGTAGTAGTGCGCATGATTTGGTAAGGCGAAGGCTGCTGCTGCCGCAAGGTGTTTGGGTCCACAGGAAGGCTAAGTGAAGGGTCGACAGCGGAAGGCTGCTGCTGCTGCTGCTGCTGCTGCTGCTGCTGTGGTTGGGGGATGAAGTTGGATGCAGGGCCATGGCCATTGTGACCATTGTGGCCGTTGTGGTATTGACCATACTGATACGATGGAGTCGTCTGATATTGCGGAGTGTGATTTGTGTAAGGCTGACTTATTGGGTTGAATGACTGCTGTTGCTGTGGTGGTGGTTGTTGTTGCTGTTGTTGTTGCGGGTGGGGGAGAGAGTTCTGATGCCACGGCTGAGCAGGTGAGGGTTGATGAGGAGGAGCATGGTTCTGGTTCTGGTTGAACTGGTCCCAGGGAATGGTACCACGATGCGCATTATGGGCATTATGTGCATTATACTGGTCGCCCCGTGAGAAGAGATCGACGTAGGCAGGGTCGGTGTAGATGTGCTGCTGCAGGGGCATCTGTTCAGCAGGCACGTGACTAGGCGCCATCATGTGGCTTAGCCCCGACTTGGCAGAGGCACAGAGGGGTGGAGTTGTGGTGTTTGGGTGATGCTGATTGCACCGGCTTGGCAGTTGAATCTGCTGACGTGGGGCTGCTCTGATTGGTGCAGGGCAGGCTTCTGTGCCACCCAAGGACGGTCTCGCAAAGCCCGAGCGGACTCTCCGACGGGGATTAAGCGGCGGAAGCCGGATGCCGAGAGCACTAGGCGGAAACGGGCCTGGCGCGGGTCACAGAAAAAGAAAAGTAAAATGTGACGGATTCGGGTGACGGCGGGGGTGAAGGAGTGAGTAGAATGGCCCGTAATACTTCCGCGTCTGACGTAGCGCCGTAGCGTGCGTATGTTGCCTGTTGAAAAGGGAGGAGCGTTTTGTTGAATCCTTGGTTTGTCCTCCCGAGGAGAAAAAGAGCTGAAGGCTGGATGAAGCTTGCCTGTGTGCTCTGCTGACGTGCAGAGGCAAAGTGCGAAGGTTTTGGTGTCGCAACACTCTAGCAACCCACGGCCACTATGTGAGCGTGTGCTGCTACGACCGCTGCTGCTGCTGTCCCGCAATTCCGCGATCTGCCAGACAGGCCACGGATGATGCGTGTATTGCAGTTTAAACAGACGGGCACTTTTTTGCGCGATTATTGCGTTGGCACTGCTGCTGCTGCTGCGGTACGGCGGCCCTGTCACAGGATGTTGTTCTTCGCACCTTTCAATCAGCAAACCACGCGCACGTCGTTTGTCGCCCTGCAAAGTAGCTGACTTCTCAACACTCAGTACTGCGACGAACGGGGGCCTTCGTCCCTCGATACAAAAAAACCGTTGAGTCGTCGAGGGAGCTGGAATTAGTAGAATAGTACCAGAAGCACCTGATTGCGACCTTTACAGTTGCGCTGCTGCTGCCGCTGCTGCCGCTGTTGCCTTTGCGCACTCCCGACCGCGAACCAGCACACCCAGTACAAGACCTTTGTCCGCCAGCGCGAACGCCAGTTTCCCTCACAGTGAGAAGCGAAAATGAAACTAGAATTCAGAAAGCAGATGCCCTTATTAAATGGGCGGAGGATCACCGAGCAGGCTCATGTGGGAGGGGGAGAAGAGGGAAGAGATGGAGAGAGAGATGGAGGTTGGAGTGGCGAGCGAGCGAGATGAGTGTGTTATGAAGGAAGGAGGAGGAGGAGAGAGGGAGCGGCGGGCCCAGCGACTTGAAAAAGGCGGCCACGGCCGCGCTAGACCGCCGCAAGCGTGGGCTACCCCCGGGTGGTCCGTGCGTCAGCTTCTCTCAAACCACCACCCTGCGGCCCTGGAGGCCACGACTGAAGAAATGACGGGGACCAGCCAACGAAGCTTCGCAGTGGAAAGTAACAGCAGAGCCGCAACAACCCGCCACACCGCGTTCACCTAATTACACACACAGCATAGTCCACCATCGCGCCAGCAAACATTCTCCGAAACTTGTTCCTCGTGTCTCCCGTCGCCCACCCCGAATAGTTCGGCCTCTTTCACTCATCGCTCCCCTCTCCGTCACTTGAGAACCCCCCCGCACATGCGGTAGCTCTACTCCACGGCGGGTTGCGCCAAACATCATACCGAGAAAAATAGATATTGTCTGGGCACACACGGCTCGTCCTATATTCAAGCTTCAAGTGGGCTATCCTCATTCAGTCCCAATTGCAGGCTTAAAACACCATGGCTTCGACCACGACTCTTCGCGACCTGCAAATACGCAGCATCGAGCGCATCCTCAACCTCAACGCCAGCAACGACAACACCCAAGACCAGCACGATGGCACCGTCTCCGTCACGCCTGTACTCAACGAGTCCGGCGACCCTATTTGGAAAGTCCTCGTGTTCGACGAGATGGGCCGCGACGTCATCTCAAGCGTCCTCAGGGTGAACGACCTGCGAGCATCTGGCGTCACTATACATCTCAATATTAACTCCACACGGCATCCCATCCCCGACGTACCAGCTATATATCTCGTCGAGCCCACCCCCGCAAACCTTCAAATTATAACATCCGACCTGTCGCGGGGTCTTTACTCCCCAGCACACATAAATTTCCTATCCTCCATTCCACGGCCGCTCCTCGAAGACTTTGCGGCCTCTACTGCTTCTGCCGGTACAGCCGATCATCTGGCATCCATATTCGACCAATACCTCAACTTCATCGTCTCCGAGCCTGATCTGTTCAATCTCGGCATAGATGGCGCATACCATACCCTCAACAGTGCCAGCACATCCGATGAAGATCTAGATGCTGTGATAGATCGAATAGTGTCGGGCCTTTTCTCTGTCGTGGTCACCATGGGCACCATTCCCATTATTCGATGTCCCAAGGGCGGTCCTGCCGAGCTTGTGGCTACCAAACTCGACCGGAAACTCAGAGACCATATCTTGAATTCGAAGACTAATCTTTTCTCGGGCAATGACCAGAAGTCAGCGGCCGCAGTTGCCTCGCGACCAGTCCTTATTATAGTCGATCGTAACCTCGATCTGGTGCCTATGCTCAGCCACTCATGGACGTATCAAAGTCTTATCACAGACATCCTTTCTATGCATCTAAATAAGATCAAGATATCAGTCCCGATCGACGATAATCATCCTGAGAAGGGCTCAAAAAAACAGGAGTATGATTTGCAGAGTTCCGACTATTTTTGGTTACGAAATGCTCCTCGTCCATTTCCCGATGTTGCTGAAGATATCGATGTCGAGTTGAAAAAATACGAGGAAGACCAGTCCGAGGTGACAAGGAAAACAGGAACTTCTTCGCTAGACGACCTCCAAGGTGGAAGCGGGGCGATTGCAGCGCATTTGAAAGGTGCCTTGGCTCTCCTGCCCGAACTAAAGGAGCGCAAAGCGACACTCTCAATGCACATGAATATCCTAAAGGCATTGGTAAAAGGCATTGAAGGTATGGCTAAGTTCCAATCACACTTGATCACTCAGGCTAACATAGCATTCGCAGATCGCAAGGTGCATGAATATTTTCAGCTAGAAGAGGAAATTACAAAGCAGACGAAGGCGCAAATATTAGAGGTCATCAAGAGCGCTGAAAAGGGCAACGAACCCCTTGACAAACTCAGATACTTCCTGCAATGGTACCTCGCCACCGAACAGGAGATAACCCGTCCCGACCTCGAGTCTTTCACACAGGCACTGGAAGCTGCCGGCGCCGATGTCGCTGCCATCAAGTATCTTAAAACCGTCCGCCAACTTACCCGTATGACCATGATCTCATCAGCTCCGACTCAACCTTCACAAAACACCAGCCAGCTCTTCGGCGGCTTCACCAGCCTATCATCACGCGTGACAGACCGCTTCAAGGAAGCCGGTCTGGGTGCCAATTTCGACGGCCTCGTATCCGGCATCAAAAACCTCGTCCCTAAGAATAGCGACCTCACATTAACCAAAATCACCGAGTCTCTCATGGACCCACAAAACGCATCTTCATCCGCGATCTCGAAATCAGAAAGCTACTCCTACTTTGACCCGCGCTCCGCCAACGCACGAGGGACTATGCCCGCAGCCAGTCAAGCACGAGCTCAACAGGGCGGCGTAGCAAGAGGCATTGAAGCGAGCTTCGGACAAAGAAGACAAGGATTCAGCGACGCGATTCTCTTCACCGTTGGTGGCGGTTCCATGGACGAATACGGCAACATACAGGACTGGGCCAAACGGACAAGTGTCGGCGGGCAGAAGAGGAGAGTTGTGTACGGGAGCACGGCTATGATGAGCGCGACGGAGTTTGTGACGAAGGATTTGGCGAGGTTGGGGAGTGAGAGTACGTAGATGGGCTTTGTGCTGCATATGTTTGATTGATAGACAAGAAGAAACGATATAGGAAGAGGTTTCTTTTCGAGGGCTAGAAATATCTCGTTTGGAGCGAGTGTCGCTCACGAGTGTTAATGGAGGTAGGATTGTAAGAAAGAAGAAAGGAAGTAGGGAAAACCAAATGCAACACCATATGAAGCGAAATGAAAACTACTCGAAGCACTATTCCTTCTTCGAATTCCAAGCCCAGTCATGTGGACAGTAACTAACTATATGACGCACGGTCTACAAATCCACCTCGGACCGCGCACGAACGACTGCTTTCCATGTTGCAAGACAGGTGAAACCCCAACCAACAGAACCGTGCGGGCCTGAAATCGAAGGAAAAGAATAACTGGATGAAAAAACAAAGGAGTGGAGATCTGTGAGACAGAGGGCATGGCGTGACTAGCATACGATAGATCTGGTCGATGGGAAGAAGGATGGAAGGGATGGAAGGATATGAAACGCGCTAGAAGTTCACACCACACCAACGTCCACTGCCTTGGCGGAAGATATCCTTCGCCAAAAGCAAAGAAGGGCAGAGAGGGCAGGAGGGATGGAACGAGGAAAAAGCAGTTCTCGTAGGGTGGTGGTGGTGGTGGTGAAACGATACCATCGGTGCTGGGCATGTTTTTCTTTTCTTTTTTCCATGGACGGTGCGGTTCTGTTCGGGAAAGGGGTTTTGCTTCTTCGGGAGGGGAAGGAGTATGGAAGGGTTTGGAAGTGTTGTGGAAGGAAAAAAGAAAAGGGGAGGAGGGGAATGGTTCACGGACTAGGTGGGTGTGAAACGACACGAGGTTGGGTGGCTGCCTCGTGGATGACAGCTCGCATGGACGGGAGGGTGATCGATCGGGTTTGGGATCGAGATGGGGTTTGGAGTGTTGTAGGGGTGATGGGATTTGTTTTTGTTTTTTTTTGGTTTGGCGGATTCATGGGTTGGGTATTGGGGATGGGAGGGGATGGAGATGGAGGTAGAGGAAATCATGTAGTAGCTAGTGATATGATGATGAGATATGTTATGAATTCAGTTAAGTTGGTTGGATGTGTTTGTGTAGCAATACTGTTGGATTATGGTAATGAACTGCTCTGGTTCTGACACAGATGGCTAATGTTTGAAATTTATGATGCTACAAAAGAAGGGAGAGAGAGGTGGAGAAGTTTACACAGAACCGAGAAGATTGTATGGCTAGGCGTCATCATGAAATTGTTCAATGAAACTCGTAAATCTATTTCTCCTCTAAAAACCCAACTAAAATATAAACAATGCCAACGAATGGAAAATGGTATCTGTACACGTTTACTCGCTCGCTCACTTGCACCTTTTGCCCTAAAAAAGATAGCCCCCTCCCATCTTGAATGAATGTTAGAACAGAGAAACCAAAAGAAATATCTGCAAACGCAAAACCCGCTCAAAGAAAGACAGATACATGCACAAGTTCAATCATCATCATCATAATCGCCACAACCCTCACTCACATCCCCGGCCCAAAAACCCGATGACACCTTACCCCCGCATCTCCCACTCCACTGACCCCCAACTTAAACCCCTCATCTCCAAACACACATCCCTTACCCTGCAACGTCCAATTCACCGTCGTGCTCCCCCCACCACCACCTATACGCGGAGATCCTGTGAACTGGCTCGTCGGAGTCAGAATCCACGCCCGGGACAAACTCTCATACTCCGGCGCCTTCACAGCCGCAGGAACAGCGATGAGAAGCGTTTTTGAGTGCGCGAAGGGCGCGAAGATGAGAGCTTTGCCAGAGGGAGTGGGAGAGGGATATGCGGGCTGGGAGTACAGCGAGTGTGGTGACGAAGTAGCGGTCGAGGGCGCGGTGTTGCGAGGAGAGTGCACGATCATGGGGCCGTGGGTGCGTTCGGTGGCGTTGGAGCCCCAGGGGATACCGGCCGCGATGAGAGAGCCAAGGAAGGTGAGGAGGAGGGAGAAAGCGTGTTGGCCTTCGGGAGTAAGGATGTAGTTTTGGATTATGAGATTGGGGTTGAAGATGGTTTCGACGATGTGGGTGGGGAGGGTAGGGGACGGGACGGATGATGGAGTGGCGGTTCCTTGGAATGAAGTGGATACGTCGAGGAGCCAGTGCGGCCCGCATTCCAGACAGCATGCGAGCGTTTGGACGAAGATGTTCTTCATGGCGGCGGCGCGGGGGTGGTTGGGTTGGGTTTGCCAGGAAGTCCATGTGGGAGTGCTGGGGATGTTGTAGGCGAGGCAGAGGTCGATGAAGGAGCGGGCGCGTTGGATAAGAGATGGGAAGTGGGGATTTGGTTGAGTGCGGTGTGGGAGATCGAGGAAGACAAGGTCGAGTTGGACGAATTCAGCTCGGCCGTCGCTTGCTTGGGATATCGGGTTTGTGGTTGAGTTGATTTCGAACGGAGCGAGTGAGCTGGGACGCGTGCGGGATGGTACATCGAGAAGACTGGGGCGACATAACCAGGATATCGAGCCATCGTGTAATTGGAGAGGGGGTCCCGTTGTGCATAGAGCTACTGGGTCTCGAGCAGCAACTCCAACTAGAAGGAGTTGCCGTAAGCACTCATCCTCAATGCACGGTCGTTGGAATGGATTTGCAGGTTGAAGTGCAAGTGGATAATCTGATATGTTCAGTGCAATACTTGTCCGGTCTCGGTTCGCATCCAATCGACGTAAATATTCTGGTAATCGAGGGTTCCCACTGGCTTTCATTCGGAAGATTTCTGCGATGGTTTGCACAAACGACGTAGATTTTGGAATTATGGGAAGTTTCGTGCCTGGGCTATGAGCGGCTATGCTCACATAGTGCTCTTCCAATGCCCGGACGCTGAAGAGTCGAAGCAGGGAGCGAATTAGAGTGACCTGTTGAGGCGGAAAGTGCTGATTTACTTCATTTGCAAGAACCAACATGTGCAGGAAAAAGGTGCCAGTGAAGCGAATAAATGTGTGTGAGCCGCCGCCGTCGCTAGATAGGCAAGGGACGATAAAGATGTGGTTTTGTGCTAGTCTCATTTCGTGAGCGCACCAGGCTCGCTCGAACCATATTGAATTCAGTATCCTGTCAGCAAACGATCTAAGACAGGGTTGCTGTTCCATAAATGGTGGATTGAGTCCGCGGTTTGGCTGTTGGTTAAGGGTAAGATCGGAGGATGCGAATTGTTCGATGTATTGCCGGATAAAATAAGCCTCATCGTCCGGAATGACAATATCGTCGAGAGCTACAATCACTGCTCGTGCATTTTTATATATTGAGTCCATTGCACCGATAGCAATGGCTTTCTCTGCTTCATCTTCCTGGTTGATGCAGACCTTCTCATCGTTAACACATCGTGGGCTACTAGAATGTCACTCTTAACACTTACTTGATCAAACCATACGCCCTCGTTCGCGTCTTGCCTCTCCCGTAGCACGGCCTGGAACATTGCGCCTGAAGTGGGTAGTGGAAACTTCTCCACTGTTTTAACCCAGCCAAATGGTAAATCTCCAAGACTGCCATGTTGAACCTCTTTGATCTCTCTCTTGGATCTCTGCCAGCAGTAGCTCATGGCAATGTAACTGGTCTCTTGACAAAATGCCGCCCCACTGTAACCATATCCGTGATCAAAACCATAGCCTTGGTCAAGGCCCATATCCAGTTCGTTGATGATCCTGAACACGAGGGCGTCCTTTGCCTGGGGCTTGGGAATGAAGTTTTTGGCAACACCAGGAGCGAGACGGTCGAGGTCTTGAAGGAGGGTTTCGGCGTCGATGGTATGTGTGGAGGAATGAGTCCATGGGTGCCGGTCAGCCAACAGTGTATGCTTTGCCTGGTCCGACACCACGTGGGCATGGAAATTAGAAGTGTCAATGTCCTCCTCCATGATCTGGACAAACTCGCAATGGGAGAGTCTCGAGAACTGAGGAAGAAGCGCCATGTACATTTGGCCAGGCATGGGTAGCGAACTTGCAAATAGAGGAAACAGGGAAGACAGTTGTGACGGTGATGAAGGCTGTTCACCTGGTTTCATTTACAAGGCAGCAAACCCTCCTCTATTCATAGTGTGGACAAGTAGCTCTGATGTCGTCTTGTCGACCAGCTCGCTTGTCCGGCAGCCGTTTGTGCATTACCGTTCGACGCCACAACTGTGTCGAGCCGTCTGGGGCAGAATGTGTCGAACCTAGATCGCGGGCCCGAAGCGGAGACACCAGCCCTACTGGAGTGACGTCGGGGTCAAACCACCGACCACACGTCGCGCCGCACCCCGCGCAAAAACAATATGAATCGATGGCTTGCATACGGAGCGACCAAATCTGATCTCAGTAACACGATGAGGAAAAAAGAACGCAACCTTCTAGAAGGAAAAAAGCAAGCACAGCCAGCGGCGCCGACTGGCGTCCTTCAATCTCTTCATTCTCGTGGGTGGAGTGTGCGTGTGCACCTGGTGATGGTCGCTACAGAACAAAATACACCGAAAACGTCGAGTCGGAAACGAGCCGTGACTAGAGTGAATGGAAAAAAGAGGGGCGTGTTCATCGTCTCATCTGAAGCAAATCGTGCATCAATCTGAACCCAAAAATAGAAAGAACAAACGGCGCACCCCGTGCAGGTGCTCAGTAAACACTTCAAGAAGCCAAGAAACTCTCCCATCACTCGCCAAACTGTTTCCGTTTCGCAACCATCCACACCCGCACCTCTTGCGCCAGAATCCATCTCTATACTATGCCAAGCAGATAGCCATCGTGACAAATCCCCAGACAGAGTAGGAAAACATCAGTCGATTTTAGCGTTCGCAAGCCTATCCGACGGATTTGTGAGCATATTTGATAGGCGGAGGTTCTTTCGCTTGTATTTGCTATGTTTGCGGAGTCGTTTCCGGGCTACCATAACGGGGACGGACGATTTCGTAACTAGATAATTACTGAAGGAGCCCAGCAAAACGCTGCGAAACAGTTAGTTTTCATGCGCAAAACGGAACGGATTACAAGTCATACCCTTTCAGAGCGCTCCGGCCCCGAGATCCAAGAATCACTAGTGTTGGCTCCAGGAAGTCAATCTGTCAAATTGTCAGCCGCACGCCAGGTGTCAGCCACGCTCAGCACATACCACTTCAGTTATCATATGCTTCGGACTCTTGCAGTGAAAGACTTCGACCACAATTCTTACTTGCAGCCGAGTCTTTCGAAGCAGCTTAACACATCGATCCGACACCTCCACAGCCGCCTGGTACCGGTCTTTCTCAGCCTTCCCCATGGCATTTACGTCTGATTCGGAAGCTGTCACGCTGTTCGATAGCGGCGAAGGTCCCGGTCCAACTTCCGAGATATGTTTTGCGTTCGAGAGAGTCTTCATCAATGAATCCGTTTCCTGTTGTGCTGTCGCGCCACCACCAATTGCAACGCCTGTGGGATCTGAACCTGCAACACCAGTCTCTTCATCGACTGCATATACTGCAAGAAGAGTGTCGCCATCCCGTAATACAGTACCAATCGTCCATTCCAATGCATATGCTGCTTCTTCACTGATGTCGGTGGCCACCAGATATACACGTTGACGTCGTAAACCAACCTCAGCGTCCTCTTGAAACTGACCGTATTTTCCTCGAAGGATTTGGCGAACACATCGGTGGGCTTCAGGACTCGAATGGATTGGAGATATGTTCATTGCCAGCTGCTGTGCTGCTTTCATCTCTGAAAAATCGGCTTCGGTATCTGAGCTGAAGGGGGTCGAAAGTCCCGAGCCGCCCTGATGATCGTAGTTGGTGTGAGGATGGACTCCCGACTTCTTGCTAGTCATTTTCTCGCCGTCTGGCCCCGTGATGTTGATGGTGGGTTCGAGCATCGACCGCACCCTGTAGCTCGAAGAAACGTCTTTTCCTGGAGACTTAAGTTAGTTCTATCTTTATAGGTGAGAACATAGTATGCATACGTTCGTCTTCAGCCGCCGCCAACAAGCTCCTTGGTTCGTCCCTATCGATATCCTCTTCCTCCTCCTCCTCTTCTTCTCCTTCTCCATCGTCTTGCCTAGTTCGTTGCCTCCCTCTTCGTTTTTGTGAGCCCCATCCTTCGCCGTCTGAGCTGCCATCAGACTCGGTGTCATCACTGGATTCTATGGCATCCTCGTCATCTCCGAAATCATCTGTGGCTAAGCGGACACCTCCACCTGGCGCAAGAGCCTCTCCCTTGGACGGGTCTGACCCCTTCCGAATGGGAAGATTTGCCAGGGCACCGCCAGATCTGATCAGGGCAGAATCTGACATTTTCCTATAGGCGTGGTTCATGTCCACGACGTTTCCGGAGTCGGTTACGTACATTTTAGGATCGGATGTCGTGTTGTGACTAAGTTTCCTTCCGCCCGGAGACTCAGATCTTCCTGGCCCTGGGGAGCCTGATTTGGAGGTGCCTAAGAAACCACCAAACGAGTTGTGTCGCTCTCGCTGATTCCCTTTCCCTGTCTTTCCGAGAGCATCTGATGTTGATCCGTAGACGGAAGACATCGCACGTGGCTTAGGTTGTTTCTTTCCCCCCTGGGTTACACGCTTGGGCATTGAGTGAGACTCTATCGTCGGTAGCATCTCAAACTGGTATGCGGATTCTGGGTTCCGAGATTGGCTGGCATAGCCGCGGGCAGAAGAAGGAGGAGAGGAAGGCTGGCCGCCATGGCTAGAACTTCGTGATCCAGTCGGTGGGGGAGAGCTTACTTTGGATTCGTCAAGCATGCGACGATAGGCAGGCACACCACCACGTCGTCGCTTTGATCTGGACCGTGGCGCCTCATCTCCATCTACATCCAGCATGCTTCGTAGAGGCGACAGGGGCACTGAAGGACTTTGAGCCCGACTGGAAACATGCGGACTGGAGTCGCGAGCGCCGCGTTGCCCTGTTGACTTTCCCTCAAGCAGCGCCAGAATTTCCATCCGCTCCTCGTCGAGTGCGGCTGCTAACGACGCCATGGCGGCGACTGTTTCGTAGTGCGGAGGTACGGAGAGTGGTGGGGAGAGTAGTAATCTGAGGCAGAAACCAAGCCAGAATAAAGGACCTTGGTGAGCTCGGGGATGTTGGAATAACGAGAGTGATTGTGGAGACCAAATTCAGATGAAACTAATGATCGGGTCGGGGAGGAGAAGGTGCAAGACAGTACTGTGTAGGAGGAGGGCGGAGGTGCGCGGTGGTGGTGGTCGTGTGTGGGGTTGGTGTCCCCGCTGGGTGGTACCTGGGTGGGCTGGTCAGCGTTATGGCATCAGAGAGAGCGGCGCGTGGATGGGCGAGCAGAATCACGTACGGCAGTATCCAATTGGCCTGGTGTGGAGATAGATATGGTCAAAGAATGGGTTCGGCGGGGTATAAATTGCAAGATCCACACGGAGCGATGGCCTGACAAAAGGTTCTGGTTTCGGGGTTGGCAGTTGGCGGCTGGCAGTTAGGTGGGTGTTAACTGTCGGAGAACATGAGGTTCTCCGCCGAGGTGGTTACAAGAGCAGAAGACATAGGTAGGGAAGAAGGGTGGCGTTTGGACGATTAAAGAAGGAAACTATAGAGCAATCACTAAGCGCAACGACGGTACAATGGGTCAAAGGCAACTAGTCTGGAGCGATGGGTTGAGGGGTTGGAGCTGATGACAAGATGTGCTCGGCATTGGCTTGGCCGCATCAAGTCCTTTTGAAAACTGTGCCGCCCAGAGGGGGGCTTCAAATGTCAATCAATGTTACTCTCACGAGAGGCTATCGGGTTTTTTTCTTACGTGGCAGCACATAGCGACACCATTGTCCCAGATTCTCTCTGGCCTCCGTTGCAGAATTATTCTTCGGAGTGAGGCCAAGGAAAATATCCTTGGCGGCATCACAAGATGCATCCCACTTCTTAAGAGTGGCTGTGCGAGCCGTGGCTGATTGGGTATTGCCAACATCTCCACCGAGTCTTGCAGGGCAAGGTCAGGCTATTCGGAACCCATGATTGTCATTATGCCCACAGCAATCGCCTGTTTACAATATCCATCGGTACATGCCACTGTTGTTGCTCACATGGCCCACCGCAAACCTTTCTTCCACACACATGCGGCACCGTAACAGCGTTTCTGATCAAGTTTGATCAAGTATATATCATTGTCAACCCTTTGTGTATATGACTACTAATGTACAGAACCTCCAAGATGCGTGAAATTTTGATTTTACCTCCTCTTTGGCAACACCAGATTCGATCGAGCTGACATGCCCAATTTGTGGACAGCATTCCGCCTGTCCCACACAGCGCTTTTCCCTTCCACGACGCTAATTAACTCTGTCGCAACTCGCTGTGCGAAACCCCCTGTACCCTTCTTTTTTGAAGCGGCAGACAAAATCCAATCAATTGCGGTCCGGCGCCTTTGTCGTTTCCCAAGAGGAACCGGAATTTGCAAGGCAACACCACCACCAGCAGCACCCTTCTGAAGTCGAATGCGCATAAGAGGAGCAATTGAGTCCACCGCAAGGGTCAGATAAAGAATAGGATTGAGAGGAAGGTGAGAGGGTGGAGGTGCTCCCAGGAGTAAAGGACGATCGGGGTTGATCGTAGGAATGGGTGATGTTCGTAGTTGTTGCAAAATGATCGACATGTTCTATTTAGGCGGAATCAGTTATTGACTGATGTTTATCTAGCGTTTTCGACTTTTACCATACCTTTTGCGCTTTGCTCTTTTCGCCGTGTCTCATAAGTAGATTCGTAAACTGGTCAACTACCAGATCGTACCGTTTCTTCATGTGGGAGCCCGGAGCAAGTGGTATTGTCGGTATCTCAAATTTTGAGCCGGGAACAATCACAGCCGGCGGTGCTGATGTAAAATCAACGAGGCCCAGATCCAACTCCCCTGCGCCGCCGCCTGTGATTGAGGTTGTAGTCGTAGAGTACGAGCGGGAGCCCTTTGGCCCTGAATTGGACTGCTTTGACTTTATGGCATCCTGCATTACTTTTGGAAGCTTGTCGACGGTTGATTTATCGCCCTTAACAACCTGTATACGGTCAATGTCTATTTTCGAGAGGTACTAGAAAATTTATCCCACCTCTTCAACTGGTGTGCCTTTTGAAAGATCCGGTCCTTGCCCTCCGGTTATCTCAGCCATCTTTGCTGCTTCTTCAGATACATGCGGCAGCGAACCCTCGCCAGTCGGATCTGTTGGTTTGGTGGACGACGACTCTTTGGTGTCAGAATAGAGACGGTGTTGCGGAGGGGAGACACAGAGTGCGGTTTTGCGTGCCCATTGTGGCTGGGGCTTAGATCTGAATGGAATTGATTTCGCAAAAGTAAGAAGGCTCAATCGTGGAGGCATGGTGGCGGTTGTGAATGGGGTGCGGAGGGGAATGTGGAGATGACGATGCGATGTTGAATGCGAAAGCCGAAAACACGCTAGTCGAATTAAGAGCAGGATCACGTGCTCCACGCTCACACTCTAGCTACAGAGATAGATTGATCTGCTATCATACGACAGCATATCAAAAGGGCTATGAGCATCCAATTATAAATACCAGATTGACATGATGTATCTACCACCTAATGTTGTCTGCAAAAGCTAGAACCACCACCGGTTATATACTCGGCACAGGACTCATGACTGGGTAAAAGACCGTTCAGTAATTTTTTAATTGAGGAAGGAAATACAGAAACAAGTCGTTCAATGGTTCGCTAAGAAAGGATTGTTTAGGTTAACATTATGTATTTGATGAAAAATGAATGAATTTAGTCAATATTACGGACTGTCAGAGACAAAACTTTAGCGTTCTTAACAAGAGATACATTCCACGGAGAAAATGAAAGTGAATCTACACTCTGACGTTGATACTGAGTAGAATTCTGTGATCAATACCATCAGAGGATGCCAATCAATCTTCGGTCACCAGATCCTCTTAGCCTTTGTGATACGGTCAGCATTGAAAGCCCAATCATAGCACTGTGGTAGGGTAGGTCATGTGCACCAACACAATCATGTTTATGCCACCGCAAAAAGTATGAATATAGTGAGAAGAAGATCAGCTCATGGCGGTGGAAGAGGTCATATCAATATACGTCGGTATACAATCGGCACTCGTTGATGCAGCTTATTCGCTGGGAGGCCAGTGAAGGAAACTAAATCAACATAATCGCTCACGATCAATCAAAATGGTGTGCAATAGTTCTTTGATCTATGCAGCCACAGACATAGATTTAACAAACGTCTCATTGATTGGCATTGTATGAATTGGAAGACCTTCATAATTGTTCGGGCATGATATTAAATTCACCATAAGGATTGGCAGGATGACTGGCACATTATTTCAGCCAATTTGATGAGTAGAGAGGTTACACACCAGGCAGCAACCCTTGGACCACGGCTGGGTGACAGAATTTCGGTGCGAAAGGGACAAGCCATCTCATGATGCTGACGACGAAAACCTGATGATTGGTGGTTGCTGCTGGAAGGTGGAGCCGCCGTGACGGAGTGTGCTTGAATGGGGGCCAATCTCAGCGAGACTCCGCACGATGGACAGCGAAGAATAGCGATTACACCATACACGAATGTGTTAATCAGCTATACGAAGTAGCACATCGTAACACAGATAGGCGGCTTGTGGCACACACTTTCGATCTTTTGACTTGTCATTGGGCCAAAAAAACATAATTACCGCTTCCTTCTAGACTTGGTTTAAACACGACATCTGGGCACCCTTGTGAAACGTGATCACCTGATTCCGCGACTGCTGCTAGCGTGGCACGAATGCATTTCCCCGCTTCCAGCCTGATTTCTATCACTCGACCACTTTCACCTTCCCACACTTGTATCTATATCATATCCCAAACTAAAGTACTCTGATATATGATTGTGCCGCTCCATTTCCGCCCATTTCGTTAGTGGCATTTTTGCTCCATTTTGGGCACCCTGGGCCTTGTTATGCACTAACGGCATCACGTCATCCAGAGTCCCATGAGACATGTAAGTGTCACACCCTTTTGGCCTAGTCCTACATGTCTTTGATAATTTCCTTATTTGCCTCGCGTTTGCTCATGATTCACAAAAGTGTTTGTTTTTTTTACTATTTCTCTATTGTTGTCTCAGTATACTCTTCCTATAATTACATACTGTCCCAAATCCATGCTCACGTATGCTCGCTAATCTATTCAGATATATCTAATCTTGGTGAAAAACTTCATACTGTCTGATCTCTCATCCAACTCATACATTAGCAATGGCAGATCGTGGACGAGGTCGTGGTCGTGGTGATCGAGGTGACTTTCGTGGTCGGGGACGCGGAGATGGCGGTGGTGGACGTGGTGGCGGAGGCCGTGGTGGTGACCAAGGTGACTTTCGTGGTCGGGGACGCGGAGATGGCGGTGGTGGACGTGGTGGTGGTGGCCGTGGAGGATTCGAAGATCGTGGGAGAGGAGGCTTCCGGGGTCGTGGAGGGTTTGATAGCGCCTCCGACCGTGGTAGAGGTCGTGGCGGCCGTGGTGGATTTGTCCCAGTGCAAGTGTTTGGGTAAGTCAAGCATTCTAGGTCTGTGGTCAGAATTAATTAGGGTTTAGTGAAGGAAAGGCTATTCCGGCGCCCGATGCCGCAGTCAGTCAAGCCGAAAACGCAGGAGTCAAAGACCTCACCACGGCCATGTCACGCGTGTCACTCAGCGGATTACAGCTCCCTCAGCGTCCTGGATACGGCACTGTGGGTAAACCCATTGTCCTTTGGACAAATTACCTCGAAATGAAGGGAATTGAGTCCAATACTGTTATCCACAGATACAGCATTGCTTTCCAAGGGAAAGCTCCGCAGAAGAAGCAGGGCAAGCAGGGAAAAGGTGGAGACGATGAACTCCCAAAGCCAAAGAAGAAGCGCATAATTGAGCTTCTTCGCAAACAGCCGCCATTTTCTAAGGTTCAAACTGCTAGTGATGGAGTTCAGGTACTTGTGGCCGTAAAGAAGATTGAGATGACAGAAAACCGAGCCAAGTACGACATTGAGTGGTACCCGGCTGATGGAGAAGCCCTCCCAGCGCATGACCCCCAGGAGGATCCACAGATAACAGCCTCTCGGACACGAAATACATATTCGGTACTGGTTGAGCATCTCGGGACTGTCTCACTTCAGGAGTTGATGAAGGATGTCTCAAGCCCAAGTATGGATTACGGAATGAAGCTCGAGACTATCCAGGCTTTGAATATTATAATGTCTCATGGACCGAGTTCGGATCCTCAGATCGCAGTCGCTAGCCAGAATCGGTTCTACCCATTCGGTAATCATCCCCAGGTCCAGGCAGCGTCTCTTGGATCTGGACTCGAGGCACTACGAGGATACTTTTCAAGCGTGCGGACAAGTGTTAATCGTTTGCTCATCAACATCAACGTTGCAACAGGTGCTTTTTACAAGCCAGGCTCACTTTTGGACACGATGCGCGAGTTCAGCGGCGGTCCCCCACCCAATGAGAATGCGTATCGGAAGCTTGCAGCATTCGTTCGAAAATTGCGAATCGAAACGAATTATATTCCCGACCGCGACAAGAAGACGAAAAAAGTGAAACCAGGCCAGACAAAGCGCAAGGTCCATGTCATATTTGATCTCTCGCCTTTCCAAAAGAATGCCACAAACACTTCTTTCGTTTTGACAGCCGCAAATGGTTCAACAAAGTCACTCACTGTCCAGCAATACTTCGCACAGGAGTATAAAATGACGCTCAGATTACCACAAGCTCCGTTAGTCAATTATGGGTCACGCGAGAACCCAAAGTGGATCCCTGGCGAGCTCTGCTCTGTTCTTCCTGGCCAGCTAGCAAGGCGTTTGTTGCAGGGAGACCAAACTCGAGAGATGATTGCTTTTGCTGCCCGTCGGCCCTTTCAGAATGCCGAGTCCATCACCAATGATGGCGTCGAAGTCATCAAGTTTGTTCCAATTAACCAGGGGTTGAATACACAACTTGAACCATTTGGGATTAAGGTTAACATCAACCTTTTGACGGTTCATGGTCGAATTCTCACGGCGCCGACACTACAGTATCGCGGGAATGTAACCACCAATCCGTCAAATGGAGCCTGGAATTTAGATGTTCGCCAGTTAGGAAAGCAACCATTCCGGATGCCGAAGCCTCTTGGGTCATGGAACACCCTGATCATAAACTCTGGAAATCGAGAGACGATTTATGGAGGACTGGATGCTGCTCGCAGCCACTTGGAAGAGTTCAAGAAGGCTCTAGAACTTTACGGCCTAGCTCCAGGGCCTCTTCAGCGCCCCGGTGTTGTTAACATAAATTTCAACGATCTACAGAACAAGAATTTTCAAGCTATCAAGAACAGTCTAGTTCAAGCGTTGAAGGGGTTCCAACCACAACCCAAATTCCTGTTCATTATCCTGCCCAGCGACAACGCGGCACTCTACGATTGCATCAAGCAAGTGTGTGACGTTCAGTTGGGAATCCCAAATGTCTGTAATATCGGCAGCAAATTTTCGAAAGAGAAAGGTCAAGCCCAGTACTTCGCCAATGTAGCGATGAAGTTCAATCAGAAGCTGGGCGGCATCAACCACTCAATCGCTCCAGAAAAGATGAAACCCCTAGACGATAAAACAATCGTTTTTGGCATCGATGTCACGCACCCTTCGCCAGGAAGTGCAGATTCGTCGCCCAGCATAGCTGGTGTAGTGGCCTCTGCGGACAAGTTCTTCTCGCAATACCCTGCCAGTATCCGCACCCAACAGGGTCGCAAGGAGATGGTCACAGAACTTGAAGAGATGATTCTTGAAAGATTTCGTTTGTGGCAGCGGAGAAACGGTGGTCTCCCTAACAAGGTCATCGTCTACAGGGACGGTGTATCTGAAGGGCAATACAAGATTGTGCTCGAGGAAGAGTTGCCCAGCTTTGTCAAAGCATTCGACAAGCTTTATGGTGCCGCTCTAAAGCACCCCAAGATCTCGATCATCGTTGTGGGCAAACGACATCATACCCGATTCTATCCGACCAAAATGGCAGATGCAGACCAAAAGACAGGCAACCCTCAACCAGGAACCGTTGTTGATCGTGGCGTCACGGGAGAGAAGCTGTTCGACTTCTTCCTCCTCGCACATCAAGGGCTCCAGGGCACGTCCAAGCCGGCACATTATGTCGTTTTGAAGGATGACAACAAGCTTGGGGCTGATCAGCTTCAGGCTCTGACACACCATTTGTGCTATACTTTTGCAAGAGCTACTCGTGCAGTCAGTATCTGCCCACCAGCGTACTATGCTGACATTCTATGCGAGCGTGGACGTTCGTATCTCCATACTGTTCTGAAAGGAGAGGGATCGGCCTTCCTAAACACGGATTGGCATGGCGGCGTCCACAGCAACGTTGCGGAGACCATGTTCTACCTGTAGACAGATCTTTTCTGTTCAGAGAACCGGAATCTGGACGGCTGGATGGAACGCTCTTCACTGATCGCCATCCCATCTATCTATCTGACTGTCTCGTTCCCCATCCGTGAGTGCTCAAACGAGCTCTCCATATATATCTGACCGAGGTCCTTAGAGAGATACCCGTCATGTTGATTAGGTACATCCCTAAAGGCCTCACTGAGCCATTCAGACCATGTTATCATGGTCAATGCACCAACCTTTTTGGGCGGTGCTGTGTGTCTTTCTGTTCACGGACAGAAAAAGCACACTCCCAAGTGCGTCTGACAACTAGACACAGCTCTTGGCGAGTATTTCCCTGTTGGGTACATTCATACAGTCGTTTCTGGTCTTCTTCTTTTGTTTACTGATGGTTTGGATTTACTGTTGTGCGGGTTGGCTATTTGTCTATCTCATATAACCGTTCGTTCTTCATCTGCTCTCTAGTCTAGATGCTACATTTTGCCGATGTATTCAACAAATAGGATGAGAGAAAACGTACATTTAATTGCGTTATTCAGAAGGCTGGGGAAAAGGTTTACCTGTCATTACCGTCGTTTTGAAATAGGTTTAGATGGGTCTTAGACCATGATGCCGAAAATTAGAGGGAGTTTATTACCCCGCTGATACCGACCAAAACCGTGATAATCGCTCCTTACGCGTTCTTTTTTTTTTTTTCATGCAGTGCACAGTCTATACATATAGGTGGCCATGATCATTATGCGTAGATGCCTTATCATCTTCAGCCCATTTACAATACGCCAGGGTATGAGATGACATACGGAAGATGGCTGCTGCGCGCGTGGGGAAGCAGTTGGACTATCTGGAAGTTTAGAAGCCGGGCCAAGTCGTGGGGAGTCGACGGGCCTTAGGCAGCGGAACAGGGATGCTGCATATCGACCGTTGCACCACACCCAACCAAGTCCAACCACCCCTCTCCCCACTCCCAGCCTTCGCGTTTCATGGCCAACGTGTTTGCTGGCCGATCCCGCACCGGACGCAGTACGGCCACTCGTTGCGCAGATGGCAGAATAGAGAACCGCCCTCGCACTTCCATCGTGGACGCTGCTTCACCAGAGACATAGACTGTTCTCTTCCCTTTTGCCAGGCACCGATGTCTCATAGGGCTACTACATCACAAGGTGTCTCCATGTGCCGGCAAAGCCTCCATGCACCTCGTGTGGTACCACTTCTCTAAATCAGACCTGAAATCAGACCTGCAATCCAACCTCCTCCATTGCACCTGCTTGATAGCCTCGTCTCTGCCCCTAAGAACCGTTCCTCCAACACCATGATGGAAACAATGGACCGCGGAAGCATATACGAACACGACATACCCTCGTTGAGCGCGTCGCTCGAAGCCTTCGACCCAGAACGCAGCATGCACACTACCTACAGCGGCCGGTCGGGCATGCAGTCGTCGTCGCGATGGAGCGCACAAGAAGCCGAAGAGTCGGAGGCAGAGTCGGAGGGGCCGTGGGCGCCGCCGGCGTGGCAGAAGTCGTCGAACAACAACTGGTACCGCAAGTCGCTTCTGAGCGAAAGCGCGTTGAGGTCGAGCCCTTCGAGATCCTCTGCCTCCTACATGGACCGTAACGACCGGGACATTACTCCATCGCGCATACCTCTACCAGAATCACCACTCAAACACACCCCGCGTACTAGCCCAGAGCCGGAACCGAGATATCTTTCGTCAGACAACATTGCGTCGAGGATGCAGAGTGCATCCGTGGATCCACAGGGCGGTAGAAGCGCATATCAAAGGGCAAGACAGCGCTCAGAGCCACATCAAAGGCCACAACAAAGCCCGGAGGAACAAATGGAGTTGTCTCAACACGAAGAGGAAGAAACAGATATGAATGGATGTGCGTACCCGCTCTGTGTCTTGAATGCTGCGTTGCTTGTTTGCTTGAGCTAAACTTTATAGTCGTCCGTTTCGCCGTGCGTGGAGAGACGCTGTTCCGCACCGCGCCGATTGAGAATACCGTATCAGCGTTCGCGACCGGAGTACACATGTTCACTAAATCTAAAACCAACCTGACTTTCGCGTTGCTTGTGATTGTATTCTCATGGATAGTCACGCAACCATGGACGGCAAGCCTGATACCGGACGTGGCGAACGTCGCGGGCATGGCAAAGCAATACGAACCGCTCATGTATGCCTCCGAGAACGTCATCCCTCGCTCCCGCGAGCTCAACGAAGCGAGTATCGCGGTGCAGGACCTGGGCGAGAGTGTGCGCGCAACGAACATGTCAGCTTCGACTGTCATCATTGACCAGCTGGATGGCCTGAGTGATAGTCTCAGAGTTCTTTCGGAGCAGCTGGCTAGTTTTTTTGTTAACGTAGATGGCGATATCGACTCGTAGGTGCACGTGATCTTCTGGTACGCGCCAGACTAACACAAATTAGGATCCTCATCACCATGGAGTGGACAAAACGGGAGCTGGAGAGCATTCAAGGACCCAACAGCGGAAAGTTCGACATCGCCATCAGCAACATCTACGGAGTCCTAAACAAAGCCGGACTCCTAGAACACAAAGGCGAAAAGACGGTAATGGGAAGAATCTTCAACGACATCGTGGGCCAGACCTCACAACAGCGCTCCAAAGAAACGCTCCAACGCACATTCGATTACCTGCTCACGACGCTGGAAGAGAACATCACCAACGAGCTCTCCCGCGCCGACGTCCTCTTCCAACTGTTCGAAAGCGTCGACCGGCAATTCCAGAATCTCCACCGGTCAGTCGCCAAGGAGGAGGACAGCCTTTCGACCAAGAAAGACGAATTCCTCGCATCCATGTGGCGCAGCACCATCGGCAACAAGCTCAAGATCAAGAAATACGAAAAGAACCTCAAACTGCTCCGGAGCGTGCGCTCGAGCACGGTATCCAATAAGTTGGAACTCAAATCGCATATTCAAATCATTCACTCTGTCAAAGACCAGCTGGATAAAGCGCGCAAGAACCTCATCAGTCCGCTGATCCGGGGCGCGCAGTCCAACTCTTTTGGGCTGGAGCAGCAGCTTGCGGATTTATCGGGGACGTATGGGTTCCTGAAGGGCGTGAGGGATACGCAGAAACACAAGGTGCTGCAGCAGCTTTGGGGGGAGACGAAGAAACGGGTCACGATTGGGGTGAATGAGGAGAGGGAGGGGGTGGCGGAGTATTGAATTTTCATGTGAGTTGTTGAGTCGGTGAAGTGATGACGACGACGATATTGAAATTTATGACCACGGCGACTACGATGTTTGGGTTTGGAAAATAGAATGTAGAATGCAAGAAGGATGTAGGAAGGATGTAAGACAGCGGTTGGTGAGGCTTGGCAATGAGGCGGAGAGCTGAGGCAAGCTGCGAGGCTCAATTCGCGTGCATCGTCTCCGTCATCACATCTCACCGTTGTCGTACCGTACCAGATTATGCAAAGTTCAATCTCGGACGGACCTCGCTCGGCGAAGGAAAGAGGCGGACGGGTGAGAAGGAGGGGCGCAGCCAAATCGAGTTTATCATCCCGTCGGTCAAGTTGACTGCGGTGAGGAGATTGTGGAAGTCTGTGGATGGCGGTGGTGAACAAGAAAGAAGGGAGAATAGGGATGTTTTGGAATAGAGAAAATGGAAGGAGGAGAGAAAGAAATACACGGGCCTGGGGAATAGGATAGGATAGGATAGGATAGGATAGGAAAGGATTGAATTGAATCAAATCGAATCAAGCAATTTCGGTGTACAACTGTACTGAGCCCTAGGCGAAAAGGAAACAGAACGAAACCAACGATGAAGATGAAGATGAAGACGAACAGTCTACACAGTCCGAAAAAGGCAAAACAGAAGTGGGAAAATCTCCCACGCTGTGATCAACATCAGGGTCATTCTCCGGCCGTGCGTCGACCTCGTCCGGTGCGGAGTATTTTTCACTGCGGCGCTCGGAGCTGGCGCTGGAGCCGGAAGGGAAAAAAGAAGAATACACATGTACTTGCGCCTCCTTTTCAAATGCCCAAAAAAAAACACTTTCAGTTTCGTAGTCGTCTTTTCGTGGGTAACGTCGCATTCTCGGATATACCTACCCACTACGTGTGGATCGGTCATACTCCATCCATATATGCGCACGTGACCCAAATGTTCTTTCTCTCAACAAGCCTAGCCAAACGGAGGGGGGCGGAAACTAAGTCCACCAGGGGGGCCAGCAGGGCTATGTCGAAGAAGGAGAGGAATGATGTCATGTATGTAACTCAACCCACGGTTGCCAGTTCCGCTACTTGATCACTGTATTTCGGCCGATGTACTTCTCTCTCTCCCCACTCTACGGGCGTAAAACTCGCTTGGCATTGTAGTCGGAGAGGAAGCAAGGACGAAAAGGAGATGGAAGGCAAATCATGGCAGTGGCAGTGTACATGTCTTGGTATTGGTTTTTTTTTTGTTGCGTTTTCGTCTTCGTCTTCTTTGTCATTGTTCTACATGGAGATTCGGGAACGGAATATTCGTCCCAAAGCGAAAAAGTTCCGGTGTACTTCGTAATTCGCAGCCACGCTGCCCACGCAAAAAAAAGAGGTCCTGCGTATTTCTTGGCATTCTTTTGTCTTTCCCGCGCTTGGTGCCTCAGGCACTCTGTGCGTTTTCGGCAGCGAGCGGAGTCGTCAAGGAGCAGCGCGTGCTGTTGCGAAGATTGATGTGTGAAGCGCGCAGCGAATGAACGGGTCGGAAGCAAGGGGGTTAGCATGTACGAATCAGGGCTAGTGGGGCGCTGTCCAATGGGTCCGGTGGTGGTGGGCTCAGCCAGCCCGTCGATGATGATGTCAGGTGTACCGTACCGTACCTTACCGGTCGCTTCCCGCTGTCTCCGAAGGAGAGAGGTGGAGATGATGTTCAGGAGCACTGCACACCGTGTACTGCAGTATCCGTTTGATGACGAGGGTTCCCTTAGCGGAGAAGGGCCATGTCGTTGCTTGGGATGGACGTTCCTTGCACCGCAAAAGAGCTTGACAGGTGCTCCAAGCTGGGTGCCCTCTGTCTTGACGCGTCTTGACGCATCTTGACTGCTTGGAGCGTGCGAATTGGGTTCAGAAACGACCAGCCAGACTAGTCCTGAGCTTATCTTTTGCGGATCGCCAGGACGACGGGAGGACATGCATGGGCAGAGGCCGGAGACAGATGCGTTGTTCGATAATGGTCATGGTGTGGGTTGTGGGTAGAAAGGTGCTTCTTGGCCGGCATGGGCGTTGGGGGCAGTGCAAACTGAGTCTTGTAGGGGGGAGGACGAGGCCGGGGAGGAGCGGCCCTGATTGGCCCATTGACGCATCGCGCGTCTGGCTCACCTCACCTCACCTGCGTGCCCTGATGCTGCGTGCTGTAATGGCAGTTCTGGAGGAGCTGATGGTTCCGCTTGGTGCTTGAGGGGACATGTGCAGCAAGCGCTAAAGATCGAAAAAGAAGAAGTTGGTCGACGGAGCATGCTTTACTTGGTCGTTGCTTCTGACGCGCGCGGGGAGGGGAGGTTGGCTGGCTGTCGTCAGAGAGTCGCCAACATGGCCAGCGGTTCGGCTGGACTCCAAAAGGCTGCTTGCTTGCACTGCCCTCTTCCCCCGCTCCCACTCCCTACCTCTTCTTGCTACCAGACTCTTTCCTACTCACTGCTCATACACACCCGCACGCACACACTCACCCACCCCTAGGCTATCCCACCACTTCCGGCCAAAACAATCACCGTATAGCACGCACCTCGTCCGAGCCCCCGTCTCTTAGTCGCTGCATCCAATTGCGACCTCTCCACTGCCCAAACTGCCCAGCAAAGCTCTCCCTTGCTCTCCCTTGCACATCACCACACTTGTGCGACACCTCCGAGCCACACTACCACAGTAGTAGTCCTACTTGAAGCCACCCCATCCCAGGCCGCCTTGGAGACCACCAGACCACCCGACCACCCCATCCTATCCAATTCATCCATCCTTCCCGAACCACTGGCTTCTTCTGTCCTTGTTCTCTTTCTTTCTTCAGGATACTCCCAGAGAGTCAAGCAATGAGTGAGTGAAAGCACCCCCCTACCTTACCCTTCCCAACCAAAGCTCCACTGCTCTTCTCCCAAAACGTCGGCGTTCCACTTGTTTCCACTCGCGCCGCGCGCTGTGCTCAAGACTCGAGCTCATTAGCTTGAGCTTTGCTGGCGGTTGTTGGGTTGTGTCCGTCTGTCTTTGTCAGGCCGGGCGGGTCTTGGTTGCTTGGAGGGTGCTTGGTAAAGCCAACCAGTCCTGCACGCTTCTGTGCTGCTGTGCTGCTGCTTCAACCTCGCCTCAACACCAGATCGCTCTGGCCCCAGCAACCTCGTCCTCATCATCAATCAACCCCAACTCTGCCCGGCGCAGCCACTCCCTTCCACGTCGCCCCCCCTCGGCCATACCTTTCCTTCCTCCGCCACCATACCCTACCTTACAACTACCTACCTGCCTACCTCTACTCGGTAACTTGGCTAATTAATCCCGCCCTTGGCGTCGAGCAGAGAATATTAAGAGACAATTCAACCGCCTAGGAAGACATCCAAGTGTTACGTCAATCACTCCCGCCTCAACCACCACCTCTCACCAGCCCGACATGCCCGCGCCCGTCAATGGCTCTGCCGGCTACAACAACGAACACGCTCCTCTCCTCGGTTCCCGTCCAGACACCTCTTCCTCTTCGCGACACCGCCGCGACTGGAAACATCTCCCCCAGCATGTCGCTTCGCTAACCTGGGCTACCCTCGCCAGCAACTATGTCAACGTCCTGCTCGTCTTCGTGCCCATCGGCATCGTTGCCGGCGCATTGCACTGGAACCCCACCGCCGTCTTCATCCTCAACTTCATCGCCATCATCCCGCTTGCCTCGCTCCTTAGCTTTGCGACAGAGGAGATATCCGCCAAACTCGGTCAGACTCTTGGCGGTTTGATGAATGCGACCTTCGGAAACGCCGTTGAACTCATTGTAAGACGCCGCGCATACTCACAGAACACTTCCAGACACTATAGCTAACACGAACCCTCCCCAGGTTTCCATTGTTGCCCTCCGCGATGGCGAGATCCGCATTGTCCAGTCCAGCATGCTCGGTTCCATCTTGTCCAATATCCTACTCGTGAGTCTGCACCATGATATGAAAGAGTCATATATCGGCCATGACTTCCCAGACACTGACAGGTCATTCATCTTTAGGTCCTCGGCTGCTGTTTCCTTGCCGGCGGCATCCACCGCCGAGAGCAAGAGTTCAACTCCACCGTCGCAAGCACAATGTCCTCGCTCATGGCCGTCGCATCCGCCTCGCTCATCATCCCCGCCACTCTATACGCCGCACTGAAGGACTCCAAGGCCGAGACTGACGACGGCATCATGTTGCTCTCCCACGGAACCTCCATCATTCTTTTGATCCTATACCTTCTCTACCTCTATTTCCAGCTGTTTAGTCATCATGACCTGTTCAATGACGTCGAGGCCCAGAACCCTGAAGATGAGGAGGAACACATTCTTTCCCCGGTTGCTGCCGGTATCGCTTTGGTCGTGACTACAATCATTGTCGCCGTCTGCGCCGACTTCCTCGTCGGCAGCATTGACTCCATCGTCGAGACCGCCCACATCAGCAAGACCTTCATCGGTCTGGTCCTGATCCCCATTGTCGGCAACGCCGCCGAGCACGTTACAGCCGTCATTGTCGCCTACAAGGGCAAGATGGATCTGGCCATCAACGTCGCCATTGGCAGCTCCATGCAGATTGCGCTCTTCGTCACCCCCTTCCTCGTCATCCTTGGCTGGATCATTGATCAGCCAATGACCCTCCACTTCCAGGGTTTCGAAACCGTCGTCTTCTTCCTGTCCGTGCTCGTCGTCAATTACCTCATCCAGGACGGAAAGAGCAATTATCTCGAGGGCGCAATGTGCCTGGGAACGTAAGTCTTACCTCACCCCACTATCCTGCATGCATAACGCTTAGGCCCATGTGCCTGCATACACGTATATACGAGACCCGCCCCTCCCCACCCAATTTAGTATGAAATGAGCACTTTGATCGCTGACTCTTTTTTTCCCTAATAGGTATACTATTATTGCCCTCGCTTTTTACGTCTACCCCGATGATGCCAAGGGCGATCTTAGCGGTAGTTTCCTCAAGAACTTCTTCCATTAGGAATGTCCTCGCCTGCGTTCGCCTGCGAGAGAGCGGCCGGGTGGGCAGCGCCTGACCTAGCCCTTCCCAAACGGAAGGCGACTCCTTCTTTTTCTTTTTCCCCTATCAGACCCGAAAGAGTAATATTTCCTTGGATTCGTTTCCTTTGTAAATACGTCAATATTCGGATATCCAGTTGTCCAGTTCCAGCGGCCGAAGGACGATCCATCGATCCGATCCATTCGAGGAACGGTACCGTCAACGCCAAATACTGCGGACGACAAGCCATAACGACTGTCTTGTTTTAATCATCCGTCTCACCAATCTCCTTTTTCTTTACTTTCTTTTGTTCCAATGTGTATGTCTGTGTGTCTGTACGATAGAGTAGTTTCCTTTTCCTATCTCTTATATTTCCTTGACTATCCTTCTCGGGGCCGGGAATTTTCTTTCGGTCGGAACGGATCGGATCGGTTTGGCGTTTTGAGTAAAGATCGAGAAAGCAAGAAGATTTCTTTCATTTTCTCGGGGGTGGCTATGAATCTCCCTGTTTTTTATTGGCGTTGTTTGTTGTTCGAGCTCGATTCGACGAGGTGGAATACGAGGGCGAGGGCGAGGGCGAGGATGAGGATGATGCCACCATAACAATCATCAATCACTCTGAGTCGAGGACGACAAGTATCCAAGAAGAGAGAGCGAACATCAAAGACTCGATATCCCAGTGCCTCGTCTTTGAAGAATATATCTGTACTTTTCCTTTGCTATCTCTTTTCCCCTATCTCTTTTCCTTATTCTCTTATATATCAAGCGAGTAGTTGCGGGGTGGCAAGTGAGTTCGTCCGTGTAGCCGTGAGACGAAAAGGGAGGAGGGTGACAAAAGTAGTTGGACGGTTTCGAAATATCTAGGTAGTCAGTGTCGTTATAAGTAGAACAGATACATAGCAGGGCTGGGTAGTGAGCCGGTGGGGCCAAGCCACCAATCATATGTATATATTCATTCCATTGAATCTTTCGTATGGAATTCCGAACCTCGAATTTGTCTATGCCATGATCAGCTTCGTTCATCTTCATCTCAACCCTCAACGCATAACGCAAACCTGTTTGATATGTGTGGACTGTTCCAAGTGAACGAGACTTGGAAGGGAAAAAAAGTCAATCCTTCACATCAAGGGGGAAAAAAAGAAACAGAAACCATACATACCCTTCACCCTTCCCTCACAGAACCGCCCCCCCCCTAGGCTCAACCTCCCTCTCATCTCCCTCCACCCCCAAACCCCCCACCCCCGCAACCCAAACAAGATACCAACAACGACTCGCCCCGCCATCAATCCAACTCCCCTCCCACTTCCCACCTTCCCCATTCAAGAAAAACTCCCAAGCCCCCCTCGCATCCAAGACCCCCGAATTCGCCACAAGCACTCCCTTCCAACCCCCCTCCACCCCTAGAGCACGTCCGTTACTGAAATACTTTTCCCACTCCTCCCTTACCCACACCACATTCCTGCGTAGATAGAACGTAGCGGGCGAAATGGGAAGCATGTGGATGCCGTGAATGAGATGGGGTGCTGTGCCGAAGTATGTTGCGTGGTCGACTTTGTTTTCGAAGAGGATGCCTGTGAGGAGGTTGGGGGTGTAGAGTGGGGGATGGATTGAAGATTGATTTGAGGGGGCGTTTGGTGGGTTGAGGGGATTCGTGGGAGAGATGTAGAAGTACGTGTTGAAGGTACGGGATTGGAGGGCGAGCATTAGTGTTCCTGTGTCCGTTAGTACTATTCAACTCCCCCTCCCTCCCCCTCTCCAACTCTACGGAAAAAAAATGAAAATGAAAATGAAAACCGCAAAACTCACCTCTACTTTCCATTCCCCCATCCCCGCACACCCTCCCCCACATCCGAACCGCCAACCCCGCAAACCCATCCTCACTCGAACTCTCCTGATCCTTCCCATCCGCACTTTCGAAAAGCCCCTTCGCCCAACTATGTCCCACCCACCAATCAAAACTCCTCGAAAACGGATAGTCCCGTCCATTGTAATCCGATTCCGCGAAATCCTTAACAAGCATATTCGTCCACGCTTTGTTATCACCCTCGGCCAACCACCCAGGATCCAACGTCCCAATGACCGCAGCCGTATAAACAAAATATCCATAGTGGAAATGATGATCGTTGTAATACGTATTCCCGAAATCGGCGCCGGGACCTTCCGTGAACCCAGCGTTCGATACGAGACCCTTCCAATCGTCGTCGTAGAAAAGCGGATGTTTCTGTTTATTCTGTATATATCGCGCCATTTCCGCTTTCAGTTTTGTGAGACCCTCGACGTAGCCTGGATTGTTGAGTATGTCCTTGAGCACGAAGAGAATCGTCGCGAATTTTGCCAGTGTTTTCCCCGCAAAGTACATCGAGTCTGGTGGCGTTTCAAGCGCGATGGCGGCGTGCATGTCCTGCAGAGCGATGGTCGTGAGGAGGGGGACAGATTGGGCGAATTGGCGGAGGCGCGGGAGGTTGATGGTGGGTGTCCAGGGTGCGAAGCCCATTGTTGTCGGGAGGTTAGGTTCGAGGAAGGTAAGTTTTTCGCCCCAGATTGCGGTGGCGATGCCTTTTGTTGTGGTGCGGAGTTGAAGCTTCGTGACGTTGGGTTTGAGGTCTGAGTCGAGAGATTGGATGTGGTGGGGGAGGACGAACATTAGGAGAGGTGATTGTCCAACTCTGGTATAACTGAGTGTGTATTTGCCTTTGATGTCATCGATGGTGCCGGTCAGGATGGCTTCTGCGGCGAAGGAGCCGGCGGCTTTGTCGTAGATGGCTTCGCCTTCGGGGCCGAGTGGGTTCTTTGCGATTTGGATCGTGCCTTTGAAGTTGCTGGGGCCGATGAAGTTGTGCTCGTCGGTGGCTATGAAACTGGAAGTGTCATATTCCAGTCCTGGGACGGGGTTCACGTATGCTACCCAGTCACGTCCATCATCGTCCTTGATTCTGAATTTCGTAGACTTGCCGACAGGGACGGGTTGGGAGATTGACTTGAATCCCTTTCCGGGGCATTGGATGATGGGAGTTGCGCTTCTGAAACTAGCAGTAACAAAGCCCATGCCCTGCACGACGGGGAAAGTGATCTTTGGTTCCTCTCCTGTGGATCTGTGGACCAGATTTATGTTGACCGAGAAGGGAAGGTGAGTGTCAGTAGTTAAGCCACTGAGCCTGTCAAGTTCCGGGGCAGTGATGATGAGGCTTTGTCTGCGTGGATTGATGTAGGCCTGCATTTTTAGCCATGAACATTCCTTTCTGAGATGAACTTACGCGCGCCGGATTACCCTCTCCATATACAAGTTCTTGTTCTTCAATATGGGCAATGTTCATTCCCCAAGTCTCAAACACATCCTTGCCGGAATTTCCTCTGCCCCACCAGATAAAGTATGGGTGTGTCCATATCGGCTGGTCCTGGTTCCCCAAGAAAGCGTTAGCATAGAACTTATTGGTTTGTAGTGTTTTGTTGTATTTGTTGACAATGCCTTTTCGCGGTACAGGGTGGTGGCAGCTTATCGGTATCTGAGGTAGTATATTGTCTTGCTGGATTGGCTTGAAGATGTTGTCTTCGGATTCGACATCGACTCCAGCGCTCGTTATTGGGCCATTGTTGAAGCCTATGGAGGTGAGTGTATCTTTCCACGATTCTGACCATTTTTCTTTTTCATCTCCCTTTTTAGTTTTCAATCTTGACGGAAAAGAAGGGCACAGTCCCATCGAGTAGGGAGTGGGGGTTGGAGATTCCTGGGTCGAAATCTGCGAGCTTGTAGGAGTTGTTGATCGGGCCTGGCTAGGTGCTAGTGGTGCTAGTGAAGATAATAACAGATATGTAGTACCGGTAGGATAAGTAGAAGTTGAAGGAGAAGATGGTCGGTTGTAGAGTAAAAGATACTGTGGAGTTCTCGGAGGTTGACGTGGTTGAAGCGAGTGCCATGCTCGACAAACGATCGGTCACTGAAGTGGCTGTGCACCGCTCTGGGAAGGAGGGACAAGTTAGTGAAAGGAAGTTGCAGTGGGGCCAACCATTTGGTGAAGGCGATGAAGTGAACCCTAACGACGGAGTCTAGGAGTGAAGAGCCGTTTGTTTGGACTCTGAATGAACGGTAAATTCCAAGTGACATGATAGAAATTCACATATTGCTGCGGCACGGTGCCTTCCAGTCAATCGATTGAGTGAGAAATACTACTGGCGCTTGTGTGGATCAAAGATGGTCGAATTATATCTCAAAATCCTGTCTTGACGTTGCTCGAAAATGAAAATTACTCACAGAATCTGATTGGATAGTGTTGTAGGAGCTTGAGTGCTGAACAACCGAAGATGGATCTACAGTTTCAAACTGTGTAAATGATATCCACATTGACACATCCTTATCCGTCCATATGTTACCATGGGTGTTGACATTCAGAACGCTAATTGTTGTTTGGAAAGAGATTGTTTCTGTTTTCGGATCGTTCAACAAACTTGAACAATGAGTCGTTGTAATCCTCAAATTAGTTTTCTTGGCTGTTTCTTTGCCAAACCGGTAGGTATTGTTGTTAACTGGAATTGCGGTGATCTTCCTCACGGCAGTCAAGATCAAAACCATAGAAAGATGCCAGATCCTGGAAGATGCCATATTGGCTATAGTGCTCTTGAGACAAGGTACAGAGGATTAAAAACAGGTTATTAACGATGTTTAGAGAAACAGACTGAAGATGAACGTCCGGCACATGAAAGCTCGAAAGATTGAATCTGTGCCCGGTATACCAGGAGATCGAAATCCTTACCCATATTGGCGTCCAGATGGTTTATATCCATTTCTTCGTACGTTGCAAAGTATACAAACTCCAGATACACCAGGGTACTACCAGAGGAAACCAGCAGAGACATTTTTCCATCCGGATTCCAGGCATTAAGTCATTCTTGAATCAACATACGAGTGGTGTAATATTAGTATAGATCCTGTGGTGGCGTTGTTCAAATAATCCCATAAATTCCAAAAAAGAAATTGTCCGTGTAGAAGAATCCGGTGATGCATTCTGTTCCTAGTGTTGAATTCGGTTCCAAGGGATGGGTCAACGGGTGACATCTATGTACGATCCAAGCCTTCGTGGCACGGGGGCGGTGGGCGCATGCCCTGCTTTTATGTGTGCTGGACCAAGCGGATAATCGGCAGGCTTTACATGTGGTGAGGCTCTGCGGAGTGGGGGCTAAGAACGTAGGCCAAGAGGGTGTACGTGGCTGACGCTCGAACAGGGAAGCTTGTCCAGACGGCTTCATAAGCTCTGGTGTACGAAATACGATGGGCTAATTGGGCTTTCATTGTAGTGCAGGATGCGAAGACAATCTGGGCGTCTTGACTTTCTTTGAGGTGAGGCACAGTAGAATAGATGGTAGGCGCTTTCTTCTGTAGTAGACCTCGGGAATTACCATAGTAATTGCGATATATCCGTTTCTGCCGGGGATGATAGAGCGGAAGACAAAACACCCCAAGACCTCGTGTTCAAGTGCAAGATGTGTTGTGGTCGAGGTGCAAACGCTAATCGGCAACTGTGCCGGAGGTGGCTGATGACACCCTCCCAATTCGATTTAGTCCCTTGAGAACTGTCTCATCTTCACTATACAGTTGCATCGAATTTCCATAGGTCATCCAGCGGACATCACGTTCAAGACCTAAGATTCAGGTTCTTTGCGCCACTGCTACACGGAGGTGTAAAGTGATCGCGCTAACGATTACTCATTTCATATTAGCAACCTTACATGTCAAATCTACGTCGATGTATGAATATCTCGGGCACCTTAATCCCAGACTGTGACCACGCACCCACATAGCCCATTCCCAGAACGATATACTCTGTCACAGCCTCAAGCCAATGGCTTGTGCAGAGGGCGAATGATGCCTTGTTTAACAATGACCCTAGGCTTCGTCGCATCCTGGAAGCTTGACTTCGTTTGCCATTCTCGGCCCTTCGGAAGGCGCAGACTTCTCTCATACTGCTCCCTTGTTTCAAATGGAAACGGAAGAGCATCGGCGAGATATTTCTTGTTGCCCTTGATCGTTTTTTGGCTAACGATGACCCTCTCTAGCTTTGCATCTTTGCGTTTGGATTGCTCCGTTCCTGGCTTGTGTGTGACTGTCTTAAAGCCCTTATTCTTCTGTTTCCCCTTGCGAGACATGCCTTCACCTGCCCAAGAACCCCATCCAGGAAGAACATCAATCTTATCCTCTGGCGCTTCCTCGTCAGCCATAGCTTGTTTCTCCTTCGCAAACTCTTCCAGCGTATCTTGGTCACCAGCGAAACCACGCAGAACAAGATCTTCGGCTTCGACGCCATCGCTTTCCTCGTTGCTATCATCATCGTGCGCATAAGATACAGTCTGGAATCCATCCTCATCTGGGGCGCTGAGGATTGGTTCAGACGAGGCATCTGCAGATTTCTTGGATTTAGCATTTGCTTTTGGCTGCGCCTTCGGCACTGCTACGATTTGAGCATCCCATGCAGTGTTTGGCTCAATCACGGCATTCGTCGTTGACTTTGGCGCTTTTCCAAGGAAAGGATTTAGAGCATCGACCTGCGGCGCAGCGTCCTGCTTAGTTTTACTCTTCTTGGGTTGGGCGTTTCCAAGGAAGGGGTTTGGGGCGTTCGATCTGCCTTGTCTGGTTGAGGAAGTCGATCGTTTGTGATTGGATGTGTCCGGCACAGGATTGCCGGAGTCAACCTCACTCACATCCTCGCCATCCGAATTAGCCCGTTCTTCAAATTCACTACGTGAGGGTTGAATTGCGGGGATCGCTGGTGTTGTGCCGGGACCGAATTTCTTCCTACCCATGCGAGCACTTTCTTCTCCTTCCTCTTCGCTCTGGCTGTCTTCCCCTGCGAGCTCCCGCCTCATACGTTCAATGTCTTCGTCGTTGCGAGCTCTCTGTGCAGCCTCTGCCTTTTGCATAAATGCCATAGCTCCCAATTTGGACTGTTTGGATGAAAAAGGGTTGTCAGCAAGGCGATCGAGTTGCTGTTGAACGTAATCTGTTTTCTCCTCATCGTCGTCATCTTCCCCCTCGCTAGAGAGATCCGAACGATCCTCATCTTCGTCATGGATCTCTTTACCTTCCATGCGACGACGAAGCTCTTCGTTACGTCTAGCCATGTCGTTCACGCCATCACGAGCGTCATCGTCCCAAGCTGCCCGACCACTTGCTTTAATGCCTTTCGCCCATTTGCTCTCACGATGTTTTGCTCCCATTCTCTCTTCGGCTCGTCGACGATCGTTGTATTCTTTTTCATCTTCAGAAATATCGATGCCTTCGGCTTTGAGAGCATCACGCTCGCGTTGTAATAGTCGTTCGCGCTCCTTTCGATGGACTCTACGGTAGGCTTTGCTCTTGATCTTCTTGACTCGCTTTGCACGAACTTCTTCGCGGAATAGGAGCTCGCGCTGTTTTCGGAGCTCTGTTCTGCGCTTTGCGGCCTCCTCGAGGGACATTTTGTTGGTTTGTAATTCTTCCCACTTCTGAATTTGATCTTCATCCTCTTTACCATTCGATAGCCCGCTTTCCTGCAAGATGGATTGAATTGCGGCTTCTAGATCATTGGCTGGTGCGGCTGTAGTTGTTGGCATCAGGCGCGCTTCGCCCTCGGCTGGTCCGACTGAATCAGGATGTTGCATGGGGAAGAATAGGTGCTCGGCCTGGCGATTTTGCTTTACAGTATCTACCCATCGCCCGAGAGTTTCATTGGTTTTCTCATTTGCTGCAGCACGATCGAGCTTATCTTGTTGGCGTTTCGGTAGTGGCGCATGGAGCTTTTTAGACATATCATTACGCTTCGATGGCTTGTCGTCATCCTGCAAGAGTTTGAGAGCTTTTTTCCTCTCAGGGTCTGAAGTCTTGGGTTTGAAATTAGCCAGGTCGACCTTCCGCATTACTCCAAATTCGGATGGTGCACCAAACTCGTGTACATCGACCTTCCGCTTTGCTTTGGTCTTCTCTTGCTCATCCTCTGGTAGAGACGAAATAAGATTTTGCAGCTGTGACAGTTTCTCGGGGTCGTCCAGGTCGTCATCGTCATCGGATGAGAAACCAGAGAATCCACCATCTCGGATGTCGTCATCCTCACTTGATTCGCTTTCGTTGCGGGCTTTAGACTTCTTGGATTTTGTGGGCTTCTCCTGCTCCTCCTCACTGCTCTCATATTGATCCAGAGCAGTCGCGAGATCAATAGCATCATCCCCTAGATCATCTTCATCGTCCTCACCATCTTCACTATGATCTTCGTCCAGATTTATGTCTGCATCTTCATCGTCCGAATACCCTCGTTTAGACTTCTTCTGAGCACCCTTCTTGGTAGTAGAGCTTCCGCGAAACGTCCAGCCCTCAAACTTCTCCTCATCGCTCTCCCCGAAAGCTTCGTCGCTGTCGATGTCGCTGTCGTCGTCATCCTCTACGTGTCCCATTGTCCAGTTGTTTCCTTCTGAATCACTTCCCTCGTCGAAGCTTAGATCACCATCTCCTCTTTTCTGTCTCTGCCTTCTCGGCTCTTCCTCTTCATCGGAATCTTCTCCCTCTTCATCGTCCTCTTGTCGAGCACGTTTACGGTGTGATGGCCCCTCAAGTTCGCCAGCTCGGGTTCGGGACAGTTTCACGCGGTCCGGAAACTCTTGAGATGCAATAGCGAAAGCATCTAATGCGCGCTTGGCCGCCTTTTTCGGTGCACGAGTGGCAGATGGTTGAATTTTTGGTGGTCGCTGGTTCTTTACCGAGCTTCTCGATACTCGGGGAGGCATGGCGGCAATGTTGTGTTGGTATGTTTCTATCTGTTTGCCGGACAGAAGAAATCCAAGTAGTGGGCGAAATCTTGGCGCGAACACTTTTTTGGGGGATTGAGCACGGACCCAGAACGCGGAGTTGCGGCGGACGCTTACACCACGACGATTTGATATGGGCCCATCGAGCGAAACGCAATCGTCGCTCCTACCGCTATACGAAGTCCTTTGCACATAAAAAGCCACAAGAAATTACGATGAAATCAACACAGGTGCTGTTTGGGCGCCTCCGTCGCCTCCCTCTCACGACAAAGCAAGCACGAAAAGGTTATTACAAAAGCAACGGCGCTGGCGTTCTCGGGCACTGGGATATAGCAGATCAACGGGTATTCAGAGTCGACTATGATAAAGTACGGACGTTTGTGTGTCCTGTCACTCAGGTCCAATCTACAGAGGTATGTGGAACAATCTCTCTCGATAGAGAAATTGAGGGGTGTCGCAATCGAAAAGAAGGAACCTGCAGCCCTCTGCATTATAATTTTACTGCGAATAAATATGCAAATTTGCTGACTTGTAAAGTTAACCCCATTTGTCGCACGTAATATCCCAAAGAATATCTTAAGTGATGATGGAAAGACATGGAGTCTGCCGAAGAAGCTCACACCCCAGGAGTATTTGAGACTATGGAAGGAGAGGGGCGATCATCAACTGGGAGATTCTGGCGTAGGAGGATCCTATTAGAGAAAAATACATGGAGCATTGCGAGGCGTTTGTGATTCCGGAATGGATGTACACTACGAGAGTATGAAAAAGATATCTCATCGAATCAAATGTATGATAAATCGGGGAGTGCAGACATGTAGTGGGGATTTGGCGTCATGAGGAAACCCAATCGATCACTTTAAGGATTATAATAATGTACATTTCGATGCTGGGTATCATTTTCGTTCCTCCAAGATACTCATATAAATCCAGTCAAGCCCTGCTACTCATCCCTCCGCACTCCGAAGAAGTAATTACCCCATCCCTCTCCTCCAGGGACTTCTTTCCATCCCAGTCCTGGTACATATATCACACCCATGGTCTTCATTCCTCCATTGCGTCCCCATCCCTTATTCGCGAACCAGTCCTTCAGCTCCACTTCGTTCACATACTTGCTCCATTCATGTGTTCCCTTTGGCACGATCCCTAGCACATCCTCTGCGACCACATTCGTCACCATCCAACTTGTCCAAGTCCGCGCAATTGTCGATAGTACTATCCACCCTCCAGGCTTCACCTGCTGCATGACCTGTTCCAGAAACGGGCCCGGCGCATTCACATGTTCCAGTACCTCGAACACGGAAACAACATCGTATCCCTCCGAAGGTGACTCGGGGGTGGGCAATCCCTCAATTGAAGCATTCAAGTACGTCAATCTGCCCGGTGCTAGCAACGCCGGATCCCGCTTCTTGTGTGCCTGCGCAATCTTCAAGACTTCAGGTGTAGGGTCAATTGCCGTCACAGAAAGTGTATTTGGCAATCGTGCCGCTGATTCTGCGAATATGCCTCCTCCGCATCCGATGTCGAGATAACGTAATTTTCCCGTCGAGTTTGCAGAGGGACTGCTGCGGCAGCGCGTTATAAATTCGTGGCGAAGCGGGTTCATAAGATGCAGTAGACGCGATGGACCCTGGGGATCCCACCAGCTAGAGGCGAGCGCATTGAAGTGCGATACTTCTGTGGGGTCGACGGAGGATCTGGAGGCATTGTTGGTGGAGGATTGACGGGATGATGAGATTGCGGGTCGTGGTGGGAATAACTTTGAAAAGTCTGTCGGTCTATGTGGGCGATGGAAGATACCTCGCTGCATTATTCCAATTGTATGGCTCGGATTCACAGCAGGCATTGTGGCTATCAGGACTAGTTGAACATGTGCGAAGTGAGTGGATGTGGAGTGGTAGTGAGGTCATGATGGTCGCTGCACGGTCTGTTAAAAGTGTCCGAAGGCTCCAATCGGTTACAGGAGCGATGGAGGAACGATTGATGAATCGAATATAAGTTACTTGTAAACAGACTCTATTTATTGAGGACACCTATGAGCTGGAATTTTCTGGTGCACCTAATATATAACTGTTGTATAGTGACGCCCGCCCGAACTCAGCATCGTGACTGAGTGTAACCTTTGATCTTTTTGACTGTCTGAAAATGCAATTACATACTCCGCCCAAATGCTATCCCAACTCCGATGAATGCAGCAAGGAAAAAGTCTTTATTTTCGCAAGTGAGAAAAGTCCCGCAGAAGGTTGGCCATGTGAGTGTTGGTCTGCTTGCCTCCGCGCCGTGCAGCCTTCTTCCTGTTTTCCTTGGTCTTCACGGTTTTGGCTTCCCGTGGCGCGCTCGAAGGCTTGAGTCCGGCCTTAATGAGACCGTTGCGCAAATCGTCGGGGTTGGCAGGAAGCGAGATCTGGAGCCAAGCATCCTTAAATTCTTTCTCCATTGGATACATGAGGGACGGGTCATTGATCCAAACGGTTTTAGCCTGGAGGTCCTTCTGGTTACGTTTTACTAGAATCTCCTTCTTCTCCTCCATCTTGTTGATTCCCTCTTGTACTTCTGTCCAGCCATCCTTGAGCTCCCGGACTGGTAGGCCTTGTGCAGACTTTTGTTTCTGCAGAAAGGACTTTAGGTCGTCGGCGTTGCGGATGTCGTATTTAGGCTTGTATCGGTACTTATTAGTCCGAGGGTCCCATTCGATACGGTTCTGTGGGTCCTTCTTGCGAAAGGTGCTTTGAAGAGTGCGAACCGCGTGTTCGTAGTTTGGAGTTGTCTGGTGAAGGTTGAGGTAGTCGGTGATTTCCTGCAGCGTCATCCACCGCTTTTCCTCGCGAAGGTACTCGATAGTATAGGTGACCTGGGTCATAAGATGGATACCTGTACCGGTTTCCTGAGGTTGCGAGTAGACGGTTTGAGGGCCTGTTTCCCGCTTGCGCTTTGCGCCATTGGCGGAGGTGGCCGACGGCGTTGGTGAAGGAGCGGACAGCTTCGAAGAGGAGTTTGTCTTGAGATACGACATTTTTGCTGAAGAAATCACTGTAGTGGTTTGCGGAGAAGAAGATGGGCGTGTAGAAAAGTTGCGGTCCGGCAATGTGTGCAGAGGAATCGTTGCTGTGGAGGGTCTATTGAAAGGGTCGCACAGCGGGGATCGCAAATCGGCCAGGGATGGCGGTTTTATGCGTAGGAAGAAGCGGATAGTGAGCGGTGGAGTCAGTAGTGGCAGGCAAGTGGTTGAATGAATGTGTGCGTCATGAAGGAGTGGTCAAGTCTGTCATTGTTGTTGAGGCTCACAGGCTCCCGTGATGATGAAAGCAGCCCCCAGCCTGCCCTGGAGTCCTTGAGCTTGGGCTTGAACCGCGCTAAGGAGTGGGTCCGTATCTTGGCACTAGGCGCGTTGCTCAAGTGCAGCTTCCTCAAAGCGCCTTCAAAGAAACAAACCCGTTCCTTAGTGGCCCACCCACAACACTCTTTTACCTTCTCCTTTATCCTCTTTTTTACTCTATCATCGGCGAGTTGATGATGCGCTAGGGTTGTCATCTTTCTCAATCCTCTCACCATGGCTGTGGCAGCCGTAGACGTGGGCTACCTGGCCGCGTCCTACACTGTTCCGGAGTCAACACTGCAGTCGCTACTGTCTGCTCCCACCGTGGAACTTGTCCAAATACTTCTCGCGCAAATCGAAGCACGAGCTCGCGAACATGACGACTTCCAGGCAGAAAAGCTGCGTTCTGACGTTGAGTTGGAGAACGCAGTGCGCAACAGCGAAGCTCGCACGAAAGCGACTAAAGCAACTGCAGACAAGCATCTGAAAGAATTGGATGAGGTGCGGCAGAAGCTGAGTGAAACTGGTAGGTCTATTGCGATTTCTTTTCCACCTGCCCCATTCCTCCTGCACAATTCCCACTGCACAGTTCTCACTGCATAGAATTGGCTGTGCAGTCTTACACATTGAGTAAATCTTAACCATTGTTTGTAGAGAGGGCTCGTGACCAGCTCGCAACAGAGCTGCAGGATCTCAAGTCATCCACGTCGGCCTCCACATCCGCGACCAAAACACTCGAATCGCGCATCAATGCACTCGAAGTGCAGAATCGCGATGCTGTCTCCATGCACGAAGCCAAATCAAAGGCACACGACCAACTCGCAGAAGATCTCAACACACAACATAAACGGTATCGCGACCTCAAAGCGCAGTACACCGAGCTCGAACGCAGAAATCAGGAACTAGAAACTGCCGCTACATCTGCTAAGTATCGCGAGCAAGGAATTATTCAGGCACGAGACAATCTTTCTAAAAACGTAGAGTTCTTCGAATCGGAGGTCCAACGCTCCAAAGATGAGCTCAGTAAATTCCGAAAAGAGAAGAATGCGGAGATTGCTGAATTGAAGCGGGCAAACGAGGATGCCGACCGTACTATACAATCCCTTCGTCGTACCGAAGATTCCCAGCGAAAACATATGGCAGAATTGGAGGAGAAATTGGAACAGTCACTTTCCAGAGTGCAGGCATTGCAGGACTCCGCCATCCAGAAACAGCAGGCAGACCAGGCTCAGATTGATAACCTTCAAAGCCTAGCCAAGCTTCACCAGCAGAGCGCCAAAACAGCAAAGGATCATTTACAGGAGATCAGGGGTCAACTCGCTCAGCTCAGCGACAGTGCGGCCATGGAAGTCGGTCAGCTCCAAGCGGAAATTGATACCGAGGTTAGACAAAGGGAAGCCGCTGAGGCAAAGATAGCAGAACTAGAATCCCAAATCGAGGGACTTGAGGCGCAAGTTGCAGAACTTCGAAGCTTGACACAAATTCCAGCTACACCTCGACGTGCGATCAACGGATCATTCGGTACACCCGGTCGGGCGGGCTCCCCTAGCTTCCTCTCCCCGGCGCGAAGTCGCGCTGGATTGTCCACCACCGAACTCTATGCCGAGAATACGCAACTTAAAGCCCAATTGCGTTCTTTGAAGGAAGACGACACTAGGACGAAATCTACACTAGGCGAGATACTGGAAGAACTCGAACGTCGCCAACCGGAGATCGAGGAATTGCGAACCGAAAATGATCGCTTAAGTGAAGAAGCCGGCCAGATAACTACGTTGCTCGAAGAAGCTGTTGCAGATAGGGAAGTTGCGAGAAAGGCAACTCGGAAAGCGCAGGGCGACCTTGAAGGCGCAGATCGGGAGAAGCAGATACTGAGTCGACAACTCCGCGATGCCAGCGCTCAGCTGCGCCTGCTTCTTTTGGAACAACAAGCCCGTGATCAAGGGATGGGATCTCTCACAGTTGAAGAACAAAATTTCTTCCAGCAAGTAGAACAAGGCCAAATCCCCGACACGTTGGATGAAGATACCGAAACCGGGCGGATCATTAGTCAGAAACTTGTTCTATTCAACAACATCACTACGCTTCAGAAGAAGAACGAAGAGCTCATTCAAGGCATCCGCGAACTTTCAGAGAGGTACGAGGGCAGCGAAGCACAGGCCCGAAACGACCAAATTTCAACCGAGCGCGAAGAGTTTGGACGCCTGAGGGTACAGATAGAGGAGTATGAGGATAAGATTAGTGGTTTGAGCCTTCGATTGCAGAGTATCGAAAAGGAGCGCGACATGTATCGTCGCATCGTCACAAGTCGCGGCCAGCTTCCGCCTAACATGGATGCCAGCCGATCCGGCGAAGAGTTGCCATTCGGAATGTCCACTGCCAGGAGTGTCTCCCAATCCGGGGATGCAAACGCCCACGACAAGGAAATTGCTCGATTGGAGAAACTCGTAAAGGAGCTACAAACTCACATGGATAACATCAGGCAAGACAGCGCCGTCGATCATGATACGCTCAAGCAGCAGGTGAAATCTTTGGAGAATCAGAATGGAGAACTCCAAAGGGAGAAGATGAAGGAGAGCAATGCAGCTCAGCTCGCCCGCGACCGATATGAGCTACTCCAGAACCGGTTCAGCCTCGTCCAATCCGACAATGACGAACTCCAAAAGCGATGCAACAGCCTCCAAGACAGTGCTGCAAAGCAAGATATCCAAACCCAGCAAGTTGCTCAAAATCTCATTGAATCTCAGAGCCTCGTCGACAGTCTGGAACGTGAGAAAAACAATCTCAAAGCCTCTCGGGATTTCCTCAAAACAATGGAAGGTCGTCTGGAAGCCGAGATCAAACGGCTTACAGAGGAGAACAGCAAGTCCAATAACCGGCTTACAGACTTACAAAATCTGCACAATGAGCATGTACTGACCGAGGCCGAGACCCGACGACGCTTGCAGACACGTGTAGATATTCTTGAGGTCGAACTGCAAACTACGAAGCGAAAACTCGAAGACGACAACGAGGACCATAAGAAAATTCTGCAGCGTCGCGATTTTGAGCAGAGCGAAGCCTCCAAAAAGATCAACGATCTCACCACCACGATAAACGATATGAGACCTGAGCTAGCAGCTCTGAAAACGGAACGCGATCAGCTTCAGTCCCGCGTTGACGAACTGAAAGTCGAACTTCGCATCGCCGATGAGCGTTCTCAGCATTCATTCTCGCATTCAACTTCCCATGTTAATGGATCGGGTGAGATTAATGACAATAATGTAACTCGGGAAGAAGAATTAAGTACCGAGATCTCCAACCTAAAGCGAGAGCTCGAGAGTGCACAGAGAGCACTAGAAGATGCAAAAGCCCAGGTTGCTCAGTATAAAGCCATCGCCCAAGATGCTGAAGATCGATTGGCCGACATTCAAGACGCACAAGAGGAGCTTCAACAGCAGGCGGACGCAAGCATTGCCGAGAAGGAGGCCAAGATTCAGGATCTGGAGAAACGTGTGGATGAGATCTCTTCAGAACTAGCTACCACCAACTCAGAGCTTTCAGAACTACGAGGAAAATACGAAACAGATGAGCAACGTCATGCCCAACAGAAGGAATATCTCGAAGCCGAAATCACTCGTTACAAGGATGAGACAGAGCAATACAAAGAGAAAGCGGCGCTCCTCGAAGAGGACAACAAGGCACAATCCGAGCTCACCCAGCGCGCGACCAACGATTACACGAATGAGGTTCAAAAACATAGCGCAGCCCTCAAGAATCTTCAAGACGAACGTACGCAGCACAATGCACTGAAGCAGGAGGTTGCGCAGTATAAGACCCGTGCTGAAGCTGCTCGCACATCCTTAATCGAAGGCGAAGAAAATTGGAAGGAACTGCGAGAGCGATTCGAACGAGAAAACTCGGAGAGCCAGACCAGGTACAACGACTTGAAGGAGCAAAACAATATCCTCCACAAGCAACTTGAAAACTTGAGTACACAAATTGCTGGTCTCAAGCAATCCCGTTTGTCCATCGCCGCCGGTGATGCCGAAACAGTCAACACAAACGATGAAGTTGCAAGGCTCAATAACATTGTGAACTACACTCGCCAGGAGAAAGACATCTTAGAAGTCCAATTAAATGTGGCCACGATGGAGTCAAAACAATTGAAACAGCAACTTGAAGTCGCCCGCGATCAGCTCGAACAAACAAGGGAGAGACTATCTCAAGAGCAACAAACGCAAGCCCAAAACAAGGAGAGTGCACGAAGTCTTGAAAATCTATCCGCTACAATCGAGCAGCTCAACGTGTATAGGGAGAGCGCTACTACTTTGCGTAACGAAGCCCAGCAAGCTCAGTCCAGGCTTAACGCGAAATCTCAAGAGGTCGACGATCTTCTCGCTCAGATTGAACCACTTAAGCAGCGTGTGCAGGAGGTCGAGGGCGAGTTGGCGATGAAGAATGGGGAGATTGAGATGGTCCAACGAGATCGTGAACATTGGCAGAAGCGTCACCAAGAGGTTTTGCACAAGTACGATCGCATTGATCCTGCTGAACTGGAGGGACTCAAGACTCAGATCGAGACATTGCAAACGGAGCGTGACCAGGTTCAGTCTCAACTCAACAGTGTTGATGAAAAAATTGAAGCTGTGAAAAAGACCACGAAAGAGGAAATGGAAGTCGCCTACCAGGAGCGCCGTAACACAATGGTTGGCCAGTTCAAAGAGCGCTCGAAAGAGCTCTCTGGGAAAATTAAGGCTGCCAATGCCGAAAACGCCGTGATTGTGCGGGAGCGCGATGAACTCCAACAACAACTTGTCACTTTGCGTCAAGAATTAGAAGAGGCAAAGGCAGCACGTGATGAGGCTATTGCCAATTCCGCCGCTAATACTGACACTGCTATGGGCGAAGAGGGCCAAGTGGATGAGGGAGCAACCAACGTTTCTGGTGAGGAAAAGCAAGAACTTGAAAATCGTATTGCAGTGGCCGAAACGAAGGCGTTCGAGGAGTCCAATCGATCAGTCAGGCTTCACATTGAGAATCAAGCATTGCAGTCTAACGTTCAAACTCTCGAGAACCAGGTGGTAAGTGGTGACCTCAAAATAGGCATTAACATAGGACTAACTCTCGAACAGGGAGAGCTACAACAGCGCATTGCCAGTCTCAATGCCGAGCTTTCGCAGGCTCGTGATCAGCCTCACGAAACTCAGGCTCAGCCTTTAGAATCACAAGCAACAACAGAAGTATCTCCTAACGATGTAGACAAACTCAAAGAAGAACTTGCCGCTGCGCAAAAGGAAGTCGAAGATCTGAAGACTCGAGCGGATATCACAGATTCCTCCATTGCTGCCCCCACAGAAGACAACACTTCTTCTATCACTGAGCAAGTCACGCAGCAGGTCAGCACAGCCAAGGCAGAAATCGAGGCAAAGGCTCAGGAACGTGTTGAAAGTGCTGAACGAGAGGCTGTTGGAAAAATGAAGACTTTCAAAGACAAATGGAACAAGGTGCATATGGATAAGATGCAGGCCCTTAGGGAAGAGCATGGGGTCGTCATCAATCGTATGACGTCGGAACACCAGGAAGAGATTGCCCGCATCCGACAGGAAACGACAACAACGGGTACACAATCCGCCATAACAGCAGAGCCAAAAGAGGACGCTACAGAAAACGTTCCTGCTGCTTCCGAGACACAAACACATATCAAAGAAGAAGTCAAATTAGGCTCGGGCTGGACAGATGCCCAGATTAAGGACTTCATCAAAGACAACGACGTTTGCAAATCGATCATTCGACAAAATATAACAAATCGAGTCGAGCCCATGGTCGCCAAAGCCAAAGAAGAGCAGGCAAAGGCCGATGCCGAGCAGTATCAGAAGGAGCTCGAACAAGCGAAATCAGGCATTGTAGCTGAGCAGGAGAAGTTGAACGTGACGAAGTTGGAAGAAGCCAAAGCGAAAGCTAGAGACGAGGCAGAAAAGAGAAGCGCAGCAAAGATGAGTATTAAGGACAACCAACTGAAGAAGGCCAATGCGAAGCTCGAAGTAGTAAAGCAGGCTGCGGAAGAGACACCACAGCGACCAGTCGGTGAGGTCTGGGAGGTTGCAAACGCCGCACAACCCAAACCAGCACCCTCAGCTCCTCAACCCACACCCCAACCTGCATCTGGAGCAGCTCCTCAAGGAAATCAAGCAGGGCAAGCCCAACCCAGCACACCATCGGCAGGAAGTGTTCCACAAGCAAATGGGGCTACGCCAACCTCCTTCGGCCAGGCATCGTTTGGACAGCCTTCCTTCAATCAACATAGCCAAGGCTCTCCTTTACCTGGACTTGGTCAGTCTCCATTCGGCCAGCAAGGAGCTCAACTCAACCAATCGGGTTCATTCGGACGATCGAACAACACCAATCAACCATTCCAACAGACTATACAGGGAGTCAATCAGAATCAGATGCGATTTCCAGGGCAAGTCGGGGGTGGTCAGCCGCTTGGTTCCTTCAACGGCATGACTCAACCTGGATTTGGACATCCCCAACAGGAAGCTCAACACTCTCAGCACGGCGGAAGAGGTCGGGGACAAGATAACATTGGCACGGGACCTGCGACAATGCGCAACATACTTGGACAGCAAAATCAAAGCGGAATCCCTCGGGGTGGCGCCAATTCGGGAATCCCTCGTCCTGGAGGTCGTGGTCAGCCTCACCAGAATCAACTACCTCAGATTCCGGGTGGCAATGCTCAAGGTGCAGGTGCTTCGCAGATTGGTCGTGGTGGTGGACGAGGTACTCGTGGCGGCCGCGGTGGCCCTGGAATCAACACCAACACAGCAAGCCATAGTCAGACTCAAGGTCAAAACAGCCCTAGATCACTGAATCCAGGTGCTCCAGGTTTTGCTCCTGGCGTAGGTCGAGGTGGTCAGAAGCGAGGACGCGAAGAGGGTGCAGAGGGCGAAGCAGGCCACCAGGCCGAGAAGCGTGCTCGTGGAGGTCGAGGTCGTGGTGGTGGCGGCGGCGGCGGCAGTGAGGCATAAGTGGAAGCGCCATGTTCGAAGCTACGGATATGTGGGTACTATGTCCATTTTCACTTTCCTTTGTTTGGGGGGATTTGCAACATTTCAGTTCGACTTCACTCACAGTTGTTGAGTGAGGTCATGGAAGCGGAAAATCAAGGATGTGCATGGAAGGGGATGTATATGGGTTACTGTAATATATTCATGGTGCAAGAAGCACTGTCGAGCAATGGAATCTAATCGACTAAATCTCTGAGCCTGATATGAAAGTATAATGTACGAACATGGATCGAGGAGAATGCTTGGCATGTCACGAACAACGTACGACAGCACGTGAACGGAATCAGGACCGGTACTTAATCCGTCACCTAGGTAGGCTATGGACGCGAATATGGGTTGCGGGGCGGTGGACTAGCCTTCTTTACTCCTTTTAATCATGGAAGCCGAGGTATTTTATGTTTTCACAAAAATGGAACCTGATGCAAGCCAAATACAATAATTACCTTGCCACGTGTGAATTCCTCGACCCACCAGGTACATGTACTACACACGTGTACTACACAACACGTACTACATAACATGTACGACATGTGTGTTACATAAGGTCCAGTCGGAATCGAAATTTGTATTGGTCGAGATGCACCGAATTACATGACTCGCTATATGCAGCACGGCTGTCCCGTTCTTTCAGGTCACCAGCCGCTGGGCGCAAAAAGGCGCATTCCCTCCAACATCCTCGGATGCAGGCGCAGGCCGGCCAGACGTGGGCACAGCGACACTTTCTCTCAATTGCACAGATGGTACGATCGCCGCCATCTCTCCTTATACAAGGACTACACATGTATCCCCATCTTTCCCCAACTCACCAGTATTTTCCACCGAGAGGGATGATCCTGAATTGCTTCTATTCTGGACGATGCCAGTGGAACCGAAAGCTTGGGATCGGCAACTAACGCACGTTAGTCTGGGGATTCCAGATCCCTGCCCATGTTCTGTTGGCCCAAAAGCCCTGAAGAAGCTCACCCCACGGCCCATCCTCAGCTCTCACTCAGCCCTCCTCTACCCTATTCTACCTCGACCTTTCTCGCCGCGACACCAACTGTTGTCTCTCTTTGAACACCGGCGCCGCTCCGACGTCTTCTCTCCGTCGTCTACCAGCTGTTTCCGCAACTGCGGAAAGCGCACAATAGAGATAAATCGCGAAGCGCATGCCTATCGGACATCGGACATATTCGCATCCAAGAATCGACAAGATGGGCAGTGATTCGAGCCGCAAAGGCGCTTCACTGGCGGGGTTGCCGTTGAAGCATCTCTCATTAGTTACGGTATGCACATCCTTATTCCAGTCTCCAGTTTCCAATTCTCATTGTACGATGCTAACTATCTTGAAATAGCTTACTTTCCAGAATTCTGCGCTCATCCTGGTATGACGCCCTGACTGCTGCACCCCCCCTCCCCCCTCGTCCACCCCGCCTGCCCATAACGTCGACAGTAGCGAGCTCCGAGTTGACAGTGGATAGATAATGCATTATAGTCGTATGATGCCAGCTGTCAACGGACAGAGATATCATACCTCCACGAGCGTATTCCTCAACGAAGTTCTCAAGCTCACAATCTCGTTTACGGTCGCATTGTACCAGTTGTCCAAGATACTGTCGCCGAACACCCCCGCAACAACGCTTTTTGCTACCTTAATATCCGCCGTCTTCGCGAACGAGAGTTGGAAACTGGCTATCCCTGCGCTATTATACACTATCCAGAACTCCCTACAATACATAGCTGTGTCAAATCTGGATGCGGCGACTTTCCAAGTCACTTACCAGCTCAAGATCCTCACAACGGCTATTTTTAGCGTATTGATGCTAAAAAGATCGCTGTCGTCTCGCCGATGGCTATCCCTTCTTCTCCTAGTTGTGGGTGTTTCGATTGTCCAATTGCCACGGACCGCTACTCCGCCAGGACCGCCAGCGCTTCACTCGTTGAAAAACGCTCGGGCATGGCCAAGATCCATAAGTGAGCTCAGCATGATGGGCACAAAGGTTGCTCGCCAACTGAGCAGACGGTCTGCCACATATGAAGGCATCGAACAGGATGTGGCATTACAACATCCGGAAATGAATGCATCCGTCGGACTGACAGCTGTCTTGATCGCTTGCGGACTCTCTGGTCTTGCAGGCGTTAGCTTTGAGAAGATTCTGAAAGAATCTACCCCGAGTGCGACGCTATCCCCCACCGCGATGCTATGGGTGCGGAACGTTCAATTGTCCTTTTGGTCACTTTTCCCCGCATTGTTTCTTGGAGTGATATTCATGGATGGCGAGAAGATTGCAAAGACGGGTTTCTTTGCTGGTTATAATTGGATCGTCTGGACAGCCATTACCTTCCAGGCGTGTGGAGGGATAATTGTTGCATTGGTAATCAAATACGCCGACAATATCGCTAAAAATTTCGCAACGTCTATTTCGATTATTGTCAGTTGTCTCGCTAGTGTATTCTTTTTCGACTTTGAGATTACACTATCCGTATGTACCCTTGAGATTGATCGGAAAAAACGACAAAAGTGCTTCTGATATATGCTGACATTCTACAGTACTTCATTGGCACCCTTGTTGTATTATACGCCACATATCTTTACAGTACGGCAGACAGTGGACAAGCGCCTCAACCGAAAATAGCCAAGTACGAATCAACTACGACCAATGGTGTTTCATCCTACCTCAACATAGACCATGGTACTGGAGCAATCGACAAACCTTCATATAGGACGGAAGGACTCACAAACTCAATACCGGAAACACCTACACTCGAAAGACAAATGTTAAAAGGCGATTCTGAGCGTAGTTCATTCTCAAAACGCGACGACTGACCAATGCGCATTGTTCAGATGGAGTGATTCTCTTGTACGGTTGTCTTCTACTTGATATCGGCTGCTTGGAACAAATATGGAGTAAAGTGATGGATAGTCATGGTTTGGATAATTGAGGACTGTGTATGCATGACTTGCGGGTGTGCTTGTAGGTCTACCATGACTCATGCCACCTGGGTGTGGAGACCAATCACCCAAAATAACTAGATACCCATTAGACGAAGTACTGGACTGCTTCAATGCAAAGTCTGGGAAAGAAAATATCCTGCTGGAAGGGCAGAGTACTGGATCTCGCGACCATTCTAAGCCGTTGAGATTTCAGGCATAGCACGTGAGGTGACCAATCCTAGGTGGCCGCGTCGTTCCTGCCCGCTGTTTCTGAGCCACATACTCCATTCTCGTCCAAATTCTCGTCACTACCAGCCTTCAGTCTACACTCTCATCTCTGCTGTTCTTTTGACGCAATAAATCAGTTGTTCTCCTTCGCAACTGTGTGGTGTATGTATGGTCATCATGGAGGACTCATTCGATGAAAGCCTAGACGAGCGCAGTCAGGACAGACCCAGTCGGCAGCCTACACAGTATACACTCACACACAAACGTTTCAAGCGACCAATTCGGCAGGTCCCTGATCGAGATCGATACGGTGGGCATCACTCCTTTGATGATGTTGAAGGAGATGAGAATGGCTATGAGCACGATGTGCTATATGACGATTTTGGTCAATAACACTTCCTCAGATTCTTATTACATTCTTACCTCACGCAGATTTACGTTTGCTCCAGCAGCCCATAGAAGATCGCATGACCCAGGCTGGTCGGGGTGAAGCACGATTGTCTCTGGCGCCGAGAGTGTTAGGTCACTTCACCGATACCCCACCACAGGCAGAAGCCGCATATCCATTCCAGCCCACAGAGGACAATAAATATGGTGGTAAATACTCGGATTAATTTCTGTGATAATCACCTCTGACATCATTTTCATCAGTTCAGCTCAATTTCCCGCATCCAGTAGCACGTCGCCTAGGTCAGTCTGTTATTTATATCAATTTAATGAACGTTTGGACCTAATAAATCATAAGACAATTATTCATTTCACGGTGATCAGCAAGACCAGCAGCACGGCTTGGATGCACACCTTGGAGATTCTTCGAGCCCGGCTGTCAGGGCAGCCCAGAGGCGAGACGACAGCCGTGCATATCAAGTGGGCAGTACCTCCAAGGATCCAGAAACGAAGGGAGCGACTTCTCTAAACCCATTAACGTCGTCTAGACCAACCCCAAATCGGATCACGTTGCCACATGCACCTCCTGTTGTGCAAGGTATTCCTTTGATCCCTGTGTCGGAGCTCCCAGACCGGTTTCGCTCTGTATTTTCTTTCCCAACATTCAACGCCGTGCAATCGAAGAGCTTCCGTAAGGTCTACAAGTCTGATGACAATTTTGTGCTGGCTTCCCCGACCGGAAGTGGCAAGACTGTTATCCTGGAGCTTGCGATCTGCCGAGCTGTTCTCCAGAATGCCGCCGGTCAGCACAAGATTGTGTATCAAGCCCCAATCAAAGCACTATGTTCAGAACGTCAAAGAGACTGGCAAAAGAAGTTCAATGGACTTGGCTTGACATGCGCTGAGCTTACTGGTGACACCGACGTTGGAGATCTTCGCACTGTTCAACAGGCAGATGTTATCATCACAACACCCGAAAAATGGGATAGCATAACGCGAAAGTGGAAAGACCACGAGAATTTGCTGAGACTCATAAGGTTGTTTCTCATCGATGAAGTACATATTCTCAAGGAAGATCGCGGTGCTACTTTAGAGACCGTTGTGTCTCGTATGAAGACAATTGGCACCAACGTTCGATTCGTGGCCTTGTCGGCGACGGTTCCAAGTCTCGACGATGTCGCTGTTTGGCTTGGGAAAAGTCCTTCTGAACCATATCAACCTGCCGGCAGTGAGAAGTTTGGTGAAGAATTTCGGCCCATCAAGTTAAAAAAACATATTTGTGGATATGCAAGTAATGGAAACGATTACCAATTCGATGTCCAACTAGACTGCAAACTCCCAGATGTCATTTCGAAATTTTCGGAACGCAAGCCCATTATGATCTTCTGTTTTACCCGCAAGTCGACAGTAAGCACCGCAAAACTGCTGGCAAGATGGTGGGCATCCTCTAAACCCGGTAGCCAATTCTGGGACAGACCGGCTGAAAAGATTCAGTTCCAGGATCGCGATCTCTCCGAGTGCGCCGACTCTGCTGTCGCTTTTCACAACGCAGGTCTTTGTTCGAACGACAGAATCAATGTCGAAAAAGGGTACTTGGATGGAAACATCAAAGTTATTTGCTGCACGTCAACCCTCGCAGTTGGGGTGAACTTGCCTTGTCACTTCGCCATCATCAAGAATACCATGACGTTTACCAATACTGGTCTTCAAGAATACTCTGATCTGGAAATCATGCAAATGCTTGGACGTGCAGGGCGACCACAATTTGATGACAATGCCGTTGCAGTTATCATGACCCGTCAGATCAAGATTCGACGCTATGAGACCATGGTGACTGGACAAGATATTTTGGAAAGCAGACTGCACTGTGGCCTCATCGATCATTTAAATGCAGAGATCAACCTGGGCACCATCAAGGATCTCCCATCGGCAAGAAAATGGCTAACTGGTACTTTTCTATATGTGCGACTCAAGAGCAATCCCGAATACTACAAACTTGACGGTACCAAGGTCTCTCGAAATATCGATGAGCAATTAGATAACATCTGCCTGCAGAATCTCGATTTGTTGCAGGAAGCAAATCTCATTGAAAAAGATCATTGGATCAAGGGGACGGAATTTGGGCAGGCAATGGCCCAGTATTATGTACAGTTTGAGACTATGAAGGCCTTTATGGGCATACCGCCAAAAGCTCAGATTTCAGAACTTGTAAGCCTTGATATGGGTGCACTTGCTAAGCAATACTAACTATCACAGCTTTCTGCCCTTGCACAAGCATTTGAGTTTAGAGAAATTCGCTTTCGGTCTGGTGAAAAAGCTCTTTACAAGAGTTTGAACCAATCTCTCCAGACTCGATTCCCTATTCCTGTCACTTTGACCCACTCTGCGCACAAGGTATCGCTCATCATCCAATCAATCCTGGGCGCAGCCGACATCCCCTGGAACAAAGAGACGGCAAAATACAGATCACAGTATACAATGGAAGCCGGAATGATCTTTAAGCATGCACCCCGTTTGATACGATGCATTATCGATTGTCAACTCTACCTGAAAGATTCAGTAGCGGCAAATCATGCTCTCATGATTGAGCGAAGCATATCTGCTCGAGTTTGGGATGACTCACCAGTTTATATGAAACAAATACCAGATGTTGGAGATGTCTCGGTACGAAAACTCATCAACGGAAACATAAAGACCATAGAAGAGCTAGAGTACACTGAAGCAAGTCGAATCGAAATGCTGCTAAACCGGAGACCACCTTTTGGCCTGAAACTCTTAGATCATGCTAGGAAATTTCCCAAGGTGCGAGTCTCAGTAGGCATTCTACCTCACTCGGTATGTTCAATACCTATGCTATTCAAACCCATGCTTACTCTAAGTAGGCCAAAAAATCTGAGAATGGGGTATCTGTGAACGTCAAGGTAGACCTCGGATTCCTCAATGATAAAGCACCTACTTCTTGGAATGGAAAGTCCATCTACGTTTGTCTTTTGTGTGGAACATCTGATGGGAAAATAGCCCATTTCGCTCGCATAAGGTATGCGCCAACGGCCCACATTCTCTCTCATTACTGACCGGCTCTAGTGGACAGAAGTTGGGAAATGGACAAGCCTTGGTCTTTCCAGCACTGCTCACAACCGCGGATCAACACATCAACTGCTACGTAATGTGCAATGAAATTGGTGAGTAATAAAATGTAGAAATAAGGAACAAAGACTAATTCCTGGAAGCGGGCACAATGCGGGAAGCCAGTGTTAGACCGAAAGTACCAAAATTTATGTTTCCCACTCCAAAGCCAGTCCCCCAGGCTGTACCTCTCGCGCAGCCTACCTCCAACATATCTAAGCGTCGAATAAATAGCGGGAGCAAGGAAATGACGACTTCAAAGAATACGGACGAGTTTGGAGACGATGATCTTGACGATGATGACCTGGTAAATGCCTACGTAGGTGATCTTGATTTCGACCACATCGATAATTATGCCAATCCAGTACATGCACTTACGCGAAGGAACACGTCTAAGAATTCCTCGACGAAGAGAAATGCTCGTGCAGAATCAATCGATGACGATCTAACCCTAAAGCAGCTTGGGAACGGTAGATGGTCTTGCAACCATAAATGCAAAGACAAGAGTGCCTGTAAACACATGTGTTGTCGCGATGGCCTCGATAAGCCACCAAAGAGACCGACAAAAAAAATCTCACTAACCAACAATGTCACTTCATCCGACCAACAACAAGCGGTAGATAACAGCCAAAAGACTCAAACGAAGTTGAATATCCTCGGTTCATCTAAGAGGAAAGGTTCTGACCAAATCGAAGTTCTTGATATGACCAAGTCAGAGAAGAGGAGAAAATCAGACAAATCGATCAAAGGACAAAGAGAGTATCACGACCTGCACCAACTTCATCATAATATTCCAATGCAAGATGCTCCTGCGACAATATCATCCGTCATGCACAAGGTACCGGCATATTGCTATGCTAACGGTGGTAGCCACAACTTATCATTTCTTGATAATAAAGATCCAACGGAAAACGATGGGCTCGAATCAAGTGGATACGGAGCCGCGTTGTTCGAGGACCTAACCAATGAGTACGACGCTGTTGAAGAAGGCCACACGGAAAGAGAATGGAAGCTACAAGTAGATGACCAACAGTTGGACAACGAAGAAAACTTAGAAAAGTCCACAAAAGACGACAGATCTGCCATTTTCGATGACGACGAAGACTCTCTTTTCGCCGAGGCATTAATTGGTTTAGCCGATTCTGAAGAAATCAAGGCCACCGATAACATTGGCAAGACAGATTTGTGTGCTCTGAAGGACATGTTTGATGTTGACTTTGAAGACGAACTTTCTGCTGACAACGAAAGTGAAAAGGCATGTACATCCGGGTTAAGTGCAAAGATAGAGACTTCCACACTCATTAGGAGGGAATCAAGTTTGAATCAGCAATTTACGCAACCTACACCACAGATTCATGATCTTCGTTTCCCGCAGATATCTCATGAGAACGATACCTCAGATAAGATCACAAGGGTCATGGATGAAAACAAGGTATCGGGGGAATATTTCCCTGCCAAACAGTCGAACGAAAACAGCGCAAAAATGAATCGGGGAGACCATCTTCAAAATGCAGATTCTTTCGACAAGAATGATACTAGTGCGATGAAAGAGAACGTACTTGCAGCTTTCAAGGATCTCGAACCATGGATCGTTGCAGAGTTTGGAGATATCATAGAGCTGGTCGATACTTGAATCGGGGTGCAAGCCTGTGTAAGTGCATTCAGGCTAACCTCGCCATCGGGAAGGTCATGCTATGATTATGTATCAACCTTTCGGTCGAACGATACGAAATAATTATGGAGGCAAACAGATATATGCTAGACTTTTAGAGATAATTTAATCTGTATACTGTAAAAATCATAGAATAGTGTGACTATATTATTGGAATATTGTAACAGGGTTAAAATAGATATTAACGCCACAGTGGCGCAGCTAGTGTGGATTATGTAAAGTTGCAGAACGCCAGCCGCAACCTTGAACCTGCATCATCGAGGCAGCTGTCCAAGACCACGACATCCCATCTGCGAACGACGCCCCTCCGTTTACCCAACAAACCTCGCGACAAGCCCTTCACAGTAGAATCGCTTGCCCTGAGCTGCCATCATGGCGCCCACACAGGATACCATGTTCCGCTCTGCGGACATGTCCCTGACGCAGCTCTACATCTCCAATGAGATTGGCCGCGAGGTCGTTTCTGCCCTCGGAGAGCTTGGAGTTATGGATTTCAGAGATGTAAGTTCCATTGATAGTAGTAAAGGTGCTTGCGATAAGCTCCATAGATGGAAATTGATGGATTTGAATGCTAATACGGTCGGTTAACCAGCTCAACTCCGAGACGACCGCATTCCAACGTACCTTCACACAAGAGATTCGCAGGCTCGACAATGTTGAACGCCAACTACGTATGTTCATTAGAGAATGGAGTGATAACATATAACTGATTAGAAGAAGGCTACTTCCGCGCTCAGATGGACAAGGCGAGCATCCCGATGCGATCCATCTACGACTTCAATAACCCTTTCACCTCTCCCTCCGCCTCCGAGATCGATGAGCTTGCAGATAAAAGCCAAAGCCTAGAGAACAGGGTTTCGTCGCTGAACGAAAGCTACGAGACTCTCAAAAAACGCGAGGTCGAGCTTTCCGAGTGGCGTTGGGTACTCAGGGAGGCTGGGGGCTTCTTCGATAGAGTGGGTCATCGCTTTCATAATAATAAACTGGCGTGGCGATCTAACAGTGGCTATAGGCTCGTGGACAAACCGAAGAAATCCGTCATTCTATCGATAATGATGACGCGCCACTCCTGCAGGACGTCGAACAGAATAGCAACGGCAACGGCGAGCCAGCGGCCGATCGATCCTTCTCTGTTATGAACATCGGATTCGTAGCAGGTGTAATTCCTCGCGAGCGTATTGCGGCCTTCGAGCGGATTTTGTGGAGGACTCTTCGTGGTAACTTGTATATGAACCAGTCCGAGATCCCAGAACCCATTATCAACCCCGAAAACAACGAGGAGGTTAACAAGAATGTATTCATCATCTTCGCCCATGGAAAAGAAATTATTGCCAAAATTCGAAAGATATCTGAGTCGCTGGGAGCTGATCTCTATAGTGTGGACGAGAATAGCGAGCTCCGTCGTGATCAGATTCGCGAAGTCAATACCCGGCTGAGCGACTTGGCCAGCGTTTTGAGGAACACAAAATCCACATTGGATGCAGAATTGACTGCTATTGGACGCAACCTAGCCGCTTGGATGGTTATCATCAAGAAAGAGAAAGCGACGTATCAAACTTTGAACAAGTTTTCCTATGATCATCAGCGCAAAACGCTGATTGCCGAAGCTTGGGCTCCTACTAGCCACTTGGGTTTGATCAAATCGACACTTTCTGATGTGAACGACCGAGCTGGATTGTCGGTTCCCACGATTGTCAACCAGATCAAAACGACGAAGACGCCACCTACTTACTTCAATTCGAACAGATTCACGATTGGTTTCCAAACGATTATCGACGCTTATGGAACGATCAAGTACCGCGAAGTTAACCCGGCACTTCCTGCCATTGTCACGTTTCCCTTTATGTTCGCTGTTATGTTTGGCGATTTCGGCCACGGTCTCATCATCTTCCTCGCCGCCATTGCTATGATCTACTACGAACGAACACTCCAACGCCGCAAGCTCGACGAACTCTTCTCGATGATCTTTTACGGTCGATATATTGTCTTTATGATGGGTATCTTCTCCATGTATACTGGATTGCTGTACTGCGATGCCTTCTCCAAGGAGCTCCCCTTCTTCAAGTCCATGTGGGACTGGCAGCCTCCGACCCATGGCGGATCAACCAACGTTACTGCTTCCACACGCGTCGAAGGTTACACATACCCCTTTGGCCTTGATTGGAAGTGGCATGACACGGACAACGATTTGCTCTTTTCCAACAGTTACAAGATGAAACTGAGTATTCTCCTTGGTTGGTGCCACATGACCTTCTCCCTCGTCTGGTCTCTGGTCAACGCCCTTTACTTCTCTACTCCCATCGACATCTGGGGTAACTTTGTGCCTGGAATGATCTTCTTCCAGTCCATTTTTGGATATTTGGCATTCACCATTGTTTATAAGTGGTCAGTCGACTGGAGCGCTTTGGGACGCAACCCGCCCAGTTTGTTGAACATGTTGATCTTCATGTTTCTTCAACCTGGTACCTTGGAAAACCCGGATGAGCCGTTGTACAAAGGACAGGCCTCGATCCAGGTTATCCTGCTCCTCTTGGCTGTAACCTGCGTACCGGTCTTGCTGTTCTTGAAGCCATTCTATCTCCGATACGAGCACAACAAGGCACGAGCTCTAGGTTACCGCGGTATTGGAGAAAGCACGCGGGTCAGCGCCTTGGACGACGATGACGATGAGGAAGGACGAACACTCAACGGAGGACGCGAAAGCTTTGGCGACGATGAAGATGGTATCGCCATGATCACGCAAGACATCGGACACGGCGAGGAACACGAGGAATTTGAGTTTAGTGAGATCATGATTCATCAGGTCATCCACACCATCGGTAGGTGGCCCCCTGCAACATGGGCAAATTCAAGCTTTGGACAAGCGCTAATTATGAACAGAATTCTGCCTGAATTGCGTGTCGCACACGGCATCGTACCTGCGCCTCTGGGCGCTGTCGCTAGCGCATCAACGTCTTTCGATTGTGCTCTGGGACATGACGATGAAGATTGCGTTTGGGTTTACGGGCATCACGGGCTCCATCATCCTGGTTGTCATCTTCTACGGATGGTTCGCGCTCACGGTGATGGTGCTCTGTGTCATGGAAGGCACAAGTGCCATGTTGCACTCGCTTCGTCTGCATTGGGTGGAGGCCATGAGCAAGCATTTCATGGGTGACGGTGTACCGTTCACTCCGTTTAGCTTTAAGATTTTGTTGGAAGAGGAACCGGTTGAATAATTGGTCTCCAGGTTCTTGACCGGGGATCTTTCCTTTCCTTTCCTTTGTTAAGCAATGTATACTATGGATGTTAGATGTGTGAGAGTGTGTGTCTGTGTGAACCGCGAAGGATACTTTGGTTTTTGGATGGATATGTATTGGGAACTTTGTATATAGGAAATAGTTAACCTCATTGGTTCCCTATTGTTCGATAATCTATACTGCGCTTGGGATTCCGATTCGTCCATGCCGATTCCCTATTCTCTTCCCTCTTTTTTCTTTTCAAATCCACAAATTAATCGCGCGGTCTTATAGCGCCATTTAGCTGCACGCATGGCGAAGACCGATCCACTTCCTCTCCATGACATGCGTGCATGCATGCATGCCCTCATTCCGACTTGACTATTATGGCTAACCTCGCTGGGTAGCTTCGCGAAAAATTGCGGCTCTGCACACGTTTTGGCAAAGAAAGTATCAACGCTTTGTTCACGGCGCAAACCCCATCCCCTTCGATATGCCTCCCCCTTAATCTTCCTCGTCGCGGCTTCTGCATGCGATTGCAGCCTGACGGGAAGTTGCGTGAGGTGTGGAAGCCTGACTTTGGATTCCGAAACGGTTGGTAGGCAGGCAGCACGGTAGGGTAGGATGAGTAGTTCATGGGTTGTTTAGAATGCTAGTGGTGCACTGGGCAGCGAGGTACCACCGACATGTGTGTGTGCGTGTGTGCACGGGTGCGGGTTCCGAAGAGTATTCGGGGGGGACGGAACGAGTCGGAATGGGATTGGTAGAGATATTTTACATGTGGTAGGGTTTAGGTAGGGAAGGGCCGCGGATTGAGGGATTAATCTTTTGGGCGAATGGTTGGTTGGGTTTGAGATGTTTTGTTTGTTTTATCCATGGGAGAGGCTGAGGCTTAGGGCATTTGATATGCAGTCGTGAGGGGGTGTTGGTGACATTTGAGGCGTTGGGGCACGAGCTGTGGCGAGTACCTAGGGCGTAGGGTGACGATTGTCTAAGGGTATGATACGACGCAACAGATGGAAGGTGGATGGCGATAGCGATTGGGACGCGGATGCATATGTCACAGATGTCACCCCCAGCGGTATTGGCCATCAGAGAGGAATCCTCTGGCTTGGATTGGGGGAAGAGGAGATGGCAGATGCAGACGCAGATGCAGATGCAGATACAGCTGTATGTATCCGCCGCACACATGCAAGATTCCTGTGGATAGAGATGGGACAGAGACATCGATACACAATAGGCCAACCCAACCAGCTCCAGCGTCTATCTCAGGGATTGTTTTTCCTTTGCAACCTTCCTATTGAATCCATTCCTAGAGATACACGACTAGCTGCCAACCATGTCACGTCTCTCTGCCGGACTTTTCCCACTTCCTACCACTGTTTGGCCCACCGCTCCTCTGCAGTCAGCAATCCGATCCCTATCCTCCCCCGCCCCAATTCTCTATACCATGCGATGTGCAATATTGCACTGGGCGGTGAAGAGGTTCCCAGACGCGAGTAGCCACTCCCGTGCCTGGCGGTGTTTACGGCCCGCGCCTCTCGAGGTCCGTCAAGGTCCATCCGGTCCCATCATCCTCCTCCCTCCAGCATTCCCCCCTTCGCTAGTTGGGCGTGTCGTGCAGATGGGCCGATGATTGGGCGGTATCATGACCAAGTGGCTGAGGCAGCATTTGGAGGGGTCAAAGGCCGTGGAGCTTGGGGCACTGCTCTGCGCTTGGGACACCGCTTCGGGCCCATTTGTGTGTAGCATCCGTAGCTAGACTGGAGCAGCCCACTTGCGAGTTGCGACCCAGCTGGGATTTGCGGCTGCCCATGCATCGCATCCTCGACGGCGTCGATGCGCTGCTTTTGCTTTACTTTGCCTGGCCTTGCTTTGCTTTGCCTCGATGGTTTGGAGGGGAAACTACTACTTAAAAGGCCCGTGGCCGCCGTGGCGGCGAGCTGTTGCTCGAGCTGTCTGTTCAGCTTTACGTCTCTGTTTAAGATCCTCACCTACCTTTTCTCCTCCTTGATCTTCCGTTTGCCTTGCTGCTCTTTTTTTGCTGCGGGGAAAAACACAATTGCATTGGACCCTCGGCCAATCCCTACCTCTTTCCCTACCGCTCAGGAACAATTCCTTTGTCGGCTGCTCCATAGCTTTAGAAAAGCTTGATTGGGACGAGCCAGCGAATCACCATCGGCGACGAGAGAAATATCTTACCAGGACCGTAACTACGACGAAAAAAAAATGTCTTTCTCAGGACGCAAGCTCCCCATTCTGTCCAGGGCGGGAACTGGAGGAGAGAGGAGACTCTCGACTACCAAGGAGCCCACCGAGTCTGGTGAGTACGAAGCTCCATCTTTCTCGTTTTCTGCCCGCAATGTCGCAATTGTCGGTTTTCGGCTGTCGATTGTCACTTTTGTACTTGCTTTTTCCCTGATATCCAGACGTCACTGCATTTCAGCTATGGCTTCTCTTCTTTCCTTTCCCAATCGATTACGCGTCTCCACCACCTCCACAACCACCAGCCAGCTCTCCAGCAGGCGCCACAAGCTCAAGCTACGGAGCCGGTTTCTCTGCAGCTAGCTCCGAAAAGGGCATTCTGTGCTGCTGTTCACCTGCTGTGCGGCGTCAGGCTTCACCTTTCCAACTCATCCACCTACCTGATGCAATCCCCAACTCGTCGATCCTCGCCATCCAACCACACCACCATGCCCCCTCCCCTCCCCTCCCCGTACCCCTCCAAACCCCCGCCAACCCGCCAATCCCAGTGACATGACCTCGCTAGTTCCATATTTCCCTACTACTATCAGTTCCTCCCAGCTAACCTCTCCTCCTACCAACCAGAACTCGGCTCCCGAATCCATCGCCAATTCCGGCAGTCGCACGAAGGCCACAAGCCGCATGCCGGCCTCGATCCAACCCGAGCCTCCACAGGCGTTGTCTGGACTTCCGAGCGTGCCTATGAGCATGGCTATCTCGAGCACCCTGAGGCCTGGGCCAATCTTGGTCAGGGCGCCCCCGAAGTTGACGACGAGATCCAGGGCTGCTTCGATAGGCCCAAGGAGGTGGACATCAGCTCTCACGGCAGAGAGTATGGTCCTACGGCTGGTATCAAGCCCCTCCGAGAGGCAGTTGCGAAACTGTACAATGAGCATCATAGAAAGTGGAGGAAAAGCCAGTATACTTGGGAGAATGTGTGCATTGTGCCCGGTGGTCGTGCAGGGTTGATCCGTATTGCGGCCGTGCTGGGCAATTGCTATTTGGGATTCTTCATTCCTGGTATGTTGTCTTGATGTAATTGGGGACCTGGGCTGAAGACTGACTCTGGCAGATTACACGGCGTACAATGAGATGTTGTCGCTGTTCAAGAACGTACGATATCATTTTCCAAGATGGATAAGATGGAACATGCTAATATCTGCCAGATCGCTGCTATCCCCATTCCTCTCGGTGAGGACGACAAGTACCACATGTCCCCCGACAAGATTGCTGAGGAAATCGCTCGTGGAACTTCCGTCATCCTGACTTCCAACCCGCGAAACCCCACTGGCCAGATGATCACCAACCCGGAGCTTGCTCAGATCCAAAACATCTGCCGTGAGCGCGCCACCTTGATCATGGACGAGTTCTACTGCGGCTACAACTACACCACCAACTGCGACGGCACCGTCATTTCTGCCGCCGACAACGTCGAGGATGTCGACGAGGACGATGTCCTCATTATCGACGGTCTCACCAAGCGCTTCCGTCTCCCCGGCTGGCGTGTCGCCTGGGTCCTCGGCCCCAAGGAGTTCATCAACGCCATCGGTTCCTGCGGTTCCTACCTCGACGGAGGCTGCAACGTTCCCTTCCAAGAGGCCGCCGTACAGATGCTCGAGCCCCCGCGCGTGCGCAACGAGATGCGAGCCCTGCAAACCCATTTCCGCAACAAGCGCGACTATGTAATCGGACGTCTCCAGGAAATCGGCTTCAAGTTCCCCTTCATGCCAAACTCGACTTTCTATCTCTGGCTCGATCTATCGCATCTGCCCGACTCCATAAACGACGGTCTGAACTTCTTCCAGGCTTGTCTCGAGGAGAAGGTCATTGTTGTGCCCGGTATTTTCTTTGACTTGAACCCGAGTAAGCGTAGGGATCTGTTCGATTCGCCGTGCCATCATTTCGTGCGGTTGAGCTATGGACCTAGGATGGAGACGTTGGTTAAGGGTGTGGATGCGATTGCTCGGATTGTCAAGAAGTAAGTTTTCTCTCCCATATTACAGTACGAATTCACGTTTACTAACGGCATACAGACACCAAGATAACCCGCGACCTATCAACCAGGTCCGACCTAGGGGCGCGTAAATGGCGTCAAAGATGGATGACGGTTAGAAAGCGTGTGCGATTACTGCTTTGTTCCTCGCCAAGAATTCGTAGGAAAACGGACTGTGGGGTCTTTGATGGAACTGTGAGGTTGGGAATTGACGATTGGTTATAGATGGAGGACTTGGGTATATCCAGAAAAATAACGAGTTTCATTTATTTTCAATTCACAACACCTCTCATTCTCATAGATGCACGGAAAACATAACTGACAGCGCAATGTGAGGATAGCAATATGGTCGTCGGAACTCTCGGACCCCGCCAGTCAAAGATTCGGAACCTGCCCTGCATGCGCCCCGATGGCTCGGCCATACTCGTAAACCGGACTAAGCCTTTTCCGGTACAATATTGACGACATCGATCGTGACTTTGGATCCGGATCGAAATCATATCAGCGACGCAATACAATGTAACGTAAGGGTTGGAAGGGAAACGTATGAGGACTGTAAATAGGTTTCTGGATACGCTAGGAGAAGAGAGGGAATATATTTAAAAATTCCTTGCTGCCGCTTCTGCTGTTCACGACATCCATCTCCTCTTTTCATTATATTTCCATATTTCTACGAGAACAATTCTTTCCTTTCCTTCTTTCTCCCCCTCTAACTAAAATCTCCAATCCACAATACCAGCCCGTATCCTCCCCTCTCTCGAATAAACAAGAAACACAAACCAGCATGCCTCTCTCCTCACTTTTGCGCCCCCAAACCCCCCTCCTCCGCACCCTCCTCCCGACCCTTGCCCTCGCCTACGGCATCCAAACCGGCGTCGCCATCCCATCCATCTACTACAAAACCGAGCGCTTCTACGACCTATCCGGCAGCCTGACATATCTCTCCTGCACGGCACTGAGTCTCGCGCTCCCGTTCTGGAGAGCCAGGAGTTTGGGCCAAGTTGCGGGGATCGCGGAATATTTGGGGAGAGTAGGGGGAAATGGAGCTGGAGTTGCAGGGGGGAATTGGTGGTGGAGACAGGCGCTGTTGAGTGTGGCGGTGGGGGTGTGGGCGGGGAGATGTACGTTTTTGACCTTATCCTTTCGTTTTTTTTTGACTTTCCTATGCCTCGACATGAATGAAGTAGGTCATGCTCTGCTAACATCCCCCCAGTAGGAACATATCTCTACCGGCGCATCGCCTCGGACAACAACGAAGACTCGCGCTTCGACTCGATCCGCGGCTCCCCCTCGAAATTCTACGTCGCCTTCTTCGCCCAGGCTACCTGGGTGTCTCTCTGTCTCCTCCCCGTCATCTCCGTGAATGCGCTTCCGCGCTCCGCGTTTGCGCTCGCGGGATCCCAGGTCAGGAATCTTGCCTCTTCTGCCGGCGCCGCGGGACTGGCGACGAAGCCGTACCTCACGGATGTATTGGGACTGGGACTTTTCGTGTTCGGCCTGACGTTTGAAATCGTAGCGGATCGGCAGAAATCGCAGTGGGTGAAGGAGAAGAAGGAAAAGAAACATTCCGAGGAGTTCCTGACGCACGGTCTGTGGTCGCGGTCCCGGCACCCGAACTACTTCGGTGAAGTGACGCTGTGGACGGGTATCGCTGTCGCGGCCGCCGGTCTGTTGGTTCGACACCCCGCGCAGGTGGGATTGGGACTTGAGAAGTGGGGGTTTGGGGGAAAGGCGGCCGTGGTGGCCATGTGTGCGGCGAGTCCCGGGTTTGTGACGTTTTTGCTCACCAAGGTGAGTGGGATTCCGTTGAGTGAGAACAAGTATGATGGGAAGTTTGGTCGGGTGAAGGAGTATAGGGAGTGGAAAGAACGGACGCCGGTTTTCTTCCCGAAGGTGTGGTAAAGGGGTGTGGTGTTGGGTTAGGGTTGTAAAGGCGATTTTGGTGGGTTGGAGACTTGCGTTTCATTCGATGAATTGGAGGGGTTTGGGTATAATAGTTATGGGATGGAAGGAGTTTTCCTCCTCAAGCCCAAACCATTTTGTTCTTCTTCCCGTCTACAGCCGACACATGCTCTCTCTGAGAAGGGACATACACACTCCTCGACCCAGCACTAAACTTCCCCATCTTCTGTTTCCCACTAGCACTCTCCACCTCAAACCTGAACCCAGCAGCCCTCAAAATCGCAAACCTCACTCCGTCAACCCCCAGCCTATTCTCATCCACCCGCACCTCCGCACTCACACTCAAGAGCTCCCCTAACGCACCCGCTCCCACAGCAGGCTGGATCGTCTCCTTGACATCCAACATCCTTTCCCTCGCCTCCTCCAACGTCCCTAACGGCTGCACAAGCTTACTAACAACCCCTTTACTGATTCGATCCAACCTCTTCGCCTTTGGCACATACACTCTATCCACCTTACTCAACACAACCTGATGCGGCACCCCGGCCAACCTCAGCGCCGCCAGCAGACTCAAGTCCTTCTCCTTGACCCCATGCAATGCGTCCACCAGCACGAAAACCCTCCGCAACTGTTTCCGCCGCGTCAAGTACTTCATAATCTCCGCCCCCCACTCCGCCAAACTCCCCTCGCCGTAACCAGGAAGATCAACGAGTAAAACACCCCCTACACCCACAATCCTATCATGACCATTGTTCTTCCCGGGCTTAATTCGCACTCCTCCATCCTTCGGTCCAAGGCCGTACAAATTCATAGTCCGCGTACATCCCGGTGTTGCGCTCGTGCGCGCTAGAATCGCGCTCTTGGTCCCAGCATTCGAGTTCACTAGCGCGTTGAGCAAGCTGCTCTTGCCGACGTTGCTGCGGCCTACGAAAGCGACTTCGGGGACGTCGCTTTCGGGGAATTCGCGGAAGCGGGCGATGGAGCGCAGGAATTGGGGAGTGGCCTTTTGGGTGAAAAAGGTTCGGGATTGGTTTTTTTCCGAGATCGTGGGTGGTGTGGTTTCCCAGTAGAGGGAGAGGGCGAGGGGGGAGTTGAGGTGGTGGCGGTGGAAGGGGGGTGGAGTGGGTTCAGGTGGTGGGGGGTCCAGGGAGGGAGAAGGGGTGGGTTCTTTGGGAGATTTTGGGGAGCGGAGACGGTCGGCTTCGAGGTCTTTGCATAGTTGGCGTATTTGGTCTGTTGTTAGGTCGGAGCCTACTTCTTCGATTGAAAGAGGGTCTTTTTGGTATCCGAGGCGGTAGAGAGAGCCTACTAGTGTGGTGCGAGATGCGGTGTCGTAGTCTATTCGTACTTTGGTTTGTAGAGGAGCACCGGGGAGACTTTGGAATGCGCGGGGTTGGTAGGAGGAGTCGGGGAAGGGATCTCCTGTTGATGCTGCTTCAGTGGATCGAGATCTAGGGATTATTCGTCCGCGTGCTCGGATTCCGCGAGTTTGGGAGAGTGGAGTGAGGGGTAGAGGGAGCTGTCCATTTTGTGAAAGGCGTTTGATACAACTTCGACATACGAAGCGTGGACTAGCAAGTACAGAAGCCATTGCCGTTGTTCGAATTAGTTGTCGTGAATCAACATTTGAAAACTAGATGTCTGCGTTTACGCTTGCTTCCAAAAATTCCAAGCTCAAGGTCCGAGCTCACGGAAGTCAACTTTTTCTCCGCACCACCTCCGCCCTCCCCTCCAATTCATATCAAACATCCATCCCACACACCACGACATAACCTTCTACCTCACCAAAAATGACACCCCCATCCCGACCACACCTCATATCCCTCTACCGGCGCCTCCTCCGCGAACTCCCCACTCGCGCCTCTACCAACTCATCCCGCACCGCGCACCAAAAACTCTCCACCCCGTCACCCCTTCAACAACGCATACGCTCCCTACTATCGACGCCGCACGGAAGCGAGACAGGCCAATTGCAGCAAGCAGAACAGTTCGTGCAGTATGTGCAGGCGCAGCGCATGTATGAGACACTGATTGAGCGATACAACCCGGGCATGGGCATGAGTGAGGAGGAGAGGGTTCGGTTGACGGCGAGGAGGGTGGGCATGAATTTGCCGGTAGAGTTTAGGAAGTGAGGGGGGAAGGCAATAGGAAGGAGAGAAAGGAGGAGGGGGATGGTAGAAATTAAGAGTGTAAGAGAAGGTTGTGAAGGCATGATCTTCCGAGTAGAATTGGGCATTCAGTTTCAAGAATTCACTGGACGCGGTCGAGGACCTGATGGAAGCAATACGATACCTACCTAAATCCAGATATACTGGTTTGGAACATTCCACATGCGTATGATCAACCAAGCCATAAAAGCGGCAATGGTTAATATCAGGACTGTACCATCACATGTACCACCAACATGCAGAATAAGAAATGTTTCGCCATTCGTTGGGCAGTTGCTATATTCTATATACTCGACTTATTCCAATAGTGCTACCGTCCCTTCTTGCCACCAATGAGCACAGAACGACCCGTCGATTCTAGCTAGGGTATGAAACTTTTCGATAAAACCATACAACTCCAATAAAAAGTATTCTACGTGTGAATCCTGACGGAATCCGTCAAGACGATTTGCGATGCGGTGGTCTAGACTCAATTCACCAATAGCAGGATTGATGTGAAGCCGCGTTATCATCAATCATCGAACTTGATGCTCTTTCCACCACTCGTATCAATCAAACCACCCCTATACGAACCCCTCTTCTTCTTATTCTTCTCCTTCGTGAAGCCCTTGCCGCGAGTTGGTTCGAGGTCGGCATGAGCGCGGTCGGCGTAATCATAGGAAATATAGGCGTTGCTGCCGAATCGAGGATCAACCTGGTAGTTTGTAGGAACCTTTTGGAAGCGTTCTCCGATTTGCTTCTTCATTGGTTTCAAGGGCTCATCTTCGCGCTTGCGCTTGCTGCCGGTTGCGGGGATGGTCGATTCACCGTCGACGGTGACGCTGGATTCGGAAGAGTTCTTGCGATCGAAGGTGGAGGCCCCGCTTGCTGCGTCGTTTGTCTTCGTTGACTTGGCTTCGGACTCGGAATCAGACGAAGAATCGGATGAAGAGTCTGAAGAGCTCGATGAGCTTGTTGAAGAAGAAGCGGCCTTGGCCTTCTTCTTCGAAGAAATAGCACTTGTTGCTGTCTTTTTGGCTATTTTGCTTTTGCTTTTCTCCGCTTCCGAATCAGAGTCGCTATCTGATGAGCTTGAAGAGTCGGAGCTGCTGGAGTCGCTCGAAGCGCTCTTCTTCGTCAGTTTGACTTTGGGTTTTTCCGCTTCAGATTCTGAATCGCTATCAGACGAACTTGAAGATCCAGAGCTGCTCGAGTCACTAGAGGCATCACTTGAATCGTCCGATTCGGGGAGGGGGACACCGGCCGCAGAAATGTCGGAGTCACTGTCGGAACCGCTAGACGAGGAGGAAGAGGAGGACGAAGATGACGCAGACTTCTTTGCAACCTTTTTAGTTTTAGTCTTCTTGGCGGATACCGCAATCTTTGCATCCGACTCTGAATCTGAATCAGAATCAGAGCTTGATGAACTGGAGTCAGAAGACGATGAAGACGATGAAGACGATGAAGATGATGAAGAAGATGAAGAAGAAGAAGCGGCCTTCTTCACCTTCACGACTTTCTTTACTCCTTTCTTCTTCTTTTCAGGCTCAGACTCGCTGCTTGACTCGCTGCTTGAATCACTATCCGAGTCGCTACTAGAGCTACTAGAGTCGCTCGATGATGCACTCTTCATATCAACATCCATAGGCTCTGACGAAATATTGTTCTCCGGCAACAGTCCCTTCGCGCGTGCTTGCTCTTCCCATTGATTAAAGACAGTTGTGAGGTCTGCATATCCATCGGCCGCATTCTCGATGCTTAGTGAAGCAGTGGAGTCCTCGTCGGATTTGCGGTTTCCGGCCTCGAGGGCAAAGGCGCGGGCGGCGTCTACGAATCCATGGGCTTGCATGAAGCTTGACACGAGGCTTATAAGCGGAGCTGGTGCTTGAGGATATTTGTTGGATTTTGAACTGGACTTGGCCTTCTTGGCCTCTTGACCACCCTTGGAGGTCTTATTCTTGCTCGATTCCTTCTTCTGCTCGCGTGTGGCACGCTCACGCTTCTTGTCGGTCGTCATGGCGCAGAATTGACTAAAACCCGGGGAAGTTGGAGGCGCGAAGGAACGGTCGAATTGAAAAGGAATTAAATAGTAGGCGGAGGATTAATGGGAGAGGTCCAGGGCCAGGTTGGGGAGAGGGTCCGCAAGTTGTTTGGTTGCGGCGTGAAGAGGTTGGAACTCGCAAAAAAAAAAAGATGTTGACGGCTTGCAGGTCTATGAGCGCTAAACCTGACTTGGGAAGGCGCGAAGAGAACCGCAAGCGCCAGAGCATTGGGACCCTGGCAGAGCGAAAAAGAGGGCCCTGGAGCAGGCTGGGCAGACAAGAGACAGGCACGTGATAAAAAAGCAAGTGGACGGAAATGACAAGTCGAAAAGGCAACCTTGGAAGAGAAAGAAAGACAAGACAAGACAAGGTGTATGTGTGCACGGACCACTTCGATCACACCTCATACATGAGAACACTTGGGGGGAGCTACTGCCCTCGAGCCACTCCCGAGTGCATCCATCAAAGACACCTTCACTCAATTCACCACGCCCCGCCTACCGCACCATCCTCTGTGCGGAACCTGAAGAGCTTATCCGATAAATCGCAGCAAATGCAGCGTTGACATCCCTCGCATCCGTTGACCTCCATCACCTCCCCTCACTCCTACAGCTGTCTTGGAACCTGCAACCTGGAACTTGCGTCGTGTCGCGACTCGACCTCATCCTTTGTCTCGGATGGCCACACCTTCTGAGCTCTTCTCGCCTGCGTGACGGCCTCGGCCCTAGGGTATTTCACAATTATACCTTCGGCATTGTTGACGCCTCTCTTCGTATAACTTCTGTGTCTTTGTAGCCTGCAGCCACGATGGACGGGAGGCCGCGTGGACGCCCAAGCATGGAGAGCCGTCGCCCACCAGGAGCTCCAGGAGGACCGCCTTCAAGCGCCAGCTCTACCACGGGCAATTCGACTATGTCGCGCGCCGACCGGTTTGACGATGAGCGAAGAAGAATAAGTGAAAGCTGCTTCTCCAAGATAGATGACCAAGGACAAGGTACGTATCCGCCCTTGCAGCTCCTAACTTATGTCTTTTCGTTACTATCTCTAACCCATATGTGTTCTCTCCCTTTCTCTCAAACTTTTCCACCCTAAAATCAATTCTAATTTCAACAAGTGGTCGAGTCATATATCACCCACATTCGTGTCTTGGAAGATGCATCCTACCCGCAAACGCCGCCCCCGCCGAACGCCAATGCGTCTAACAAGAAAAGTCGTGTCATCGTAATCGCAGTACGAGCCACAGGACGGGTGCGTCTGCACAAGGCACGAGAAAACGCTAATGGAACTTTCTCCATCGGCAAGACCTGGAATATGGAGGAGCTTTCTGCAGTGGAGAATTGGGTCTATCTTGAACCCAAGAATGAAGAGGAGGAGCAGCGTAGGCAATGGGCCGGAGAAACCGGATTTACGGTTACAATTCAAAAGCCATATTACTGGGAAGCCAGTACCGCCAAGGAGAAAGAGTTCTTCATAGGAAGCATGATCAAAATTTTCCACAAGTATACCCAAGGAGACTTTCCCCTACTTACCGGATTCAGCGAGAGCGACATGAACAAATTGACTGGAGATCGGCCTGAGCAAGCCACGGCAGAAGCTCGTGCTGCCCGCCGGAATGGGGAATTTTCGCCTCTAGCACGACCAGGACAGTCTCCCGCCATGATACCCCCTAAGTCACCCCTCCCGTTAGGTACCCAACGGCCGACTCCGCCGCCAGGAGAGAGAAGACCCCCTCCACTGCGTGGTGAGAGACGACCCCCTCCTTTACCTGACGACAGACGGCCATCGCCCCTGCAGGATGATAGGAGGCCACCTCCTCGAAGTCGGCCTCAAACTGGAGACGAGGACAGACGACCTCCGCCACGCCGGCCACCTACTGCAGAAGGAGAACGGGAGAGGAGGCCGCCACCAGGAGTTTGGGCTCCATCAAGTCGGCCTGGAACTGGTGACGAAAGTAGACGACCTCCGCCTCTTCAAGATGGACGTCCAGGCCAAGCTGACGCGCCTCCAATTCCTGCATTCGCTCAAGGACCAGATGGCTCAAGGCGCCCCAGACCCCGCCCATCTATGGAGCAAGCTATGCGAGCATCTCCAAGCCGAGAACAGATGGATTTGCGCTCGCCGCCTAGCCGGGACCAAATGCGACCTCCTATGCCAGAACCAACCCCGCCAACGCAGATGCTAACACCACAGTCCTCAAGATCGGATTTTGGACCAAGACCCAAGACTCCTGAGTCTGCAAGTGCTTCCTCTTTCGCTCTCGGAGCTAGTCCTGCAAGACGGCCGCAGCCTGAAGACGCTCGTTCACAAAGATCACAACGGTCTATTGACGATCCTCCGTATGATGGCACTAGTCTGGGCATTGTACAGCCAGAACAAAAGAGAGGTAATGGGTATCCATCACCAAACCGACGAGACCCCTCTCCTAGGGGTCTAAGGCCTGGAACTGCACAAAGCGACGCAAGCTCGGCCTTCGCTCGCAATGAAGAACCTCCGCTAGAAGCTCCAATTCCAAGGAACGGTCCACCTGAAAGGAGAAGGCCTCCCATGTTAACCGCCAACTCGCAACAATCATCAAACAATGATTTCCACACGCCCGCGCAATCTCCACCTCCTCCTCTTAGCCTGCAACCTGGGCGCGGCCCACAATCTCAACCACCTACTTCACCTCTACCTCAAGTTCCCGGACCAGAAGAACCGAAACCAACTGCTCCAGTATTACAACAGCCTCCTCCAACTGAGCCTGTACCAAAAGCAGAATCTACTTCTACTGCGAAACCAATGCCTGCGACGGATGAAAATGCAGGTGAAGACGTCGAGCACCGCCCTGGGCTCGGCCCCATGGTTAAGAAGAAAACAAAGGCAGACGCGGCAAATGTGCTACGCAAGGCTGCTTTTGCTGCTGGTGCATTCAAACCTCGCGCAGGTGGTGCCGCGGCCAAGTTGTTTGCCAAAGAAAACAAACAAACCGATGAGCCGGACGGTATTAGCGGAGTCTTTGTTCCGCAGCGACCTACCCCCAAGGAGGAGGAAGAGAAAAGGCTTGAACAGCAAACGAAACTTGATAACAAACCCCTACCTGATCGGACTTCTAAAGAGCGGCCACACATTGATACTGAAGTAGTACCAGCAGTGACTGTATCTAGCCCGCTAGATCCAACACCGGTTGTGGCCGCGACAGAGACAGACCCAAAGCTTCCCCTGCGGACATCAACTCCGGACAAGTCGATCGCAGCAATGATTGAACCAGAGGCAGAAGTCCGTCGCAAGAAGAGAAGGTCTATTCAACAAATCAAGAACATTTCCAAGCTCGGTATTGATCCAAGTATTCTCGATGGCCGGGGACTGGAGTTCGAACTTCTATTGTCTGACATTGGATGGGGCAGCAGCGAACTATCTGCAAAAAACATTGAGACTTTGGAGTTTGATATCAAACGTGAAATCGCCCGTGTGGAGGCGGGAAGCTGGCTCAACCATCTTGAGCAAAAGGATGATCGTGTTGAGGCGGTCGAGAAGATGCTTGACCGGGCCATAGCCGAATGTGATGAACTGGAGGGTCTTCTAACCTTATACAACGTTGAACTCAGCAGCCTGAACGATGATGTCGCATTCATCGAAGCGCAAAGTCAAGGACTACAAGTTCAAACCGCCAATCAACGCCTCTTACATAGCGAGCTTGAGCAGCTAGTCGATACCATTTCCATTACTGCGGATCAACTTGAACCTCTCAGACGCGAAAGAATTGGTAAGGTCAATGGCTTGATGGCCATAGAATCGGCCCTGGTTGTGCTCTACAAAGCTTTGATTACAATTGATCCTTCCTTTGCAGAAGGCAGTCGCGCAGCTGGCGACCTTTCAAAAATAACTAGCAATTCAGGTTTCGGCAACAGTGAATTAGCTACGATGCAAGCCCTGCAAGAAAAGAAGGAACGATACTTGAGAGAGAGCTCGATGTTCTTGGATCGTCTCAAGCAGCATCTGCTTATAACCTTTGGTGCTGCTTTTATTGATACAAAAGACGCGCTTGCTAAGCTCGACAAAACATCTATGCCTTCTACCAAGGCTAACATCGAGGCTCACGATGCTGGGCGTAAAGAGCTATGGATGCTGAGTCCCCTCATCTTGTTCACAAAGGAGGTCGACCGGCCTACTTGGGATGAGCTTCTCCGAATGTATCAATCTCAGGCTGGTCAAGTCTATCTTGATGAGATTCGTGATAATACCTTGGCCTGGCAACGCTTTGCACGCAAGACTACTGGCGAAGAACAAGATTTGCTGTTTACTGCTCAAGAGAAGGAGACCGAGAGCATCACTGGAGCAGCACGAAAGCTCACAGTGAAGCGTAGTCAAACTTTGGCACGTGGTCTCCGATCAGCATCTGGGGAAAAGGAGAGCAAAGTGGACAAGGCTCAAAGCGGAAAGCTACATCCCTTTGATGTTTTTGCAAAGGTTCTCGAGGATATTGGCCCCGTGTTATTAACGGAGCAAAACTTCATCACCGACTTCTTCCACGCAACATCAACAGATTCCGTAGACTTCCCTGATGCTGTCAATGCAGCACCACCTATTGATCGACGTGGTCCCAATCTTTGGGTACGGAAACAATCCGAATCTGATAGACTAATGGCCAAAAGGGTGGCTCAAGCCATGGAAGATATCTTTTCGTTCTGGCCAACCGAAATCCAGAACCTTGTGGAATGGGCCGTCAAGGCAGATCCATTGTAAGTTCCCCGAAGAGCCTTTTGCTCTCCACCTGCTAATTGTTCATAGGCAAGGAGTCGGCATTCTATGCGCCGTTGACCGGAAACTTTTAGAAATCGAAGATTCGAACCAGGATTTCTTGTCCACTACCCTCCGTAAAGTAAATGAACGGCTGACTGCCCTCTTTGATCGTTTTGTGAATGAACAAATACGAGCGATCGAAGACACCAAAGTCAAGATTAAGAAGCGGAAAGGAGTTATTAAGTTCATGACTACTTTCCCGCACTTTTCTGTCGCAATTGAGAACATGCTTCCTTCCGCAGAGGAGCACGGGCAGTTGGACATTCGGCGCATGGTAGATGATGCCTATCAGAAAATCAACAAGGCAATGTTTGAGAGCTTGAAGGTCATTGCAAAGGAATCACCCGCTGTCATGGCTACGCAAGGACAAGGTGATCCAGAAGACAAAGAAGCACTCAACTACCATATTCTACTCATCGAAAATATGAACCACTACCTGGAAGAAGTCGACGCCCGCTCTGATACGGTATTACTCGAATGGAAGTCAAAGGCCGAAGACGAGATGAGAGAACATATGGATCTTTACGTTGATGCCGTAATCCGAAGGCCTTTGGGCAAATTACTGGTGAGTACTCATTCTTGGATAAGTCCCGTTGCGCACCCTAACATTCATACAGGAATTCGTTGAATCCACTGAAAATTTGTTGGCGCAACCCGGTGCCTCGCCTCAATCGATTGCGGCACGCTCCTCGCATTCACGATCTGTCTTCAAGAAACTAGTCCACTCCTACGATGGCAAAGAAATCCGCAAGGGGATCGACGCACTGAAGAAACGAGTTGACAAGCATTTCGGCGATGCTGATGACCCAAATATCAGCCGTACCCTAGTACTTAAGGTCTTCAAGGAGTGCGAAGAAAAGTACGAGGATGTAAGCGATCGCACAGTCAGAATCAACCAAGACGTATACATGGGCGAGATTGAGATCGATTGGGGCAAGGCTGAGATCAAAACTGCTTTTGGACGCAGATAAATCCTACTATGATATTTTGTCATCTGTAAGTAGGTTTGCATATCTGGTTGGGTGTTTTCTTGTCAGCCCGCGATCGGGAGCAAAAAAGGCGTTTTAGAACTAGCCGCAATGTCAATTGCTGCCTTGTTGTGCTGTGATTTCGTATATTCTACTGCTACTTGCGCGTTCACTTCTTGAGTGTAGGTGGCATTATGCTCCGCGGGCCCCAAGCTCTGTAGAATCTTCGGAGTGCCTCTGTACTTTTACCCGACTTATTTCTTATTGAGAAACTCGCAGTGCGTTGCAATGCAAAACTCTATAACATTCTTATCTTCTACAGGTATCCACCTCTCCTTAAACACCTTGAATGTGGTTTTCCGTAGCTCACAATAGCTTGGTGCATAGGAAAGACGATCTAACCGGCAGGGCCTCCCACTATATCTATATTGCATCTCGCCACCATCGGCAATTACAAGTCCGTAACCTGGTCATTTTACACAATAACCAACACAATGCATGTTCCATATGCATGATAATTACCGACAATTTAGAACTAACAGCCTGTGAAATGTGAACACCATTTCCAACCACTCTTCCTGAGCCAGCCAGTTTGGTTTAAGTATCTACACTTCCCATAGAATTTTCCTCACCAAACACCAAACAGTTTCTTCCAATTACCCCACGTCATGATCACAACCAAACTCTCCCTCTTCACCCCCCTCCTCCTCACAACCACAACTCTCTCCTCCCCCCTCAACCCCCGGCAAATCAAACCCCTACCCCTCCTAACAGTTCAATCCGAATACCTTGCCGAATGCCGCATTTACCCCGACATCCACTCCGCACTCTGGTACGGTTACAAATGGGCTGAAAATGCCGTCTTCAACGCCACATGCTGGGTTGAACCTACCTACGCGTTACCAGACGGGCACCGGATTGGGGGCGAGGGGAGTAGCGGGCTTTGGTTGTGGATACAGCGTCCGGAGAAGATTGAGGGGTTGGAGGGGCCACAGGGAGTCGGGAATGGGGATTTGGGAGGGATTGCGACGGGGGGCGGGTGTTGGGTTAATGAGTGGCAAGTTAAGGGTGGGGAGATAGATTTTGAGAGTGTGTTGAGGGGATGTGGGAGAGTGCCAGTGCCGCCGAAGGCTTGAGAATGACGTAAATGTGTGTAGAGGTGGAAATACGGTGTTGGAGATGGGATTGAGTTTGAAGGTGTGAGGAGAATGGGTGCTGTGCATATTGGAGCAGGAATCGGAAAGACCCAAGAGAAACAGAATAAATTTATTGATATATACAGATGCTATGATTTTGAAATCTGAGTGTAGTTCAATCAATTGGAGTAAGAATCAACTCGTATTCTCCAGTCTCTCAAGTTAATCTTCATTCGAAATCTTCGAACAGTGTCTTATCAGTATATTCGTTGCGAGCCAAAGAAAATCTCTATCATCACCGTATCCATTAGCATCCCTCAAACCTTTGAGCACAACGCAAATCACATGATACGTACTAACCTCTAAAATTCCTCCTCTATCGACCTCTCATCCCCATCACCAACATACCAAATACACTATCGGAATCCACTACGGGCAATAACAGCAACATTCACCCTCACTCCGTCCAATTCCCCCAGCCTCTCCACAACCGGCATCAATTTCTCCGACCACAACACCAACTGAAAACCTCCATCTCTGTTCTCGGAACCATAATCCATCCCCACACCCTGCACCCCCAAAAACTACCCCTTAACCTCAACAATCCCTCAAAACCCCACCCCAACACATCCGTCTGATCCCTCCACTTTGCGCAACAACCCTTATTTTCAGACCGTGTGGATATCTCCCCGTCAAGCTTTAACTTCATTTTTAAACCCCGGATATGCTGTTTGACAATAACGCTATAGCCCCTTGGAGCATGCCACAGAAAAGCACCCAAAGGAACTAGATCGTCTTTACCCGGGATCTAGAACGCGTACTTTAAGGGAGTTTTTTGAAGAGGTGGGATGCAATCACTAGATTGTGTACCATTTCCTTCTCGATATCAATCTATTGTTTGTGTAGCTTCTTGTGACTAGAAAAGATAGAAGAGAAAAAAGTCTGCAGGAGCGAGATGTTTACCTCAAGAATGTTGCAGGTCCGCCTCTCTTCAAATTTGGGCATTGCTGGAGGCATATACTTCTGGTCCTTTTCAATGGCGAACAGAATGTGGATTTGGCTGGTCAGGTTGAAGTGCAATTCACGTACTCTGGATGTTTAACCGGATCATGTTGCTCGCTTATAAAATCGTTTGCACTATTCCTCTACATCTTACCAGATAGCCATGTCAGAAAGCAATCACCGTTACTTAATCTGGAATTGGGCTTTCGAAATTTGGGATTCTTGGAGATGTTTAGGATCTCTTTGTCGTAGTACGAAGAAAACTTAACAGAATAGAAAGAAAGTGAGAAATGAAAGAAGAATTCAGCGTGAAATTGCAATGACACTGCATGATTCATCAGTTGTAACTGGTCGTATATTATGATTACATTAAAAGCTCAATAAATGTTGAATCTTTTCTATCACCAACTTTTGGACTCCTACATTATACGCTATGTAATAGGAGATCTCAAACTGCTGATTAAGTTGGCAAACTTGGTACACCGCAGCCTGTAGCTGTTTCCTTCACAGTAACAGTTGTGGTACCAATTACTAAGCTCTGAGTCACAGTGCCCACACTTCCGGAACTAGAGATGGTTGTAGTTGTCGCAGCAAACACTGTCGTTGTCAAAACACCTGAAGTCGCGGTCACGGTGGTGGAGACTGTAGTGGTAGATGTGATGGTCGTACGAGGGATGGGAGGATATGTGTAGTCAGGTCCGGCACCACCGATGGCACGCTTCTCCATATTGTTCGCGAATCCCATCAAGCTACGTTTCTTGCCGGCTGGTGCTACTGGACATGTACCGAAAGCTGGCTGGCACCCAGCGGCGCAGTAGATTTCTGTGTTTCCACAGTAACCATACTCAGAACAACAGTTGCCAAAGTCACTGCCTTGACAGGTCTGGCCAGTAGTCCCACCACAGAGTCCATCAAGAGAGACTCGAATCGTGGAAGTTGGTTCTGGTGCTGTTCCGGTTATAGTAGCAAGAGTCGTGGGAGATCCGCTGCAGGTTCCGAATGGATTCTGGCAACCGGCTCCGCAATGCGCAGTGCTGGCTCCACACCATCCATATGGAGAGCAACAGTCACCGAACCCGCTGCCAGTGCACACTAATCCATTAATTCCACCACATGATCCGTCAGTCGATACCTTGCTTGTGGATGTTGGGAGTGCGCTGGTAGAGACAGGTGTAGGCGTATTGCAGGTACCAAATTCAGATTGGCAACCTTCTGTAGTCAGGCAATAAATGTCGGTATTACCACAGAATCCGTAGGCTATATTGATCAATCACAGCTTATAGTAGTGAGAAATGAATATCAACTTACATGAACAGCAGTTACCAATAGTAGACCCAAGACACGTTTGACCGGATGCAGCGCCGCATACACCGTTAGGAGAAACGACCAAACTAGCTGTTGGTGTACTGGCAGAAGAAGACGATACGGAGGAAACAGGTGGGTCCGAAGTTGGGCTCCCTGTTGATGACACAGAGGGACTCACGGCTGTGCTGACCGATGGTGTTGTAGTCGGATCCACAGTCGTGCTATCCGTGGGTGTTACTGAAGGGGTGGGAGTCGTGCTGGGGACATTGGAGGAACTTGGACAAGGCTCTGTCTCAGTTAACGTACTTGTCACTGTTCCAGATATAGTAATAGTTGATGTTTGGGGAACACCGGCAGTGTCAGTCTCTGTGACAGTAGATGTATACGAAGTAAAACTATAATGTAAGTTAGTCATTGACCATCTCCTATCATCCAGTTTTAGAGCGATTAAACCTACGTTGAAGTTGAAGAAAAGCCAGCTGAGGCTGTGGCAGTTTGCAAGACGGTTTGAGTTGTACGGTCCGTTGAAAAGGTTGGGGAGGCGACGATAAAAATCCTCGATGTAATGGTTGGTACACCGTTGACTGCGGGCTGACTGAACCTCAAAGTATACGTTCCAGGTGCAAACCGATTGTCTGTGATACTTGGGCATTCGATACCGCTATAAGTGGTAGAGCCACCCTGATTTGGAATGATCGATGAAGGTGCTAGTGGAGCGCAGGTTGTGGTTCGTCCGATAATCGATGTTGTCACAATGATAGGGGTTATAGCGTAGGTCGACGTTCGCCCGATGCCGACAGAGCGTGTAGGGAAAGAACATACAGCGCCATTGTCTACCAATGTCAGTACATAGCTATTTGAAGATCATGGTTGTAATACTTGACGTAAAGCTTCCCGCAAGTCCGAAGTAGTTGACATTCGTGGCATCGAAAGCGAAAGTTGGAGTGGCGGCATTTCCTGCAATAGATGTTACAAGGTCAGGCGACCCAAATCTACAACCAGCCATGGTGGGCAACAAAAGAAGATGCAAATGTCGTGAGTGAAAGCGATATTGAAATGAATGGAAGGAGCACAACTCCTGTACAAACGAAGGGCTGCAGAAGACTGACTGCGTGGGCGACAAAGGAACGAAACAGCACGAACTATGGACCAGCTAGCTCTTATAGATTTTTTCCAGAGGCCATGCATATCCATAGGTACCCCGGATAAGAGGATTAATGACATGGTACAACCATTCGGATTAAGGTTATTGCCATGCATGCAGGTACGTCCATTTAGTCCATGACTTGACCATAGAGGGAGATAAGATAATGGAAGCTGCAAGATCAGAGCCTAGACTCTGTATGATTTTCTGAAAATAGGATATAGCCGCTAAAATCCGGGGCTGAAAGATCTCGTGAACGACAATGGCAAGATGAAGGGGCGTTCCGGTGCCTCCTGAAAACCCTTGAGAGCTAATTCTCGTCCAGCGTGGCTGCTCAGAGAATGCGTTCCTGCATGAATTAGACTGAATGCCCCTGGATATAGGGCAGAGGTCACTTTGTTGTTGGATCAATATATCGTGTCAGCAAGTTGGATGGCGTGCATGAGCCGAGATGAGGACCGATTTTAGCGCACCCCAAGTAACTATGGGCACTGGATAAAGGCCGACCATTCAAAACCTGGAGTTGCGCCTTTGATGTATCGTCGTGTTTAACTGATCAGCTGTGCTCTGTGAATACCTAGGTTGTGGTCCATTCGACGAGAGCCAAAATCCATAGATTCAACTCCATAGGTATACTGACGGGCATTCCGCTACTTGGATAGGGTCACCTCTTGATCGGTACCTATTAATACTTCAGACGGCGGACCAAAGGTTGCAGGTATTGGAGGACGCGTGAAAAACGCACGCGTCTGAGTTCGCAGTTTTTTATGTGCGCTCTAGGCTTGAAGGCGCACGAGACGAGGTTACACACATGCGCGGTCAGTCAATCGTCCGACGCTCAATATCCCAAGTCTTTGGGTCAGGGGCAACCGCTAACCGAGGTGTCTTGATGTACACGTGACCGGGTATCTTCATTCTTGGCACGGTCTGCGCCAATGGAACTTTTTCAGATTCGATTTGAAGCCCTCAATATACCCTAGCAATTAGACCTCAATATACCCTTATAATTAGAGCAGCATCCATGAACCAAACAGATATCTCTTGCATGTGAATCGGAGCGATAATCCTATATGGAATTAGCGTGAGACGCCAGTTCTGGTCACAACTTCCCTATAGGCGAAGCGAAGGGGAAAGCATGGCGAACGCCTTCCCAATCATAACCGCCTTGAGAATGTGCGAATATAACTATATTGCCTTGATTTTATTGTGGATGAAACGTATTGAGCTCCGCCGAGGAACATCTTGCTTTATTAAGCCACGCGGGAGGAACTCCGGTGATATTACTGTTCAGCTGAACATCACAAAACCTTCTGTCCTGGTGGCATCTGCACTAGGTTTTACTTCAGTAGCCCCAGATATTTGTTCGTTATCGTACACGGTCTCGGATCTTTCACTGCATGTCAACTGACAAGAGCTCTGTGCCATGTAGAAATAACATGATCCCGTCTTAGCCAAGTATAAATTTTTGACAACGATCCACCATCGAGGAATAGGAGTGTAATAGGGTAGCGTTGGAATCTTGGTCGCCGGGCTAACGCATCCGTACTTGGATACTATGAATATGCGACTCGTTGCCTAAGTACTTTTAGTATTGTGGACACTATTATGTTCATGACTGGACTCTTACTGTTACGCCCTCCCCCACACCTACCCATCAGACATATAAATTCTACTTGGTAGTAGTTGACTTGATGGCAGGAAGATCCCAAAAAACCCATATTGCAACCCATAGGCTTGGAGCCGGCACGATGCTTCACTCGTAACCCGAAGCCCCCCTTTGTACTTTCAATCCCATCGACAAATTGATAAAATCAACACAGATGCGAAGCACTGAAACTAGAGAGTTCGGAGCATAGGCGAGTGTTGTCGGCTCGTGATATGAAGGAAATGCCATAAGGTACTTCGAATCAGGGGATAATCGACTAGATTCTGCTTCGTCGCTTGGTAGTATTCCAGTATACGTTCGTGAGATCTAGGACGCGTGTAGCTAACAATCATCAGTAGAGAATATACAACAGCGACTTCGTCTTAATAATCATATCGTTGATCGTTTACGTGCATAACTCTCCCCTGGTGCAGTGTGAAGACAGCGAAGATTATGCGCTCGAAGCTCGATGGCCGGCCTCTAACAACAAACCTTTCACCCTGAGGGCTTGAGAATGACCTTCGTATTGCTCATAGAGTCAAAGATGATTAGTCAACTCCTGAGATCCATTCTGAGAACAGCAGGACAGCCCGGGATAGCCTCTCGCAATGAGTGTACCCGTTTATCTGTCTCAGTACACCAACAGTGTGTTTCGATCATAATCGACAGTCATCGCTCGAAGTAATAAGAATGAGACACTCGATTGAAAAGCTGGCGAGATCGACATGGAACAACCTGATGAAGTGGCGTACTACCGAGTCCGCATTTATCCTTCATCGATGCCGAGCTCCCGGGGTCACTGTTTCGCTCTCAGCTGCTCGATCCCTCGAACTGATGAGCGGCTTTGAACATGCCAGTAACTGTGCACATCCACATTTGGGACCGGAAATATCGACCGGCTCGGGGTTCAGAGTTTCGCGAGGACTAGACCAAACCAATAGCCATGGCGGTTTCTTCTGAGCCGTGTCTTCATGTCCGTTTAGGACCAAATGCGTGTGATTGTGTTCCAGCATACGAGCAGACTCGCCATTCACCCCCTGAGCAGTGTCTGGATTGGACTATCCGGTGATTAGGTCTTCATGCTCAACAACAGATGAGAGCGCGTGAGCAGCTTGCGATACTCCAAGAATTTGACATAGAATGTTTCAAATCGAGTAGTCAAGTCAGCGGACTGAGTTCGCATCAGTTGAATACTCTCGTTATCCACTGCGTCTCTCTACTCAGCCATAAAGAGTGGCGGGCACTTCGGGTCGTTGAACACCCGCGCAATAACAGCCACCACAAACATCGACATAATATTTGAACTGTTCAGTCAACTGTTACGCTAAAATTGCTGCGCAATTGTGACAAATATCACTCCACGAGGACCGAGCTCGGCCGAGATTATGTGGTGGCTGCAAAGCTGCGAAACAGAAGATTAGTTACCAAGCCAAACAGTATAACCTATTTCTGAAAGTCTGAGCGGCTAGATGTGGGCTCGTCTTGCTAATTAGGTGGCAAGGGTTGTGTTTGTCGGCGACCTGGGAACCTTGGAAGTAATAGTGGCATGTGCAGCTAGAGGTAATGTCGCATTACGTTCCCAGAAAGAAGAATAGATCATTACTGGCTCATAAGCTTAACATGGATAGGAACATTAAAATGCCGAAGGAGGAAATTCTGCGTATCGGTGAGGCTGAGAAGATTTCAGTCCATGTGGACCTCGAAGATCATGCTAAACTACCTGGGCATGGTTACATCTCGTTAGACAGGGACTAAGGGTAGCGATTGACTGAACCAGTGCAATATGTCAGCCCTGCAAGGGAACATACCATAGCAAGATAGCATGTCATGCCATATACATAGATGCATATTTGCAAGCTTACTAAACCAAGTGCAATAAGATTCTGTTCTACGGATACACTTGAGTATTCCAGAAGCATGGAACATACGATCAAGCAATCTGGAATTCCTTTAGCTCCGTGCATCGTCCATTAAGGTCGTCCGTTGTTATGGACGGATCGTGATTCAGAAAGCTTATGTTTTCTCCACTGTTGTGTTTGTACCCTCAAGTGAGCATCCATGGCAGCGGTCAGCTCTCGAGGCGCTATCCCCTTCAGAGCAGTTCTTCGCCCTTGGCAGGACCAATTAGCGCTCTCTATGTGATGCCTAAGCATCGAGCACTTTCGGTGCGCGACTTCGGCATCTTCATTTCTCATCTGGTACCAGTTCATTCTCCGCCACAGTGCGGCATGACCGTTTTTGAGCGGTCACCGCCTGCTGCTACCGTTGATGCCGCCTCCACTGCGAATCGTTTTGTTTGTTGGACGTAGTGGCGCGGACAAGACTCGGCACGCAGCCTATGCCACGATAATTCTAGTAAAATCAAATCATTGCATCGCCCTCGCTTGCCGATCACGGTATCTGTTCGAACCCTTAGGTGGCCGAGTCACCGTGGAACCCACTGCTTCCGCAGGGCTTAGGACCTATCGTGACGACAGGGAAGGCAAGATGCCAGTCCGGAGGTACGGTGAAGGTCAACGTTCCACCCCTGATCTAGAAGTGCCATGCTGAAGAATTAGAGATTAAGGTTAAGGTTGGCAGGCGGAAGGAATCGTGCGCCCTTTCGTCGCCGTGCACGGGTGGCTTGTGTTGCTCTTGAAGTGCCTGTGTGCCCAATTACTATTCTTATCGGCATTATTCAGCGTCCAGAAAAAGGCATTCACAAGGCCCACCAACATGCGAATCCCCGTTAGGGCTAGCTCTCATCTCAAGGATTGCGCAGCTGAAAGCCTATAAACCCTGAGAGGCTACCTTGGCATGTCCTTGCAATTAACCTGGCAACCTATTCACTAATCACCGATTAAAACCCACTGTTCCGCTGTCACATACCGACTTTACCAATTCGACCATATCACGGATCTCAACTCTTCAACTGCTACTGCCGCAATGACCTCGACTTTCGTCTCACAATCGATACCTACATCCAGACCAGGGAGGAAACCGAGGAGAAGTGTGGAAAATATGGAGCCTGGGAAGAAGCCGAAGAAAGTAAACAGCGAGATTCGGAAACAACAAAATAGGATTGCCTCAAGAAACTACCGTGAGTAGCAGAATCCATGAGAACGATTTTTCCATGGCCTCAAGGCTTACATATTTTCGCTTTTTAGGAGAAAAACGTAAGAGGAAGCTCCAATATCTTCAGCAACTTCTTCAGGATTCCCCCACCGACCAACATACAACTCGACCTGATAAAGATGAAGATACTCGTGCACAATCAGTATCATCAGACTACTACCCTGCGGATTCGACACACACATTGACTTCAGAAAGTGACTTCGGCTCGTTATGTTCGGCCAGTGACAACACAGTTGAACTAGATTCCGTTCTGGCGACAACAACGTCTTCATACTCAGGTCACATTCTCGCAACGTCTCAACCTTATCAAAATATCCAACAAGCATGGAATAGCCCGTACTACGACCCTCTTCAGCAACAGGTTTGGGAGGTTTCGCACTGGCTTCCTGGTGTACAAGTGGGCTACTCGCCGCAGATGACGCCCACATTCCCAGACGAATTTCAATATTCACCACCTCAAAGTCACCACTTCTTCGATCCGATGCCCTCACCGCCTCTACAAAACCAAGAACTCATTCCAGATGCGGGCAACTACCTGAGTGCCTTCGCGCACTGCGGACCCTCCAATTCAGGCGCTCAGCCCCAAGGCCACCATAGTGTGAGTGCAATTTTATCGCCGTACTATCAGGCCCAGTACCTAAGGACGCCTTGAAACGTACACTATCTCCTATCTATTCTCGCAACGAACAGTTGCTAACCCAAAAAACAGCACGTCACCAACCACCAACAATTCCTACAACAGCGCTCCGTTTACGCCTGAATCCTCTCCAACGCAAACGAATCATATCAGAAAATTCCTTCCTCCATTACCCCGGAATGAGATAGGGCGCCTATACGACAACAAGGAGCTTTTCCGAATCCGGACCCGGTATGCGACAAGCGATCTTGGAGACTTTCGCATTGGGGGCCAAATGCGCAGCCGCCTGAGCGGCCGACCCGTTCCCCTGAATATCACGCACGTGGCTCACAACCGAGGAAAAAAAAGCCATCCATTACATGAAACTGAAACGTCGAAACGGCAGAGCTCGTCACCGTTCATTTTCCATGTCCTGGAGGCGATTACGCTCTTTGGAAAGAGGTTTGATTTCGGGAAGGGGGAAGAATACGAGGAGCTCATCACGGCTCGCCAGACCAAAAAGTGCTCCACTTTTCAAGCTTATGCCAAGGGGCGAACAGCGCCAGTAGAGCTAGTACGGATCAGGAGCGCAGGCGCGAGGACGCATTCTGTGGAGAGGCGCGATAGTACGGACTTGCATGCACCGGCCGAAAACCCCAGGAATTCCAGACGTCTCCACGTTCTGATGAATCAGCAGGCCTTCTTCGGCATGGATGCCGATGGCCTGTTCTTGGGGGTGGTGGCACATGTATGGTAGGTACCCACTGGATACGTAGTACATGCCTATCAAGGATCTTGCCTCCTTTGGGTCATGGGGAGCTTATTGCCACGGCTCTGCTCACATCAGCTCGATGCTCGGGGACGAGGTCGGCATACTGTCGAGTTCCACTACTACCTCAGCTCTTACTGTATTGTATGTTGGCGCAATCGGGCTCACGCTTCCATGTTGCCGCTATGCACACACGTGTCATGCATGTCTACTGTTGCTTGCTGCTGTCTCAGAGGTCACTGTTGTGCATCGCCGATGGTTACACAAGGTATTAGAGAGGAGATCTATAAATTGATATTGTCGATTATCTTTTACTCATTTGTTATCACACTGCCTGATTTGGTTTCCGAGACATCTGCGAGACGAGTGCTTTTTGCACAGCATGTCTGTCATTTTCCGATCATTCTCGTGCGTATCGTACGTATCAACCGCCTGGATCAACACTGCGCGGCTCGAAATCTTCCTTTCCTGGTCATCGCTTGATACGACTATACCATTGGATCATTTCCCTTACCTAGTTATCTAAGTCTCTTATGACTCACTGATCTCATCTAACACTGGGATAGTCTCATCAGGATACACACGATCCAGATCGGTTTCACTGACACAACTCCTTCAAGAATCCAACAATGTAATTTGCTGCATATTCTTGTTCCAGTTTATGTACCCTGTTTATGTTGAAAGTGTATATAGATAAAAAAGATCCGACTCATCTAATGTCTGTGCCCTCTGCGCCAAGTGTCTACACCATTGTCCCATTGCGAATTACAAAGCCTAATGACAGTGCTCTTCCCTGTCTGGACCAGTGAACAGGCTAGAATCGGCGAAGCCAATCAAGACTCCAATCCTGCTTGTTCCATCTCGAAGAGCCACGAAAAAACAGCTCTAGCGTGCGGTTCATTCATGCCGCTCCCCTTGCCCCTAGATTCACGTCAACCCAACCCAGCCCCCAACACAGTTCGTTCTCCCATATCAGTGATGTGGTGATTTCTCCTATTCGTTGCTCCCACCTCCTCCGCTGCCTCGGTCTCCACCTCCACCCCTCGCCCTACCTCTCCCGCCCCCTCCCCTTCCTCGACCGCGACCTCTTCCTCTTCCTCTTCCTCTCCCTCTGCTATTATCATCTGGCCGCGTCTCTCGACCTCTCCATGACGAATGCTCACCCCGCGCCCGAGATCGACCAAAGTCGGCACTTGGATCTTTCCATCGTTCATCCAAGACATTGAATCTTTGCGGGTCTCTGCTCTCCGCATTCTTTGCTACATCGATACCAATAGTTTCTTGCACCATCAACTGCATGCCTAGCGCTTGTTCGTCGCCTTGCTCGTACATGCCACAATTGAAGGCTCCACCCGATAAATCGTAGCTCTTCCGATAGTTGATTTCGTGCTTGTTGGGCATGTATTTTATGGTGTTCATCAATAAGGGGTCGGGATGTTTGTCAAGAACGGAGAGGAAGGTAAGGTTCATAACCGCACCCTCGAGTCCGGCATAGACATTTGAAGAGAACGGCGAGGGTACAGATAGACTGTAGATTGGGCAGTCATAAGAGGACGGTAGAGGATGGCGGATATAGGGGGAGATGATATTTCGAGGTTTATTGCGCGGGCTCATGTATAGGTTCCAACCGCCAGTCACTGCAGTTGATTCATCAGACTGGGCGACAGCTTGCCGAACAATATCATTAGTAGCGTAGTCGCCATTCCGTGTTCTTTGCTGGGGGGGAGTGCTCGTTTGTGGACGGATGGAGTGATATGAGTGGGCCCCCGCAACACGTAGGTCGAAGACTTTAAGCATACTATGCATGGAAGTGCCAACAATTACGCGCTCAAGCCCATGCGTAGCGAGAGAGTATATTGATGAGTCATTGGTAGGATCCCAATACATAGTCTCAAAATCATGAGGACTACGCATATCATGAAGTCGGACGATCCCGTCATGGCCACCAGAAAGGAAGAGATTGCCGTTCGGTGACTCTGTAAAAGAACCAGCGGGCAGTGGGATGATTGGATTCACCGACCGATTATAATTGCCGAGAATTCTCAAGTCTCCCGCCGAGTAATTCTTGTTCAGACTAAATGTCCTCTCGGGCTTCTCTGCAAATCCCGTCGGCGTGATCTTGTAAACATGAATAGGCACGTAGGAGGGCCCGAGACCTACGGCAACTCGGTCTGAGGAGATGAAATTGGAAGACCAAAGCTGACTCAGAGATGTACTGTTAGTCTCAGGTACCACCTGACTAACAGAGCCTACACTGTCTGATTTTTCTTCGTCTACATCCACTTTGTACAGTGCGAGCACCGAGCGCCCGAGAATCGCAGCCATAAAAGGATCACTTGCCGAGGATATGTCTAAGTGATTGACCGGTCGATCATGATGGGTCCGGTAACGCCGGACTCGCGATCTTTTCTCATCAGAATTGATGAGTAGCATACCGAGGGTGTTGAATGCATTCCCAAAGGCAACTCCTTCCAGTGATGGTGGCTTCTGGTGAGGCCGTAGCATCTTTAAAGTGGTGATGTCGTCCAAACCCTCGATAGCTCCCGGTACTAGAAATGACATCCACTTGGTAGTGTCTCTCGCGCCATACTCTTCTTCTAGAATTCCGGATGGATGTGGTCTTGTTTTTTTGGACCTTATGACAAGCTCCGGGCCAGCCGACCAAGCAACCACCTCTTTCCTGCTGTCCCAGCGCCCGTTTATAACCTCGTAGCTGTCAATGCTGGGTCTATAGCCCATGGTTTGAGCTTGACCGGCCACGCTACCTCTCGGTTTCCAATTGATCACACTGGTAATTTCAACTTGTGCAGGAGCCAGAAAAGTGGCTACGAAAGCTTTTCGATCCCAGTTGCGATGAAGTGTGGTCAGCCCATGGACGGTGCGGGCATCCGCCGGAAGTTGCTTTGTGACGTCCAGGCCAAATCGGCCTTTCAGAAACTGTTTCCATCCCTGTGTCTCCACACCAGGAAATAGTAGTTGGCTAGTCCATTTCGAAAGAGCCCGATTCGTTAATGATAAGTTTAGGACATCTCTCGAGTGCTCTAAGCGAGCTACGATATTGTCCACGATCTCGGCTGGAAGTTTGTCGAGGGCGCCCATGTCGTTATTTTGGGAAAGAAATAAGAGGTTTATTGGCGCATCTTGGCCGTTTTCTATGTTTCCTTTTGAAGGTGATGATAAGGTTGAGATATGTTGGTGTGTGCAGGATGTGGATACGAAGAACTCTTCAATGAGATTTAATTTTGTGGGAGCTGCTCAATTAGTCAGAAATTGCGAGACCAAAACAGTCGAGTTGACTCAGAACAATATGGATTCTCTTATTTACAGACGTGGGAAAAGGACAGACGGGTGAAGGAATGACTCTTGATATTCGTGACGACAGAAGTTTCGAGCACGGTGGCCACTGAATGGTTCGCTTATCGATAACGACTCAGGATTTTCCAAGGCAACCAGCAACCCATCACTGGCCCAGCCACACAAGCCATCACAGACTGGAGTCACTCGAGATTTGAGGGTTAGCCGGACTTCTATTATGGATCAAGGAACGACTCATGCTGACTGTGACTGAACGCTATGAACGAACAGCTTCCTTGTTGCATGGCTCCGGTGTTGCCTGTGAGGCACAGCCTGTGATCACGTGACGCTTCTCCGAACCGTTTCTGGTCCCTGCGTAACCATCGTCCGTCCAACGCACTGCGAACCGCAACAACCTGGTTGTCTGGTAAAGGGCTTGCATCTCATTCATTCTGCATCCTCGTCTTGTCGACCAAGTGGTCTACGGCAGCGTCTCCGAGGCAGGTCAATCTGCCTAAAGTCAGATCCCGCTGCGCGTCGGTGTTTATTCCACTACCCCCTGGTCGTGTCGCTCCCATTCTGGCTCCCTGATCCTGACCCAACATGTCCAAGCGTCAGCGCCCTCCCCGCGTGGCTGCCCAGTTGCGCGACATCTGCAGAGTTGCGGACCTCTGATGCCCACACTCCCCTCTCTTCGTCTGAGGATACACTGCGTTTTGCGACGCTTCCAAGATTGATTGCGACATGTCCGACAATACGGTTGACGAGAAGGGTGGCTATGTGCTGATGAACGCGATCGCGTCCAACATGGACCGCCTGCGCCAGTCTATCAATGCCCTGCGACAACTCCACGACCGTTGGAAAGACGGGAACGGGACCTTCATTAACCTGATCGCGCAATTGACCGCTTTGAAATCGAACCTGGGAGAAATGCAAGACTGGATGAATCATGCGATGAGTGAAATGCATCCGCAGCTACTGAAAGACATGGACCTTCTGATGGCCTCTTGTGGGGTTCTTGTACGCAATCTAGACAACTTGGTTTACGCCCTACGACAAGACCACGACCAGGCGGACTGGGCGATCAAAGTCAAGTATTCAGTCGGCAGCAGAACCATCAATCGGTTGAGAAGTGTGGCCAAGAGACAGACAGATGCCGTGACGTTACTGCTCGCGGCATGCAAGTGGTAAGCTCTGGAGATCATCAGCCGAGTCATTCCCGCTCTAACCATTCATAGCCACACCACTGCACAAAGAAAGATCCTACTACACAAAAGTAGACAGATTAGGAAAGAAGATGCTTCGTCCATGTCTACTCTGGTACGGACGTCAAAGTGGAATGGCCGTTGCATGCGGGCGTTGACACAGATCTCGCGCATGATCCAGTGGTTCCGATATCTGTTCTATCTCAAACTCTTCGGGAAGCAAAGAGAGGAGCCTCCAACAGAACAAGACTATATAGATGCCGCAGCCGCAATGCGGTCAGAAGCCATCGATCGAAGTCTAGAGGAGGATGCAGCATCGCTTCGAAGAGAAACCAAACTTGTTCTCATGGGAAGCTTGAGCAGCGGTAAAGAGTTAATCATGAGGCAGATGAAGGTTCTGTATGCAGACGGATATCCTAGAGAAGAGCGTATGGAATACACACACGCAGTTCGGTCGACAATCCGTGTACTGGAACATGCCATCATCGACCTCCTCAGAGATACAGGCATCAACCTCACGCGAACCTTGAACCAGGATTTCGCCATCCTTCTCCACGAAGTCGAAACCACAGAACCCAGCAATATCAGTCAAGCAGCCGCGCATGCCGTCTCCAACATCTGGCACAGCTCTCAATTCTCCGACCTCTTTCTCAAGAACTTCGAAATCGACTTCCCCCAATACTCACCCTACTTCGCCCAAGAAATTCACCGCATCGCCGCCCCCGACTACCTCCCCTCTGAAGCAGACATAATCCGCCTCAATCACTCCCTGCGCGGCATCAAAGAACTCCGCTTCACCTGGGACGACCTCCCGCTCCACCTCTTCAACATTTCGGGCTACATCCCCGACCAATTCCGCAAACGTTGGTTCCACCAACTCGAAAACGCCACCGCTCTCATCTACACCGTAGACGTCTCCACCTATGATCGTCCCTACTTCGGCCAACCCACCGAATCCCAACTCCTAGACGACTTTGCCACCTTCGAATCCTGGGCCAACTCTCCCAAATTCGCCGGCTCCAGCATCATCCTGCTCCTCAACAACTTTACGCGTTTCCGCGGCAAACTAGCGCATTCGCCGTTGGGGACATTCTTCCCGGACTTCGAGGGTCCAGGTGACGATCCGGAGACGGAGGCGAGACAGTTTATTTTGAGGAGGTTCAAAGATGTGAATAGGAATCGGTTGAGTATTTATTCGTTTTGGGTTGATCTGGATATGGGGGATAATCAGCATTTGTATGCGGCATTGAAGAAGACGTTGCAGCATATTCATCAACGGAAGGCGAGGAGTGAAGTTTGGGAGGCGAATTCAGCTGCGAGGAGTAGTCGGTCGGGTTTGTTGAGTAGAGGGAATGGGATCGCGGCGGCAGGCCCGGTGAGTCCGAAAAGGAGTGGGACTGTGACGACGATGACAAATTCATCGAGGGGGTAGAGGGGTCTGTGAGGGGGGATGGGAGTTTGGTGGGGGTATTGAGGGGCTTTGTGGGTTCAGTTATATACCAGAAGGTTTGGGGGTTTGGGGGATTTGGATTCTTATATAATTTGATGTGGGCTCTTTTTGAGGAGTTGGGGATTTGAGATAGAAGTTCATTCGCGTTACACATGACCTGAATTTCTTTTGTTGATAGTAGCTTGCATACCCAGTTGACGTTGATCTATGCGACGTTATAAAAATTGACAATACCCTCGTTCTATTTGATGCGTAACCTATTCTTCAATACGCGGGCCCTGATCAAAGATCAATTGACACTATCGATCAATGCAGGCATTCCGCCCTCACATTCATCACGCCACACCCAACCCAACCAGCACCAACAAAGCCACATTCATAACCACAATAATCCCCCATATCACCAACGCAACCACAGTCGTAACCCAATGATTTCTCATCTGCACAAACGGCTCCCTCGCCTCCCTGCCCTCTAGCTCCGCACTCTCACGGACAGCCACTTTCATGTACTTCCCCCAACACGTGAACCAAATCAGCGGCGCGCTAACAAAAGGCAGAATAACACTGAGCGCAACTTGCGAGCCCTGAAGTGCCTTCCCTAGCCCTTCACGCCCGACTGCCCCCGCGATAATAATGCTAGGCGTAATGCTGATAAGGCGCGTGATGAGTCTACGAAGCCATGGTTTTATAGTCCAATTCAATTGGCCCTCGGAAACTATTTGCCCGGAAATGGTGCATACTATGCCTGCCGAGGTACCGGAAAGTAGGAGAGCAAGTGCGAATAGAGTTCCGGCGACGGGCGCGATACTTCTGGAGAGCAGGGCGTGGATAGAGAAGAGGTCCGCGTCTTCGGCTTCGGGGTGGCCGTAGAGGGACGCGCCGGCGACAATGAGGATGGCGCTGTTGACGAAGAGGGCGAAGGTGAAGAGGGCGATGGCGAGTTCGACAATGCTGTATTTCATGCAGGACTGTATTGCAGAGAGGGAGGGTTTGTATTTGATTTCTTCGGTTATGGAGTCGATTTCGAGGATCTCGGTGGTGTCGTGGGCTTCGTCAAATTCGCGAAGGCGTGGTTGGACGATGCCGCTTCCGAGGTAGAGACTGTGAGGCATCACGGTGGCTCCTAAGATGCCACAGGATTGGTATAGTCTACAGCTATTAGATCAAGCTATATCGCGAGGGAGTTTGCTTACGCCTGGCCTTGGATCAGAGTCGAGGAGGGAACGTAGCCACGAAATACTTCACCAATGGGCGCCTTGATTTTACTGAGTTCGAAGCAGAAACAAACTACTACACCCAGCACTAGCAGCATAACGAAGAACTCAAATGCTCTCAGCATACGCATTGTCCCGGATGGGCGATAGAAGATAAGGATGATAAGTACATCCACAATAGAAAGCGCACAGCCCGCAACAAGAGGAATTTTAAGTAGAATATTCAAAGCGATAGCTGTACCAATAACCTGCAATGGTTAGCAAGAAGAAGCCTCGGTAATATAACTGACTACTTACTTCTGCAATGTCTGTAGCAATAATGGCCGATTCGGCAAAAAAATATAGAGTGTAGTTGAGCCAGGGAGGGAGATTAGCCTTGCAGTTTTCTGCAAGGTTGAGTCCGGTCACTGAGCCCAGTTTGATACATAGGGACTGGAGGAAGATCGCAAAGATGTTGGACATCAAGACGATGAAGAGGAGTTTGAATCGGAATGAGGCACCAGCTGCAACGTCTGTTGCATAGTTGCCTGGTACATAGTCAGTATTGTCGTACGAGCTCTTACTTGCTGAAAGAAGCCCATGTTTGAGGGGAAATAGCACCCGCACGTGACCAGGCCCGATGGGCAGTTTGTTGATTTCGGATTCAAAAAGGCAAGAATGATATACCTTATCGTAGGGATAAATCTATTAGGGAATATTGAATTGTATACACAGCTTACCTGGATCGATATACGCAACAGCAACCATAAACCCAGGCCCGATGAACGACGCATATTTCTGTAGGACCCGCAACGGCCTTTTGAGAAATCTCTGAAGATTCGAGCATCGACCACCACTCCCACTGCTAGCATTCACAAACATAATACCAGCAGCGTCTCCAGGGCTATCCCTCGAAGCATTGACCTTAATCTTGCCCTGGTTGTCAAGTGCTTTCATTTTGAACGAGCCATCGCCGTCTGTTGCAAAGCGCTTGCTCGATTCTATCTCGTTCACGCATCTGTCGGCAGGATCTATTCGGTGATTTCTGTATGTTCGGGTGTTCGATACGTTGGCTAGATCGGCGGTCGTGGTGGCATCAGCATTAAGTGCGTTTGGGCTTTGGTTCCAGCCATCGGAGACGTCGGGATCAACACGTGAGGGGCAGTTCATGATCAAGTTGGAGCCTCAAGCCGTAGATGGCTAGATTGGTTGTGGATAGGAGTCGACTGTGTCGATTGTGTCGAAGAGGGGCTTGAGGTAGGTTCGCAGAGGTAAGTGAGATGAGATATGTTATGTAGGGTGTTTGACTTGGAAATGGGACAGAAAGTGTGGGGTAGAGAAGAGGAATATACAAGCGTGAAGCTATTTGCCGGGTAGTGACGATGACGCTCGGAGATAATGACTTCCGATTTTAATACGAACCTTTCCAGGCTGCGGATGTCTCCGATTGATAGCGGGACTGTAGATGCAGTCAATAATGCTGAACAAGACTGCACCATGCAGTGCATGTTTTCCCGCTAGTGATGCTTGGGGTGCAGCCAGCATGGGAGCTCAGCTGTCCACGAACATGTTTTGTTCTCACCGCTCTGTCTCTGGCGTGATGATTCTGCAGGAACACGACAAGTCTCGAAACCTACCTAGATAAGCGAACTGCCGCCGTCATCGCTGGCTTACGAAATGTCCGCTTAAAATGGGAACAGAGCAATTCGAAAAGTTCTCTGCGTCTAATAAAGAAAAAGATTTGGCAAGCTGCATCCATCCGTCTTAGCCGAAGCTTGACCTGCAGCCTGCCATGCACTAAATAGAGTTCGCATGAGCGTATTCACTGCCACGTGTGAAATAGAGAGAAGCCATCAAATATATTGAAGTCGTGATTGAAGTCTATCTGAAGAGAAAACAAAGTCTTGCTATCCAAAGGCACTATCTAGGATGGGAGGTCATCCCCTCGAGTGAATATCCGTAATTATTGTCGAATGCGCCTTGTTGCAGAAGAAGAATTTCATCCCATCATCAATCGTGCTACCTCAAACCATAGAGTGAGTCAACTATGCCCTCTAGTTCCGTTTCGAAAGAACATGCCGCTTAACAAGCCTAGTGGGAATGATGGCCCTGAAGCCAAGATCCAGTGCTACTGAAGCAATTCTGCTGCAGGCAGAAAAGGAAAGGAGCCTTGGCCGGCAGTCATGTGTATGATATCGTAAATCTGAGTGCGCCAGCAGGAACCCATGAACCCATCCAATCCTCCGTTCAGATAAAACCAGAGTAACCCCGTTCGCCATACTATGTTTCATGCGCGGCCCGCCCTTTATAATGTAATCGAGAAGAACAACAATATTGTCCGAAAACGCCTGATACATGCCGGCACGAAATGCAACTTATCCGTGTTTGATTTAAATTTGTCAATTATCGTTGACAGAATAGCTCAATCTCCCCAAGCTGTTGCCCGCCAGGATTGATGTCCCGTTGCTGCTCTTTCCAAGTTTCGAATGCCGTTTGTACGTCTTCATCGGAGAGAATGCTGACGTAATCGTCCTCATCTAAGTACTTGAGCTTTACTTGACCAGCACCTAGTGATACGCTTGTCGAACGCTGAAGCTTTGCGTCTATTCTGTCCTTTAAAGACTGAAAGCTAATGGTCGTGCTTACTACCAAAGTCATCGTGCTGCCAGCGGATGGACAATGTACTTTGACCTTGAGTTGAGTTGGTAAATTGGAGCCCATTTCGTGTGGGCCTGGAGTCTGTGACGAGAGGGGCGGCGACATTGTCCGCGAATCCATCGATGCGGGCGTAAGTGTCCGTTCGAACGAGGAAGCTGGGGTCATGGTACGCGCCATGGGAGGATAGTGCGGATCTCGACGCGCTGGTCCACCGTGGTACTCCGCATTGGCCAATTCAGCGGCAGTCCTCTGCTGCACAAGACGATCCCTTTGGATCGCCGGAGAGTTTGTAGCAGCTCGAGGGGGAGGGTTGCTGGGTGAGTTGTTCTGGCTGCGGTTGACAATTGCAGCATTGTAGGCATAATGTGTAGGAAACGGGGGAACCTCGGGGACAGAGCCTTGTTGCCGTCGGCCTGAACCATTTGTATTGTGGATATCGGGGCTGCTTGCCGCTCTGAGCCTTCCTTGTGCCAGTATTGTGGAGCCCGCGTTAGGAGGCAATGAGGGCCGTTGTGCACTGCGTCCTGGGCCCATTGAACCATCACGGGATAGATGGCTACGAGATGGGGGCGGCGCAGTATAACGGTTATTTTCGTCATGGTATCCATTAGGAGGCGCCTGCCTTGGGAATGGAAATGTTCCTGCAGATGACGAGCTTGTGCGAGCATTCGAATAGGAAGACATAGGGGATTCAGCGGTTGGGGAAAAGTACGAATCCTGATTAGCAGAGTTTGCAAGCTGTTGAGTTCGTAGGGTTAGCGGAGCCTGGGAGGGATATCCCATAGGAAAACGAGGAGGAGGTACCCTGGAATCTACTTCGTTAAGCGGAGGGCCGCTGTCACCGGTTGTAGATCTTGAGCGCGGAGGCGCGTTGCCCGCGTTCTGTCTAGTTCCATAACCGTCCTGGAAGCCTGAGTAGCCAGGCACCACTGTATCAACATCTTCGTCCTCTGCCTCGTCGTCCTCTTCCCGGTATGGATTTTCAAGTACTTGATCTCTCATGTAATTGAACTGGGTATCAGAAGGTTTCGAGGCTATGGTGCTGCTACTAGATCTGGTATGATCTTTCCAAACACGTCGCTGCATATCAACTTGTGTGGCCCACTTCTTCATGGTCTCTTCCGAGTTGAATCGAATGATGAAGTTCTCAATGCCTGGGTCACCTTTCCAAAAGATCTGGCAGGTATATGAGCCTAAACAAAATTAGTACATGATAGTTTCGACACAGCTCTCTGCATGAGCGTACCTGGTTTTTGGAGCGATATAGTCTCAGTAACGTTCTGCATGAATATGCGCCCCTTGAGCTGTAGCTTCGCTTTCCCATTCTTCGTGGTTGGCTTGTTCATCATTTTTTTGCTGTTCGGCTTGATTTCCTTGCAACACAGCAATATCATTTCGAAGAGATAAATCTTGTACTATAGCAAGTCAATGTCAGAAACTAACGAATATTATAAACGTTACAACGTACCTCTCGTTCTTCATTCTTGGAATTGATGCTGTCCCCTTTGAGCACCGTATACTGTCCGTAGAGAAGCAAATCGCCAAAGCCTTCGATTCGATGTCCCTTCCAGTCTTCTACTAGTTGTTTCAATTCTTCAACGGCTTCAACGCGTTCCTCTCGGTCAATAGCCGCGTTTGTTCGCTGCAGCACAGCAGATGCTGCCTCGATACCAGAAGAGATGTCATTTTTGCGGACTTCATCAAGATCGCCCTTATCGCGAAGTTCCTACTTCGATGTTAGACGGTGTGATACAGGGATTGGACTATGCGTACCTTGAGCAAGAGGGGATACTTTGCCAGACGTTGGAAGGGTTTCAACAAGAACGAAGTGAGATGTGTAGGTGATTCGACCATCTGTTGCATTTCTGCGGAACCGCCAGTCTCTCTCAGCTTTTCAAACTCGCGCATAGCGATCTCCTCGCATCGTTTCTGGTTTGCAATATAAGGCTCATAAACTTTGAATGCGTCCTTATACAGCACGAAAAGCTGGCCCCAGTTTTGCTCTGAAGCTGGCTGTGCATTGGTTTGTTCCACACGAATTAAGAACCGGCGCTGGAAATCTAGGAGAGCATTCAAGTTGAGGAATATATCGTGAACAGTATCGCCAGTGATTATACCCTTTTCCTCGACCAACTTCTTAAATGACTGGAGAAGCTCTAAGTGCTGAACATAGGTCCGTTCCGTTTTCACTAGTTCGTCGATGATGTGTTCTCTTTGCGTTCGCTTGACGGTAGAATTGACAGCGGCGTTGTCTGAAACCTCCACCTCAGTTTGAATGATGCCCATCTGCACCAGGATATCCAGCACACGGTTAACGACGTTTGTTACCTAGAGATGATTAATAAAATCTTAGTTTTAAAGAGTATTGAGATTACCTTTACGAATCCAGTCGTGTCGTCTCCATATAAATCACTGATGATAAAGCACTCTTCCGAGGGGAACTTGAGCTCACCAACACATGCCTGAATAAATTTGTACGCAGCGGTCTTGGGCCTGTTCTTCTCCGGGATCCTTGCTTCGTCCACAGCCAGGCGCACCTTAGGGCCTAAGGCATTGTAGACATCCATCAGTGGATAGCCTCTACGGAAAGTCCTCCATAACAGCGTGACAGGGTCGGCATCGTCATCCGCATCGTGTTCCTCCTCTATCATCCAACGCTCAAAGCCCGGAATCAAACGTAGGCGCAGCTGCAGATTCAGGCATCGCTGGAAAAGAGATGTGTCCTTGTCCGCTCGCTTATTCAGGACATTGTTGGATGCCTCGATAGGGCCACCGTTGACGGGTGTCGAAGTAGGAAATACAGGAGCGGCCTGACCGAACAGCGTCGAAGTCGAGGTGTGCTGGGTCGACTGAGTGTCTCGCGCGCTGCTGTGGGAGTAGCTGTATTGGCTCTGGAAGCTCTGGTGGCTCGAAAGGGCGGGCGGCCCGCCGCTCGAAGTCATTCGGAAATGCGTCGATGAAGTTGGTGAAGACTGGTGGTCTGGTATTCTCACAGGTCCAGCGTGGAAGGCAACCTCCATGCCTCTAGAAGGTCATTGCCCTCGGTCGCAGACACGGGGAGTGGGTGGCGCCCAAGCGCTTGGACAGTCTTGCACGGGGTCCCGTTGGTGGTGGGTCGTCGGCGGCGGCGGTGGTTCGGTTTGTCCAGGGAGCAGCAGGCTATGGGGCAGAGGGGAGTTGGTTAGGGAGAAATACCTACGTGTGGTGGCCGGCAGCAGCACGGGGGAGAGCAGCACAGCAGCGTCGGGTCTTGGAGGTATCGCGGGAGTCGTGGGAGGTGTTGGGAGAAGTGTGGGATGTGCCAGGAGTGCCAGGAGGAGGTGGGCTTGCGGTGGGCTGGCGGATGCACGACGATTAGGAGACTTCTGAGACGACGCCAAGCATGCCCGTCACACGTGATAAGGGCCCAGCTAGCGCGCTGGATGGGGAAAAGCGGCAAATGGATGGGCAGCGATTATTTAGCCGCATCGCCCAGAGAGACTCAGCGACGATTCAGAAGCTGTCGGAGCTTTCTGTGCGTTTTTGCTGCATCTGCTGCACACTGGCCGTGTTGGCTTGGCTGCACAGGCTTGCACTTCTTGTTGTAGTATGGTTTCTTTGTTTTTCCGCCACGGTACCTACTATGCACAGCTTAAATCATTCCCATCGGTTCCGGGCAGTCTATCTTGGTGAGCAACCCCAGCTGAGCGCACTGCTTCCAAGATTGGATTCCATAGGGGCACATGGGCAGGCACAGCGCGGATAGACGCGAATAAACGCATATCCCCCCCTAGCTCAGTCATGGTCACCTGGGAGAGGACTCTGCCTGCAGGCCTCACAAGCTCAGGCGCTTTCTCTCTCTGCATTGCATAACAGAACGTGGTTCGCTCGACATTGAGGCGAGGCGTGCGTGCCAGCAGTGCTCGTCACCACGTCCTTCGCTCTCACCGCGGTGTATTAGGTACGTGCCGCTCCGCCACCTGCAACCAAGAACTCGCCGTCGTGGTTGTGCCGTTAATCAAAGCCGCTGCTTGATACCCTCTTTTCTTTTGCAGGTGGCATTTGGGGCAGATTCAGATCTACATGCTCTCGCACGCCTTCACCCATGCCCGTGGCGCGCACGGTGAGTCTACTGGCCCTGCAGCCCAAGCATATCAGGTCCAAGCTCGGCATTGACAAATGCGGATGGTTTCAACAATAGTGCTGCAGGCTGTTTATACGCTGGACTGCACTGTGTACTACGGGAATCCAAATATGACCTTGTACTGTTGCAGCAGCAGGTGCCTGAGCGAGGGGATCCTCCTGTTCTGTGGCTCCCTCCTACTGATCTAAGAACCAGATCGATTTCCCTCCAGCTGAGAGAGATGCATCAATAGCCTTGTGTGCCGTGAGCCGTTCACCCTTTTCGGCTTGGCCATGTGAGCTGAACGTCCCTGATGTCATCGTTCCTGAGATCCGGTGAAGTTACAGATTGAACGCTAGCCCCCTCAGTGCCGTGTTTGTACAAATAGATATGTATCACAGAAGAGTTGTCGTCTGATTTTGGAATCCAGCCACTCGTCAGCTGCTCCACTTGTGCACTCTCGCAGTGATAAAATTCGCGACATGGGCTTTCATAATGCTATGTATTGGTAATGATGCCCTCATGTTTTATCCCGGATTCTTTCGTTCCCAACGTGACCCAGTTCGTTCCATGGAACACTTGCAACCAGCCGGAGAACGCAATGTGGAGATGCTTCTAGGCTCGAAAGACTGCCTAGCATCCTAGGTCTTTTTGCGTAGTTGTGATCGTAGTGGCGCAACAAGAATGTGGTCGGTTTCTGAAACCAGCATCAGTACTACCAAAGTTATAACCTGAACTCGACGCCAGAAGTCGTTCTCCGCACTCCTAGATGTCTCGAAGGTGTCGTTAAGAAAAGGTGTGGGCCCAGGCCAGACTAAACCGGTACGGCTAGTGGCGTGAAGACTTGGCGAGGACATGGAATCATCGGGAGTTTTCGTCTGTCGGCGCCTGGCGCCCCGGGCCAGCAACCCTCACCCTAAGCCTGCCTCAACCACCGTCTAGGTGGAAACATTAGGGTACTCCGCCAGTCACGACTTCACGCACGTGTTTTCCAAATATTGACCCCGCGCCTGTGTATCTTTCACTGAATCTGCAGGTAAAACAACGGTCATTACCTCTCCTGCTCATGACCAACAACTCGACGCACGAGGACCCGCGCATCTGCACCCTCCATTTCTCAACGCTCTAGGCAACAAAGAGAGCGACATCTCCATTTCCATGCGCACAGCTCCACTTGCGCAGTCTTCTCCTCTTCTTCTTCCAAGGGAATAAAGCGCCCCATCCTGTCAAATATAAGCTGGCAGGCTCACCACCGGAGCCTCGCCTGTTGATTGTCCGTCCCGGGAAATATCATCGTCCTCGAGCATGGCGGGCCAAGTCAACAACGGCACTGCCCAGTTCGCCCCACCACCTTACCTCCAAGCCTTTCGCGCAACGTCCTCCATGAATTCGAATCGATTTGACGAGGGATATTCCGAGGATACACGAAGCCAGAATGGGAGCGACATGGTGCTAGTCAGAACAGACTCAAGACTCGGCGATGGTATGGGCGTTCTCGGATTGGACCATGATTCACAATATCCTTTGCCAGAATCGGTCATGAACATGAGCGAAGCCGACCGCAGCGGTAGGAACATTACTCTTACATATTCTCTACACAACTAATCCTGTTCTAGAATTCGCATATGCTATTCTTCGATCCCTCCGAACGTCCTCAATCGCCGGTATTGTCGAGAAGTTAAATCCGCTCCTTCACCTCGATCCCGTCGTACATCTACCGCCAGAGATTACTTTCCAAATTCTTTCGTACTTGCCTCCGCAAACCTTGCTTCGGGCATCGACGTTGTCGCGCACATGGCGGTATCGGATCATGGACAGCCCATTGTGGAAACTCATGTTCCGGTTGGAGGGTTGGAATTCAAATTTCCCCCAAGTTCGGGCATATGAAGAATCCGAGAGGGTCAAAATGGTTGAAACGAAAGAAAGAAAACCGCGGGCTCGCGCCGCCGAGGACATGGACAGCGAGAAGCCATCCACGAAGAAGCGACTTCGGGAACGTCCTCTTTTCGGAGATGGTTCTCCTTCTGACAACGAGACCCGCAGCAAGCTAGAACGTCGATCCTCCGGTGCAAAAAACGAAGGACTTCCCGCATGGGGAGAGCAGCATAGCATTGTGGAAGCCGATGACATTCCCGAAGTGAAAGTGGAGGATAGAATGGAAGACATATCCTACCATGACTCCGAATCCCTCGCGAATACATCGGCAGACGCTCCTGGGACAAGAGGAACACCCTCAGATTTGTTGGAAGATGCCTCATGCTCTCCGACAATCGCGAGTAGTATAAACCCACCAATCCCACCACAATTACTCCTTCCATCCCAGGCAGATCCAAAAATCAACTGGCATTTTCTATTCAAGCAGAAGAAACGACTAGAAGACAATTGGGATGCTGGACGTTTCTCGAATTTCCAACTGCCCCACCCAAATCACCCGAAGGAAGCTCACACAGAGTGTGTGTACACAATACAATATTCCGGAAGACATCTTGTCAGTGGCAGTCGTGACAAGACTGTCCGAGTGTGGGATCTGGATACACAGCGTCTGATCCATCCGCCTTTGACTGGACATGTTGCATCTGTTTTGTGCTTGCAATTCGATGACCGAAAAAGTCAAGATATCATCATTTCAGGTGGAAGTGATTGCCGCATTATAATGTGGCAATTTTCCACTGGTAAAATGTTGAAGATTATCTATGAAGCACACAGCGAGTCGATATTGAATTTGCGGTTTGACGACCGATACCTGGTGACTTGCTCAAAAGACAAATCCATCAAAGTTTGGAATCGTAGAGAGATCCTGCCAACAGACGACGCCTACCCCTCCTCCACGACCAAATCAAGTGCCAAGTTTCCTCAGTACATCATCAACATGCAAAATGAGGTGGAGAGTTCTTTCCTTCACTTCAAGATGCTCGAACCATACACTTTGTTAATGACTCTCGAGGGCCATGGGGCTGCTGTCAATGCTATTCAGATATACGATGGCCAAATCGTATCTGCTTCTGGCGATAGGACTGTAAAGGTGTGGGATGTACGTACAGGCAAATGCCAAAGGACCTTCCCTGGCCACAGCAAAGGGATTGCGTGTGTTCAGTTCGATGGACGGCGAATAGTGAGCGGAAGCTCCGACGAAACTGTGCGCATATTCGACCGAGCAACTGGTGCCGAAGTCGCTTGTCTACAAGGGCACTCTAACCTAGTCCGTACTGTGCAGGCACAATTTGGAGACTTTCCAGGCAACGAAGAAGAGTTGGAGGCAGAGGCTCGGGCTATCGATAGAAATTATTTCGAGGCAAAGAGTAAAGGAGAAGTACCGAGCGAGCTAACAAGAGCGCAACGGCGTGCTCGCAATGCGGGCTCCCGAGATCCGAAGGCTATCTTTGCGTACGGAGCGAAGCTACCGCCGGGAGGCGGCGGCAGCAAGTGGGCGAGGATCGTTTCCGGCTCATATGACGAGACAGTCATAATCTGGAAAAAGGGTGCTGACGGTGCATGGGTGAAATCAAAAGTCCTATTCCAAAATGAAGCCGTGAAGGCAGCTGGAGGCCGACCTCGACGTCCAGTCGCCCCCGCTCAACCAGCCCCAGTGAATGGCAATCACAATCATGCCCACAATCACAATCACGGCCATCAACACCAGCAACCAATGCCACACCATCCTGCTCAGACCAACATTCAGGCGATTGCACAGCAGGCACAAGCTCAAGCTCAAGCTGCGCAGTCTCTTGCTCAACAAGCCCAAGCATTGCATAATGCAACTCAACCTGGACAACAAGGTAACACAGCCAGTTCTGCGGTAGTTGCAACGGCAACCACTACCACATCTGCTACTACTACTACTACCGCCACCCCGGCCGCCAGCAATCTAGGCCAAGCCGCAACACAGCAGCAGCAGCAGCAGCAGAACCCCCAACAAGGGGCTGGACCACATCATCACCACCACCACCATCATCACCCGTTGCCCGGAGTTCCACTGAATAACCAAGGCACGAATTCCAGGGTCTTCAAACTGCAGTTCGATGCGCGAAGGATCATCTGCTGTAGCCAGGATCCTACAATTGTCGGATGGGATTTTGCAAACAATGACAAGGACATACTTCTTGCCAGTCCATTCTTCGGGGAATCGGCTTGAGATAATTGACAAGCGCTACGAAATGAAAGATGTCAATAAGACTGGACAAAACATTTGGGCAATTAATTGAAGGATGGTGCGCAATAGTAGTTCTGAGTTAAAATCCGTCTAGTCAAAGTCGAAGCATCTCCGGAGCAGAAATCCATCAACATCATCCGTTGTCAACGGCTACTTGTAGTAAGAAAAAGAGAAGTAATTCTGGCTGCAGGAGATGACAGTGCTTAATTCTCTTATTTCTCATTTCATAAACACCCCTCACCCTTCAGTGTCAGAGCAGTTTCCCCCGAATTTCTCTTCTCCATTATATAATTTCCGCAAAAAACCGATTAGGCAGCCGAGAAATGGGCATTTCAGGAAATGGGATGAGAGGGATTCGACCTCCAACTTTTGAAGGTCTCCTTTTATGGGTTTTGGAGGGCTTCGGTATGGAGATAAGGAGTAGGGGTCTTTTTTTTTTTTAATGAGGAAATGCAAATCCTTTAGATCTACCCATAATGAATGAACAGTCTTTTTCCTTTCCTGCGATGAAATGTTATGTTGTGCTGTGCTGTGCTATGCCGTGTATGGTTTAGACTCCGAGGGTGGGCATTCCTTTGTGATGTGGGACGTTTTGGGGATAGGCAGGGTAAAGGTGGGGAAAGAAAGGAGATTTCGTGTGGATATGTGGTGCGCTAGGTTGGTCTGTAGCGAGATTGGCGATTTGGAGGGTTCATGCGAGAGTCGGGTTTGGGCTTGGGTGCAATGAGGGTTAGGCGGAGTTAAGGGGGTGTGATGAGTAGCATGCAATGATTGCGGAGTATGTACTGTTATTGTAGTAAGGAGGGAGTTGGGATGGGAGTTTGGCGGACTTGAGGAAGGGTTTTTTTCAGGGAGGAAGGGGGTATCGCAACTTGCTTCCGTTCCGATGGCTGAGGGGTTGTGGGATAGGGATGGATTCAGTCACTGTGATGGTAATTATGAAATGAATGTTTGAGGGTGACTTTATCGTCGGGTTGGGTTAGGGACGTGTTTTGCTGTAGATTTTTGTGTTGATCTGCATTGCAAAGTTTTCTATGCACATTTCTGTAACGAGATGAATTGGAATATGAATAGAGCGATTGATTAATCGGTGATAATCACAAGTTGCCTTGATTAATGTTGAGTCGACAGTCATGTGGGGGTCTTGGAATGATGCAGGATTCGTGTTGCGCCATGATAATGTTGAACAATATTCGGAGAATATGGATAATGTACAAAGTGATTTCGATGTTTCGGTGATTTCAGCTTCATGGGCACATTTTTATGTCCAGTCCTATGCCATCCTGATCGCACATTCAAAATGGTCATGTATGAGAATTGAGGGACTGTCAAGACCGTACCCTACCGTTGAGGGGGGGAATATAGAGTTCCCGGTAAAAAGATCAATGACCGATCAACTTACTGATTAACAGCATGTGGGGGCATCTAAGCCTCTGAAAGTACATGCTGCGATCGTAAGCACTCCGAACGGCCACGTCAAGATAACATAAGTAATCTTGGGTGCGGAAGTAGGATGAAGAACGTATCCGAGCGATAAACAACCCGGATGGATCCATCCGGTAGTGTTGCTCTGGGACGACATCTTACTGTCTCAAGGCAGACTGCAAGATGATTGGCGGGTACTGCCGACTAGGTTCTTGTTGACAACAATAGCCTTCAGGATCAGCGCAATGCATCATCACGGGCTACAGCAAAGTCTCCGAACAGTCCGCTCTGCAAGGCAGAAAACGTTGCAAAAGCTTGGAAGATTCCGGAATGACATCGTTGATCAACGTTGATCCACTGTAGACTGCAAACTTTCCAGATGGAGAGTTTTGGATGAAAGAGGAATTGTTGCGAACGTTCCACAACACATGCAGGACGCAAATGTGGCTGTGGCGCATGCCAAGTGCTGAACCGAACCGGTGCGGCATCAGGGACATCCGTGTTGTATGAAAACGCCGTTCAACGACTCAAGAGGCCCTCGGAACGGGTGCCTGGGGAATAACAGTGAGCGTCCTTCATCGAAGACAACCGTAGAAAACCCCTAGCGAACATACGAATTCGCCCGAATCTTTCCGAACCGGTCAACGACGCGCATGCGTGCGCACATTGGAATCTCGCACAAGGCAAACCGTCCACCGAATACTGCGACCGCGACATGACAGAAGCCCAGCCAATCGCATCGCCTGCTATACGTACGCAACGCCTCGAATTCGCAGCGCGGCGGGGGCAGGGACCCGTCCGCACGGTCGTCAGAAAGACTTCCTCCACACAACCAGGGCGGGGAGTCCGGATATATTTGTAGAGATGCCGTCGCGGTAAGGCTGATGATTATGTCATCCAGTTCCAAGGCTGCCATGTGCTGCCAGGCTCGGGTGCGGATTGCGTCTTGATCCGGCAAGGCGGAGCTAAACCGTTTGGGGTGGGAAAGCGCGAGCCAGGACCCCTACTGGAACTGATGCGAGTGCGAGTGCGAGGCGAGTGCGGCGTGGGACTGGCAAGATGAGCCGAATGCCGGAGGATGCAAGTCTAGAGTGTTGTCTTGGAGGGTGGAGAATGGAGACATTGGGATGGAGATATTAGACATGTTGATGCCCGCTTTTCGTCCGATTGTGAATGTTGGCTTGTTGTCCCTTGAGGATGGGCTTTTGTCTCTCTTTGCATGATTGCGAAACAATGTATCGGTATCTCTGTTCACGTGCCTCGGACTACTACCTGAGTACCACGGATATGTAGATGTCGTCGGGCAATAGGCAGCTCCCTCCCTAGGCAGGCTGCGAAGTAGCGGACGGATATTGAGTCTTGCTGACGGTGGTACTGCATGCTAAGCTGAGGGCTAATTGGCAAAAGTTGTATTGGAACCTATCACGAACAAGAGAAGATGAATGTTTTTACCCTCGTGATTTCTGATGACTTGCATTCATACAATGCAACGCTTTCTCGTTCCATGTCGATGGCAAGTCTCCAGTCCGCCGGCAGGCATCTTAATATTACCTCAATACACACCGATTTCCCATTTGGGATGGTGTTTGGACAACCTCGCTTCGATGCGCCAAGCCCTGTACGGTGAGTGCATACATAGTACCAAAGTTCACGCTTTCGATGTTGCTGTGCCAGCGAACCGGTTACTGGAAGGTTCAACGCTGAACGGTCTTGCGTATAGTGCGTATGTACCCGCGCACCGGACGAGCTCCAACGCGCCATGGCGGACGATTTCACGATCGGATCGTGGAAAAGCTCTCCGCCGTGCCCTTTTTCGTGTTTTGCGAGGGCGGAACTCTCACTTCATGACGTGCTCCTGCGCATGCTTGTTCTGGACTAGACGGTTTCGAGCACCCAAGGGAGTCGGAGCGTGGCCGTTCCGCCGCCCGTCATGAGCCGCCAAGGCTTCCATACGCCGCCCGGAGCGCCCCAAGTGTGCTACCGAGGGGTCAACGAACCGTGCTAGACATGGGATTGCAACCGACAGGGAATCTCGCCTCCAGCGCTGGAGGTCTTTTTATCTTTTGCTCGCCCCTGCGTCCTTTTGAGTTGTTGTTCGTCTCTTGTCCTCCCTTCCATACATACTGTGTTTTTTAATTCGTCTTTTGTTTATACTTAATTATTCTTCCACCCATACCCAGGACTGAGGACTAGCCAATTACACACACGACGCGAACCAGAGAGGCAACCCTCAAGGGACCTCAACCAGGCGGAAACATGAGTTTAGTGGGCAATTTCAACGCCAACGGGGACCGTGAGGCCCTCCACAACGGCGTCTCGCCCCCGGACGCAGTAAACCATACATCTATCCAGAACCACAGTGCTACACATCAAGACCATTTCGGTGGCTCCGAGTCCGAAGCATCAACAATTGCCGCGAACCCAGACGGAACGAGATCGCGAGGAAACACCAACCCCACAAGCTCGGACCATAAACCTACTTCCCAAAACGCCCAGAATGTAAACGACGTCGACGAGGACAGCATCGAGAGCATGTCCCGGAGAGAGGAGCGTGTACGGGATCTTGCACGCACCTACAGCCGAGTCAGCGAGTACTCTACCACCGGCCAGAACCCCTTCCACGCTGAACCCGGATCCACTCTCGACCCCAATGGCGAGCACTTCAATGCCAGGGCCTGGTGCAAAGCCATGCTCCACCTCCAACAGTCGGACGAAAATGCCCCTCCACCTCGCACGGCTGGTGTCACATTCCGCAACCTCAATGTCCATGGTTTTGGTTCCGAGACCGATTATCAAAAGAGCGTTGGCAATGTCTGGTTAGAAGCTGGAGGCCTTGCGCAAAGATTGATGGGCAAGGGGGGCCAGCGCAAGATCAATATCTTGCAGAACCTAGACGGTTTAGTCGAGAGCGGCGAGATGTTGGTTGTCCTCGGACCTCCTGGATCTGGCTGTTCCACTTTCTTGAAGACGGTAACTGGAGAAACCCATGGTTTCTTCGTTGACGATCAATCATACATCAATTATGAAGGTATGTGAACAGCTGTTACAATTCATTTTGAAATTGCTAATTCCTATCAGGTATCAGCCCGAAGCACATGAACAAAAATTTCCGTGGAGAAGCAATCTACACCGCTGAGGTTGACGTTCATTTCCCAATGTTGACAGTCGGACAAACCTTGGAGTTCGCTGCACGCGCTAGGGCACCCCGCCACATTCCTGGCGGCGCCTCTGTCGACGAATTTGCCCAACATCAACGCGACGTTATCATGTCCATGATGGGTATCAGCCACACCATCAACACCAAGGTTGGAAATGACTTCATTCGCGGTGTTTCTGGTGGTGAGAGGAAGCGTGTTAGTATTGCTGAGGCTGCATTGAGTATGGCTCCTCTCCAAGCCTGGGACAACAGTACCCGTGGTTTGGATTCTGCCAACGCCATCGAATTCTGCAAGACCCTACGAATGCAGACCGACATCAACAACACGACCGCCTGCGTTGCCATCTACCAAGCACCTCAAGCCGCTTATGATGTATTTGACAAGGCTCTCGTTTTGTACGAGGGTCGCCAGATCTACTTCGGCCGCACCACTGAAGCCAAGAGATATTTTGTCAACATGGGTTTCCAATGTCCCGACCGGCAGACGGATGCTGATTTCCTCACCTCTATGACAAGCCCCCTGGAGCGTATTGTTCGCCAAGGATTCCAAGGCCCAGTACCACGCACCCCAGATGAATTCGCACAGCGATGGAGGGATTCACCGGAGCGAGCACAGCTCTTGCGTGATATCGAGGCTTATGACCAGAAATATCCCATCGGTGGCGAAAAGTACGCTCAATTCGTCGAGTCCCGAAAGGCCCAACAAGCCAAGGGCCAGCGCATCAAGTCCCCATACACCCTATCATATGGTCAACAGGTCGGGCTCTGCCTTAGGCGTGGCATCTGGCGCCTGAAGGCTGACCCCAGCATCACTCTCACCCAGTTGATTGCTAACTCCATCATGGCCCTTATCATTGGTAGTGTCTTCTACAATCTTCAGTCCGACACAAATAGTTTCTACCAACGCGCAGCTCTTCTCTTCTTCGCCATTCTCATGAATGCTTTCGGTTCTGCCCTCGAAATTCTTACTCTATACGCTCAACGACCGATTGTCGAAAAGCACTCCCGGTATGCGCTGTATCATCCATCGGCCGAGGCTTTTGCTTCTATGTTGGCGGATATGCCTTACAAAATCCTCAACGCCATCACGTTCAATCTGGTTCTTTACTTCATGACCAACTTGCGACGAGAAGTGGGCCCATTCTTCTTCTTCGCTTTGATCTCCTTCACGCTCACCCTCGTCATGTCCATGTTCTTCCGATCCATTGCCTCGCTCTCCAGGTCTCTAGTCCAAGCTCTGGCCCCTGCTGCCATTTTGATCTTAGGCCTTGTTATGTACACCGGTTTCGCCATTCCCACAACCTATATGCTTGGATGGTCACGCTGGATTGGCTACATCAATCCTGTCAGTTACGGTTTTGAGTCACTTATGATCAACGAGTTTCACGGACGTGAATTTCCGTGCGTCACTTTCGTCCCACCATATCCGGGCCTGAGCGGAAATAATCGTGTCTGTCAAACTGTTGGATCTGTTCCAGGGCGAGCCACTGTCAACGGTGATGCATATCTTCTCTCATCGTTCAACTACGAGCACAAGAACAAGTGGAGGAATTTCGGTCTTCTCTGGGTTTTCATGATTGGCCTTATGTGTGTCTACCTTGCCGCAGCCGAATATATTACAGCCAAGAAGTCAAAGGGTGAAGTCCTAGTCTTCCGTCGCGGTCAAAAGGCTTTTATCAAAAGCAAATCCACTGAAGATCTTGAATCCGCTCCCACCGGACGTCCCAACTCGGCGGAGAAAACCAACTCCGACGATATCGCCATCATCGAACGTCAAACTGCTATTTTCCAGTGGAGCAATGTTTGCTACGATATCAAGATCAAGGGCGAGAATCGGCGCATTCTCGATCACGTCGACGGTTGGGTCAAGCCCGGAACTCTTACCGCTTTGATGGGTGTCTCAGGTGCTGGAAAGACGACTCTTCTGGATTGCTTGGCCACTCGCACGACTATGGGTGTTATTACTGGCGAGATGCTTGTTGACGGAAAACCTCGTGACGACTCCTTCCAACGTAAGACTGGATATGCCCAACAACAGGATCTTCATTTGCAGACTTCTACCGTTCGAGAGGCTCTGACCTTCTCCGCCCTTCTACGTCAACCGGCCCACGTCTCCCGAGCAGAAAAGATCGAATACGTCGAAGAGGTGATTAAGCTTTTGGATATGGACGAATATGCCGATGCTGTTGTGGGTGTGCCTGGTGAGGGTCTCAATGTCGAACAACGCAAACGTCTCACTATTGGTGTTGAACTCGCCGCTAAGCCCGCTCTCCTTCTTTTCTTGGATGAACCGACCTCTGGATTGGACTCTCAAACCTCATGGGCTATTCTTGATCTTCTCGACAAGTTGAAGAGGAATGGTCAGGCCATTCTTTGCACCATTCATCAGCCTTCCGCTATGTTGTTCCAGCGTTTCGATCGTCTTCTTTTCCTCAAGGCTGGTGGTAGAACAGTCTACTATGGTAACGTTGGTCAGAATTCCCAAGTTCTTATCGACTACTTCGTTCGCAATGGCGGTCACCCCTGTCCTCCCGAGGCCAATCCCGCTGAATGGATGCTTGAAGTTATTGGTGCAGCGCCTGGATCACATACCGATATCGACTGGCACCAGACCTGGCGCAACAGTCCTGAATACATCGCGGTTCGAGAGCATCTCGCTGAGCTCAAGTCCGAGCGTGGCCAGATGAACGCACTTGAACGTACACAGTCTGCGCAAAAACGCGAGGACAAGGCCAGCTACCGTGAGTTTGCGGCACCGTTTGGTGAGCAGCTTCGTGAGGTCACCATTCGTGTCTTCCAGCAATATTGGCGCAGCCCCGCATACATCTACTCCAAGTCCGGTCTTTGCATCTTCTCCGCACTCTTCATTGGCTTCTCCCTGTACAACACCCCCAACACCCAGCAGGGCCTCCAGAATCAAATGTTCGCCATCTTCATGTTGATGACCATTTTCGGCCAGCTCGTCCAGCAAATCATGCCGCACTTCGTCACCCAGCGTGCCTTGTACGAGGTTCGTGAGCGCCCATCCAAAGCCTACTCCTGGAAAGCCTTCATGATTGCCAACATCGTTGTCGAACTCCCCTGGAACACTCTTATGGCCTTCTTCATCTACGTCTGTTGGTACTACCCCATCGGTCTCCAGCGCAACGCATCGCCAACCGATGCTGTCAGCCTTCGTGGAGCCCAAATGTTCTTGCTCATCTGGACCTTCCTCCTTTTCACCTCCACTTTTGCCCATATGGTCATTGCTGGTGTGGAAATGGCTGAGACTGGTGGTAACATTGCCAACTTGTGTTTCTCGCTCTGTTTGATCTTCTGCGGTGTCCTCGCATCCCCCGAACAGCTTCCCCGCTTCTGGATCTTCATGTACCGTGTATCGCCCTTCACATACCTTATCTCGAGCATGTTGTCCGTCGGCATTGCCAACACCAACGTCAGGTGCGCCCCGAACGAATACCTCCGCTTCGACCCCGTCAACGGCACTTGCGGAGATTACGTCAAGCCCATGTCCGACCTAACCGGCGGCTACGCTCTGTACCCCGAGGCCACCTCCAACTGCGAGTATTGCCCCATGGGTGACACCAACGTGTTCCTGTCCAGCCTGTCAGCCGACTACAACGACACATGGCGCAACTTCGGCCTCATGTGGGTCTTTATCATCTTCAACATCTTCGGTGCCCTCGCCATGTACTGGCTTGTCCGCGTCCCCAAGAAGGCCAAGGAAGAGAAGGAGGAGGCACCTCTCCAACCCACTATCACCAACGAGCAGCGTCCTGCCAGCTCACCCGCTCACAGCAACGTCGATGGAATTCCCTCCAAGTACGAGAAGCAAGAACCCCACTTCGAATCCATTGTATCTTCGACGCCCCCACCCGAGCGTCGCGATATAGAAAAGTCGTAGAGGAGTCTCCTGACTCTTTTTCTACATCTCCCGACTTGTCATGTTTTCAAGACCTCCATTTCCTTGTATCTGCTCGGTTCGGCTCATTTTTGCATAGAAAGGGTGTACAGGTTTTACTTTGCCTTCACGCAACTCGTCACATGACATCCACCATCATCATTTTTCACGTGTTGGCGGACGCCTTCCTTAATCTATATTTCCTATATCTCTACTGTTTCGCCTAGAAAGATGTGAATCGAACTGAAATGAACTGTACCATTTGGGTTGGATTGTAGATAGAATGTTCAATTATTACTCACACTCACACTCACAGTCATACCATTAATATGCATTTGCGTATGCGATGGCTCTTGAGAGGACAACAGACTTACCATTTACACTCTTTTGACGGGACTTACTTACCATCATACACTCATTTACATACCAACAACACACCACAACACACCACAAAACTAGGGGATTTCTTTATATATTATTTGTTTTTGTAATCTTATGTAGTAGTTAATTCTTTTTACTTCTGGCTTCTGGGCTTGGGAATATGATCCGAGTCTTCCGTTGCCTCCCCGATTACTGTTTGTTCTTCGCAATGATTTGATGGATTTCCGGTGTAGTGTTCGAATTCTTTCGTCTTTTCTTCTACTCGGCTTGTCTATTATATTTCAGTTTGTTTGTGCTGGACTCGGGTTGCTCCTTCCCTTTTCCTAGGCCATGGATTCATCATTCCGCGTCGGCAGATCCCGGTCCATCTCCTACTTTTCCAGACCCCCCGGTTGGCCCAGGACCCCACCACCCCCACTCACCCCCCTCAAATCCACTAAACTACTCGCATCATTGTGACAAACACCTACACGTCCTCCCCCATTCCCAATAACCTACTATCTGAAGCGAAACTATTAAGGACTTGATTTCCCGCCATACCTCTCTATCAACTGGCTACTCGCTTCTTCTATGTTGTTCATGAATGCCACGTATGTAGTCCTTTCCCCCAAATTGATGCGTGGAACTTGGGTGGGGGTGTGAGTATATGTGTAGGGCAGGGTAATGTTGTGTTGGGTGTATTTCTGGTGTTTTATGAGTGATGGATCCTTCTGACAGTACTGAAAGAGTCTTCTAAAAGTGGTGACGACGATTGTCACAACAACATCTTCCATCACGGATTCAAAGTAGAATTCCATGGTGTCCCATCAGATAGGCCAGAAGTAGATTTCAGTAACGTTTTTCTGGTGTATGCCGGAAACATTCTTGCGAATGTTGTGCAACTTTTAGTTCGGGGGGGGAAAAACATTTTTATTTATTGAAAAATGTATATTGATCTGGGTTTTGGAACGAGGTGGGGATCGATCAGATGGAGTTGTCCACTGCACGGTGTCTCGCATATGTCGGTGACCGAGGTGTTTTTGAAGTAGATATGGGATGATGTGGGGTGGTGTTGGAAGTTAATGTATGGCAATGCATAGCATGGACGGCTGTATTTATAGAGATACTGAAGAACACGAAATAATTGAATGAGAGGGATTGGTGCGGATTTGATGGAGAATTTGAAGCAGACTAAATATATGATATTGCCTATGGTATCTTTGTGTGGGATTCAGAGTTAGAATATCGGAAACTGCCGAAATTTGAATTGCGTGTGCACTACACAGATGGACTGAGAAGGATCGAAAGACGATTTTGAAATCATCAACCAAAAACATGGTTCGAGGATTTTCTTCTGTCACTAGACTTGACTGATTCCTCAAGACCGAGGTCATGAGATGTTGGAAAGAAAATGAAATGATTGGCCTGCGTGTAGGGCGTGTGAACTTACCGTAAATATCAGCATGCGTGTTTTCTAGACTGGACGAAATGCAATCGGAATCGTCGCCTCAACATTTGGAGGTCGTATGAGGAAAATCATGGTGGACCTTTTTTCAAAGGGGCGGATTAGAACGGATGCAGACGCAGGATTTGTCGTACATCGCGGGGGGGAGAGTCGCCAGCCATTGAGATATAATCTTGGCATCTGAGCTTTGCTGTCTCAGCCCACCGAACCGACGACGTGCATTCGAAGCGAGGGAGCAGACTGCATTACAGTGCATCAAAAGAGCCTATGTTAGCCGATCCACGGCGAATGTTCGTCTTGACCGCCTATTGGGAGTTGCACAATTTCCAAGCCAAGTCGTCACCCTCACGTCCTCAGCGTAGCACGGCGGACTAGGCCTTGCCATTATCTGCCCTCCTGCGGTGCCTGCCCGATCTAGCGTCCTATCCCGCGGAAAAGGGACAAGCATTGCGAGACGAGACGCTTCCACGACCAAGCCGCGTCAAGCCCAAGAGTTTCGCACAGGCGGGACTGGGCACCCCGCTGAAACCTCAGGAATTGGCGATAGGGAAATAAAAACCGCAGATGGCAGTGGCAGTTGGAGATGATGATTCTCGACTGCCGTTGTCTGGGGAGATGGAAGGGGATGGTCCGTATAGAGCGATCCAAGGCCGGCGTAATTGGCGTAATTGGCGTGATTGTGTACACGGCATTATCAAGCTCTCGGCGCGTTTCGCTGCAATGAATGAGCGCACATCATGCCTCCCGGACGGCATCGCGATGATGGCAGAACTGCGGGTTCGAAATGTTTGATCGTTAATAGCTCTTGGGATGTCGTCGTGGGATGAAAAAACGCGCAGTAGCGTGACCTTTTGGTGATATTGGCATCCGTCTTGTCGATGGCTTTTAACCGTGGCGTGAGGGTGGGATACGGGAGACAGTACCTGCGGGTGGATGGGAGAGGTCACTGATGGACAGCTGGGCAAAGTCGGAGGAAGCGGACCGTATGCAGAAGTGCAGAAGCTCAGATAAAAGAGTATGGGGTTGCAACGGTTTGAGTTTGGTTTGGTGTCTCCATCCTTGTGTCCCCTGTCGGAATGAAGCTGTGGCCCTTGGGGGAATGCAGCCACGCCTGTCAGCCGGCGATGCGGCGATGGATAAGAGAAAAGGTATGCCTCCACCACCCACTCAACGGTCAGGTTAGTGACATTCTTCTCGGGCTGCTGCGTCCTTTTTTAACTCTCGCCTTCTTCATCCCCAGCTCTTGAACAGTGAAATAAATAGAGAAAGAAAAGGGGGCTGGCGCGATACATATACCCTCTCCCACAGTAGAAGTCTCCCCTCTTTCTCTCTCCATCGACCCGGGCGCTGGCTGCTGTTGCGACACAGAGAAAAGCATAGACCCAGACACACGCTGTCATCAAATGGGTAAGTCATCTTCCCGTTTTCCTGCACACCTGTCCCCGATACAATCCTCCCAAATGGCGATGCGTAGTCGACTCCAGACGGCCATCAAAGGAATCGCAGGACTGAGGTGGCCGTTGCAGCCTTCTTATACAAGCAGTAGCTCTACGCGGGCCACAGTTCCAAAGATGCCGTTAACAGGCCATCCCCACCGTAAAAAACCCCAGCCGAGTCGCACCTTCAGGGATGAGTGGGCTGTTAAACTGCGAACCTCACCTGATTTTTTTACTGTGTAGATCCCATCAATCGCCTCCTCGAGGGCAATGCGCAATATGCCCGGAAGAAAACCGAGGAAGATCCGACTCACTTCGAGCAGCTCAGTAAGGGCCAGAGCCCTGAGGTGCTCTGGATAGGCTGTGCCGACAGCAGAGTGCCCGAGACGACCGTCTGCGAGTGCAAGCCCGGCGACATCTTCGTGCATCGCAACATCGCCAACTGCGTGCACCGGGACGACATCAACGTCGCCTCGGTCGTCGAGTACGCCGTAACCCATCTCAAGGTCCAGAAGGTCGTCGTGTGCGGGCACACAAAGTGCGGCGGCGCCGTGGCCTCGCTGGCGGATGGCGATCTGGGCGAAACGCTGAATACATGGTTGCATCCCACGCGAGAGTGAGTATACTATTTCATCCCATCCCATCCCATCATCTCCGTCCTATGAAGGCCATCACTTGACCTATGTGATCATCACTTGAAGGTGTTTGTTTCTTCAAGAGGAGTTCAAGGTCCAAGATGCAACCAAGGACTCGAACTAAGGTCCAAGGCTAAGCTAAGCTCTCCCGCCTAGACTGCGCCGAAAGCATGCCGCCGAGCTGGCTAAGCTTCCCAACGATGACGCCCGCGCCGTCCGCCTCGCTGAACTAAACGTTCATCTGTCCATTGACGTCCTCGAGGAACATCCTGCCATCAAGAGGGCCATCAACGAACGTGGCCTTACCGTCGAAGGCCTCATCTACGACATCGTAAATGGCCAGTTGAGGACCCTGGAGATTGTCGGACGAGGAGGAGGCCAACTCAGCAACGGCCTTTGGCAACCCAATCTGTAGGTCTTTTGGGTGCTGCAACGAATGAATGCATAGATACAGGCGTCTGGAGAATAGCGCATGGTTTTGTATGGGGAGTTGGTCGTCGTCCATCTAAGACCGTTAACTTTCGCCTTTGTCTCGGTGTCGGACATGTGGAGTATATCGCAGAGCGCATCTTTACTCAAACATTTACGAAAGTCATGAAATATTATCACATTCCATTTACAATCATTCCTTTCGTTATTTCCCTCTACTTTCCTAGTGGCCTTTGTTCATTTTGTCTATTTTGGTCCGTCTGTTGCGATGACGTAGCTCCCTACTTCCATGGTTTTCCCTTGCTGACTGTACCTTTTCGCTTTGTTATCCGGCGGAGTTAACAAGACTAACTCTCGATTTCTCAACATCCGCATTCGGATCACTCGGGTACTCGGACAAGAAGAGTATTCTGCGAGTAACGACTGCGCGTCGTCATGCTTAGAATCGAGGTATAAAGAAGAGTTTGGCTGTCCTGCTGATTGTGTTTTCCACCCAGTTACATCCATCACTTTCCGAAATAACTCCGCCCTGCTCTGCAACCACCATTTCGAACCAGCTTCTCCGCGACCATCTTCAATATAAAAACGGCAAAAGCACATTCTCAAGGTTATATATTATATTGAATCAGCACAAACACTTTTGTTTGGATCAAACCTTTGGACCAAATTATACATCGGTCAAGTTCGAACCAACTCTCAATCACTACCAATCATCAACATCAACATCATCATGACCTCCTCATCCCACCTTCTCGTTCCTACCGCCTCAAGCGCCATGACAGCGAAGCCCGCAACTCGGCAATACTTTCTGGGAAGTACCGACGCAAAGCGAGGCCAACAGATCCGAACTCCACTTCTCGAGCCACTACCCCTTGCTGTTGTCGAGAGTCCGAGAAGCTCGATCGACATTTCGCGAGTAGAGAACTAGATTGAAATAGACCTTGGGGAGATACCGAAAATGCGATTGCTGGTCTGGACGCCCATTTCAGCGGATGGGAAGGGCCACGTGCGACCGTCCTGGGGAAGTTTAATGGTCAGAGGTATTCCACGCTGTATGATATACGGCGTATGACTTGATTTTAGCGCTGGAGTTGGTGGTTGAGTTTTATTCAGGGGTCATGATCTGAAGAGATAGATGAATAAATGTATTCGAGCCCACAATGTTTTCACATGAATCGAGACTGTGGTGCATGCCAAGATCTACCCTCCTATCCTTCCCAGAGCGTAGGAATACAAAACGAAGCATAAACTATTTGCTCAATCTCAACCCCCATAGTCCGGAGTTCCATCCCCGCACCCAATTGTTGTATCTAGATCACACGCACCCTCTATGCCCTTAACCGCGTACATACGGAACCCTGTCCCGCCCAGGGATTCGCAATCCCGCCCCTTCGAACCCGCATGCGGGGGATCTTCAACTTTATCCAGGTACACAAAATAAAGTGCGTAAGCTCAATTATCTTTATCATCGCAATTTCGAACACAAGTCCGTAGTGAAGTCACGTCTGACAGCGCGGTAATTACGTGCTTAACTGATTTCGATGGAGAGTTCCCTATCGTTTCTTCGTATTTATATGCACGTCCTGCGCCGCTTCGTGCACTCCATCAGGGGGGACATATCGTATAGCCTGTGCCTTTATTCTTTTTCTCCGAGCGGGAATGGCGCACGGCAAGATTTCTCCGCTCTTTGTGGCGGCACTTGGCTTTGGAGCATTGGCTCAAGCGCTGTTTGGCGATGTTGTGCCCGGACGGTACATGGTTGAGTTTGAGGAAGGACAGGTGGGTGGTACCTTCCTTCCATGCCCCGGCATGATAGTTGAACTCATCCACCTCACAGGACCAAACCACCTTCACCACCCACCTCAAATTCAACCGCCTCAGTGCGGACCTCAAAATCGCTACCGAGAGCGAAGTTTTCAAAGGCGCTTCGTACCAGTTCGACCCGAGCAGTGTCGGCGACCCCGTCGCGGCCTTGAAGTCATTGCCATCCGTCAAGAGGGTTTGGCCGGTCCGAACACTTCATCGGCCCAAAGTGCAAAGCGCGTGGAATGGTACCAATCTCGATGCCATCCCCGCAGACATCAAGAAGTTCATCACTCTCAAAGATGGAGCCTTCTCGCCGCATGTGTCGACTCAGGTCGACCGTCTACATGCGGAAGGCATCACTGGAAAGGGAGTGAAGATTGGCATCGTTGACAGCGGAATTGATTACAAGCATCCCGCTTTGGGAGGTGGGTTTGGTCCAGGCTTTACAGTCACGAGAGGCTACGACCTTCTCGGAGATGAATATTGGCCCTCAAGAGACCCAGCCCCACTTCCTGACCCTGATCCCTATGCCGATTGCGATGGTCACGGGACGCACGTTGCTGGAATCATCGCTGCGCAAAAGAATGAACTGGGCTTCATTGGCGCTGCTCCAGGAGCGGAAATCGGTATGTATCGTGTCTTCAGTTGCCATGGAGGCACCACCGAGGACATTGTCATTGCCGGTATCAACAAGGCGTTCAGTGATGGCAACGATATCATCACTGCATCCCTTGGTGGGTATAGTGGATGGCCCGAGGACCCGTTGTCTGTGGTTACCGAACGCATTAATGCTAAAGGTGTAGTCACAACCTTTGCCCAAGGAAACAGCGGCGAAATGGGTCCATTTTTCACTGAGACGCCGGCAAACGGAAAGGACAGCGTTGCCATCGGATCTACGGCCAACACTGAACTGACTCGTATTTTCTCCAACGCGACCTATAGCGTGGATAACAAGACTACAGAACCTTTCGGTTGGACTTATGGACAGCCCGCAAAATGGACCAATGAAAGTTTGCCTCTTTACGTTGGCGAATGGGACACGCATAGCTCTTGTTCTGAGTTCGAAAAGGCGGGAAATCTGACAGGTCATATCGTACTCGTTCGCGAACTCAGCAGCTGCGCGACGTGGTATAAAGCCACTTTTGCGGCAGCTAAAGGTGCCAGACACGTTCTGTTCTGGTCAAACGATAGTGAGGCGTAAGTGGTTGACCAATTCACCTTTCCATTTAGACTCCCACTCACTCGCCTTTAGGACGTCAAGCGTTTTTTACTCCGATCCCCCCCCTTCGGCAGATGAATTCAAGCATCCAATCGCGGTTGGAACAATTTCAAGAGCACAGGCAATGAAGTTTATCGAGCTGGCGAAGAGTGGGAAACATGTTACTGTGAAAATCACTGACCCGGATTATTCAACGCACTAGTAAGTCCAGCAGGAGAGACAATAGCGCCGCTCAACTAACCAGATTTTAGTCTGGATACGATTCCTTACGTGGAAGGTGGATACATGAACGAGTGGAGTAGCTGGGGTCCTACCTTTGAGCTTGATGCAAAGCCCGATTTCTCTGCACCAGGTGGATATATTTTGTCAACTTGGCCGCGAGCCCAGGGTGGATACTCCGTCATTTCTGGAACATCCATGGTGAGTAACCCGATTCGGCGATCTGTTTGAATATTAACCATGATTAGGCAACTCCTCTTGCGGCAGCTATCATCGCATTGATAATTGAGGCTCGAGGAAAGCTTAGCCCATCTGAGTTGAGAAGTCTCATTTCCACAACTGCAAAACCGATCAACCTATTGAACGGCACAACCCCTTTGTCTGACTTGGCACCAATCCCCCAGCAGGGGGCTGGAGTCATTCAAGCGTGGGACGCAGTGCACACGACTGGCATCGTCAATAGGAACAAAATCATCCTTAACGATACAACACACTTCGTGGGAGATCACAAGGTCACAATCAAGAATACGGGAGCGAAGGAGGCTACGTATATCATCAGCAACAAAGGTGCTCCCACTTTCTATGCTCTAGATGGCACGTCAAGCCATCCTCCTCCACGAGGTCCTATCACCCGGCGATATGCCAACGTCTCATTTAGTCAATCCAGCATTACAGTCGCACCAGGACAGGAAGCTACTGTCTCACTGTCTTTCACTCCACCAAAGGATGTGGATGCCAAGTTGCTTCCTGTATACTCTGGATACATCAGTCTGGACGGGACTAACGGAGGAGAGCTTACGATCCCATATCTCGGCGTTGCTGCAAGCATGAGTGAAGCCACGAATATTGAAAATATCTTGATTGGCGAGAACACCGATGTGGAATATCCCCGGAAAAGAGTTTCACAAGGGCACAGATTCCTTCTCCCAGGGCCAGATTCCGACCCCTCACTATTATTCGTCCAGCCTGTATTTCAAGCGGATCTTCCCCTCGGCGTAGCTCTTTTCAACATGACCATCTACTCCGTTAAGAATTCTGGCAATGCAACAATCCACCCAGCACCATTGGACCAGGATTTGGGACCTTACCCAGGGTTCCCCTGGATTTGGCTCCCGCGTTACAATCGATGGTCTCATGTCTGGAATGGGACTTTGAGCAATGGAACTACGGTACCTGCTGGCGCTTACACATTTGTTTTCAATGCGCTTAAGATCTTGGGAGATCGAAGTAAGAAAGAGGGGTATACTACTATCCGGACGGTTGATATCGTAATTGACTATCATAAGCCATGAAATGTACAAAACAAAACGTAAGTGGAGCAGATTGGGGGACTGAGAGAGAAAGGGGGCCCAGAGAGAGATGGTACAATATATTTAGCAATACGAGGGAAAGCGAATCTCCTCCTCTATGTCTAACTTGCTTTCCACCGCCACCAAGTCTACTCTTTATTTAATCATCTCCCTCCTTTGCCAACCCTAAATCCTCCTTCACAATATCCGCCGCCCGCTCCGCAACTGCATAAACCGTCGCAATCGGATTCCCCCTCGTGGCAACCGGAAACACACTCGCATCCACCACGCGCAGATTCTTCGTCCCGTACACTTTCAACCTTTCATCCACCACCCCTCTACTCTCCCGAGGCAACATAGCACACGTCCCGACCGGATGTCCCGAACTCTGAATCGTATCCCTTAAATACTCCTTCATAGCCTCTAGATCCGCCAAATCCTTCGGCGCGCCGGCGTTGCGGCGGCCGCGCGGTTTAATCAGGAATTTCATGGGGGAAGAGGTAATGATGCGTGCTATGAAGGCCATATGTTTTGCGAAAGTTTCGAGATCCTGTGAGTGGGAGAGGTATTGCGGATTTATTTTTGCGGGGGCGGAGGAATCGGAGTTAGAGATGTGGACGGAGCCTCGGGATAAGGGGTGAAGGAGGGACACGATGATTGTGTAGAAGTTCCCTGCGAGAAGGGCAGATGCGTCGAGGGGTTCGTCTGTGAAGTTTCCTTGCGCGGCGTAGGCGTGGAACCAGGCTGATGGTTCTGGTTCTGAGGGCAGGGCAAGGAGAGCAGAGGAGTGGGCTGATTGTGTCAGGGGGCCTTTGCGCTCTGTTGCGTAGGCGCGCATGACTTCTTGCAACTTAGTCGGATCTTGACGATACAGGTCATCCATTGTGTCGACCCCTTCGCGGACCTCGAAGCTGAAGCCGGCCATGGGGTGGTCTTGGAGATTTTCGCCGACATTGGGGTTCGGGATGACGGTTTCAATGTTGAATTCAGAGAGTGTGGTGGGGTTTCCAATGCCGGACAGTTCGAGGATTTTAGGACTGTGAAGGGCGCCGGCGGAGAGGATTACTTCGCGTTTTGCAGTGGCGGTTAGGGTCTCTGAGGACTTTTGGTATTGGACGCCGGTTGCGGTGACGGTGGGGGTGGAGCCGCTGAGGATGATCTTTTGGACAAAAGCGCCGGTGATTACGGTTAGATTTGGTCGGGCTTCGATGGGTTGGAGGTAGGCGGATGTTGCGTAGCTTCTTTCTCGGGTTGAGGCGTCGATTGAGTTGGGGTTTGTGAAGACGCCCTGGAGGTTCCCAGAGGCCAAATCACCAGTAGGGGCATGTCCAAGTTTTTCTAGAGTCTCGACCCATACGTTTGGAAGGGGGTCCTCTGCTTCATTGACATAACTGACTTGAATTGGGCCGTCTGTTCCAATCGTCACTGCGTCTATGTCGTCTATGTGTAGATGCTCCAGGACTGCGGGATCAGTTGGTGGTACAAGTGTATGGCTTTTCTTGAAATATGGTAAAAGAGTTCTCCAGTCCCAACCTGAGTTCCCAAGTTCGCTCCAGGTATCAAGATTAGATCGAGAAGTAGGTACAAAGATACCTGTGTTGATAGCGCTGCTTCCGCCCAATGCTCGACCTTGCCATATTTTAAGCGTGCGGTTCTTCAATCCCTCCTATCCAACTGATCAATACAGACGAAAAAAACAATCAAAGTGAAGCGCCACATACCTGAGGCTCTGTGACCAAAGCCCAATCTGCATCTGAGCCGAGTAGCGTTGCATAAAGTGCGGGTATCTTAACTCTCGGATGGCTAGTCAGATTCTCTCCAGCTTCCAATACGAGCACGCTAATGTCCTCTCTTTGGGTCAGGCGATTTGCCAGTACCAAACCTGCGGTTCCGCCCCCGATGATAATGAAATCAAACGCAGGTGTGTCGCTAGTGGGTGCGGGGGGAAACCGGCGGATGCCGCCAAGGAGCGTTTCAACGTACGAATAGGAGTTGCTCGCAGACATGACTAACGCCCTTAACAACAATTTGCACAGGTTGCTCGTCTGTATCGGAGGACTCGACCGGCAGAGTAGCCAGCCAGCATTGTGATGATGAGTGCGGAATAAATCAAGCGGCAAATTGGATCCTGGAGCCTTGGCGGCTAGAACCGATCCGGAGACAAACGTGAAAGCGAGAATGTTCACGGCGGAATGTCGTTTACTGCGCCGCACTGGCGCCCGTATGTAGGATGGGCGAGTTGCGAATGTGATGGCGTTTTTCTTCTAATTACCCTTCAACTATGGTGGGGTAGCTGCATGATGTGAGCTGTCGTACGCCCCATTGTTCAGGTAGTCATCAAGGGCCACAGATGAAGAGACCCCGTCTTGCCGTCCACCCCATGACATTGATTGACGCAGGATTAAACCATTGCAAATATTGAAGATAGAGGAAGTTGGGTTCAATGGCACTGTGTGATTGTTGCGTAAGGTGTAGTTGGGGAAGGTTTGGCAGATCAGTGGCCCTTGACCATCCCTTTGGGGCCGTGCGCTAGCGTACAGGGATCACACAAGGTTCCAGCCCTCACCTCGATATCACTTATTGTCGTGTCCTCCACCTCGACATCAGATATACACTACAAGTGGGCTCATAGGGCTTAGTCTTACTATGAAATCATGCCTACAATGGTATTGGCAGCAATGTTATCTGGTCGAAATTATATCATATGTATTACATGGGTGGACTGGAAGAAAAACATGACAATGGAAAAACAAGAAGTGAAATACTGTAATCATCCAAACAATTAGACTTGAGATGAAAACAACCAACGCATACCAGGTAGTCAAATGTAGCAGCGAGAGATAAGGTGACGCTCTCGAACAGGTTAATTCAAAGCTTTTGTGACACCCGGTACAATACTTTCCAGTCTCTCGCACAATTCTTTATTGAACCTCTTCTCCAGCTCCTGTCCCTTTACACTATCTACGCTCGGGCCGTTTCTGCACTCAAATCAGCACATTACTTACAATCAAATACAGGTTCCACTCACGGAAAAATCTTGCGATTCATCAGAAATGCACCATGCGAATCTGTGTTGATATCTGGCTTGATAGCATCAATAAGAGTGCGCCCACCGACTTCTGTCGACCGCCCAAGCAAATCATGAATGAGCACACCGATCATTCCACTTATGCCCGAACTGTCGCGGAAAATATCACTTTTACATGCGCCAGGTGTCATGACATTGATGACAACATTGGAGTCGGGAGTGATGGGATTCCGAGCTGCGATTTCGCGGACTCCATAAAAGAGCAAGAGTTTTGACGTCATATATCTAGTACTCACAATAGTTTAGATATTGGAAATAATGGATTGGAAAGAAGGCAACAAACCTGTCCATCATGTTCGATTTCTTCTCGTCGTTTAAAGTAGCAAACAGAGATCCTGCATTATTTGCCTCTTTGAACTGGGCGACGTAATGCGCATCGCTCCCGACGTATGATAATCGTGTACGCACACCGAATTTCTTCCCAGTTTCTCGCAGTTTTGGGAGAACGTGCAATCCTAATAGCAGTGCTCCTAACACATTCACACGAATTTGAGCTTCGTCTCCATCAATAGTAGTCCATTTCTGCGTGAGCATGCCAGCATTCTGCAGAACTGCATCCAGTCTTGGCAATTGTTCCACGCGTGTCGCGAAGGCTTTGATGGAGTTGTAGTCTGAAAGGTCAAGTTGCCATACTTCGACTTGACTTCTCGTAGCCTTGGTACTCTCAAGGAGTTTCCTTGCTGCTACTTCGCCCTTCGATGTTGACCGTACTGCGAGAATGACTTTGGAGGCTCCGTGATGAACAAGTTGTCGTGCAGCCTCGAAACCAATACCAGTGTTGCTTCCCGTAACAATGATGGTTTGGCCCGAGAAATCATGCTGTATGTAGGGGATCCGTTCTAGGAATTGCGATTTCAGAACAATATATACGAATTTGGCTAGGCTCATCGGGGATGCCATGTTTAATGCGAAAAAGGTGAGTTTAGGTGTAGAGCTTGAGTGAATGAGTGATTCTAGCCACTGATGGCTTCTATATTGATGTATTTGTATCTATTCGACTCTTCTCGGCTTGGCTTACACTTGACTGATTCCGGATGGCAGGCAAGAAAAGAAAGTAGGTTGCGCTCGCAGATAGATACTGTTCTTCCGAATAGGTCACTAAAGGATGCTCTCTTAGGATGGATTTGCAAAATATTGGATCTCCACAATTGATCCGACGGGTGGTGTGGAGAAAGTTGCGCCGACTGCGTTCGTTGTTGCAGTGATTTGGTGTTATTCCCGGACGATTGTCCACCCGTGGAGGGGAAATGATCGCCCAATCGTGAACCGGGGAAAGGTTCACCCGAACCCCAACGGAAATTGTTGTTCAATCTGTTCCGTTGGCATTCACCCACAAAGCATCCAATTATTCCTATGAGATCGTCGTTGTTCCCCTTTGCGATAACCTATTCCGGATACACCATCTTTCTGCCAACTCCTCCATCGACGACAATTTCTTGACCTGTAATGAATTCGGCCCCCACGACGTATTGGACAGCCTGAATGATATCCTGGACTTTTCCTACTCTTCCTGCTGGATGCCATTCCATATCTTGATCAGTCAATCCATCGTCCCATTTGGTACCCTGCTTGTCGGCCTCGCTATTTTCGTTTTCGACGTTGATCCAGCCAGGGATGATAGCATTCACTCGAATTTTATGAGAATGACCGAGCGAGACAGCCATGCTTTGTGTGAGGCCCAGGAGACCAGCTTTAGCAGCAGAATACGCCTCATGGTTGAGCTCTGATTGGTATGCACGTGTCGACGATATATTTACGATGCAGCCTGGTGAAGATCCACTACCACCAGCCTTGAGAAGCGGCACACATAGTCTGCTCAGGAGGAAAGGGGCTGTGAGGCCAACAGCAATCTTCGTATCCCACTCTTCCATGATGGTTTCGTTGGAGTCATCCATTGCTTTATCATCCGACCAGATGTGTGGGGTTGGGAACGCATTGTTAACAAGGACATCCAGTTTGCCTTGAAATTCTTGTTCCACCAACTTCATCTTCTCTTTGATTACCTCCCGATTCGAAAGATCGCACGTTAGTCCTTTTACTTCGCCTCTTGCTTTATTCGGTCCATTGCGTAACAATTCCTCTGTATGTGCTAATTCGGCGGCATTCGAATCCAAGAAGATAACTTTGTTCCCTTTTTCTGCAAAATGGCGAACGAGACCGCGGCCAATTCCTCTAGCACCTCCAGTGATGAGGACATTCATAACTCTCTGTCCAGCCATTTGGAGCGTTTTGAAGCGACTGTGTTGATGATTATCTTTTGATCGAATGTGACGAGTCGAAAATTAAAAGGTGAACAGTCGGGTCAGTCGGAAAAGGGATGCACCTCGGCTGCTGACGTCATCGTTGATTCGATACCTAGGTACCAGTACTCTACTGCGAACGCAAGATCTTGACAATACCCAGGCAATGAATCTTCATCTGTTTTGAAAATATTGAGCCGTCAAGTTACTCTGTAACAATATGTATGAATACACGACGATAATAACTCAAACAAAACAGTTATGTTCCTCATTCAGAAGAAGAACCGCAAAAAATTAAAAATCCACACGTGCACACTTCCCTGGAGGGCATCGATCAACATCCTGAGTCGACCCGGAACTCAAACTAAGTTTCAGACTAGGTATAATCTTATCAGATCCGAATTGCTGGATACTACTCTCTGCTTTCAAGAGTTCGTATGGTAACACTTTTAGCCGATTCCAGCGATTCATCGCTCTCAAAAATAGGTACAGGATGATGAGATCTGATTCCTCACCTGCAGTATAATACGAAACATAGTCACGTTTATCAGCTAAGACAAAGTCTCTTGTTTGTGTTCATACACGTAAGAGTCACGCGTTTATGTTACACCTAGACCGACCCTAGGGCATGTGGCGCACTCATAACATCAAATTGGTGTGAAGGGTCACATAACCACTAAATTGTAAGACTTCGCAAATTCAACAACTCGAGGAAATACCTTGAAGCACTTTCTGTTCTCTTCGCCTCACGGCCTCGTGTTAAATAGCGCAGTACGAGGTGGCGCCATCAACCGATTACCCTTTCATGAGCAACATTCAATCAGCTTAGATATATATATCAAGATTCAGTGCTATCAGTAAGCTTCTAAAGTTCATCTGACAGCTCTCTTCTGGCCACTACCATCGTAGCTGAACTATTAGCCTTTCCCGCAGCGCGGCGCGCAGATCAACAGCACTGCAAGATGCACAGCCACGCCGAATATTTGGCATTAGACAAACATGTCAAATCCAAAGCCACTACCCAAACCATCTTAGACCGACCACTCTCCGAGTCTCCACTCTCGTCGCCTACGCTCTTCCATCCCCACCCGACGCCAAAGTTTTCTGTATTTGCGGGATGTGTGGTATCCAAACTCGATAATCGATCTCATCGATGGACTTTATTTCTCGAGCCTGGAGATATGCCGAATTCCAATACAGTAACGAACTGTTTTGTAGACGCAATCAGCAAACATGCGAACGAGTTTCGATGTGCCGTCTACGAGGAATCCACCACGATCATAGACACAAAACTCTTTCTCAAACTTGGGAGAACTAACATATCTGGAGACGAACTAAGGTCCGAAGTCGAAAAGTGTTCGAAATTTATGACTGTGGCAAGCTTAAATGAGCCAGGCGGCTGGCGCTGGATCCTGGCTGTGTTGGACGCAATCCTAGTTGTAAAGCGTCCCTTACGAAGCGGTTTCGACATCTTGGACGAATGGCTGGAACAGTTTAGAAAGCTGGAGAAGATTAAACTGGCGCATACATTTTTAACACTTGCAACACCTGTTGTCGCTGATACATTATTAGCTTGGGACGCCATGGACCTCTCCCAACGAAAAGATGGTGCCAAACATATCATTGCCGTATATGCGCGGCCTGACGGACACAGCAAATTCATGTGGATGTTTGTGACAGAGGGACAAGGTAATAGAGGGCTCTTCATGCCCATACCTTCCGTTAGTGCAAGCCAGCCGGAAGTATCGGAAATTCGGTCGCGAATTTTGGGCTTCAGGATTGGGCGACACACAAGTACATTGGAACGGTGGCAAGGCTTTCTTAGCGACTTAAATTGTACCAAGGTGATCCCCGAAACGGCTGCAGGACTATGGATCCCACCATTAGTGACTGAAGTCATAAAGGGACGATCTGGACACGACGTGAAGAAACGACTGGAATCTGTTTTCAACCGCTTAGAATCAGCAATCGACGACATGGGACGCAACAAGGAACATGCAAAAGCTATGCAAGCTTTTTGTGATGCTTCCCGTAATCTAAAACTTGAGGCTCATCTCTCGATTCCGCAGAATGAAGATAGCGCAGAGGGCCTCTTTGACGATAGGGTGAATGCGATGGAGCGTGTTCGTGATGAGAGCATTAATAAATTGAGGCATGCACATGATTCAAAAACCCACAGCTTGATGGGATTCCTCGCGGATTACGAGGATGAAGACGATACTAATGAGGTACATTGGCAAAACAAGCCAATGAACAGCTACATGCGAGCTTTTCGACAAAGACAGGAGGAAGATAAGCTAGCTATAGAAAGCACTGAACGCTCTGGGCGGTCATTCAAGCTCTTACGTTTAAGAAAATCAGGTGATAAACTTGAACGTTAAGACTTTGGGTGTCCAACTTTTGGAGGTGCATGTTTGTGGATCACTTGGAATGTTTTGTTAGTGCCCCAGTTTCTATCGAGCCTGTGGCGTATTTTTCATTTCAATTAAAATTATGAGCGGTATGAGTCAAAGAATCAAATAACAAGATGAGGTTTCAAACATAGCATGTGCTCTACAGTAGTACGAGAACTCATTTGAGAAGAGAGGATGATTCATTGGCAATGGAGAATGTAATTTGGGTGAAATGACTGTATTACACATAGCAAATACAGTTCAGTGCATCTATGCAGTTTATCACAACAAAGCAAGTTATCTTTTTTTCCCTTGGCCATGCAAGTGTCTATTTATACAAGAAATCGCTATATGATTGGTGCAGTATCGACTCTCATATGACCTACATGAGGGAAATGAGTCCGAGATCGATGAGTCCACGATGAGGCCGGTATGAGCCTGAAGCTTCCTACCTTGGGACCTGCACAGCGGTGGCGTTATGACTGAATAAGAGCCACTTCCAAATCTCCAGTGACTATGTATACCCGCTATATCTCCTTCATTGACGGTAAACCTCGCAACTTCCCCATCACCAGTTCCTTCCAGACCCTGGTTACTCGAAGCATTTCAGTAAAACACCACACTTCAGCATACTGTTTTCAATATGCCTGGGTGGTTTACAGATAAACGTAGGTAAATCTATACATATATTTCATGAGAATGTACCATAAGTACAAGAAGAATCACCCAAGTTCGAAATATGGGCTACTAAAGCACATTTTGCTATCGATGAGGTCGATAAAAGGCAATGGGATATGGCTTTTGTACCCACTGGTTAGAGTAGGGGGCAGTTACAAAAGACATACACCGTTCATGCCACAACCTCGTAGGCGGCTCGGTATGCTACATCATACAGTATGGACTTTGCCCCTGACTCCTTGAAACCTCTTATCTGCCTCGGCGACGCGGCGAAGTGCTCCTGTAACATAAAATAGAGGGTACGGAAGATCGCTGGAAAGGTTGCTGTCGCATAGATTTCGGACGAATCTCAAAGATGGATCTTGATGCTCGAAGTTCTCTACCTGACCATGGATCCATTTTGTTACTCATCTGTTCTTTCCAAAATGAGCAATACCGAAGACAAATATGAACTGCTCGAATCTCTCGAAAAACACTAAACCATTCTTGTGACTTAGTAAGGGCTCAGCGTTATGAATGAAAAACGCATTGACCATTTCATGGATCTAATCTGGATCGAGGGCTCCATGAATTCTATTGGCAACGGCGAATTTTGAACCGCAAAGGTGAAAGCATGATTCTCTACCTAGGATACTTCCGTGAAGGCGAATATTGTATATCTAATTGGAGCTTAACGGGCGATGCTTTTGATAAAATGCAAAATATTGCCGCTTCCCAAGAAAAAGGAAAAACCAACGCTGCTTTGGGCGAGATGCGGTACTGATGGGTCATGTTTCCTGCTGGCACAACGAAGGATTCCATCTCGCGGTATAATACAAAATGTCATCACTGTCACCAACATAATCAGATGAACAAACGTATTGATACTTTCATACTCAATAAAAGTCCTGAAATGAACAAAGCTTTCACAGAAATCAAGTCCAAGTTTGAATCCGTTCTACAAGCATCCCATCGATCCCGGCGGGGCTGGTTGTTTGATTTCCTGCCTATTGATAGCAAAATTGATCTACGCAGGAGAACGTCGAGATATAGCCTTAGTAGCATAGGAAAAAGTTCGCGGGCTGATTGTATAAGCGATAGATACTCTCATAAGATGTGCCTAGGCCCATAAGAGAACTAGGATTTCGTGGACAGACAATCTATAATTCATTTGCGGTTGTAATACTGCGCAGTGTATCATAGCCTTGGCTTTTGGCGCGTTCCAGTCCCCGGATTCTCTTATCTCAGCAGTTGCTACTGATAGCAGAAATAGAAAAATGGTTTTTGTACATAATAGCCAGGAGCTATACGCTTCAGTTCGGTTTACGGTAGGGCCGAATGATCCTTCCCTGTGACGCAGCACGTGGTATTAGCGTCATGGCTCGATAGGAATTACTTCCTAATAGTAGGTGTATGGACCCGCCTGATTTATCCTTCTCAAAGGCCAACCTTGAGGCTTGCATATCCGAACCTATCTTCACAGTTTTACAATATCTCAAAGGCTCCAGGATTCCGACTTGTTCAACATTTGTGATAATCGCTCTCGGTCACAGCATCCGAAATGCCTGAAATTTTGCCAAACCGTGTGTATTCGCGTAAGAGACACCAAACAGCTTGCTGAATTACTTAGACATGCCCCAGGGCTACTACCAGATATGGGCTGGTCATGAATTATTGGTGATGGAAGGGGACAGCAGGAAGAGATGGAGTTTGTTCTTCTCACCAGCTGGTTATCCCAAGCGGATGGATTTTCGACTGTGTTTCACTATCGATTTTTGTGTCATAACAGGAGGAATCGGTCTTGTTAAGAAATCCCGCCAGATCAATCCCATGCACAGTGTCACGACACCACTTCTCCTGATCGGATATACCAATAAGTCGATTGAGAAAATCACGGAAGCTATGAATTGGACCGACGGCAAGTTCGGTTTGGCTCTCCTTCGGGGAGAACGGGAACCAAGTTGGATTTGGATACTCGATGTGCTGTATCAAATCATGGACCCATTTTGTGACCCCACCTACCACAAGCAGCTGTTCCAAGAAAACATTCACAAAAGGTTCGAAGAACACGGGTACCTTTCCGGGATTTACACGGCGTACAAGGGACTGAAACTTCTGGCATCTCATGCGAAAAACATCGATGAGTATGTTGGGCATGATCGCATCCCTCACAGCCGGGACAGGCACAACATCTATCTCGCCTACGGTAAAATAGACCCCGCGGAGAATAGCGAATACCAGTGGACGATGGTCAGGGGAACCAACCTCGAATCTTGTGTCTGGTCAGAAAAGCCGCTGGAAGGTGGCCGTATCGAATCAACCGTCCTATGGGATGGATGGATCTTGATATTCGTCGGCACTGCGGAGGAACCAAGAACAAATAAACAGGTGCCAATGAATAAGGCGGAACCAACCACCCAGATGAAATTGTGTAATTATTTCCTGGAATTCTGCTGGGATTGCACCCCCGAGGCTCGTTGCTTATTAGCTCACATCAACGACGTGGCTCGTGAGTTCCCCACGGAGAAACATGAATTGGCTCAAGATTATATGGAGTATAGGAGAATGACTCAAGGACGGGAAATCAACGATGATGATCCGTTATTACTTACTATCGGATGTTGGAGCGTGGAGGTGCACGAGAATGTGTTGAACGGAATGAAGGATGTACTGGATAATGTCAATAGGGGCTCGTTATTGGACTTTCTGATCCCCTAGTAGCTGGCTCTGGTCACTACTACTAAACAAAGGCAAGGGCTGAAGCAACGATAGACTGCTAGTGCATCCGCGGAAATTTCGATTGTTCTCCCTAGTTTGTTTAGGTAGATTGTTCCTGCCTATATATTATTCTCCTTTTTCCCTATCAGCTTAGATGGCACTGGCAGTATTCCGGGGATGGGAATAGGGATAAAATCGCAGTGTACTTACAGCACCTCATTTGTAATCATGAGCTGTTCAAAAACCTGGTTCCAATTTCATACTTTTAGCCCATAAAATTCATGAAATCCATAGAATTCATCTTTCTCTATCAGTCAAGAGAGAAATAGCAAAATTTCACAGCTAGTCTTCACTACACTCACCGACTATAACCCCTCACTATGATTCAACTCTACCCCCCTCTGCACCAACGCCTCCACCCACCCTGCAAACTCCTCCCTCATCTCAATCGGCACAACATGCCCCTGATCCTTCAAAAATCTCTTCTCCACCTCTCCCTCCTCCCATACATCCTCCTCCACCTCCATACCCACATACTCCCTCCCCGTCTTCCCCTCCCCTTTCTCTAACCCCCGCCACAACACCACCCCATGCGGGAAAGTAATCATACGATCTTTAGCCCCGTGAATTACCAAAATCCTCCTCTTCCCCACCTTCTCCGCCATCGCCAACAAATCCCCGGGGGCCTTATAGTGCCACCCCGCGGCGATAAGCTGGAGGATAAACGTCGATTTCTGGAAGAGCTCCGGGTGTTCGCGTTTCCAGACTTCATTAGCGGCGAAGCGGTCGCCGTTGGTGGGGAAGGATGAGACGACGGCTTCGAGCGTATCGGGGGCAACGAGATAGCTGTCGCTGTAGAGGTTGTGCTTCACGCCTTCAATTTGCTTTTCCAAGGGCTTGGGGATGAAGAAATTTGCACGGTTGCGCAGGTTTTCAATGAAGCCGCTCGTGTTGAAGATTTCTGAGGCGGTGGAGACGAGGGTTAGGGTGTTTATTCGGGAGGGGTCTAGTGCGGCCTGGGGTTCAAGGTTAGTCAAGTGTGCCTATGTGTGGGTGTGCAAGTCACGTGTGTGGTAACCCCGTGTTTCTCCAGCGGTTTTTGCAACTCTCGGGACTTCTCGGAGCTGTCATGTCGAGGTCCGCGGGCTGGCGAAACACAATGGCAAAGTTTACTGAGGGTGGAGCGGAGCGGAGGTGGTCGAGTCTCTGAGATTGCAGGGGTATGCTTCAGACGGTGTGATGCCCTTGGCGTTCTGCCTCAGAAAGGCATGCCAGTGCATCATGAACGTTTGACCGGAAGGTAGAGCATCCGAGGACGACAACATGAAGCATTGTGGGATAGAGAGTTCCATGGGCGTCATAAACGATTCAGGGATGCGACATACCAATTCCTGGGCTATCATTCCACCCATACTAATGCCAATCACATTCAATTGGCGCTTACCCGTCCAGCCCACTTGGTCGAGTACTTCTAAGACGTCTTTTGCCATCTCAGAGGTCGAGTATCGGCGCAACGGTTTATCTGACTCCCCTATGCCACGGTTGTCAAGCACTAGAGATGAGTACTGGTCGGCTTTGCTATGCGCAAAGTCCTTGGTTTGGCGCTGCCAGGCATATTTCATGCCGCCAAGGCCCATGATCCACTACATTGTGGTGAGATATGTCAGTCGGACGAATTCATTGCAGCCTGCGGTGATACCTAGGGATCGCAGACAAATTCTCGTTGGGGGTTTGAACAAGCATCGTTCGGCAAGGAAGCTGAGACGAAATGGCTGAGACGCCCAATGCAACTGAAACGAAACATAGTGAAAAATAAGGAAAAGCAATTGGTGGAAGGCAAGAGAGGATGATCTTCCAGCGACCCAGGCGGTCCCAGACAATGACAAATTGCGCCTGTAAGATGTGCCTTTTTTGGATGGCGATTACAGGCCAAGTCCCTCTAATTTTGGATGGTAGAGAGAAAGTGTATCACATACCACGAGACGGTGATCTCCATGGCCGTGGATTTCATATGCGATGTCTATAGGGCCACCTCTGGATTTGGCGACGGCTATTTTGCCTCTCTGTGCAGGCTTGAGGTCCCATATTAAGTGGCTGTACTCGGGATGCTTGACGAGCTCGTCAGGGGTCATGGGCTTCGCTTCAGCCATGTTGAAGAAGGGGTCGCAGGTTGACAAAGCTGGAAGTTAGCACTGTTATGCCATGTAGAATGAACGTAAAGTCAGTCAGTACAGCACTCGGCCCAACAAGCATCCAATAGATACGCATCCAATACGGTGAGCACGGATAGGTCGGGAGTAGCCGCGATGCCCAGAGGAGCAGGAAAGGTGCATACGTAGGAGACAGTGAGAGTGGGAGCGTGCCCAGGGTGGTGGCTCAGCCATAGGGATTACGCAACGCCCAAGTTGATGGTGCCACAGCGGCGCGTTCTGGCTGATCCTGGTTTCAAAGCCGTTGCTATTGTTGCTAAAACGAGGCCTCCAAGACGTCTGGGGTGGTGGGTTATGGCCAACAGAACTTACTATTTATTGTAGACGAGAACAGGCCACAGCGCCTATGGATATTGCAGCCACGTACGAGGACAGTGTTTGCGGTACGGTACAGCAGGAGCAAGGTACGAAGGCTAGGGCTTAGGTTGATTGTAATTGTCGAGACGGAAGAAGAAAAGTGGGCAAGCGGCTGCTGGGTCTTGGAAATTGGAAGTTTGGAGGGTCAGCGTTGGAGTTGTTGTTTGGGACGATTACATAGTGTCTGCCTGACGCCAGCAAACAACCGATGATGCCTTGGGGGGCCCACATGGATACGAAAGTAACGAGGAAAGCATCATTGATGGGTAACATGACTGGCACGTGCCCCGGGAGCGAGAGCAGAGAACGTGATTCACAGACCGAGTGCCGACGCTAAGCCCGTTCCGGCCCATCTGCTTATTCCCAGAGACGCCAGAGTCTTCGGAACCGCGCGGACGACGGCGGACGGGGACGACAATCTTCGTTCCAAGGTTGGTTCTCTGCAGGCTCTGCGGGAGGAGTCGTAGCTGCACGTCCGAAGAATCAGTTGCCTGGGTGCGCTTCTCCAGGGCCGCAGACGAGTGCATGTGTGCATGTGTGCATGTCTGGCATCTCTGCAGGTGCCTCTCTTACGCTGGCCGGCTTCAAAACGCAGCTCTCAGTTCCTGGCCCTCGACTCGACAACAAGCGGCGCAATGCGATTCGACGGCGGACGCACTCTGCGACATCCAGGCACTGCAACGAAGATTCAAGTCTCCCAACCGTGCCAACTTAAGACACTTAAGACGCTGCTGCTGGGCGCTGTTTCAGATGCGGGCGTCGATTACTAGAGAGCCCCTCCAAAGCCCTGCCCGACCGTCCCGCTAACTAGGTAGCCGACTACCAAGTATCGCTCTGCCCCCGGGGGGCTGTGACCACTGTGACCACCAACACCCGTCGACTTGCATACGGCCTGCATGCTGCTTTGATTTGCTTTACTTTGCTTTGCTCAATTGCTCTTGTCGCTGATTTCTTCCTTCTCCCCAGAACTCCCCAGACTCCTACACCCACCTCGAAACTTCTTTATCACCAAACTGCAACCACGGCGCGCACCGGCCTTCTCTCCCACCATCCATCGCTCATCACCCATAACACTACGCTGCGATCAACCCTGCCTACCATACACCACTACTCTACTCTACTCCTCCCTCCTCTACCCCTCGCCAAAAGGATTGATAATCCCAAAACATTACCACCGACATAACCACTCCCACAGCCGCCACGGAACTCTGAACGCACAGCAACTTCCGTCCCCCGTCTTCCGTCATGGACCCCTCTCATGGCGGCGGCTTCTACATGCCTGGTCCACCACTGACCAACCAGCCTCCACGAATTTTTGGAAACCTCAACGCCAACGGCTCCCCCATTCCTGCCAGTCTCGTAGGTCCCTTATTCAGCCACGATGACATGGACGATGGTGGGGACCAGGGAGACCCTAAGAGGCGGCGGATCGCGAGGGTATACATCACCTTTCCGGATACATGCTACTACCTCATGGAATTCGAGCGCTGACCATGTTTTCTAGGCATGCGACATGTGTCGCAAGAAGAAAATCAAATGCGATGGCAAGATGCCATCATGTACACATTGCGGGAACTACAAAACAGAATGTATTTTCACTCAGGTTGAGAAGAAGCGCCAGCCGCCAAAAGGGTCAGTTGTTTCCTCCCTTCCCCCACCATGCCATCCTGTGCCGTAGCAAAGCTGACACATGTCACAGTGCCAAATACATTGAAGGCCTCGAGAACCGCCTTGCCCGCATGGAGTCGCTGATGCGCCTCTCCGGTGTCCTCCCCGAAGACGACGATGGAAGCACCGATCTGGCAACATTGGAGAAGAGACTGGCAGACAGGGCCGCCCAGGGCCAGCGCGATTCGGCCACGCCGGCAGTGCGAACTTCTTCAGAGGAGAACCACCTCTCATCGCCCGCGCAGACGGTGCGACAGGTCAACGACACTCCCGTACAGCCCGGCCTCCCTAGCCCGACCAGCGGTACTACCTCGCCTGAACCACCCAAAGAATCGGTCGAAAATAAAGAAGATGATACTCTCGCGGAGATGATGTGTTCACTGGTCACGAACAATTATGGCGAGACCAGATACATCGGTAGGCGGAAAGTGCAAACTTGCTTTGTCATGGTACTAATCGTGCTGCACAGGGTCATCATCCGGTTTCTCCATCTTCTCGCCCAAAGGCATACAGTGGGTCAATGGCAAGACTGGTGATGTGTCATTCCAGGAAATGATATCTACTGCCGCAATCGACGATAACAAGTGGATACAATGGAAGCCCGACGTCTTCCAGGACTTGTTCAAGCGACGAGTATATCGACCCCTGCCACCTAAAAACGAAGCGCTATCCCTTCTCAAAGATTATTTTGAGAACTTCAACTGCATGTTCCCGCTCTTCCACGAGCCTACGTTCATGCACTTGGTCGAAAAGCACTACTCGAACGAGCCATATGAGGGCTCAGGATGGTGGGCTAGCTTGAACATTGCGCTGGCTTTTGCCCACCGTCTCCGTGTTATGAGCAATCTGGTGCCACAAGAGGAAGATGAGAAGGCGGACCAGTATTTGAAGAATGCCATGGCTGTTCAAGTAGAGTTGACGATGCGCAACACAGATCTGCTCAGCGTGCAAGCTCTCTTGGGAATTGTAAGTTGCCGAATCTTTAAGATGTCAATTTCTTGCTTACGATCTGCAGGCGTTGTTCTTGTTGGGAACTCCAAATCCTCAATCAACCTACTTCTTCGTCTCAGCCGCTCTTCGCTTGTCACACAGCATCGGCTTGCACAAGAAGGGCTCCGGGTTCAATTTGAATGCATCTGAGGTTGAGCAAAGGAAACGTGTGTTTTGGATTGCCTACATGCTTGACAAGGAGTAAGTTTCGGCGTTTTTGTTCACTGGTACCATGTATCTGACCGATCCTAGCATCTGCCTTCGTTCTGGCCGACCCCCAGGGCAGGACGATGACGACATGAATGTGGAACTGCCAAGTGACGATCCTCCGGACAACATTGGCAACATTCCGCTTGCCGATGGTAAGGGAAAGCTAAACCTCTTCCGCCTCATGTGCACGTTCGCTATTATCGAGAGTAAGGTATACAAGCAGCTATACTCCGTTAAGGCCTCAAAGCAAACCGATGGAGAACTGTTGAACACTATTGGAGAGCTTGACAAAGAGCTGGAAGCCTGGAAAGACAGCATTCCCATGGACTTCCGCCCAGAGCATGAGATTAAAGCTTCCCATACTCCACTCATACTTCATGTCGTTGTCCTACACTTTGGATATTACAACTGTTTGACGACAATCCACAGGATGAGTGTTCACCACGGCTATTGGACGAGTCGACTCTCTAACTTCGCAATCCAAGGCCTGAATGCTAGGCCCCTCAACCCACGTGTGTTCATGTCTGCTCAATTGTGCGTTCAAGCAGCCCGCGCGTCCATTCACTTGTTGAAGTACATCCCGAAGGGTGACTCTTCTTGTGTGTGGATGGTCATCTATTTTCCGGTCACTGCCCTCGTGACCTTGTTTGCCAATATCCTTCAGAACCCTACTGATACGCGGTCACGATCGGATCTTAAACTCATGAACTTAGTCGTAACTTTCCTTAACATGCTAAGTTCAGATGAGCGCAATGGCAGTGTGAAGCGCATGTTGAGTGTCTGCGCAGAGTTTGAGCGCATCGCGAAAATGGTGTTGGACAAAGCTGATCGTGAGAATGCATCAAGGCGCAAGAGAAAGCAGGGTGATAGCGAACAAGATGCTCAGATTGAAGCTACCGCAAACGAGATCCTTACACCGGCGTATCGAGCTGCAACATCACCACCACAAACTTCGAATGCACCAACACCCTGTCCACCGCAGGGTGCTGACGGCTACAATGCCGAGTTCCAAGGCTTCAATGAGGTATGTTTCTATCCTGTGATACGTATGGAGAGTAATACTAACTTGTCTCCAGCCATTCCCATTCTCTCCCAACTTCACCCATGCATCTCTGCATGATAACCCCATGGCGCAGTTTGGCGGCTCACCTTCCATGGCTGCTCAAATACTACAGCAACAACAACAGCAACAGCAACAGGGCGGAATGAGCATGGGAACCAATGGACCTGATACCACTATGGCCGGCATGACGGGCATGACTCCGCTCGCAATGGGGACCTTCGAACAAAATTTCAACAATGTTCCTCAGGACTTGTGGAGAATGCCCATGACTCTCGAATGGGACTGGGCAGACATGACTGGTTTCACCGGCCTGGCATCGAACGGATATGAAGACGGCATCAGCATGAACGGTGTGCTTCCTGACTTCACACACGGAGCCCAAGGAACGAGTGGGATGAATATGAACACAATGAACGGTGGCCACCGGTAACAACCAAAAAACATGGAATATCATAATCCTATTCGGAAGCCCAACTCATTTCCAACATTTCGGGTGCGATTGAAATCGGGCTAATTCAAAATGCGCATTTTCTAGGCGCAACATGGCACGGAGGGATGGAACCCAGCTCACTCTTAAGATTAATTCGCAATGTGTAGTTTCGACTAGGCTGGTCCTTTAAAAAGGGGGAAAGAGAAGGTGCGCGACGCAGTATATATATGTTTGTGTATGTGAAGGAGCTGTTATTTTGACCCAGCTACGAAAGAGGACTGTATATGTATTATCTTTTTCACGAAGTCACGGCTGGATATTGGTTGGTTCTGAGAGGAACTGGGAGCATATATTGTATGATCTGAAATCGAGACGTTATTTTCCATTTACCATTCACAGTTGCGTTGCATTGCCAAGTATCTCTACACGCCCTTTCTCGGTCCAAGGGATACATGACCTCGATCGCATTCAATTCTCTTACACATGGAAATCCCCATTGCGTCCTCTGGCCCAGTAACTCGCATCAGAAGAAGTGAAGCGAGGCCAGTCATACCTGCATATTAGCATCTCGACACATCTATTCACCACGAACCCCGAGCAATTCCGACTTTCCTCCTTCCCAGCCCCTGAACACCGAAAAGTCCAGCCATTCATTCCCATCCCTTTGCGAAATTCCCCTACTCAATAAATCAACAATCTAAATACGATAATTACCCCAACAAGACGTGCGCGCACACTCGGCCGTGGAGCAGTCGCCTAATTGTTCAAACCCCAGCAAAGCGCAGCGCAGCACAGCACACATGCTCCGATTTTCCTCCTTTCCGTCCACGTATATCCGTAAAATGGCTCGATGGAGGCGTTTGTCGGTCTGCGCACACGATGCAGCAATCAAATACATGGCCAATTGCGGCTGTACACACAGGTCATTTGCGCGGTTTGCTATGGACCATGGGTTGATGAGGTCTAGGTATCCCAGCCGAGGTTCGTGAGCAGAGCTTCGCTGAGAAGTGCGGGACCGGGTTGTCGGCGCCGGGGTGCTTGCCGGGGCGTGTGTTGCCCAAAAGATGGGGGAAGCTTGCTTGGAACCCGTCGACTAAAAGAAACCAAGATTTTCGGTTCTTGAGTTTCTCTCTTCTTGTTTCTTCGTTTTGCTTGGGTATAGGTTGGTGTTATAGTTCAGCGGGACAACTTGAGAAAGATAGTTTTTGAGAAGGGACGAAAGTTTTTTTTTTTGAGTAAGGATTCCGGGGCACGCGAGCACGAGCATCATCATGGCGCGATCTGAGGGATTTCCGCCCGTCGTGCTGTTTGGATATGATTGTGAGTCTTCTTTTTCCTCTCGTGTTTTGGCGAAGCTTGGTGGAGGGGAAAATGCTTGTGAGGAGAGCAGAGGGCTGGGGAGAGGAAGTTCACATGCTAATGATGCGGTTGTTGCAGCGAGTCCGTTTACGAATAAGGTGCGATTGGCCTTGAGGTTGAAGCAGGTGCCTTTCAGTAAGTTTTTGATTTCTTCTTTCTCTCTGGATTTATCTTGATGTGAATGTTTCGTTGTGCGATTGATCCTTTTCTCTTGTGGGAGATTTCAAGGATTTTTCCAAAGGAAAGAGGTGGATTCGAATGGTCAATATGGTTTTCGGGTTGAGAAGGAATTGTTCTTTCTTTTGAGGATCGGATTTATTTTCGTCTTTCTTGACTATGATTTTGCTATCTCGTTCCTTTTCCTTACATGTCCATCTCCTATTCTCAATTCCTCCACAAATTCCTCCACCAATCTCTTCCTCCAAGTTTAAACCAATACTTCACCATCCTAACTCCGCCCAGCTCACGTCTCTGTCCCCTCAATGATGCCCCGTCCGCTCTTGAAATCCACCTTCGGCCTCACCTACCGAAAAATCCCCGTCCTGGCCATCGGCCGTGAAATCTACTGCGACACCTCCCTCATCATCGAAGCAATCGAGCATTTCTTCCCCACATCCGCCGGCTACGGTACCGTTTACCCCGAATTCCCGGCTGTGGATGAGTGGACGTATCGTGGGCTTGCGAGGGGATTTGCGAGTTTCTGGGCTGATGTATGTGCGCCCCTTATTCTTCTCCGACTGTTTAAAAACTCCTATTGACTCTCTACTTCCCAGCGCCCCCTATTCCGCACAACCACAGGCCTAATCCCGCCATCCGTCTGGCGCACCAGCTTCGGATCCGACCGCTCCGCTCTTGTCGGCCACACTCTCGACCCCAACAAGCTCGCTGCCAAAATCCCGGAGCATCTCTCGAATCTGGATCTGCATCTCTCGCTCCTGGAGCCAACGTTCAAGTCCGGGACCTGGGTGATTCCGACTAGGAAGCCCTCGCTTGCGGATATCAGTCTGTATTACCAGTTACGGTGGGGCGTTGACATTGCGGCCGGTGAGGGTGTATATAATTTGACGGGTGGTGATGCTCAGGATAGGAGCGATGATGTGACGGGGAGTGTGTGGAATGCGGAGAGGTATCCTGGGGTGTGGAACTGGTTTCATGCTCTAGAGTCATACATTGATTCACTTCCAAATCTGGAGAAGGAGGCTGATGGGGAGAAGAATTTAGAGTGGAAAGAGGCTTTGAAAGCAGCGAATACGTTGGGGCTTGAGGAATTGCTTGTTCCCACTTCAGCGGGACAGTTGGATGTGCTGGATTTGCAGAGGGGGTTGGCAGAGGGGACGCTGGTGTCTATTGCGCCTGATGATATCGGTAGAAATTTCCCGACTGTGGGGACTTTGGTCAAGATTGGGGTCGAAGAGGTGGTCATCAAACCAGTTGAAAGTGCGGAGCTGGATGTTAGGGTGCATTTCCCCAGGTTGGGGTCTGTGATCAAGGTTGCGGAGGGAAGTCGGCTGTGATGAGAAACCTGAAGGAGCAACCGTATGTTGGGATTTCCTATTCTGTCAAGCAAAAATGGGTGTTTTGATTGTATTATAGCGGATTTAGCGTTAGAATGGTAATTTGCTTTTTTGGATTATGAGAAAATCATGCCCCCGGCGGTGTACCCAGTCTGTTGTCGTACGTTGGACTTCTTTCTACTTCTCTTACGAATTGTTTCCACGGTTTGAATGCGATCCATGCATTCATGTTCCGGCAATCCTTGCGTTCTTGGTCGTTGAGATACTGTACGCTGCCCCCGACTGCGCCAGTCAAAAGTAATGCCCTGGTCTGTACCCGAGCATTACTTGCCGCGTAATAAGCATAATCTACTGCTTGCTCGACTGATGTACCCACAGTGATAAACCCATGGCCCCGCTGGAGTACCGTAGTGTGTAATGGTGAAGTTGGTTGGGAAGCATTCACTCCCAAAGTTTCGGCCAGCGCCGCACCGAGTGGAATAGTATTGACAAGCATATCTCGGGGGTCAGTGTCGCTATAAGCTGTTTCAATATCAAAGTTTGGGACGTCAGATCCTTCGATAAATTAGCAACTGTCAACTGGCAATATAAATCCTGTGAGTAGTACCAAGAAACCCAGCCATGTGATATACTGGCTTTAGATCAACCCCATTTAAGATAGTATACGGCAGGACATCTTCGGCATGACTGTGAACGACAGAATTTACATCTGGATATCTCTTGAATATCTCGCTGTGGATATACCGTTCAGCGTATCCGCCTTGGGTGCCACCCACAGGTGCACTATCTGATACCTGATATTCACCTATGTCTTCAACCCCCGATACCACTGCGGGACCCATCTGAAGGGCTATGAAGTAAGTAGATGCATTGTTCGGGTTCCGCACCGATACGTGGCCCATTGCGTCCACTACGTCATGATAATGGAGTATGTGATTGGCGGTAATTAGTGTACTGAGTGTTGCTGTTATGTTGACCATGGTTGAAATACGTTGGTTTAAAAGCTGAGAAGTGGAAGATGAGAGGAAGGGAATCTGCATGAACGAGAGAAATTGGATTGTGAAATTCATGACGCTACGAAAACGACTTCAGAGATTTGTCACAAGCTTTGATCAGTGGAAAGCGGGAGTTTGGTTGAGGCCAATGCCAAGACGCCACGAATACGCGTCTCTCGGGACGGCTCGCCCTCCGTCTGTGTAACGCCGGAGATCAACGGTGTAAAGAACATAATCGTAATTGACGAGCAAGGAAATTAGGTGTTCAAAACATAGACGGTTGCGAGAACGGGAGATCCTGGGGACCTTGGTACAGAAAGTTGTGCAGATGCAAATATTTCTTGGTATCGAAATTATAAACCTAGGATGCCTTCGTGACCTTTGAACTCCTAACGCCTATCAGATCCTCTCGTGAGGAGATCAGATCAGTTGTATGCATTCGTTCTCTTTTTTTTTCTGAGAGGGTCGATATTGAAGATGTGACAGACTCTACGTCTTAGAAGCTCTCAGAATCGAATCCCTAAAGTATGCTGTGAGAGTGTAGAATTACCCGCTCAAGCATCGACATCCATCTCTTCGGTACCGCCGCCGACCTTCAATTTCAACTTCCTCTTGCTCTTCATCTTAGGCAACTCCTCTTCCATTTCACTCTCCAACTCGCTGTCCTCAACGCCCATAGCTTCCAGCTCTTTCCTTCTCTTCTCGACCTTCTCCCTGACCTTCTCCAAATCAACCTCCATAGTATCCTCGGCTCCAAGAATAGGTATGACAGTTCGTAGGTGGGGCGGAAGCAAGTGCTGGTTCTCTTGAACAAGCTTGCGGTCGTCCTCGAGCTGGCGCTGCTTGTTTCCACGCATGCGGGCCTTGTAGAATGCACGTTCGCGTCGCTGTCGGATTTCGTGCACTCTTGTCATTGCTTTGAGTGTTGTCTGAATGTGGTCCCTATTGTATCGGACTGGGACATTGCGACGTTGTGCGAAGGTGAGGGTGCTATCGACGGTCATTTCTACAGAATATTGTCAGTACTGAGTATAGTTCATCGACGGATCAGTTATGTATCATACCCTTTCCATGAGCATGGCGATAAGCCTTAGTCCAGCCAAGTTTCCTGTACACCCATGCGATCAGTATTGTTCCTCATTACCACTTTAAATATATTTTGGTGCGACATACCTTGGATTTCGCTTCATCTTAAAGTTCTTGTGGCATTTGCTCTTGCAGAATCGGAAGGATTTGGCATCCAGCCGCACAAATGTAATGCCCTTCGACGGGTAGACCGGCGCAGAGCAGAACTTTGTTACAGATGTTAGTCATAGAAATCAGTGAGTCTAATGGGAAGACCAACATGACATGTTTCGATCCTCATTTTGAAAAAGGCTGTGAGGTATTAGAGGCGAAGATAGGGTCGCAGCGGCGAAAAGGTGCTGGGAGACGCGGAGGATGTCGCGGCGATCGTCCTGATAATCGACAAAAGAATTCTTTGCCAAGTTCACGTATATGTTGGTTACCGACGGTCCAAGAATATATTTGTCCCTTGGAAAAACAGTTTTGGTGATTCGCAACCCTTTCGCAAAGAAGGTTGGAACAATTGCAGAGTCGCAAAAAGTTCCCCACTAACTTTTTCCAACGAACTCTTGGCAAGGGCAAAAGACGGGTGCACGGACCTCGGTCCAAAAATTTACCGCAACCCATTCATCCAGTATCAGTCAATCGAATTCTGTCGCCCCTCACTCCTGGACCGATAAGAATTTATACATGATAAACCCAGATACCGTCGCACCCCCTCCACCCCAAAATCCGCCTCCCGAGAAATCCAAAATGGCATCTGTTTGGGTCGTTGCGCTGGGATTGGGAGCCACAGCATTCTTCGTACGTTTTGCCCCCGTGGAAATAAGAGGATAGAGATCTGTGTAAGAATTGGTTCTGACAATAGGAAATTTAGGGACGCGCTGCTCTCGTTGCGATCCGAAGATCCAGCGCCGCCGGTAGCGCATTAGGGAGAGGTTACTACAAGGGTGGATTTGAGCCAAAGATGACAAGGAAAGAGGCGGCGTTGATATTGGAAATGCCGTACGTATAACCGGAATCCTCAAGGGTGAGATGTTGCGAGAATTTCTGGCTAATGGAGACATCAGAGAACGCGGTATAACAAAGGAGCTCCTCCGCAAAAAGCACCGATCGCTCATGCTATTAAACCACCCCGATAGAGGCGGGAGCCCATACCTAGCCACGAAAGTGAACGAGGCGAAAGAGATGTTAGAGAAGGAGGTGAAATAGATTTGATTAGTATGAGGAGGATGTTGCAAATAAGTGTAAAAGATGTGTATTCTATCTCGACTCGGTTCTCAATGCATACAGCACGGCGTTTGGGCTTTGGGCAAATTTTGCGTCACGGCATAACAGATTAGGAGCAACACTTACTGCTATTTACGAGATAGATAAAAATCGCAACTCAATGTGACTATTACCCTTCGATGGTATGAAATGTCATGTTTTTAAAGCAAGTTTGTTCGCAAGAACTTTAAATGAACTTCTACCACGTCAATTAGAAACTTCTATCCTCACTTTGAACCGCATTGCTGCAAATCACGAGGTAAGATAGACGGAGATGGCAAAGCACTTCGTGTCCTATCGCTAGGAAGAAAGCACCTCTACATTTGGTGTCTCGCATCACTAAAAATTCTTTAAACAGTTCAAAATATTTTCAATTGCACTAGTAGCACAATTTATGCTAGCGCCACTAATGTACAGCCCCGACCATGCGTGGGAATGTTTATGATACAATGCACGTTGTGCGTACGAGTGAGCGAAGTGTCATAGCTCGCCGAAAGCCCTCCTATGCCCAATAACCGCAGATGATCAGTGCACCCAAACAATGCAAGAAATTAATGTTTCGCCGCTGGATCACCGCTGGGAATCAAGGTTAGTGCTTTTAAAGGCAGGTGCAGGCGGTACAAGGGGTCCTTTGACGCCTTTGTCACCCGAAGGTTCGAGCAACCCTGGGACTCTGCCGTGCTCGCCACCAAAGTACTTGTGAAAGTCTTGCGGATCTTCGAAGGGTCGAGGGCCAAGGAGCCGGATCATGTCCTCGCGGCCGAGCATTTCTTTCTTTAGAAGTTCTTCCGCTACGAGGCCGACTTCGTGCTTCTTGTCCGATAGAAGGTCCTTACACTGCTTATATGCCTCGTCTACGATACGCTTGACTTCCATATCAATATTCTTTGCTGTTTCTTCTGAGAAGGGCTTCTGAAGTTGATTGCCCTGGTCATCTTCGAAATAGATGTAGCCGATTTTCTTGGTCATACCCCACTTGGTGACCATGGAAGTAGCCATGTGTGTTACTTTCCGAAAGTCGTCCGAGGCGCCTGATGTGACGGTATCGAAGTGGAGTTCCTCACTGACACGCCCACCAAGCGTCATGGCCATACGATCCATGAGTTGGTGAACATTCATGAGGTAAGTGTCTCCTGCGGGCAAGTACTGAGCATAGCCAAGCGCGCCCTGGCCACGAGGAATGATCGAAACCTTCAAGAGAGGGTCTGCATACTTGAAATACCAACCACAGATGGCGTGGCCAGCTTCATGGTACGCGACTACTTTCTTCTCTTCCGGCTTAAGTACCAATGACTTCTTCTCGAGACCGCCAATAACTCGTTCGATGGCCTGCTCAAAGTGACCCATCGTTACGGACTCAGCTTGGTTACGTGCAGCTAAAGCATGTTAACAAAATGTAAGAGGAAATTGAAGCGGGGACCTTTACCAATCAATGCAGCCTCGTTAACACAGTTGGCAATATCAGCACCGGAGAATCCGGGCGTCAGAGCTGCCAACCTGCCCTGGAGAAAATCCATATCCTCGTGCGTGACGATTTTGTTCAGATGCACAGCAAAGATTTGTGCCCGCCCTTCCATCGTTGGCCTATCAATATTGATATGTCTATCAAATCGACCGGGCCTCATAAGCGCTTTATCGAGAACGTCAGGTCGATTGGTGCCAGCAAGAACAACCACTTGCTCAGTTGTGTTGAAGCCATCCATCTCGGTAAGGATCTGATTCAGAGTTGCTTCTCTTTCGTCGTTGCCACCACCATAATTTTGCTTTGATCGAGAACGGCCAATGGCATCGATTTCATCAATGAAGATAATGCAAGGCGTGCTCTTACGGGCATTTGCGAATAAATCCCGCACGCGGGAAGCACCGACACCCACGAACATCTCCACGAACTCGGAACCGCTGACGCTGAAAAATGGTACTCCAGACTCTCCTGCAGTAGCTTTGGCAAGTAGTGTCTTACCTGTTCCGGGCGGCCCGGAAAGAATCGCTCCTCGAGGGATTTTTGCTCCGAGCTTTTGGAAACGAGCGGGCTCCTTAAGGAAGGACACAAATTCCATGATCTCCGTCTTGGCTTCATCCATGCCGGCCACATCGGCGAACTTGACTTTGATTTCGGTCTCGTGATTGAACTTTTTGGCGCGACTCCGACCCATGCCAAAGATGCCGCTGTTACCACCACCTCCACTGCCGGCGCGACGTGTGAAGTAGAATAACGAACCTAGTATAAGAAGTGTAGGACCGAAGGATAAGAATGTACCAAACCATGATATTTCATTTGCGTACGCAACGGGTATACGCTCGGAGCTTGGAATGCCAAGTTCATATTGCGCATCATCCATCTTTCTCTCAAAGGCCTCGACTGATCCAATCGTAAAGTAGTAGTAGAAATTATTACCAGTTGCGGGGGAATCCGGATACATTGAGGCAACGGACTCTCGATGCAGATGCACCTTGGCTTTGTTTCCGTTTAGAATGACAATCTTCTCAACGAGACCTTTGTCTAAGAATGTAGTCCTGAACTCTTGCCACGTAATCTCCTTACTATTTTCTCCAGGAACAAGCATTCGATAAAGCATCCAAGACACGAAAGCAGTCACGAGAGTAGTATTCCAGTCCATAGTCTGTCTCTTGTCTTCGGTTTTTGAGTTGCCTTTCTGCTGTGACTTATTGTTCTGCGGTCCCGGATCATGAGCGCCTGCCTTCTGTTGCGGTTCGTCGGTCTTTTCATCGGTCTGCAATCTGTGCTGATCCGCTGTCTTCCGCGCCCATGAAGTAGTTAACCGCGATAACTTAGCTACCGTGGCAAGATCCAGCTTCTCACCACGCTTCAACTTCTCCATCTCCTCGCGAATCTCTTCGGGCACACCATTCTTCTTGATCTCTTCAACGGTCTCCTTGATGAGCGTCTGCTGCGATTTCGGTACCCCCATCATAGCGAAAGACACCATCTGATCCAATAATTTCTCCTCCTCCTCTGTCAATTTCGACATACTAGTACTCTGCTCCTCCTTCTTTATTTCTTTCGCCGATTCACTCTGAGACTCGCTTTTGGGCACCTTAGATTTCTCCGCCGGTGGCGGCTTTTCTCCATCCTTTGCTAAAGGTTCATCCTTGCGATTGTTCTTCGGATCTTCAGGCGGGCCGGTTGAGAAGAGGCGTGTTCGCTGTTGCGTATATATGCATTGTGGTAATGGCGTCCGTCTCCGCAAAACGAGAGGTGTTCGCAATGTGGCGTTGAGGTTCGGCTTCGTGAGTCGCGCGAGGTGACCTGATCTGCGGAGGAGGGTAGACATTGGAAGTAGGGTGGGGGAGGGAGAGCGTCGGAAGGAATGGGATATCTGCACCGAAAAACTACCATGCACAGAGAGAGGTGTAAATGTAAGTGGGGGGCGGTGGTGGTGAGGCAACGGTGCGGCCGAGTCGTGACGAAGTTGATGAAATTCGTCCGATGTCTAAATTGACTAACCATTTTTGGGAAGGTCAATCTCCTGTGGACCGACACTGTTCCCCACACCTCCACCCTCTCCGATGGACAACCGATACCACTTGTCAACGACTAACTTGCTTAAAGCAAGCAGTTGGGACCTTCAGCATCGTGTTACGAATCTGTTTAGGTGTGCATTATGTACGTTTTCAAATGAACCCTCCAGCGACACCTGCAGTGTTATCGGTCAGGGCATTGTTTCTATAGCAAGCGTATAACATCTACTAGTGCTCCTGAATGTCAAGTTACCCAACAAAAACTAGTAGTGAAAAGTTCAGACACATATTCCACGTATATTTGCAGAAGTTTATTCAAGAGAAATATTATGAAGAACATGAGATCTCACATGATTACAATGGATTTTTACGTTAGCGGGTCCAAACGCATCATCGCACTCTCAATTTCATCTGAACAGCTATTGGGACTTTTCTTAAACCCACATTGGTGTGGTGAATCGGTAGCGCAATGCGCTCTCTGGTAGATCTACAAACAGTAAAAGTACATGGATGCTGGCCTGTTTCCAAGGCTCACAAAAAACGACCTAGTAGATAGGCTTGCGTTTTTGATAGCTTGACCGAATACCCGAACTGCGGCCTTCAAGAGCGGATATGCTCTAGGCGTTCTCTGTTACTGTACACTAAATCGCCGAAGGATCTTGTATTACCTGAAATAATAATGCCTTTTCTTCAAATTCAACTTGAGTAAGCATAATCAAGAAAGGTTTATGTTGCGTGTGCAAGATCGACTTTTGATAGGCGCAGACCTGAACGAATCAAGACCAACCCTGGAGGTTGTATGTGAGGGAAAGCGGAATGTAACCCAAAGGAGAACACTCCGAGTCGCCGATTGTATGTAAGAATATTCCGTTGTACCGTTTCTCTTTGTTGAGCCGGAGAATGCGGAGAACAAAATATTCCTACAAGTAGTAACCGTGTAGAGCTATAAATGATGAGCATTGAATCATCTTAGATGATTTCATATTGTCTCCTCTTTCCGCTGCATTCAGAATGCACTCTTCTATGATCTTATCTTTGTTGTTGGCAGTCTTTGTGACCGCCCAATCAAATCCAAATATCACATACTTGACAGCCACTGCGCTCGTTACGAAGACGAACAACAACTCCGCTTTCGAATGTTGGCAATTGACAGAACCATTCAAGCGTTCCTCGGTCCCTGGAGTAAGCGGAACACAAGTAGCAACCGTCAGCAACAACACCAACTTTGCATACACTATTTTGCCTCCACGATATGATGGTGGTATACATACGGCTCCTGCGGTACAGTGAGTTTTTATAGTACAAGATCAAGTCTATCATAACAGTACTGAGATAACATCAGGCTCGTTCACTTCCTTTCGGGCATTGCACATTTGACTCTGCCCCACGATGACTCTGTAGATGCCTGGATCCTTGGCGGTGTGGGAGGGTTACTTTTTGCGGTAGATACGACCGGCACAGGTCACAGGACCCAGTACCCGTCTGATCAAGTGACAGTGGCTATCACCGCACCCTTTGAAGGTGGGAAGATTCCGAGATACACTATCCTCGCAGATGGACCATGTGTAGGAAGACAGTCATTCACCTGATCCTAGAAAGTCCTATCCAACCTATACAAATGATAATCAGCTATGTATTTCCTTACAATTTCTCGTCCCATTCCAGTACCCATACGCCCAAAATAAGCAAGCCTGGTATATCGCAGACTGTATCCAACCAACCCCATCCGATATTGCCTTATACAACCGGGACACAGATACCCTGCCCAACTCTCAACTTTTCGCACACGATGTCCTCATTCCCCTCCACATTCAACAGCTCCTCTACACCCAAACCATAGGTTTCTCCGATCTCCCAGCAGGTTTGCCCTTTTTGGACTTGAATCGAGTCAAAGCCGTTACCACAGTGAACCTGCTCAACCTCAGTTTCGCCCGCGCTATTCACGTATCGGAACAACAGTAGCAGGACAATGAGAACAAGGAGTGCGAACGGGAGTAGCGCGCGCGCGGACTCGCGCATGTCTTTTTTGTTGGCTTCGTTCTGGCCATCAACGTCGCGCGCGGCGGTCGATGCCTCGCGGGCTGTGCGTGCGGCGCTGGATGACGATGCTATCGGCTGGAGGTGTCCATAACGGTTGCCGGGTGCCGATTGATAGTATTTGCCTGTATGCTTCTCGAGGAATGTGTATTGTTGAGTGTCGGCGTCATAATGGATGCGCTCGAAGCCTGTAGGCAACCTGTCGCTGTCCTATACGTAGGTAAGTAGGTGGGCGGGAAGCACAATGATGTCGTGTGAGGACTTACGCTATCGCGATCAACCCAGCGGCCCATCTTGTAAAGATAAGAAAGTATAGCCTTACGAGTTTAGTGATGGCGGGTTAGTTGAAGGGATATATATGCAGCCTGGTAGCGTCCTGCATGAAGACTCTTCGCTTGTCTGTAGGAATAGAGAGACAGGGAGGATATATATTAGGCAAATCTGCAAAAAGGAAGGTAGGTGTCAGTGTCAGAAACGTGATGGATGTCAGCCTAGATCAACTCCGGACCGGTGAGGGGGAGTCTGGGAGACCCAAAGAACGCGTCAGGGTTCCATGATGTGACACTGTGGCGGTGTGGCTGTGCGAGCTCTAAGACGTTTCGGGGCCTGATTGGCTTTGAAGTTGGGAAAGACACAGCTGTTATTCCACTCGCTGCATAACTGGAAGGATATATTTGGCCTGAATCGTGGGGTTGGTTGCCCTCCTCGTATAAAAGGTTGAGAGGGTGGGAAGTTGCACGCTTGGCTATAATAGCTGGTGAACAGGCTCGGAAGTTACCGAGCATTTACAGCTGTGCTGAGTGCTGAAGAACAAAGATAGATACGAGGCGCCGATTCGAATGCAACGTAACATCTCGTGCCGAATTGACAATACATTGTAGACAGCAATATGTTGGTCCAAAAAGAAGAAGTCGATTTAATATCAATCTCACTGGCCGTTACAAAACCCTCGACAGTCATTCGACGTTTTCGAAGGCCTTGGTACCGCTAGTCCCAATATAGTCTAATGTCCTTACTAGTGGAAATCCCAAACCCGAGCTTCGCCTGACGTTCACATCCAGCTTCCATCTGCCCATCTCAACACCAACAATCTTGCCCTCACAATCCACCGACCACCTTCCTCACCACCAATTCCAAAATGGCAGGCGGAGGATCCGACAAGACAGCCCGTATCCGACACACGTACGTCCCTCTCCCGTCCCTTTGCGGTCCGCAATCGCACGTACAGCTCAGCCTACATTCACCATCCTTCGGCTTCCGTCTCCACCCCCCATTGGCATCCGCCGCATCTCCGACAATGCTAACATGTCTCACAGATGGCACATCGGAGGCTGGGGAAACCCATACGAGGGTGGCGGTCAGCCCAGCAAGGGCTTGGTCTCCTATGCTTTGAGCGCGAATAGACAGCGCCCGTTCGCTGGCTTTTTCACTAAGGGAGTTTGGAACACAGTGCGCAGGGCGAGGAATCAAATTCTCTATGTTGTGCCCCCATTCATTGCTGCGTACAGTGCTATGCAATGGGCCATTGAGCGGTAAGTAGATGCCCGGAAGGTAATGAGGAGGTTTTGATCGGAGCGGTGTGCTGATGGTTGAATTTAGCAACGAGTACCTCAATTCGAAGCCGGGGCGTGCCGAGTTTAGCGGGTCGGAGGAGTAGATGATAGAACGAGGCACAGATGTACAATAGTGGGAAGGAAAGAGGGGATGATACTGGAGAGTTCGACATGGGAGAATCATGGCTCTCCTACCATCGGGGTACCGGTCCGCCTGTCAATCTGCTTGTAACACTTCACGAATAGACTTTTGGCAACTCATTCAAACTTCATCTGCTGACTGGTTGGGGGTGTTACACCATTTTTTTCTTGTTTATCCCCCATTCAAATTATTCTACATCCTACGCACACTTCCTTTTTCCTGATTAATCCATCGATCTCTATGTGGTGCTAATATGATGGTCGAGAATAAGTCAAGCAATAGCAAAAGTAGTCCTTTTTCACGAGCTAGAGTAAACCGACAAAGTTGGTGATCGCGGGGCACGATACAAATTCCTGTCCGGAGAGCGTTTTCGACGACCGCAGAATCCCCGGTGCTTATGATAGTGTACAAACTCATGCAATTAGAAGTAAATACTCATCATTTTGTGATAAGATGATTGATCATGTCGAGGCTTCTCGCGCTGCACACCTTTTCCGTAACAACAGAAAATGTTGGGATTGTAGTGTGGTTGTCAGTAGCGTAAGTGATACATCGGTATTGTTCGACTCTACTGCTTTGACCACCGCGGTGAAAAGAATTGAAAGGTGAGTCCAAATGGCTGGGTCATTGACGGTGACTTCGCTGAATAGTTGACGGACTACCTTGATACTTCCAGCAGTCGCCCCGTTTTTGAACAGAGGACCCAACAACTTGGTTTCGATCCAAACTGACATTTCTCGACCGTGCAGCTTGTCCACAGCTTGCGGATGGTTCAGGAGGACTGCATTTGTGACTGTGATGTCCCCGAGATTATCAACGGTTATGGCATGAAGGAACAATGCGGAAGGCTTCGTGATCATTTCAAAGGCACAATTGCAACGTTTACTGAACACCTGTACCACAGCATCTGTCTTGATCTCGGTGACCTTATTGTTTATGCTAAGTGCACGGTACCTATTCTGATTTCCCTTCACCAAATACTGTAGGTTCAGAGTCAACAAATTTACGAAGCCAGAGAGGAATGGATGAGCGTTCTGAGAACTTTCGAATGGTAGATGAGATATTTGGCCATATCTTTTTCCAGCACCTTGCGGGTATGTTTGTCCTGAGTAAAGACCTTGGATGCCAGCTTCGTGAAATGATTGTTATTACTTAGCCCCTCCTGATGCTACCCACATGTAGAATAGCCTATTCACTATATTGTATATAGCTCTGGCGCTTCTTCAAACCCCAATATGTACCAATTCTTCTCAATTTACCATATCCTCAGAGAAGGGCTTTGAATTTAGTTTTGCAACAGCCATAGTAACCAATGCGTTGGGACTGTTGCAATACTAAATTCCAAATATTTCATGTAACCGAGTGGTTGCATCTAGTTGGGATGTTGGACTTGATGATTTCTTCGTGGAGCTGCAGAGATGGTAACAAACGCAGGACTGTCTCCGGTTCAGTGGGTTTCAATCTTTTTATTTACAGTAAGTGGATTTCGTTTTGGAAATATTCCGAATCCACCTCCTTTTGGCAGCTCTGTATTACTCACATAACTTGAACTCTATCATCATCCCAGGCACATGGTACCATGATGGAACATGAACGGCGGGTATCATCCTCTCCATTTTCATCCCTCGTGGCGCGTGCATGCCCATGTAAAAAATGTCTCCAGAAAATTGTGAATTTCCAAGTTTTTGATCCAAAAGTCCAGAATCCAGCTTTGGGGATTCTTAGTTTCGATCTCTGAGAGGGGAAGGTTGGAAAAAGTGCCAAATCCATACGCATAATGAGCACTGATAGCAGCAATATAAGAAATTTAAAGAGGCGTCATTAGCGTCTTGTCCATACAAAACTCTGTCGATCCGATCCCGAAGACGCAAAAGTGTGTCTTCTGGCGCATAGTGCAGCCTTCGTAGGCGAGGGCCACACAAGAACTACCTACGCCAGAACGGAGGTTTACCACAGTGGTTGAAGGTTGGGCGCTTTACGGTCTTGGCAGAGGCAGTTGGGGACTCTTGGACGAGTCGCTTGCGCTTATGGGCGGTGTCTAATTCCCATTCCTGTAGCTCTCTCAGGCTATTGTATATATTGTAGGGAATCAACTTCTGGCCCCACGTTTGTGTGGCGACATCCATGACAGACGTGGCGGTATAGCCACGGAGACTCGCGCCGTATCCAAGAAGCAGTCGTACGAGAGCCAAACGGTGGGTACCAGAATGATTTCGGATCGCGACCAACAGTGGCTGTTCGTTATACCCCAAGCTACCATTTGGATCTGCACCATGGCGCAGCAGATGGCGAACCAAGTAGACGGCGTGTTCATCGATAATTAGGACGGCGTCGGTGAGCCCTGTTAAGGGGAAGGCGTCAATAACGTGTACCAGATATATATGAGTGAATTTAGCTTACATTCGCTGAAAATCCGTCTTACTGTCGGTGAGATATCGATGTGTTCGATAAACCAATCCACAAGACACTGAGCTACGTTAAGTTTGCCACTCCTGAAAGCTGTAGTAACAGCATCATGAAACATGGCGATCGTGTTGAGGAAATCTTCATCACCCTCCCGGGTCCATAGTGGAAGTTCGTATAGCAAAGACTGGATAAATTCAGTATCCTGATAATGCATCACGGCTGCCGTCAGAACGTAGCCAAGATTACGGCCTGGAACAGCCATAAAAGAGCCTGAGTGCCGGAAAAGCGAGAGAGCAGCGGTGTCGTTCATGATCACCGCTGCTACAAACAGATCAATATCGTCGCCATCTGCTTGTACCAGTGAGGGAATCTTCACTGTGGGAGCCGAGAGAGATTTGAACCGGCACGCGTGCTTGAGGATGCGTAAGCACACTTGAGATTGGATCACATTCTTGTCGCCCTCAAACAAAAAGAAGTTTACCACATTCTTGATGTTATGGGGCTCAAGCATATCGGAGTCCGAGTTGTCGTTTTGATTCCCCAGGACAAAGTGGTGCCAATTATGTGCTAAAATGGTGCAAGATTCATGGTGTGGGATAATCGCCCCTAGGGGGATTGGATTTAATAGCTCACCATCGATGATATTCCGAAAGCCCCTAAGATTAAGTGGTCAGTAGGGAACACCGAAAAGGGAAAAGGCATACATACGGCAAATGCCCCGGCTCTTCCACGCGGACTTGTAGTCAGCTTCAGCGAGGTGAAAGATGACTTTCTCGAAGATCTCGACGGGACAGTTAAGGAGACTCATGGCGATGAGTTTCTACTACAATAGCAGATGTCCTCTAGGTGTCCAGAAATAAAGAGAGAATAACCGGGAGTCTTTCAGCAGCAAAGTAAGACTACCAAAGGAAGAAGAAAGAGAGAAAAAACGTAAGAAAGGAGTAGACGGTGAGGATATTTGTAATCATAGAGCGCAGCGCAGTGGATATCTAGTACAATAGGATATGCGGTCAATAACAACAGTAAAAGTTGCCTATTCAAAGCTCTCGTGAACAAAGGACACTAAGAGAACAATAGGCAAAACTGTTGGAGGCGGTATGAAAGTGGAAAATGGTTATTTCTCTTCTGACTTGCAGTGTACACTGAGACTCGGCCAGTTACACATTTTCAACCAATGTGTCTATAAGGCCAGGCCCCCATACCCCCTTCTCCCCCATTCCTCGTGGAATTTGGTGACAGAAAACGACAAGTGGGAGCGAAGTTTCTAGAGTGAGAACGTAAGGCGAGTGTAGAAATAGATGTAGTTCCAAGTACCTGTGTATCTTCTCTTACCACAGGTATTCCCAGATGCCCTGGACTAAATTGCAAGTTGGGTGCCTCCAGCAAGCAGCAAAAGGTTTTGCTATTCTGCTTACCGCGCTGCTAGGCAGTTTGAATTGGCGAGCGCCGGTCCTCGGTATTCCTATTGGAATCGGCGTCGTGCTTCAAAAGAGGTTTGACCGCCTCCCCGTCCCCGGAATTTATGACTTCTCAGAAGGGGGGAATAGCCAACCCAGCTGCCGGAATGTTGTTGGTACCAACATCGTACTTCAATAAGAGAGCTGGCTCATGGCACCACAAGAATCTTAGACAGATATGAGATGCGCCTTGACCAGTGGTCGTAATCGTTCGGGTTCAGAGTCCCAGCTTCGCAGACTGGCCTAGGTTCAATTTCCTTCGAACAGTGCTGATAGATTAGACTTTGAAATTTAGAGTTGGCCGTCATATTGCACTTCGGCGATAGCGTAAGAAACGCGAAGATTCCTAGAAATGATGGCGCTATCGAAGACAAACTGTGGTTAAGGTGCCCGATTGGATCTTTGGATCTTTGGATCTTTGGATCTTTTCCCTGGCGATAAATTGATACAAAAGCTGTACTGAATTGTGCATTCCAGCACAATTTCCTGCTCCGACAGCGAGTTCCAAAGCACCGAGATTGCGTAATGGCCATTGTTCTATCTTGGCAAATGCCACGTTTAGGATGTCGTTCTTTCCGACAGCTACAGCTGCACAGAGAAAAACAGTGACAACTTTGATATCTCTGTACCTTCTCGGTATCCTTGCTGTATTGGGATACGATTGTAGTAATGATTCTTTCATCACTGAAGCCAATGCCACGAGAAATTTGCTGTCAAAGTTGGCTACCGGCTTGCCTTTGCTGCTAGGAAAAAGTAGGCGATATAACCTTCCGCCGTAGAACGCCGCAATTGCAGTACAAGCATCTCTAGTACACTGGTATATTGATGTCTTAACACCAGCACCTTCATGAGTGATCTAGAACTGGCGCTACGATTCTGTTGAGTGCCATTAACCGACAGGAAGGATCGTTGTTCCATGAAGCAGAAAGAAGCTCTTGCGAAATTTACTCGAAGTATCTTTGGCGGGGATGAAGGACTTTACTGGCTGCAATGCTACGAAATCATCCATGATCGCATTTCCGAGCCCCTATGGACATGAATCAGTGATGTAGCCAATGGCATATGTGATGGTTTCCACCTTCTGCAGACGGTCCGAATTTTCATCGCCTCATACATGCCGACATCCTCCGTGTAAATGTGAAGGATACGAAAGAGAGTTTCAATCGGAATGGAGTCCAATGTGGAATTGGCGAGGAGTAGTACTTGTTTGCACGATTGCAGTGGTGTCGGTGACAGCAGGCATGCAGACGACAACGGGTACTCAGGTGTCGATAACTGTGTGGGCGAACAGCTCCGCAAGACTTGTGCGGCCGATCGCAGGTATACGGGGGGCAACAATCTCCATGTGGTTTAAAGTTGCGCGGATGGGTGTGGTTTGGTGAGTAAAGACCATTGTGTTGGGTGCGCCCGATCGAAACTATGGTGGTTGGATTTTTTAGAGCGGAACCACCAGAGAACGGGGAAGTGGTGATGAGGAAGAAGCGTTGAATATCAGGTGACGATTCTCGGTTAACTGAATATATATAGCATGGACAACAGTGAAAGAGATGGTCTTAGGGCGATGCTGGAGCGTGCACGTTCTGATGGGGCTTTAAGCTCTGCACAAATTGACTAGGAACCGCCAAGTAGGACTAAAGGAAAAGTAACGTTGAAATGTATAAAAAATAGATAAAACCCTTACCAAGGCATTTGCGAAAGTAAAGTATAGATGAATATTCATAATGTACCGTTTCTATGAGTATTGTCATGGAAAAGTAATGGCATTGTTTAGAGGTGCTGCCTTCAAGACTTCAAATTCGCACAAAAGGCACGTTCCTAATTCCTTAGCTTGTAAAAAGGAAAAATGTGCCTAAGTGCTAGCGGAAGGACGGAATCACGTGAAGTTTCTGACTGAAAGATAGACATTATGGGAGGCAGTAGTTCTTGAGATTTATAGACCATGCTACTTGGCTAGACCTTGCTATTAAGAAGCCAGCAAATATCTGTTATCAGCCCCTGTCTAGAAAGGTACGGCTGCTCGGCTAGAAGAAACTTTACTTGCATACACCCGGCAATTTGCTTAACACTGACCCTCCTGGCCACCAATTGCACTGGCGTCACAACCTGAAGGATAAAAGAAACTGCTCAGCGCAATGATGATGTATGCAGCTATGAGTAGACTACCTTCCAGGTAGTTACTGCGCCCATCCAGAACTAGAAAGTTGATGACGAAGACTGTGACGAATAAGGCCACGGTCTCGAAGATGTTGAAGTAGAGCGACATATCCTTGTTCATGATCCAGCCTAGGATGACAATAAAAGGTGTGATGAAGATGGCGATTTGGATAGACGAACCGACAGCAACACCAATGGCCAGATCCATCTTGTTCTTTGCAGCGACCATTACTGCAGTCACGTGCTCTGCAGCATTGCCCACGATAGGGAGGATGATCAGGCCGATGAAAGCCTCGCTTACACCGGTGTGCTGGACCATAGGTTCAATAGACTCGCTTAGGAAATCAGCGCAGACTGCTACCAATGCAGTACTGATGATTAGGAGTACAACTGCAGCAGTACGAGACATCTCGGGAACTGGCTCTTCGATTACCTCCGCTTGACTAGTAGAAGCAGTCCCGGATGGATGACGTAACAGGTCCGGACGTACGTTTTGGGATGTCTGAGTGGGAAACTGATTCATGCGATCAGGTAGTGATGTGGTACGACGCAAGCTTGAAGTCCTGGGTCCCGCCATGCGGAGGTTACTGAGGCCTGGAATACCGGAAGGAGAAGGGTTTTGGGGGTTGTTAAAAACATTGTTAGAAAGCAGAGACGGGAGAGGTGGTCGAAATTGACGTCGGCCTATTGGGGCGGCTTCGCCATGTTGGATCTCGTCTGCGAACGCAACTTTCGTAGTGGCTTCGGGCTTTGGCGTGAGACTTGGTTTGGTGTCGGTTTTATCGGTCGATTCTTTAATGCTACGCTTGTGATGCTTCTTTTTATGTTTGACCTTCTGCTTCTCTTGCTTAGAATAGGGCAGGGAACCAGATGATCCAGCCTCGAAATCGCGAACGACAGGCGCATGCTCCGTATCAGCCTCGTCGCCGCTCATTATTGCATTCAACGCCGAACCACTCCTGGAAGTTGAAGCAATCTGGGCAACTTCCTCGTTGTCACCGGATGCATTTCTTTGAGAGTCAAAGTACTGCTTGTGTTGTTCTACTGAAGGCGAGCTCATTACGGATGGCATAGATGGTGATTCCTTGGAGCTGACGCTTGATTTACGGCGACGACGGTTCCTGAATGCTCTTTTGATCTTACTCGCAGTGGTGTGTGAGCCAAGAGAGTTATCACTATCGGAGCTACTCGAGTCGGAAGACGAATCGGACGAGCTAGATGAGTTGAACATGTCATTTAAAATACCGGGGGCGGATTCTTCATCAATGATGTGCTGTGGCGTGCTGGTACATGGGTCAGACTGAAGTTATGAGATTTAAGAGTGGGGCCAATGCTCACCTAGCATACATATAGCTGTGACTCTTGAGCTGGAACAGCAGGTAGAGCACATAGATCAAGAGTAGTACCACACTCGTTCCACGGCTGACATAGAGCGTCTTCTCATCAGCTGTGGCATAATTCGAGAATGCCGAATGAAAGGCTGTCGGCAACAGCAGTGACATGACAGCCAAGCTAAGCATACAGGCGCTCATCTGGGTAACGGTGGAATTATACACTTGTTCTTGATATCGTAGGCCTCCCAAAAGGAAAGCCATTCCCAGAATCAATAACAAATTAGCCAAGATTGACCCAAGCAGAGCCGCCTGCACAACGCGGATCTGATTATCGGCCAATAGGATGATAAACAGAATCAGCTCAACAGCGTTACCAAACGATACATTGAGTAACGCTCCCAGTGTATCGCCGAGTCGAGCTGCTACAGCCTCCGTGGCATGAGCAAGGAGACCGGCCAAAGGAATTATAGCAACTGCATTCATGGCAAAGACAATCTCTGGGCCAAGGTGTGCGAAGTGGACTGCGATTCCAATGGGAACAAAAACCAAGAGAACGTTGACCCAACTGTAGAACAAGGCATTCTTGGTATGGTTTAAAAATCGTATGGTGCCATTCTTCATGCGCGTGGACATGGGAAGGTTCTCTATGGCGGTAGCTGTCTCGCCCTCAGCCTTGGTATTATTGACAGATTGTCCCGAAGGAGCGGGTGACGATGTGTTTGCGTGAGTAGCATTCTGATGGTTGTGATGGCTGCGGTGTTGCTTGAATACGGCATGGTTGTCGTGGTTTTGCTTCTCTGCGAGAGGATCGGTGGTGATGCGCGACGGGCCGTGGTGGTGAGGCCTAGCGGCTTCGATGCGGGTATGGGTGGGGAGGACTGGGTCAGCGTTGTGTCTCAAACCAAGTGCTTTCGCATTGGACTTGACACTTTGCAATAATGAAGGATCGTCAGGTTCTCCCATCGAAGGTGTAGGAAGCGATATGCAGTGAGCGAAGTTTGTACTGAAGTAGACAGTACAGAGAGCAGTAGTCCTCGAGCAGATGTACCTTTGGAAGATGCAAGTGTGGAGAAGGAGTGAGAGGCGTGGGGAGGAAGCGTGGGTGGGAGGTTTAAGACTTCTGGCCGAGAGGCTTGGCGCTGACGTTTGGCGGAGGCCAAGTCTGCTAAGATCCGACTAACCGTTCCTTGCCAATCATCAGTAGGCAAGTCGCCTTCAAGCTCCACCAAGCCATCGCTGCTCTTATCTATTTGCGGCTAGATGGTTGCTTGATATAGCTAAGCTCGTGACGTTTCCCTATCGCCGCATGCTTGCTCCGCCTCATCTCCCAACTGAATTTCGCCTCACAACAGGTTCCTTTCACATTACCTATGGGCTTTGACCATGTTTCGCCATAGCGCATGTTCAGCCACATTTCCTGGACTATTGTTCGCCTCGCAGTAACGGTACACCCATTGCAATTTGACTGTGCCTGCTAAGGAGAATCAACGCGCATCGTCCCGAGCACTACTCAACCATTATAGTCGAGATATTAGCCTGCTTGCGAAAAGAAAATTCGCCGGAGGTTGAAGTTAAGAATGCCTATAAACCCAGTCTGCCGTTTCTTGGACTACGAAAAGATCATTGTTGTGGCGAACATACCGTAGGATCGGTGTTCGGACATAGCAACAACATTACAGTTCCAACCCGACTTGGCCGGCAAAACAGCGTTTCATCAACTGGCACAACATCATTCATGTTGGCTAACCCGCCTCCCGACTTTTATTCCTGCGGAGCTGTTGGGGCACTTAGACAGTATGTCCACTCGGGAGGCACCCACACCAGTCGACCATCTAGACGGTCGCTTTAAACTTGATGAAACAACCTTTTAATACCATCGTTAATTCCTTTAGGACGCAATCCGTGCTACACTAGTCTATTAAATCATTCGACATTTAACTATTGTATTCGGACATCAATAAAAAAAAGTTGGCGGAAACCAACCGCCGATCCCTAGGCGCCTGCGAATCTCGTGTTCCGTTGTTTGCCAACTGCATGTTTCGAGATCCTACCCCAGAGATGGGTAAATTCTTGCTTGGCCTAGTCATATTCGTTTCTGGGCTCCCCCCAAAAGAGTGCGAATGTCTCGAATTTCGCAAAATCAGCGGGACTTTTAGCCAGATTCATAACCTCCTGAAGGTTACAGGTGCTATTCAGACAGGCTGATTTCGCTCTGACACCTAGCATCATCTTAATATAAACGAGCAGTGTTGGTATCGAATTAGTCCATTATGTACCTTGTTCATGTACATGCACAGCCTGCATACAAAGAACGGCCAAACCGCAGGCCATTCAAACAAAAAAATACTCTGAGATCCGCTGGCACCCGAGATAATCATGATATCGTTCTTTATCGCACCGGCCGCCTTGCCTTCAATTTCTCGAGCAAAACTTCAGCGAGCACGGCGACGATGCCTACATAGTTGAACAGCTCGTAGCAATTAGCAATCAGCAATAATCGCAAGGTGATGTTTCCTATGATATGACTGCGACGTGATATAGCCACGGCGTTAAGGGATACCCTTCAACTCAGACCATAGCATTTGTAGCGGCCCCCAAGTAACTCAGACATTGCGCATGTAAGATCAAGCTATGCAATGGGGCAACGCACACGTGACTGTTATTGTATTAGTGTGTAAGGCTGATTAAAGGATGGAAGCGGGCGATTGACAAATCTCGGAAGTTTTGTGGATTTATAAGGCTGCATGAAGGATCAGGGGTGTTGGATTCCAGCGCGGAATTATGTGAGTGTCTCAAAACCCGGGCGTCGATTCCTTCTTCCCGCTATTTAGGGGAGCACAGACTTCTGGGCAACACCGCCTCAATCGAACACGCAAAGGTGCGTTCATGATCGTGCAGTCAAGCCCTTCAAGAATAGGAGGAAACCGTCTGTTTCGAAAATCGACATGAACAATGGTATCTCGAGGAGGCCGCTCAAAAGGTTGTACGAACTGTCGTCGTCGGCGGGTCAAATGTGGTAAGTCTCCGCATCCACATGTATCGCACCAAAACTTGAGATGCACCTAGTTTGTTGTTATACATTACCAACTAACTCCGTCGTACCAATAGACGAGACCCGCCCAATATGTATGCGATGCAAAAAACGTGGTCTGGAAAGCACATGCGAAGGCTCTCGTGATACCACTTGGATTAACGAGTTCTCTGGCGTCAATTCTCCCTCCCCGGAATCGAACGATCAAACGGTTGTGTTACCCGCCGTAGTTGTTAGCAGTCCACTTTCTTCCGCAGCTTTCACGGACACGATATGTTTGACCTTCACTCGAAAATATATGTTGCGGGGAGGTCCGGTAGAAATGGCTTGTAACTCTGTCATGACAAACACACTCACATCGACTCCCTCCATTGACCTTCTTCGCGATGCAATTCTCGGACTTTCGTTTACCTTTTATGGGTATCAACACCGTCAAGCTGGCATCATGAGCAAAGGCTATTCTCAATATGGCGTAGTTTTGCGGCGGTTGAACACACACCTTACGCGACCAGGACTCCAGACGAGTCATGAAACAATCTTGACAGCCCTGACTTGCATGTTATTGGAGATTTTTCTTCCTACGGGCCCCGACAATTTTTTCAAGCATCTTACAGGCATTGAAGCAATTCTGGAGCTTCGAGGAGCACCATCCCCACCTTATGATGATGAGACTATAACCCTTCTTTCTGGTATCCGCGTCTTGTCCATTGTCAGCGGGCTGGCAAGGTCGAAACCATCACTATTCTCTCGTCCGGAGTGGAAGCGTATACCCTGCAAAAGAATGGGTGAAGCTGGTCAGCTTCGACATCGAATTTTTATGATTCTCGCCGATTGTACAACACTCATGAGCAGGCGTGGTATTGTAGTCGCGACAGAAGATTTTGCTGCTCGTCAAGCATTGCTCGAGGATTCAAAGCTCTTGTTGACCGAACTTGAAGAAATCTTGCCGGACTGGGTCGCATACAATGAAGTTCAAATGCAAGGGCCGACATCGAAGCTTGCGAAAGAGATGCGCATCGCGAACCAAGATTCAGCACTTACCTGCATGTTGTACTATGCGGGTTATATCTGCCTTATCCAATTGATAGACTTCATCGAGCCGTCCTCTCACTACCGTTCTCTTCGAAACTCCGCTGCGGTCAAAATACTCAAGAGCTTGCAGCTGAAAATTTCAGACCAGTCTTCAGGTGGGCCGGAGTCAAATACGGTGACTTACGTCGCCACGAAAATAGCATGGGAAGCCTTGGGGGGCATTCATTCACCAGAAGGTCGTAAGCTAGCTCGTTTGGTGAGGCAGACAGCCAGTGGAGTTTCCACCGACGCTGTTTGGCAGTCCAAAGTTCAACCAGTTAGGTTCGCTATGGCGAGTGCGAATATCGATGACAATTCTCAATATAGTTCAGATCAAGAATCGACTTTCGAAGGTGTCATGGAGGGATGGGTATCATAAAGGGGGAACAGTCAGGCATTGTTCGAACTTTACGATGCGAGGTTGTAGATCACGAACTGGCATTCCAATCACCCACACACATCTTCGAGTTCCTTTTCATTTGGGTATCTCTTTTGGGTCCCATGTTTGCATCGTATGATGCAATTGCCATTTTCCTAGTCATTTTACAGTCTGTTTTGAAGCATTCGCCGGGTTTTATTTAAGGGTTTAAGGGCATGCATGGAGATATTATTATTGGGGTGTTAAGAGTTCGGCTTTATTATTGAGAGTCATGCGACTCATGCACCGGGCAACCTGGCTGTCTGCATTCCAAGGCTGGCTAGGATAATCTGGGGTATCACGTGCAACAACCTACTTTCGCGATTTTATCCGGCGGGAGCATCGCGAAGCCGATATGAAACCACGTAGGCGCTATTCATCTTTCGCCTCGGGTGAAGGGACATCACGATGACAATTTTGACTCACTGTACTACCCCCCTCGCAAAGCCATTCATGGATATCTCTACATATCGTGCAAGTATTCTTCAAAACATGTTGCACAAGCCTCTCCGTCAAACCTAGATAACTTGTGCTGATCTCAAATCAGTCCTTGCGCGATTCATGGTCTGATAAACACCAACGCCAAACAGTTATCTCCTCCGCTCCGTCCCGCTACCCCGGATAAACGCAAATGAAGACCCACGAATGAGCCAAGCGTACTTTAAACATGACAAGAGTTAGTGTTACCCGAGCATGAATTACGGACCGAGACTTTCTATATAAGATTCTACAGAAGCCGTAGGTGATGCTCACGGCGCTCCCTTCTCAAACTTCTAGTAGTAACCATGGGTCTCAAATCTGCTGTCATCGTTTCCTTGCTCGCGATCGGCGGGAACGCCTTTCCTCTTCTGAACCCGATTCAGATGATGGAGAAAGTCGGCCCGGACGCTGGAAAAGTTTTTACCAAGTAAGAATATCGTGCGTGTCGAGGTGGAGATTACTACCACCCATACTAATGAAATGCAGGTGCGTAGCTCCAGGACAAATTGCTCTTGCTTATGACGATGGCCCGTATCAATACACTCAGAAGTTGGTGGATACGCTCACAGCCGGTGGTGCCAAGGGTACCTTCTTTGTAACTGGTACACTGTATGGTATGACTCCCCCATCCTCGCCGAATACGTTACGGCTTTGGCTGTGACTTCCTGCTTTGTACTTTGCTTATTTAACAATAGGCTGTATCTACGGCCAGAAGGCGGCGCTCCAGAACGCTTACAAGGCGGGCCACCAGATCGCTTCTCACAGCTGGTCTCATCCGCAGAATTTCGGCTCGCTGTCGGCCAATGACTTGAAGACACAGATGCAGCGCCTCGAGCAAGCCCTGGTCAATATCATCGGCGTGAAGCCCACTTACATGCGTCCCCCGTATCTCGCAACAGGTGGGCAGGTTCTCCCGACAATGAAGACACTAGGCTACAGGGTCGTGACCAACGACATCGACACTGGTGATTGGAACAACCAAACGCCTCAGCAGTCTCAACAAAAGTTCACTCAAGCTGGTGCAAGCGGTAATGGGCACATCCCTCTCATGCATGAGACATACGCAAGCACTGTCAACACGCTTACGCCCTGGCTCATCAATTGGGCCAAACAGAACAACCTGAAGCTAGTCACAGTCGGTGAGTACTGCTATTATTGTTTCGGCCAGACCGATTGCTAATAGTACGATAGCGGAATGCCTGGGTGACACTCCTGAGGGCGCCTATGTCAACGGAACGGCCAATGGCCAGTCCTCTTGCTAGGTAACTTGAACATATATTCACAGATGTCGGAGTCAGAAAAAACAACCTTCATTTAAGATTACAAATACCAATCCAAGAATTACATCAAACACTCCAAGTCTGTTTATGTGATCACAGCCTCACACAACACTACACTGATTATGCAATCACCAAGGAGACAAAGGTGCTTGGCAGATGAATGTCGGTGCTATGACATCACCGAAGCTCCGACACGCTGCATCCTCACGTGCGGGTGCCCAGCAGGAATCGCGAAAAACGCCACCATGCACCTTATACGATGTCTTTGGCAACCGAGTCGTAGCTGAAATTCTAGATCACCATCTCCACCAACGCCTCATGCAGTTATCTGGCGGTCTTGTCATGGTGTCGGAGCTCTGCTTTTCGTTTTCGCATTCTTGACCTATCTTGATTCTAAGGAGCCAATGATATCCGCATTGCAGTTGTTTAGTGGGACCGGTAAGGCATGGAGTCATAGACAAAGATAGATCTAAGGTATGGAGGTGTCGCAAGGGAAAGATACTGCCTTGCTTGTTCTCTTCGACTGCAAGGCTACATATAAAAGGGCCGTTCCTTTGGCATGTTGACTTTCCTGTCTTCCTAGATTTCCACCACATCGTTTCTTTCCCAGGACATTTCGTCAATCGTTCAACATGAAAGGCATCACCGTGGAAAAACTGGGTGCGCCAGGCGTACTTAGTTCAGACATCGAGATCCCCGAACCATCTGATACACAAATTCTCGTCAAATCGATCTACACGGCAGTGAATCCTGTGTAAGGCCTTGCAAATCCCTTCAAGAACATCGTCCATTTGAACTAACATGATTCGGCCAGTGATGCATTCATGGCTGATTATGGTCTTCTTGTCGTGGAATGGCCTCTCGTTCCCGGCTGTGACGCCAGTGGAACCGTCATCAAAGCCGGAAAGGACGCTGTTAGTCCACTTGGCGTTCCATTCAAAGAAGGCGACGAAGTGTTCGGGTGCACTAGACTTGGGAGCAAAGGGTATTCGCCCTGGCAGGAATACGTACGAGGCTTTCTCTAAGTATTATCAGATGACAATATCTAACCTTTAATCAGTTTCTCATGGACTCTGGAGTCACTTTCCCTAAACCAAAGAGCCTTACGGCTGCAGAAGCTTCAACCGTTGGCGTTGGAGTACTCACGGCATTTCTTGGTGTCTTTGACGGCCTGAAGATTCCACTTGTTGATCTCGAGGCTCCGAAAGCGCAGGATGATTGGGTTCTCGTCTTCGGTGGTGCAAGCAGTGTTGGCAAGTACGCCGTGCAGACGCTCAAAATTCTGGGTTATAAAGTCGTAACTACCTGCTCCGCGAAGTCTTTCGATGTAGGTTGATCCATTTTTCTATCTGATTCCGTCTCAATCATCACTCACACTTCCATAGCTCCTTAAATCTCTCGGCGCCGACGCAACCATCGACTACAAATCCTCTGATGAAGAAATCATCTCTTCTCTCAAAGAGATTACATCCGGCTCTCTAATCTTCATCTTCGACGCCGTATCAGTGAATAACGCTCTCGCAACCTCCATCTTTGCATCTCTCCCTTCCCAGTCTTCTTCTTCTTCTACAATCCAACGCCGTTACACTACAACGAACGACTGGGACCCTTTGCCCTCCGAACCGAGTTTCGTTACTACGCCAATTTTGCTTGGTCCAATTGGACGCACTGATGCTGGAGACCTCAACAAGAAGTTTGGTGAGTATATACCAGCTATCTTGAAGCTGTTCGATGAGGGAAAATTAAAGGTGGGAGAGTTTGACGTGTTGGCCGAGGGAATTGAGGGAATTTTAGAGGCTTGGGAGGTGCTGAAAAGTGGGAAGGCTGGTAGTCGGAAGGTCGTTGTTAAGGTTGTGGAGAATTAGAGGGGAACCGAATGGGAGTAAGCCAAAGTGGATCGTTTATGAGAAATCTCTCGCAGTATATGAATGAAATAGTACAACCAACCCAGGATTTTTCGAAGGACGTCAAAGTTCCCTGGCAGGCAAATTGGAGAATAAGCAAGATGGGTCTAATAGCATTTAATAATGATGTGAACTAACCTGTTCTGAAGTCTCGTTGCATGCTACGGGTCCCTACTTCAACGCTTGTCTAAATTTGTACTAGACAGAATAGGTGGCTCAAATAGCTTTTTCTGTTGGTCTTTCTCCTCTTTTGCCTTGACATTAGTACGAATAGAACCACGGTTTTCCATCTTTACAGTATTGTACACTACAACCTACGTTCTGGAGTCCTAGACCCTAAGGGCACTCCCCGGTCGGCCAAGTGCAAAGATGTATTTGCTCATGATCTTGCGCGGTCATGTTGAGAGAAGTACGCATATTGTTTTCTCGAAATGTTATCGCCCATGCCTACACACCACACTATTTTTGGAATCAAGTTTTCGACCTACGACAAGTGTCCATGTTGAGATGTGCGCATACCAGTGCACGAACAGCACGCCGTAGACGTAATCTTGCAAAATCAACCTTGGACCAGCAACTCCAGATATGCGGAAGAACCCGCCTGGAACCTGGAAGAATTTTGTCTCCGGATTGAAAAGCGTAGGCCTCGCAAGACCAGCCCTATACAATGTTGCAACAGGACGCAATCATCTTCTTCGTTTCGGACCGTTAGTCCAGCTGCAGCTGAGATCTGCGTTTCACTGGGCGGTTCACCAAGCTATCTGGCCCTAACTCTTAAGCTAAGAATACACTGACCAATCGTGTGCGATTCGGCGCGTTTCGCGGTCTCGCACTCCGCACTCGCACTCGGTTTCTGTCGCCAAACCTTAGAATGTCAGATATGCAATGCGGCGTTTGATGTTTGCGCGGTCTGGAAAGAACCGTGCAATATGGAGAATGTAGATGTATATATGTATATAATCCCTAAGGGAAGAAGGTATCAATCAACATCTAAATTCACAGCATCAATTCTCTCCACAACGATCTTTCTTCTTCAAAATCATCGGATTCTATTCAATACAACTTCAATAGTACTCTAGACCTAAAAAACATGGCCGGCGTCATCAGAAGAGTCTTGACATTTGACAACCGATATAAGTTTAGAGTTCATATTCTCATCCTAATTCTTATTATCACGGTCATGGTCATTACCGTTGTTCGCATCTTTACAAAATCTGGTCCAACAACTCGATCAGATACTATGGCACTGGCTATGGTAAGAAACACAACACTCAATCACCAGTATACATATAACTGACCCTCCTAATAGGGTGCCAAATCCCTTATTATCATCGCCTATGAACTCCTCAGCGAACACACTCAACGCTTCCGCAAGTGGTCGAGCTTGAAAGCATATGCAATCCTCAATGGTCTGGAGGTGGTCTTCTGGTCCGCTGTCTGTTTCCTCAGCATGCAAGGGTTGATGAAGAACTGCACTGGTACATCTTGCGCTCTGGGATGGGTTGCATTCGTGATTGCTGTGTTTGTAGTGTGAGTATCTCCCCATCAAGTCTCAGAAGTCATTGCGCTAATCAGATTGCCGGAAACAGAAAGTTCGAGCTTTACATGGCCATCGTTTCCTATCTTGACTTCCG